>OY759236.1:27114059-27792987 GCA_963662185.1 Eilema griseolum | reverse complement strand
TTCACAAAACACGTTGTTAAACCTTCAATTCCATTTTCCCACTGAAACTAAATGGTTTAAAATCAAAATCATGACCACTTCATTGAAAGTACAGACAAATGATGGTGTGATTCAAACGATGTTTTCGGCATTTCGTGATTATAAAGACCTCTATACATTGTCGATGTTCATTACAAACAATGCGTAGTAATGCGATGAGGCGCGTCATGGATTTCAATAAGGCAGGCCGCACATCAAAGTAGTAGTTTCTGCGCATTGCAAATTGCCATGAATAGTGTCAATATTTAGAAGCATTTGGTGTGTAAATGTAGCTAAAGGACATCGTTAATTTCGGTCAAAATTGAAAGTGCTGTTAATCAGCACTTTCAATTCAAGAAAAAAATGCAATATTGTATTAGAGCAAAAGATAGAGATAAAGATGTTAGTGAGGATATCACTAACATCTTTATTGGCGTCAAAATCGAGGGACCACTGCGCTCGGTTTTATGAGAGTTTGAAAATCTTGGAAACATACATTTCCAATGAAGCTAATTATTAAAAATAAATTAATAAAAGCGATTAAAAATAAAACCGACATAGTTTATCGTTGTGTTTCATCCATTCATTTAAGTTAAAAGCGCCAGCCAAAGTCACAAAATAGGATGTTCCGTAAGAGGCTCACAAGTTCCTCACTAGTACTTTTTATTATGGCATCAATGCTGAGGGATCACTGCGCTCAGTTTTATTAGAGTTTAAAAATCATGGAAACATTTTTAAACTAAAAATGTATTTCCAATGAAGCTAATTATTGAAAAGGAATGAAAACTATAGTTTTGCTGCATTTGGTGTTTTGTGTGGCCACACAGCAAGAGCAGAAAGAGCAGCAGCTGGCAGCAGCAGCTAGAATTTGTTCCTAGAAATAGTCACAAGAAGCTTACAACTGCACGATATCTCGCCACGCTTTCCACTCTGTTGATTTTTGAATATGAATTTTATCTCACGCTGATAAGATTTCGAATGGTTTATTATACTTTGCCTTAAAAAGGCGCTGCTGATCGCTGCTCTTTCAGTGGAAATACACCCTAAAACGTTATATATATATACATGTATATACACATAGAACACTGTCTATCACGTGTCATTAGTCCACTTGTTTGGGTAATCGACTTATAGTGTGGCTGCGTTCATTGATTTATGAGGATATATGTTTTGTTTACGGTGGTAATTTCACCTTAAATCGTATGAGGAAAATACTCCCTTGACAATCAGGGTGATGAGACTGACGATAGAGCGTTCAAAAGTTAAATTCTTACTAGATTTTAGTCTTAGTCTTCTTAGTCTTATCTGTATTTATTCAGTTTATATGCTAGTACATAAAATATGCGGCATAGAGAAAAAGAGGGAAACTGCAATTTTAGGCATCAAAAAATTCCTCCCACCGATCTCTACTGGTACCGTGCCCAAGAGGCTGGCGGCATTACCACGCTGAATGGCGATGCCAATTCTTTGAGCGAAGCCAGGCTTATGGTCAGGTCTTATCTTAGATTTTGTTGATAAAATATTTTTTGGTATTTTATACAGACTTGATGCCTTAATATAGTGAGTACGCTATAGAAGGGCATTAGAAGGTTTCTACAGGGTTATCAGCAGGAGTATGACGCCCCCGGTGTTGCACACGTCCATAGGCCACGACCATTTCCCATTAGGTAGGCCATGTGCTATTCTGCCACGTTAGTGTTATAAAATTATTATGATGATATTAAACAATGGACTTTATATAACACTGACAAAACATAACCATGCTGAAGTCTGTACAAAAGAATCTGACATAATTTGTTGGCAACAAAGAAATGATTACTGAAATTGCTGTCCCCACTGCTGAGAATATTAATATAACGTGTGCAAATATACCCAGCCATGAGCACTAACCGATAATCTCGGATTAAGAACCGATCCAATTTCATCAATCGTAATGCGTTTAAGATTTGCCTATATGTAATGTATTCGGACAACCGGGCTGTTGACGTTCTATCTCGTTTTGATACACACATGATAAGTGTGTTTGTGTAAGGTATAGTGTGGGACGTCCTTAACAGTGTGTGTGTGCTTCTGTTAATACTAATATATGTGTGTGTGTATTTGTGTGTGAATATGAGAATGTCTTTGAAGTTATTCCGAGGATCGTTAGTGTAAGGATGCGAGGTAACAGGGTGTGTAACGAAGATAAATTATTGAGAGGCTATTTATTATATTTGTGGGTACATCCTGTAGCTATTCGGTAAATGGTTTTGAATAGACGTTTCATTAGTGACGATTTGATTAGATAGGATCATCACTACAGTTATTGTTTGTTTTCGTATACAGCCTAATTTTGGCATTGGTTATTTCATTGGTAGATTAGTAGTAAAGAAGTCGGCCTTATAGTCTAAGTTTCGAATCCAGGCCATTACATTAAATTAAACTGGTAATTTAATTTAAGGGGAATGGTGGGGAATACAAGTAATTGCAGGTCCTATTTTTTTTAATGTGGTACTCTGGTAATATCGACAGACATTAAAAACTAAATTTGTGTATCGTTGTCACGTCTGTCGTGTATCTGACGTGAGGTGATGATGACGCGAGTGCTATGATTTCAGTTCTTCAAAAAAAATCCTAAAGAAGGTTTAAATTCAAAAAATTACTCTCGACAAAAAAACTTCTTAATAGAATGTCAAATATCAGAATGAAATTATGTTGTCTATAATCTGTCCCAACATTTTAATATAAGTCAGCAAATAAACAATATGTCTGCGAACAATTCTCGGTGCGGAAGTCACGAGCCGCAGCCAAACGATATCAGCATCCAATCGCAAACGCTGTATTTTCGATAAATAAATATCATGTAGGGTAGCCGCTATAGTTGCTGTCCGTTACAAAGTTTTATTTTATTTATTATTTTTTATTCAGAATTTTATATGTATGCTTTGTCTTTGTATATGTAACCAAAGTTAAATAGATTGACAGGAACTACAATAAATATGCTTTAAAATATAATTGTATAACCATACTAAAATCTTTACGATGTTAATACAAATTAACGAAGTTATGACATTTTATACTGAATTATTTTTAGCTCTCCAATCGTCATACTAAACTTATTTCGTTGCTTTGAATGAATAATGTTATAACGGAAGATGGCGCCAGTGTAGCTCTAAAACATACGTATACGATAATTTTAAAAATCCATGGGTCCCGGGTAATGTTTAGTGTTATTCTATAAAAAAATTGTGCCCAGAAGTGCTGTTGTAAAGTTTTAAAGAAAATTAATTAAAACAAATTTTAGAACAGTAAGACCAATAAAAAAGAATTAACCCGATATAAAACAAAAGCATAGGCTGATTTGAAAGCCTTAATGCCAGTTCTTCTATAATGTTTTTGTTTCCATATCATTCAAAATCATATTTCAAAACTTGTGCCCTGTACCAACAATTGTACCATCCACCCTTTCAAATCTTTCCACCCCTCGAAAGTGCATCGGTGCGTCCTCCAGCAATTGCAGTCACAGCAGGTGGGCTTGGCGTACGTTGCAGAATATTTTTATCTGCTTTCAATTTCCTCCGAGATACCTTCAAAGATTAGACCTTGTATCGAACTTCGCTAAAGTTCGATTAAAATCGCTAGCTCGGAAGATGGACAAACTTCCTCCTTGTAAATATATTTTGCTTTGGGAACAGAAAGTTTTGAGAGGAAACTTGGAACGAATGTAGGGATATTAAAATATTTTTAAAGACTTCTCGTTTAAGAGGTGAAAGCGTTTTGCTTTTTTGTAGAAGTTTTTGGGAAAGTTTGTGAGATAGATAGTACAGTAATATCGTTTAAGCGGATATGATTTTGAATCTAAGAAATTACGGATATAGTACTCCATTTTAAAAAGTTAATTAATATGTCTATATTTATCTTCCTTTTGCCGTATACTTACGAACCGTAAGCAGTGGTATATTACTCTATCTATATGTGTATAGCCGCCACCTATTTTAAGAGTCTAGTACAAAAATATACTTAACCTGACTCGAGAATCAAACTTAAGACTCTATGATAACACAGTAATGTATGTAATTAAATAAATAAAAATAAATAAATAAATATATCACAACATTTCACACAACGCTATCTAGACCCATGAAAAGCATAACTTAGTTAAGTTGTAGTTAGTAGGTAGCTTAGTGTGTCGTTAAGCTTGTATACTATTTTTTTTTGTAAATACATACACATCGTACATAGTAACACCCAGACCAATGCAAATATACATATTCAAATATTTGCACTTAGCGGGAATCGAACCCGCACCTCCTGGATAGCAGTCGAACGTTCTACCATTACACCACAGAGACACAGATAATTATTTTACATTTCACTGTATAAACTTTAACATTCGTGTTAAGGGTGACTCAGACCCTTTTCTGTCATAGCTTCATAAATATTGTAAATTTACACGATTGACAATTATAGGATCGCCCGTTAATATATTATGAGATAGAAAAATTAAGTGGTGAAAATGAAAATATGGTAATATCGCTCCATGAATATAAAGCCATGAGTTCAAGTATGACAACTTTATCCAAAGTAGATCCATTTAAAATTTTCCAAGATATTTTTCCAACACTCTGCTTCTTAACGTGTCAGAAAAGTTCGCCCCTTAGTGCAATTTCACCCCTTAAAGCAGTTTCGCCCCGTAAAACGTAAAGTGCAAGAGTGATCAGATAGACAGAGTATGCGCCGTTGAGTTTTATCTCTGAAGAGATCTTATCAGCGTCATACGATTTTATTTTATGATCATTTGAACGTGTTTAGAATCGATAGCTTATTTCGTTAATGGTTTCTTAAACGGTACATATTAAGGTTTATCTTAACAGTTTCATTTTATGAGTGGTTGTTATGGGTATGATGTGCTATGTAGATTACGACGATACGATTTATAATCTGCAGATGGTTACGTGACAAATTTTATTGACCCGTCTATTGTGACATTCGTTGATGTCGCTGTGATAAACGTCAAAATACGTGTTAATCCCAAACATTCATCATTCTATAAAAGGTTGGATTGCTTGTGTAAGGGGGCTATACAAAAAATTATTTCCTAATGATCTGACTGAACTAAAAAACTCCTTTTTTGGTAGTCGGGTAAACAGTAAGTCATGCTAAGAAATTAGTCAAACTAAACTTAAGCTATTTCCTTAATAAAAACTACCAAAGTAGCCGATATCTAATTTACGTGCGCGTAGCAATACTTATTTTTCAATGTCGTCTTGAGGTAGCTACGCCGTAGAAGATCTACGGCGTAGCGTTTATTTTCTACATTATTATGACGTAGCGTCGTTTGTTCGTAGGCTTACTCCAGTAGTATTGCATCCATCTTGATACTATAGTTATTGCACGAGCAACTTTACTACAACAACATCATACACGATGCAGCATCCAGCTCAACACGGTTATTGCAAACCGCCTGGTACAATAACCTATTTAGGTTATACGCTTGTGTAGTAACCGTGTTTACAAATGTTCTAGAGTTGCTTATCAAAATCCAGGGAACTAAAATTTGGAATATACACACTTATAGACCGTAATATTGGGTGTATATTGTGTTGAATAATGCTGTTATGTTGATAAATAATTACAATAATAAATTACTTTGCACATAATTTTAGTTTCATTGTTGTGGTATTTGGAAATCGGCACATGAAATAAAGCATTCGAGGAAATAATCATACTCACTCCTGTAAATCCCTAAGGGGTCGACAGAGGTGTGTCAACACCCACATTTCGCCATGATTATCGGTCCCACGTAACAGGGGGCGAGCCTAATGCCGTCAAGCGGGCACTTAGTCATGGGCTGTATGTTTACTGTTAGAGGTAGAACAGCCCCATCCCTTAGTTGCCTTCTACGACACCCACAGGAACAGACGGGGTGGCATTATTGTGCTACACCGGGATCCAACATGGTGATACATTATGTAAAATAATTTTCGATATAGGATAAATAGTTGCGTTTCATGAACCCGATTAGTCGCTCCATTCGCCATATCAATAAATATTAAAGTCCCTGGAGAGTTAGGCAAAGGTAATCACCAATAATTTTATTTGGTCCCACCTAATAGGAGGTGAGCTTATTGCCGTACGGGCACTATTGTTCACTGTATATATATGCCTGATATTAAACAGCCATATCCTTTTATATTTATTCATTTACTATCATCAAATTAATGACAATCAAATTAAACTCGAAGTCAAATCAAAAATCAATTATTCGTTTTATTATTCGTTCGTAACGTGGCCTTGACCTAAGAAGATTTGATAGAAAACGCTGGTGCCATCTACAGAACTTGTTCCAATTTTAGCATCGTCGCCCCAAGACATAGGTAGATCCAGGCAGCTCAATAGGACATTCCCTGTAAAGAATTGGTTGCGGTCTTATGTCCCGTCTTGAATGTTGACTTCGATCTAAATTTGTTTGGATTTTGATATGTATCCATTGAACATAATCTAATTAATCGAGCGCAGCATTGAATCTGAAAAGTCTTTGTCGCAAACAATGGAGCTAGAGGCGAAAATTGTAATTAGATAAAGCGCTTGAATATATAAGAGATGCAATTAAAGCGCTGCTTTATGACTGTAAATATCTTGTTTTCTTTTCAATACTTTCAAGAGATACCTGTGGTGAACTCTGAGCTGCGATGTGACTGTCTTTTGTCATTTTTCTTAAGAAGGAGCTACTGCTATCGTATTATCATCATCGTTGCTTAACTATACTACTCCATCAAATTATTCTGTTTTAGACTACGTAAATATTTGTAAACAGCCCGCTGAGTTTCTTGCCGGAGTCTTCTCAGGCCAGGACTGCGTTTCAAACTGGTGGTATATTTGATAAAGTATTAGACTTTTTTATATATTTTTATGATTTTTAGATTTGACATTCTTGCGCTAGTCCATGTCGCATCCAAGGCCTTCATTTCGGAGTCCGGGGTCTGCTTAAAATATGATTTAGCATGTTTTTTAGCTAAGTGTGGAGTGGCTGCCATATTCTGACCTCCAAATCTTATTTATGGTTAATAGTCAACCACTGATGGAGTTGTTCAGGTCACCAATATGGTGCACCGTCTTGATAGCCGGGGCCGACTTTTAACGTGCTCTCTAAAGCACGGAAATACTCAAATAATATACCTTTAGATAGATAGATAGATAATACTTTATTGTACACCTCTATTTACAGCTGAGACAAGTAGGTAACATGCATATGCAGTTTTATGTACAATGGGCGACCTTATCGCTGAAGCGATTTCTTCCAAGCAACCTTGGGTTGGACAGTAATGTGACAAGACAAAAGATATAAGGTGTAGTATCATATAAAACTAAATAAAAGGTGTACTAAAACGAAAAGAAAGATAGATAAAGGAAAATAAAATATACAGCATTACGTTAAGTGTTATTAACATAATCGCACAACCACAACACAAATAGATAAATAAAATAAACTAGAAAAAATAATAAAATATATAATAAGCAATATGGTTGCGCCGGTGTAGAAACTGTATTTTGACACGGAAACACACTCCTTTTATACCCGTCTCCTCTCCCGCACTAACCATAGATATGGCTTCCGTCCGCCATTTGTGAAATATAGACACTCAGTCTCGCTTTGAACTAGCCAGCGTAAAGACGGACGGACCGCGCTCGCGTCTCTCAGAAATGTATAATATTTGTTACATTTTTACCGCTTCATAGACCTTTACCGATCGGATTGTGCCTCTCGTGTGTTCCTCAAGCGATCTAGTGATGCTGACGGCAGCTCCTGAGCAAGGAAGAGAAGATCCGTGTACCGGCTGCGATGAAAACACGTGTGTCGTGAAGGTTAGTGCATCCTCTCCTAATTTCTCGGGCTGCATTCACTGCCTGGATCGAATCCGCGGCAGCCCGGCCACCTGTCTTGTTTTGTGTGTAAAGCGTCAATAGAACAGTTAGCTACTTCCCGCAATACAGTCCATTACCGCACGCTGCCAAGCGCCACCATTTTTGGTCCGGATCGAGCCGGATTCTTAGCCGTAGTTCGTATTTTGTTATTATTCTAATGGGAATGAGCGCACCGCACCTAAGTGCCTGGTTATTTTAGTAGAAAACCCCGCATCCAGACATTTAGGCTTAGAATTTGTTGTCCGTTCGCCGCTGGCTCGCATTGTACCTACCTAATACATAAATAGGTTAGGTATCATATCAACACTTAATCGTAGTTCACAATTTTCGCATCGCACCTAAGTGCCTGGTTATTTTAGTAGAAAACCCCGCATCCAGACATTTAGGCTTAGATCTTAGGTATACTAGACACCCTAGTGCATAGGCACAGTGTAATACCTAACGCATTTGGCTTTGTTTTGTTTTTTTTCAATTACGTTGTTCTCGGCTCGCGTCGTATTTGCCTAGTACCTGCGTGGGTAGACACGTGGCTGTACCTACCTCGCTCGCATCTCATCCCAATTCATACGAAAGTATTTTAATTTGAATAGATATTACGCAATACTTAATCTCGGAAATAATAGTTGAACCTAGACAGCGACCATCGCGTAGGTACGACCTTGTTGCTATGCGCGTTTGTTCAAGCGTGCATTCACAGTTGTAGGTACCTACCTATCTGCCGAGTGTCGCTCGCGCCGCCTCGCTGCTCTGTACCGCTAAGATTAAGTCATTTCATATTTGTTGTTTACCGCACTTTAGTTTGAGATTTAATTGTAAACATGTCCCCAAAGGTTGATAAGACCGGTAAGGTTCAATTGAAACTTTTATACGCTAAAAAAGAAATGATTTACTCTCGCGTACAATCGATTTATGATAATGCACTTAAAACCTCTGATTTGGTCATCAGAGATTCGTTCTTGTGTTCTATAGAAAACTTAGATAGTCTACGCGCGGATTTCGAAACCTTAGTACATGACATCAACGTTTTAGAGTTGAATTTGAATCCCGATTACTCAGTGAGTTATCAAGCCTTGTCGTCGTTTGACGATTTGTATTGTCGTATCAAACGCGTCGCTAGGAGTTTGGAGAAGCCGGCTGACCTACCCAACCCCACTCGCGACCGACCTAAGTTGCCACCAATTCAAATACCCGAATTTGATGGTAACATTCGCAATTGGTGTCTATTTATAGATAGTTTTGAGAATACGATAGATAAGAACGATTCGTTGACAGATCACGAAAAATTGCATTATCTCGTTGAAAAATTGACTGGTAAAGCTATAACCGTTTGCGCTGGAATTACGTTTAGTGCCGAGAATTATAATTTAATTTTAAATACTTTGAAAGCTAGGTATGAGGATAAAAGATCGGTAGCTAACGCCTATTTAGATCAGATGTTTGATTTGAAATCTATTGCGGCATGTAACGATCAAAACTTAGAGAAATTTCTAGATACTTTCGCGTCAGCTGTTCGCGCCGTAAAGAACCTAAAGATTGATGACCTCTGCGACTTCGTATTTTTGTATATGGGTTTAAGGAAATTAGATTCCGAAACCATTCGTTTGTTTGAGTCGGATCATCGCGGCAATAAAATTCCTAAGTTCGAAGACTTAGAAAGTTTTGTTCGCGAGCATATAAAAGTATTGCAGCGCTCTTCATCGAAACATGAAGGCGCGAAGATAGTTGTTGATTCTGCACGCGAAGTAGATGCGTCATCGAAGTCACTGAGGTCAACTCATACTTATGTTAGTACCGCACCAGCACGTGTACAGTCACCTGTTTGCTCTTTGTGTGGCACTCATCATTCGCAACTGTACAGGTGTCCTGGTTTTCTAAAATTGTCGCCTAGTGATCGTTATAAATTTGTTCGCGCTAATAATTTTTGTTTTAATTGTCTCGGTACTAAACACCGCGTTGTTTTATGTAATAGTAGAAATAGTTGTCGCAAATGTCAAGCGAGACACCACACTTTGCTTCATTTTGAGAATAGTAATGCTGCATCCAATGTGAGCACGGTTGGCTCGTCGAGCGGTGACACACGGCAGCCTGCGCCGCAGCCGCAGCCCGCGCTCGCGCGCGCTCCGGCCCGCCCGGTGACCGCCGCGGATGACGTCACCTTGTGTTCGTTCTCCGCTAGTGCTGCACTCACTACTGTGTGTCTTGCGACCGCTCGCGTTGTAATTGTTGATGCATTAGGTAAGCCGCGCATTGTTCGAGCGCTGTTAGATGGCGCTTCGCAAAGTAATTTTATTACTCAAGATTGTTGGCGGCGTCTTGGTTTCAATGTTGATAAGCGTTCAACCCGCTCAGTGGTGAAGGGTTTTGGAAGCTTACAGTCAGCTGTTCGTGGCACCGTTAAAACAAGGTTTAGATCTCGTTTTAATAATAATATTTGGTTTGACATGGATTCGCTCGTTATAGATAGAATAGCTGAACAGTTGCCTACCGTCCCGGTTGACACGTCTTTATTAACGAAATTTAAAGACTTGCCTTTAGCAGATGAGACTTACGCTGTTCCTGGAGTCGTCGATATATTGATCGGCGCTTCGATTCTCCCGCACCTCCAGTTATCACGTAAGGTTCAAGGGGGACCGACGTACCCCGCTCCGCACGCACTGGAAACAGTTCTTGGTTTTGTTATAATTGGTTCCGCACCCGCTTCTATAGATAGTTTTAGTCACTCGACTGCTTCGTTCTGTTGCACCGTCGAGCCGCCACTGGAGTCTACCATCCGCAAGTTTTCACTCGGTGGCTCCCGTGTATCCGCTGAAAAACGCTTTCTTTGTTTGGAACGAAAGATGCAGGCGTCCCCAAAGTCGAAGCGGGCCTATGATGAGGTTGTTAACGAATATTTAGATAAAGGTTACATCTCACCTGCGCCTGCGGACACTGGCGGGACCCAGCCTTCGTACATTATCCCGCACCGCGGAGTTATTAGAGAAGATAAGCTTACTACTAAAACTCCGCGTAGTTTTGGATGGCAGTGCTAAGACTAGCACTTCCGTGTCGCTTAATGACATTTTGTATTGTGGTCGGAATCTTTAAGGTAATTTATTTGACATAATTGTAAATTTTCGCATTAATATTAGTAGAATTTTAGCTTTTAGGACTCAACAGTCGCTTTGTGTTGGGCCCACTCTTCGCCCCATCGTTGGGACACATTCGTCGCTAATAGAGTGGCAAAAATTCAATCTGAATTGGCGCCACATAATCTCTTTCACGTTGCTGGCACCGACAACCCAGCCGGGTGTCTCTCTCGTGGATTGCTTCCTTCGCAAATTTTAGATCACCCGTTATGGTTTAGTGGACCGTCCTGGATTCATGCCGCGTTAGATAAGTGGCCAGTTAGTCAATTCAATCCCACTACGGTTTCCGAACCACCCGAGGAGAAGAAGCACTCGCTTGTTGTATCGGTCCCACGTGAAGAGACCCTTATTTTGTTGTTGGCTAATCGCGTCTCGTCTTGGTCGAGACTGTTGCGTTGTGTTGTTTGTTCGCCTCTGCCCTCTGCCTAGCCAGCGGTAGGCACGAGCTCCAATCTAGGTTTATATTTTAGTTGTTATTTCCCAAACCTAGATTTAGATTAGACTTTAGATTTGTTTCGCATTTGTCGTTTCGAAGGTAACCCTTCAAGCCGGGGGGAATGGTTGCGCCGGTGTAGAAACTGTATTTTGACACGGAAACACACTCCTTTTATACCCGTCTCCTCTCCCGCACTAACCATAGATATGGCTTCCGTCCGCCATTTGTGAAATATAGACACTCAGTCTCGCTTTGAACTAGCCAGCGTAAAGACGGACGGACCGCGCTCGCGTCTCTCAGAAATGTATAATATTTGTTACATTTTTACCGCTTCATAGACCTTTACCGATCGGATTGTGCCTCTCGTGTGTTCCTCAAGCGATCTAGTGATGCTGACGGCAGCTCCTGAGCAAGGAAGAGAAGATCCGTGTACCGGCTGCGATGAAAACACGTGTGTCGTGAAGGTTAGTGCATCCTCTCCTAATTTCTCGGGCTGCATTCACTGCCTGGATCGAATCCGCGGCAGCCCGGCCACCTGTCTTGTTTTGTGTGTAAAGCGTCAATAGAACAGTTAGCTACTTCCCGCAATACAGTCCATTACCGCACGCTGCCAAGCGCCACCACAATACATATCAATATGTGTGTCGTGAAGGAGCTGGAATCATTCTATGAGGTAGGAGGAAGTGGTGGAATGAAATAAAACTTATATATAGCAATGTTAAAATATGGGCATGAATTGGGAGCCACTTGAGTTGTTCATACTTGCGTAGACCAAATGTGAATCTTATACAAAAAATTTGAAGTCGCTCAAGTTTAGCTAGTTGCTCCTCTGTGAGATCGGGATAGCTGACATCGGCGTCATCGAGTACAGGAAGAAGAAGCGATTGTGCGAGCGCAGTTTTAGTGGCAATTGGAAGGAAGTTTCGGAGCCTTCGTAAGGCACCCGCTGAGGCGAAAAGTTTTCGACTGGTTTCCTGCAACTGGATATTCCAAGAAAATGAATTATCCATGTAGATACCCAAGTTCTTGACATTGTCACTAACCGACACAACTCCTCCTCCACCCATAGTTATCTGTGGAAGTTGGATGGTTTAGTGGTATTTTTTATATTTATATTACAGTAATTCATCTGAAATACTTATCCAACCTTCGAAGTTTACGTCAGACGGTAGTCGCTCTTATAAAAACTGTATAAGCCAAACCAAAAAGATGAAACGGAGTAAATGGATATTGGAATCCGAGGTGAAAGTAATAGTGGTACCGCCATGGTAGCAAAAACTATACCATCAGGAACGATCCCAAGCTGTCATAAAAATATTCTTTAAATCTGAAGAAATTTCAATAGCCATTAATTTTGCATTAAATTCTTAAATTAATTAGGTAATTAAATCTTTAATTCGAACATTAAGTTAAAAGATTTAATTACTTAATTAATTCATGAATGAAATTGCATTACCTACCGTAATTTATTCTATCAGAGTTAATATCTTGCGGACACGGAACCAATAAATTAGTTTTAATATTCGAAATAATGAATCTTGCCGCCATGATGGCTTCATTTCGAAGCTAAACCTCATTTCGTCAGCTTCATAACTTCTACAGCAATTAATTAAATGGTTACTGTAATTGTGCTTTTAACTTAACAAATTCAATTTAATAGGATGTTAATATTGGTTATTCGTAGAAAACTAGCGGTAGAAGTTTAAAGGTGCTGTTTAACGGACAAGGCTCTACAGCAGACTTTTTCTTGGAGTTGGAAGGTTGAATGAATGGGAGTCGGTCCCATAAAATGGTTAAAACTAAATCAAATGGACTAATAAGCTGATTTTGAGCTCCAAGTTGAAAATTTCGGATGCAGCCGGGATAAATGCTGAGAATTAATGATTATAATTTCTATTTTATGAATATTGACATTTATCAGGATATTTACATACATACGTACATATAATCACTCCTTTCTCCCCGAAGGGTAAGGTAGAGGTGAATTTACACTCACATTCCACCCATCAACGTATTCAGGGGTCGACCAATTTCTGCTTTCCGGTCATTATTGTAGAATCGAGCCACGCATCTGAGGCAGAATCTGATATCAAACGGCCCTTTCCCTTAGTCACCATTTACGACACCGCATGAGAAGAGATGGGGTGGTCCAAATTCTACTCTGTAGGAAACCACGTGGCTGCCGGGAGGGCGAATAACCGATATTCATGAAACAAATGAAAAATCATGTTACAATATTAATGTCAATGGCCTTATCAATCTTAAATATTAATTTCAATTTGAGATTAGAAAGTAGAATTAATCATAATAGGTATTATTATTTTTATAAAGTGAGAAGGTAGTATTTCCACTAATGTTCTAGCATTATATTTGGACATGTAATTACCTATAATGCAGGGATATTCCACAACAAAGAATCTTAGATAATGTTATAAGAACCCAAATTTTTACTGTCCCATTTTATTAGATAACTTCAGCGATTATTTCGCCTCAAGTTTTGCGAGCCTCGTAAGCAATTGGGGAGTCTATTTTCTTTATCCCGTTCCCGAAATCGCGTTAACAATTCCGCTCAATAAAGTTAAGGGACTTATAGTCGAATAAACATAATAATATCTGAATTCAATTTTCAGTACCCGTTCGTGTACGGCCAAGATTTTTCGTTGTCTTTCCTTCCTCTATTATTTTTATTGTTATTTGTCGTATTAACATTTAGGTTTTTATTTCTGCGGAATGCATTTATTGACGGAAATCATTTGGAGGATATTTTCTTCCGTTATGTTTGTTTTGTTTTAATATGTTTTCTGTAGAGTTTTGTGGCCTTCTAAGTTTTGTATGGTGATTCGTTGATATCTTATTAATTACTATGATAATAGTCCTAAGTTGGAAATTTTGCTATATTACAAACGTTTCAATACTGAGAAGTTTTGCTGCTAAGACCATTTGTTACTGAGATAAATTGGTGAATAGACGTGTCAGATTAAACGTATTAAGGTCGTTATGTTATGTCGTCATGTTATGTTATTTTATGCATTAGCGCGACACTGCAGCCAAGGAGGGCCAGATCGAGAGAGATGACCCTAGGTCGGTGCAAGGGATATGTCTGTCAACCTCACCTCCGGCATCCAAAAACGACCCACAGGTGCTGTGCGTTTATCGACAGGGATTTTCCGCACGTAAAAAAAAGCGGCAGGATGCGGCGCAAGTCAACTATGCCACACAATAGTGCATTTTATTTCATAAGAGACAATGGCAAGGCTATTTTTCTTGAAACGTTGCGCCTCCCCGCTGCAGTGTCGCGCTAATGTGGTTTCACTTTTAATTGTAAAGTTGTACATGATTGTGCTAGCAAAATCCAGGTGAGGTGAATTACAAAATCGTAAGTAGGTACTTATGTTAATATAACGCACAGCTGATCTAACACTGAAGTCTTTGGCAAATTCGTGCTTCTTTACAACTAAGTTAAAAAGATATATCGTGTAAGTTACAAAGTAATTTTCAGATATTGGGACACTGTCTGCGAAGTTGTACTACTAAAATCGAATTATAGTTCTAAGTCAATAAAATAAAGATTATTAAGTTATTACTATAGGATTATATTCCCATATTATTATACATTATTATTATATAGTATTGTCAAAAGTTTATGTGAAAATTACTCGTTGAAATAACTATATGTATTTTTTTTATTAATATAGGACACATCAATTAGACTTTGCCTTGCCTGATGGTAAGCTGAAGGCAAAGTTTCAGAACAGAGGGTCACCATTACTTATATATACCATGTGACAATGGTGACACTCAGCTTGAAGGCCTCATCATATCCTTTTTCATGACCCGCTTAAGGTTCCGGGACTGTATAAAGAAAGAAACACGTGAGCTGGTAATGAATTCTAAGACTTAATGGTACGACAAAAAAAAAGAGTCACCGAACCGCCTGGTTCTTAATCGAATATTCTGCACAGTGTGCGGGTGACATCTCATATTTAACAAATTATTATTATTATTATAAAGTAGGTAAATTATGGTATAGGGACTTACATATATACATATAATATACTAAAATATTCTATTATAATATACAATTACTTACAAATTAATATAAAACTATGCTAACTATACAATATATACAAAAATGGAATAGAGAAAAAGAGGGAGACTGTAATTTTAGGCATCGAAAAATTCCTCCCCATCGATCTCTACTGGTACCGTGCCCAAGAGGCTGGCGGCATTACTACGCTGAATGGCGATGCCAATTCTTTGAGCGAGGTAAAGGCCAGCCTTATGGTCACGGGAAGCGTCGATTAGTCGCTTCGCTATTTCTTTGAATAGTGCGCGCGCGCTTGGACCCCACGGACCCAACGTTTCGACTCCAAACGGCTCAAAAATATAATTACCAGTTAAATTGGTATATTTGCGCCGTTTGAGAGTCTCCGCTGATGCAGCAGCAGCGCATGCGCAGTCCATCGTACTTGGAAGATGGGAAGGCGCCAGGGTGTCGACGCAAGTTGCATCACACACCAAAGGCCTACCCATCTTCCAAGGTATCAACGACATACCGTCCGGTCTCTTACCATCGTCGCGAGCCAAACCAACAGGTTCAAGTATAGCTGGCACGCCGGCGGTGACAAGAGCTCGACGGATAATATCGTTAATGTTTGCATGTCGGGACATGCGGCCTGCGCTCCTGTTGCAAGACAATCCGTGATGTCCAAGGCTATCGACAGCTTCTCCACAGAGACACCGATGCGGAGAAACACACGGTGCACCCAAACGGAGGCAAGTCGCAATGCGGAAGGTCGTGTCGTCCAACATTGTTCCAAGGTTGGGCGAAGGAAGTGCCTGGAGCCATACACCAGATTCCCATTCACCCACAGCCAATAGACGAGCGCGCTCAGCAGCGCTGGTAGCTGTACTGATTAAAAGTTTTTTAACACCAATACTGAGCGGCTCATCCCATTGCCTTTGGGAAGATGGGTTGGCGGGCATGGCGGCAGTTGGACAAGTCATTTTCCAAGCATTTACAGCTTCGGCCTTACCTGGCACATCCGAATTAATCAGTGAAGGAGATAGAATTTTCCTGACTAATTCTTCAGTGCCATGGACCGACGACAAAAATGCTGGCATACTTACATCTGCAATTTTGCGAACGCCGAGGCCCCCGAGACGAACTGGAAGGGACGCCTGAAGCCACACTCGATCGTTCAAATTTATTTTTAAAATTTTGCATAGAGTGTCTTGCAGCACTTTATCCACTTGACCTAAAAGTTCCAAAAATTTAAAAAGTTGAGTTGAACGCAGAGCATGTGTAAATTTTGGTACGAAAAGACAATGCCGAATAATGGTGAAAGCTGAATGTATATTAATTTGGTACAATCGCTCCGAAACATCACAAAAAAAATGTATTTTCTCTTCCACAAAAGACTCGTAAGCATCTTCAAGAATTGGCGACCCAAGGAGGCGGAGAGAACTTTTTTGTAAAACTTTTAAATTTGGAGCCAAAGCCAAATTGACAATCTTTCGGTTCTCTCAAAATTCAATATTTTGAGAGAACCGAAAGATTGTCAATTTGATCACTGAAAAAAATTTCAAATTTGGTGGAATTTAGTTCTAGGCCGATTGAACTAAATTCTTCTTTTAGAAACGCCAAATCTTTTAATACTGTTTCTACATCGCCTCCGAGAGTACCATCATCTAGATACCAAACGTTAAATTTAGAATTTAGTCGCTGAATTATAGGGTGAATAGCCAGGCTGAAAATGACTGGCCCAAGAGGATCACCTTGTTGACATCCTACTGCTGAATTTAAAATATTTTCCTTATAAAGTAATTTAGAAGGATGCCTATAGCACTGCCAGAGAAATTTAAAAATTTTGGGAGTTTCCAATTTGGCCTGTGTCAACAGAGTGTCCCTATTAACAGAGTTAAAGGCATTCCTCAAGTCAACTTTGAGGATAACCTCACCTCCACTGCAGCCAAGGAACGTAGATAAGGCATGTACAGCAGCCTCACAGCCCCCTTTGGAGCCGAAGCCGAGTTGGAGGGGCTGGAATTTAACTGTGAGAGAGTCTCTATATGCTCTACAACACAGCTTGGCTGCTATTCGCCTGTATATACAGCCTACGGCAATGGGACGAATGCCACCATCTTTTTTACGCAAGGCGCAGAGATTAGCGCCGTACAGTAAATCAATGATGCCCTCGTCCACATTGCCGGACAACATAAGGTTAATTAAGGCCGTTAGTTCTTTCAAGAGTGCGTCGCCAGCTTCTCCGACGCTTACGCCGGTAAGGTCCTTGAGGTGCTGAGGGGTAAGGCCATCGAGGCCGCCGGCAGACCCACTCCGGAAAGAGCCAACGGCTGCCATCACGTCCTTGGCTGAAACGCTGAGACAATCAGCGTCTGACTCCAGAGGCTCAGGGAAGTAAAAGGTTATCAGCAGGTGATGGGTGCTTGCTTTGCAGATCTGCCAGAGTATCTGGCGAGCATGGCGCTATCACATCACTGCTGAATAAAAGCCTTGCAGCTCCCCTAATGTCACCTTCTCTTAACTTGGACTCTACATAGTGGTAAATAGAATTTTTATGGAAGGTGGTGAATTTTGGATCAAAAGTATGAGATTGAGAGCAGTTCTCTTTTATTTGTGTTGTTAGCGATTTTTTGGTGGCCTGGTCTTTCGCAACATGTAGAATCCTATAAGGAAAGGTGAGTAATTGTTCCCAAGCGCTTTGAGAGTTCTCCCGGACTACCACGGCTATACATCGGGTAAGGTTCAGTGCGACAGATGGCCTAGCACCACGAGGAACTCTCTTTAAAATTGGAACCGAATTTTTAAATTTGGATAATGTTTGCCAAAAGGGAATTTGGGTGACAGAGGTAGGGGTTGTTTGGATTGAAGGTGCATTTTGGGATTTGTGTACTTTTCCAAAATGCACTTTTAAACCTCGCTTACCTTTAAAAAAACGGGCTTGAGAACAATCTGGGCATTGTACAAGTTGACTTGCACATATTTCCGCTTCGCTATTACAGTCTCTTTGCATTAAAAAAACACAATATAGCACTTAAAAACTTAAAAACTACACAATGTACACGAAAAATTATAAAAACTGAAAAATAAGCTATAAACAAAATTGACAGTGCCGGCGCTTGCGTCTTCGCATCCTAGCAACGCGAGGGACCGAAGCGACACCCCCGCGTTGCACTAGTACTGTTGCTTATTCTGTTTCTTGGTTACTCAAAACTGAATAGGAATCCAAAAATGTAAAACGGTATTGTCTTATCCTTTTAAGGCTGAATTATCATGAGTACACTTTTTCTTTCTTTTATTAATGGCTTCTGCAGCGAATCGCCGCAATTTTACCTCAAGTAAATTGTAAAAGTCGTACACTTATTTGTTTATAAACCAACTCAGTTGATATACTTCAATTCAATTCTTGATTAATAAATCATTATTATTATTTGAATTAGAACAAATTACTTATATTTTATATTTATTTTTCGCTTTTTCATTCTTGTAATAGTGAGTGTTTTATATCAATAGAAGGGTATTTTTATACCGTTTTTAATTTTAATTTTAATAAAAACAAATGAAATTTAAAGATTTTGTACTGTCTGTGGGAGGACCAAAAGCTTGACCTGCTTTGTCTCTTGCACTGACGGCACAGAAATTCTCCCTTGGTGTTGCACACGTCCATAGGTCACGGTTACCACTTTCTATCAGGTGGGCCGTGTGCTTATCTGCCACCCAAGTGGTAAAAAAATAATAATATCGGGTATAAAACTATCCACCCGATATTACATAATATGTATACATATTATATTATATTCGCAATTTTATTTGGAATAGTGTAAATAACACAAATAGAATTCATTAAATCTGTTTGTAAATTACCTATCTATTATTCAAATTTTATATAGTTTACAGCTACTAGTTAACAACTTTTCTAACTAACGTAATTTATTTTGTTGACAACGCCAGCAACGTGATGAGGCTAGACTCTTTCAGCATATTAATCAAGAGACTAAAATAATGATTCAGATACAAAATAGTCAAGGTTTATTATAATAACCATTGCGAGCTTCTAAAATTATAATTTTTTCTATTAATTTCTTTTGTAGAAGATCCAATTAGGGGAAATATATTTAGTCTTACTACAATGACTACCTACATAATTGGACTTTCTAAGACTCGCATAAGTTTTTGGCGCTCAGCAGATTATCTGGTGGTCATCATCACTAGTTTAGCACCAATCTTAGTTGCATTGAAATTGGCTTTCGACACTGGGGTCCACTCTCTTAAGGTTTGATTCCGAGCTCTGCAACACGCAACAGTGTTGCACAACATCACGTACCATGAAGAAGACTTGCACATGATAGTTTGTTTTATTATTTTTATTCATTACGTCTTTTCAATGGCGCCGTTTATCCGTATCGAAGTTTAACAAGTAATGTATACGAAGAAACGAATCGGACCACACATAATTGGTCCATAGAAGTAAAAGAAAATCAGTCCCGCAGTCCGCTCATTGGCTAAAACTATACATTTTCATTTTTTCACACACATTACTTTCTAAACTTGAATACAGATAAATGGTATCATTGAGAAGCCGCAATGAATTATAATAATCAAAATAACTAACATATTCAAGTCTATTTCATGGTACGTGGTGCTGAGCAACACTGCTGCGTGCTGCAGAGTTCAGAATCAAACCTTCACTCCTCTCATATGTTCATACATTCATTTACGGAAAGGACTGACGTCTTATTACAATTAGAGATATTTGCCATATTTATTTGAATCCGTTTTACCTTCCCAACCACCATAAATTATCATTAAATTATTTGTAGCCTTATTAGTAACGGTTAAAATAATAATAAAACTGAATATGTTACTAATAAACAGCTACTAACAACGAAAATAAGTGCTCATTAACAATAATATATCAAGCCGATTACAATACGCTCAGTTGTCAGATATAACGAACGATCTAAATGAAAACGAAATTAACATAAATTGAAATATTCGTAATTGTATTATTATCGGTAATGAACCAGTATGTAAACAGTTGTGCTACATTGAAATGTTAAATTTGGAATATATTTATAGTATAATCACAGAACAGATAACAGTACACGACGGAATTTCCGTCCAATTGAGCTGTCTGACTGGGGAAGTACCTCTGCCTCTGTCTCAAGTAATCTCATGTTGTGTTCCCGGCCGTGAGTAGGGTAGCTAGGGCTTGCTGGAGAGGTTTTGTGCTGTCAGTATAAAGACCAAAAGCTAGTCCAGCTTTGTCCTTTACACTGACGGCACAGAAACTCTCTGTACTTACAGGGTTGGCAGCGCGAGGTGACTCTCTTGGTGTTGTTATACACGTCCATAAGTCACGGTGGCCACTTTCTATCAGGTGGTATAAAAAAGTACTAAGGTAGCATAATGTCAAACGAAAATGTTCATATTATGTTGGTATGGAAAGTGTAATTATTTGGTAGTACATTTTGTGAACTTTTGGGTTGATTCGACGCAGAGGTCGTCGAGTCATATATTCATCATCATCATCATCTTCCTTGTGTTGATATCGATCACATTTTATCAACGCACCACTCGCCATAAGCAGAGAATTCATCCCCACACATTACAACGAAACGAAACGGTACGCACACTCAAGCTGTGGAATGAACTCCCTGCTACAGTTTTCCCATGCACCTACAAAATAGGGTTCTTCAAAAGGGACATTAGAAGGATTCTTCAGAGTCAGCAGCAAAAAAAAAGAAAAAAGTAGTCCAAGATTCACCTCTTTCATTCCAATCACGACGCCGTCGAACTCTGACTTTTTTCGTGACATGACTGCCATTTGACCTCTACAATCTATTATTGATATCGAAATATTGCAATTAGATCAGTTATAGGATTTTTTAGGGCTCCAACTACCTTTAACAATAAGTACCATAGAAGTTCTTATAGCAACCAGAACGTCGGCTTCCCATCCTCTTCGAGGCACGGAAATATTCAGACAAATTCATGCAAACAAATATATTTGCACCACGCGGGAATTGAATTCGCGACTTCTGCGTAGCATTTGAGTTCAATAACGTTACAGAGATTATTACATTGATAACTGGTTATGTGATATAAACTAAACAGTGCTTCCTCAAAACATCTTCTAGAACATCACAGCCCAGTTTCAAACAACAAGTCAAACTCAGAATTCAAACAGTTTGAATTATAAGCAAAGTTTGCTTGTCGGATATATCGTACAGGGATATTATTCTCGTGACTAGCGTTATAAGATACGTCAATAGTGATTTATCGCGCTTTGGAGGCGCAATCTCTAGATAAATGACTTTTCACAATACTATGGGTGCTGGGTTATTGTATGGATGAGGAATAGAAGTTTAGTTTTACTCAAATTAGACGTTTTTGGTAGTTTTTTACTCGCCTACGGCGAAGCAAAAGGAGGGTTATTATTTTGACAGGCTATGTATGTATACATATATGTATGTAGGTTGATCTGTTCCTTCATAGCTCCTCGACCACTTATTAGAACTGGACAAATGAGGTATCGTTAGTAGCATCTTAGTCGTCCGTTGGTTATAGGCTATATAACGTGTCACAGAAACTAATAATAATTGTGGCGATATTAAAAAAAAACAACTAAAATGGCTTCATTAGCACATTTCAAATATGTATAAATTATAACCATTGCTTGCCCTAAAATAACATAAGTAAAAAATAATGTTTGTTTAATAATGTTTTTTGTTATGGTTGTGTGATTCATAGTTTTGTATTAAGGTTCAATAACCGCGGTCCTCCATAATTGCAGGCTTGGGAGTGGCGGGTGGAGCCGCCTGATACCCTAGCAGAAGCAGTATGGGGCGGCAATGCAGTGTGCGGCGACTGAAACCCGGCGGTTTCAGTCAGCTCATGCCCGACATTACCTTTTTAACTACGTCACAGGTTTCTGTGGGTTGCAGTGATGTGTTCATCACTCAGGTGGTACCAGTGGTTATGGGAAGTGTTTACCGCAGGCTATGAACATGTGCTGCACAGCAAAAGTATGACACCAGAGGTGCTTTTGCTGCCAACACGGTAAGAATCTTTTAATGCCATTCTTAAAGAAACGCACGAAATTGTAGTTGCTTGAGAAAACCACAGTTGATTCTAAACCTAGACTAAGTTAATGTTTGTAAATAGACCAAAAAACTTTCAATTCAATTTAATTCATTTATTTATTTGCTTGTAATGTGGTACAACAAAAGATGGAAATAAAAAATATAGTAATAACTTTTTTTGCCCGCCGTCTTCTCAGTTTGGGGCCGCGTTACGAACCGGTGGTCCATTTGCTAAACTAGTTTAATATATTATTATTTTCGACATTTTGTAAGTGCCGTTTCAATGGCCTATACAGTATAAATGATTATTAAATTTAACTTTGACCTCTCGTATTTAGTAGAAATATCATGTATTGTTCATCAGTTGTACTTCTGTCCCTAGCCATCTTCTCAATGCGCTGTGCATACAGAGGCGTCGGCCGAGACATAAAGCGTCCGTTATGATATTTGTTCTTGCCACTTATTTATGTGTTGCCCACCATCTGTCTCCGAGTGCACTATTTGTACTGGGCGATAAAGCTCTTTGTCTACTGACACAGGATGTTTCACGATTGTGTGCGATGCTACTTTAGGTTATAATGCCAGTTGCTTTATTGGAGCTTGATTGATAGTGGTTATCAGTATTGTGAATGAGTTTACAGATTTGGTTCTTGAGTTTCCAGTTTAATTCAGGGAAATTTCTGTATGCAGTTTAAAAATTGATCTGGTTAACGGTATACGAGAGGTATTCCACTGTCATTAGATCTTTCTGCAAAACTGCCAGCTTGTTCTGACCTTCGCTTCCAGGGCTCCATACTTAATAAGTTAAACCCTGTATGGGTTTTATTACTCCATTGTCCATCCATTTTTCATTTTGAAGAACTTGTATCAAGTTGAAATTAATATATTATTGTTACGACAGCCGTCGATATCTCGAAAACTAATAATCGAATCTTCAAGAAATAAAAACGCATTGTTAGTGACGAGGTACTCTACCCAATGGCATAGAAAAATCTAGAATCGTCAACAAAAAGTCACAACCTACCTACGAGTACCTACACACTCTTTTGAATAAAAACAAACAATAGGTAAATATCGAGAATGTACTCGAAGGTCAGCGACGGCGGCAAGATCAAAAGAATAGGTATTTATCGCTCGCGAACTTTCTAGATAATTCGATCCTCCTAATTGAGAGGTATAAAAACATGCTCGCATAGTGACACGATTAATTCTGTCTTTGAGACCGAAAGCGAACACAGCGAACTTAAGCGACCAAAGAAGAATCTACCTGCAACCTGAGCAACGACTGTGGACTATTGTGAACTACTGAGCGACTGGAACTGTTGAAGTGTGTACTAGGGATTTAATTGTCTAGTTTGTGGTGAGCTAATAAATCTCTTCGTTGAGTAAACGGCATTTAATTGTACCCCATGCACGTAACATTATCAAATCCCAAACCAATAGGTATCCAAGGTAGGCTTTTCAAGCCTCATATTTGGAAAATCGGAAGTATATCCTTATGAGGTGCTTCCCATGGGTCCTGTTGAACCTCATAGGTAAATATGATTATAATAACTTACACATCTACGTAAAAGAATATTAGTTTCTGTTCAAGGTTAAACTGTAAATCGTTGGAGACTTTTCCTTTGTAACACATAGTGAAAGTAAAATGTATCAATTTAACTGCTGGAAATGCGTGTCATGTGACCGGAATAAACAAACACATACACACGACAGTAATAAACTGTACCTCACTAACTCACATGTACCACTTTTATTGAAGTTCAAAGTATGCGAAATGTTGAAAGCTTTAAAACAAGTCTAAAAAAGAAACGTAAAAAGAAATACACAACTAGCATGAACCTAAAGAGGATAAGTGGTAAATGAATAGGTTAGTACGTTGCTAAGTCTTTTTATTGAGCGCAGCATAAATCCGTCCGTTCCTTTTGCAATTCAAACATCTGTGGTATATACTACGGATAGTTGGAACCAAAAAGTCCAATGAAGACTTGTTTAGTCTAGCATTTCCCACTAGAGTAGAATTTGGATCAGTTGATCTCTTCCCATACGGTGTCACACAGGGCGACTTAGGGATTGGGTTGTTTAACATCAGACAGATATAAATACAGCCCAGAATCTTGGTGCAAGGCTTGAGTTAAAAATAGTGCCCGGAAGACGGCAATAGCTCACCCCCTATTACGTTGGACCGAATTTAATGATTGTTGTGTGGGTATTAATTCACCTCTAAATAAAGGCGTGATTGTATGTATGTATGTATGATGCTAAATAGAATTAAAAAAGACTTAAGATGACCAGGTTATGTAAAAAATGATATAGCCGGGAACAACCGTTGTTCCCAAAGGCATTCAAAGCTTTCACCTAAGAGTCCAAGGGTTCGCTTGATTCATTGGCAAATTGGTACTAGAAATATACCCTTGTCGAAAAATTAAGGCCTGGAATTCATTAGCAGCTCACGTGTTTCCTTCTTCCTACAGTCATGGGTCCTTTAAGCGGGGCATGAAAAAGCACGAAGAGGCCGTCAAGCTGAGTGTCACCATTGTAACATGGTATATGTATGTAATGGTGACCCTCTTTTCTGAGACTCTGCCTTCAGCTTACCATTAGGCGAGGCGAAGTCTAATTAACGTGTCCTATACACAAAAAAAAATTTGAACGAAAAACCAAGATGTTCAAAATTTATTGTCGATCTAATTTCAATTTGACAGATCGAGACTGATGTTAATAAGTACCACTACCATGAAAAAAAAACGAGAAATAATCCGCCTTTAATTCAAATCGTTATTGTTTTTGACATTTGAGTGATACAGATTAGATGGAGTCTAAATTTAGATAACATTTTTATAAGGAGAATTTGCCTTCAGGTGCATGTGAGTTAACCCTACACATATATCCGCGAGCCACGACCGTTCCTAGCGTGACGACTGAGATCTAAACAATGCCGTTATGACCGCGTTCGTTGAGAACTGACGTTTATGGCCCATCGCCCCTATTAAATGGCCCGAACGGAATGACACAACTTATATAAGAAATTATTGGTCTGTTATTATTTTTGGGGTTTGATGGTGACATGTGGGCCATCGATTAACACCTCGGATGTGTGATTAATTACCTTTGCTTCTATATAACTCACATAAATAATTCTTTTATGAATAAAAACCAACGACTACTTTGAGTTAGAACAAAATCTTTGGAAAAAAATGACAAGGTTAGTATTAAAGTAATCGGGATGTTTACTATGTTGTATTGTACTGGGATTCCAATATTTCGGTGCTATTATAAGCACCATGATCACAGAGGAACTGGGGTATTGGCGGTGAACAGTACAATACAACACGGTGGCTAATCACTTTAATACTAATGTGAGTAGCCATGATAGTTAAAATACCTGTATGTCCAGGTTCTTGAGTGAGGTGCCATCTAACCTCCACAACAGATTGACCAGTTGTCGATTTTTTTAAGGCTTTCTAACAAATCTTAACAGTTCCACCAGAGTAATGGTACTTTCTCTTTGAGTTGGCAGGTCAGATAGCAATTGCTTCCGTATACACTAAACTAAAAAAAATGAGACGAAGTGAAGGCTTTGAATGCAATTGAGACAACACTAAGATAATTATTTTGTTTACAGGTGAAACATATAGCCTTCCTTTAATAACGAATGCAGTCACGTAAAACAATCAGAAAACGCTTTAAAGCATATAATTATCCCATTGTTACAAATTGTTTCTCTTCACGAAGTAAATTTCAACTTCACAAGCAAGAAAGACAGCCAATGATTGAAATAATACGAGTTGTAATACGCAATTCACAGAGTTTACTGGTAATTTGCAGAGTTTACTGGTAATTACGATTTCAGGTTCATGAGCACTTGATAATTATTTCGTTCGTATGTTTCATTACAAAGAATAATGAGCCGTATATTGTTGGGGAATTATGTCAATTACATACTCACAGAGGCTTTGTGACCGAACAGATTTTATATGTAATTATATTCTAGGTACCTGTTGTATGTGACTACGCCCGGCATACGGATCCTGTTTCTTCGCGGGATAAAAAGTAGAAAAGTATTAAAGCGACTTCAATATGGGATTTCAAGAAGGTTCTTACAGGGTAGACAGCACGAGTGTGATTCCCTTGGTGTGGCAGACGTCCATAGACCACGGTAACAAAATCCCTAAATTGGGCCATGTACTTGTCTACCACTTAAGTACGAGTTGTATAGAAAAGTGTAATTTATTGGTTAGTAAAATTTTATTTTATTTATAATAATTTAATGAATTAACTAAAACAGTGTCATCCATGTTAATATATCGTTCAAGTAGAGTTGATATTACATCAAGAACTCCTGGCTTCGAATCTTGACCATGACGCGACTTACATGTCTAGTTCAAAAACAAATTTAGCTTAGCGGGCATATCATTAGTCAACTTTACTTATAAAAAAAAGAAAATGGTCTGGATGACATTTTGACAGAACTAAAGTTTGGAAGTTTGGCTAAATGTGATCCAGGCCCCTACGGTCATCAAGTAGAATAACAATCGATTTACAGCCTGCTGATCTTGCTAATTCAAATTATGTTATCTTTAAATTATTAAAATTCTGTCCATCCACCCGAAAATCTTGTAGCCTAAGGTCGATATGATAATGCTATACTAAGCCGGTGTCACACACACGCAGCCTTCCAAAGCTCACACTTAATCTTCAAATCTAGACCAGACTCAGACATATGATTTAGTACTCTGTAATTCATTTACTGTTAGTACCATTAAACGTTTATATAAAATTTCATTTCAGTTGACCCAATTATTTGAAATAAAGTGTTTATAGTGAAAAAGGCAAAAATTATTATATCATTTGGTTAAAATATGGCTATTACACAAATATGTACTGTGCTATAAAACAAAAGAATAACTAGTTTTTTTATACCACTTAGGTGGCAGACAAGCATACGGCTCACCTGATGGAAAGTGGTCACCTTGGCCTATGGGCGCGTACAAAACCAAGAGAGTCACACTCGCGCTGCCAACCTTGCAAGCATTGAGAGTTTCTGTGCCGTCAGTGCAAAAGACAAAGCAGGGCACGCTTTTGGTCTTACCACTGACAGCACAAAAACCATCCAGTGGGCACTGGCTACCCTACTCATTGCCGGGAACACAACACGAGGCTATTATGGCCGCGGTATTCTGTAGGGCAGAGGTACTTCCCCAGTCGGACCGCTCATTTCGACGGAAATACCGTTGTGTCTTACCTCCTCGTATGACGTATTTAGTCCACTTACTTATATCGGTTCTAAGATGCGGATAAACATACTTTTTTTTAATCGTGTGATAAATCCCCACGGATCCTTCCCTCATCAGAGCCAGTGGGGCAGGTTATGTTAGACTTGAACCAACTAAAACGCACGCCATTTGAGGATCGTAGGTTACCGGAGGTGAAGTTGCTGTAGTAGCTGTTGCACATAATATATTTATACATAAAATACCCATAATTTAATAAATAGCCATATTAATCATGTCTATAAATTTTCATGTGTAGCAGTCAAGCTCTCTACGGTTACATCATATAAAACCACAACTGGGATAATAAATCAAATTAATCTTAATTTAGCTACTTATCACAATAATTTTATGTTGAATAAAATGCAAGGCTAGTTTTTCCAAAACAAAAACAAAGAACATACAATAAGTTATATTGTGAAACGGATCGGACTCACACAGAATAGGAATGAGGGGTAAGCTGTCCACAATATAGAACAAATCGATGTGTGCCCGTATCGGAGTGTCACTTTACCACAAAATCCCATATTTATATTATGGGCTACAAAACATATCTTACCTTGCATCCAACTACATGCGAGAAAGGGTAGCTGTTTACAACATAAATGCATAAAAAATTTTGTACAAAGTGTCAGAATTTATTTTGTGTCAGAATCAAACGACATCATATTTCACTTAGCGAGGAATATACGAGTACCTTCATTTTACCAAGATATGCACAACAGAGATGCAATGAAATGTAAAAATGTGAAATGTACTGGAAAATAACAGCAATAATAATAAAATCAATTTTAATTTTTATCATCTAAACTCAATATAATTTAGGTACAGATCTCAGCAGAGCAGAATTTCCCTTTGGGTGCTAATTCATCTCTGCCTAACCCTCAGGGGATAAAGACGTGATTACATGTATGTACGTATGTAAATAGCTGTAAGAAATTAAATTAGATCTTCATTATAGTATACTAGCTGTTGCCCTAGGCTCCGCCCGCGCGAATGTGTGTTATTGCGACCAAACATAGCCTATGTCCTTTCTCGAGGTCTAACCTACCCCTATCACAAATTTCATCAAAATTGATTTAGTGGATTAGGCGTGAAAGCGTAACATACAGACATGTAGATAGAGTTACTTTCGCTTTTATAATATTAGTATGAATTCTGTTAACAACGTAATGTATATAACGTGTAGTGCTTTTTTACTGCCCTTATCCCAAATTTATTTGCAGTCGGTACAAAACAAGTGTGTTTTTTTTTCTATTGATCCCTGACTTCACTCCTTTCCTAGTCACAATTATCATCTTTCACCATCCTTCCATCTCCTCTTAGATTTTCTTATCCCCTTGTAGTTGTCCAAGTAATTTATACAATATGATAAAGCTGAAGAGTTAGGTTAGTTAGGACACGTCAATTAAACTTTGACTCGCCTCGATGGTAAACTGAAGGCAAAGTATCAGAAAAGAAGGTCATCATTACATACATATACCATGTTACAATGGTGACACTCAGCTTGACGGCCTCATCATATGCTTTTTCACCCCCCGCGTAAAGGACCCGCGAGACCGTACATATAATTTATTATCATAAATACATTGAGAAGCAACTGTTATAATATAAATTTCTTTAAATAATTACGTAATTACGTTGGTTAAGTAACATGATACTTCAACAGGGGCGTAAAAATTTTATTCCCTTTAATAACCGGTTTCTGCTATTGTAGAGATATTATTCTGCACTATAATGCTCAAACAACCCAGCAAGTTGTCAAACATTTTATAGCTATACAATAGCAAATCTCCCAACAAAAATCAGTACCCTACACGAATTATTTATGTGTATATGATTGACAGTCTGACAACATAATACGCCCGATCGAGTGCCCAAAAAGTAAGTGGGTGAGAATTGGAGTGGGGAATCCCCCTTGTGCAAATAATCGGGTTCGTTTCCTCAATTCTGTCAAACTTCGTCGGTATACGACAGGCGACTTTTCAAGAGGCCTCGCAAACGGAACCCACTCAAAGGAGATATTTAATTAAAATATTTTTGTTCTAAATTTCACGATTCTTTGTAATTTCGTTCCTTTGTGTTGTGTGTTTATTTTTTAGATTTAAAATTATAAACCTTTAGAGATTAGCTTACATTTTTTTTGCTGTGTAGTACCGCGTACCTTTTAAGTGTAATAATACAATATAATATATTTTTCACTCAACAAACACGCGTTTAACACCTATTTTACCTGCTCACTTTTGCCTATAATGAAGCAACGTGTCTTGAAGAATCCCTTTTGAATGATTCTGCGGTAACATTTACGACTGCCTTGGCTCGTTCAAAGTTGGTTTTTGGATGGAACATCGATTTAAGAGTAGGTGGGATACGACGGTTTACCGTCCCAATTGAGTAGTCCGACCGGGGAAGTACCGCCACCCTACAGAATACCAGGGCGATAATAACCTTGTGTTGTATTACCAGCGATAAGTAGGGTAGCCAGAATTCACTGGATAGTTTTTGTACTGTCAGTGGGAAGAACAAAGGCTGCTTCTGTACTGACAGCACAGAAACTCTCTGTTCTTACAGGGTCGGCAGCAAGAGTGTGACTCCCCAGGTGTTGTACTCATTCCTTGGTCACGGTAACCACTTTCAATCAGGTGGGTCGTGTAATTGTCTGCCACCTAAGTTATACATATGAAAAAAATCAAACATAAGACGCTACTTTCTCAGCTTTAGAAATGTTATATAATTTTAAATTTACAATAGAATGTATTTTATTAAGTAAGTTTTATCACTTGGCAACAAAGTCTCATATAATATATTATGTATTATGTAGCAGTAATGAGGTTGCAGTATAAAAACACTTTGCTATTCATATCACATCACGTTTTAGAGTTTTGAATTCAAAATCTCAAGTATTCCTCTCAAAATTCTAAGAACGTTCTTCTAAAACTTACATCGTATTTATACAAGTATTCTAAGGGTAGTGACTAACTAGAGCGGACACGACGAACTTTTTTACTGCAATGTTATTCTGGCACGTTAACCATGGGTAGGCTTGAAAATAAAATGAATGGATTGTGTGAAATAGGACGTGATAAAGAATGAAGTCATTGAGGAGATATTCATACCACCAATATTAGCGATGTGCAGACAACTTTAAGGTTCATACAAAAAACAGCTGAGAATAATGGTTTTAGTAGATATCTTTTTTTTTTTTATATAAGACACGCCAACTTGACCTCACCTCGCTTGATGGTAAGCTAAAGGCAAAGTCTCAGGAAAGAGGGTCACCATTACAGACACTAAGTGCTACAATGGTGGTACTCAGCTTGGCGGCCTCATCAGATGCTTTTTCACGCCCCGCTTAAAGGCCCCAGGACTGTAGGAAGAAGGAAACACGTGTGCTGGTAATGAATTCCAGGTCTTCGTGGTGCGGCAAAGAAAAGAGTCTCCGAACCGCTTGGTTCTTGCTCGTATATTCTGCACAGTGTGAGGGTGACATCTAAGGCCTGCACGTGAAATGAAATGAAATAATGAAATAAAATTTATTTACGGAAAACAAGCACTGTTACAATAATTTTTCTTCTGCCAAACTGTATAACAGTTTGTTGGCAGATGAAGCTCCCTGACTTATTCAGTAAGTTTTTCATTAATTATTTACCAAAATTAGATACATTATATAAATTAGATTTAAAAATTAGACACATTATCATTTGTATTATTGTTATGCTCATTCATATGCCTGAATAAACCGCGCATTACATTATTGTCAATGTTTACAATTCATCCTGTATTAATTTGTAAGTAGGTATCTATTGTCTTTGTCAGACGCATTCGAACGTGTTGTCCTATGTAGGAAAGGAGATGGTGGGATTAGTTGGAAGAGCTCGTCAGAACACTCACCGTGGTAGAGACGGTAAAATACAGCCAAGGAAGCAATATCTCTACGCATCTGCAAAGGCTCGAGGGTGTTCGTGACCTCAGGGTTCCCAATAATTCGGACCGTGTGTCGCTGCAACCTGTCGAGAGCATCTAGTAGGTATTTCGCGGAGCCATCCCAGAGATGCGAGCAGTATTCCACGCAGGAGCGAATTTGTGTCTTATAGAGAAGACACCGCTGCTCCGGCGTTCATACTTCACAGTTATTCAATAAATTATTGAATATGTATTTTGGATTATAAATATTTATACTATGCATTCAAATTGTTTGCAAATAGTTTTATTGGTATACATTAGGTTAAAAGTATTTTTACAATCGTAATTAAGGAGCTCGCATAATTTATTTGGCTATTGTATGTATTTTGCTTCAAACACGTTACTAAAATATTTAATCAATAAAAAGTATACATCATATCATGATTATAAACTGATATGTAACCTTTTACGTATATGAAACTGTTCTACCCATCTCCGCGTCAGTCAACCCACACCTTAATGCCTAGTGGAAGAAAATTTACATAAAGTCAGTAGTAGTTGAGCTAACTTTGCAGTTTTCTCCACCATTAACGATATTACAATTTTCTTTACTACAGTTGCAGGTAATGTAGAATCTCTTAGTTGTTCTTTGGTACTTAGCTAAATTAAATGCATTTAATTGCATCTTTTTCTTTAAACCTCTTTCATAGGAAATCGATTTGGATGCGCGCCAGAACTGGTTGATGTTCCACCCCAATTGGCTAGAACTTTTAAAAGTAGATTTATGGCTTCCTTGAGGTAGTGTGAAACAGATAAATGCAATGTATGAGAAAACCGCTAAAACTACATGCTTTTAAATGTATCATGGCTTTGTCTTTCTGGGGTAAGCAGATACGATATTACAACTTTCTTTTTACCATTTAGGAGGTACCACACGGCCTATGGATATATACAATACGTGCATCACACTCGTGCTGCCGACTCTATAAAAACCTTTTAATGCTCATTATTTTCACAATGATTTCTTAGTCACTCCCAAAAGTCACACTTTGAAGTTTGAGGTCCACTAATTGCTTTTGATTGGTTTGTTTGATTTTACGAGAGAGACGGCCATCTGACACCCCTATCTCGAGATGAAAGCCTGCGTCAGAGCCTTGTACGTTGTTTAACAGCAAAAGACAGGTGAGGTAAACTTGGGTTCCGAAAGAGTTTGTGGGATCTTGTACACTCAAATACCTGTAGACATTACGCCCATTTATTTGATAAACACCGCGGTAGCCTAGTGGTATGGGTAATGGACTGCTGAGACGAGGACTCGGGATCGATCCCAGGTTTTACCAATGACTTTTCGATGCTTTTCGAAGTTATGTGTGTATTTATCGCAGGTTTATAAGTGCCCGGTTAATGGCAATAGGCTCGCACATTGGGACCTAAACATAAACTGGCGAAATGTGGGTGCTAGCACCTCTGCCTACCCTTTCGGGGATATAGTCGTGGGTTTATGTTATGTTATGTTACAGGCCGTCACACAATGTTAGCTTTTTTCTCTTCGCATTTATGTAACAAAAGAAATAAAGAAAATTATGTGATCTGAAAAATCAAGTTAAACCACGTTCAAATTATTGGCGCACCAATAATTTTTATCGGGCCACTAATCGATAAAAGCTTCAATAATGTAATTGGAAATGTAGCAATGCAAATTTGAATGCGAATTTCGACTGAATATTATGAAAAGTGGACGCGGCGGTAGAAATGGAAAATACTTTTAATGTAAATAACTAGTCCGTTAAGCCATCGGTCCCGGTGGCCATACCAACATCCATGGTAGTCTTTACTGGTAGTTGGAGCCCTAAAAAGTTCAACAACTGATCTAACTGCAATACTTCGATATTGCCAATGGTTCGTGGAGGTCAGATGGCAGTCGTTTCGCGGAAAATATTGAAATTTAGCCAAACTCGTAGTTAGACTGGAAACAGCGAACGCCAGACTCCGAGATGGAAGCTTCAGAGGAAAGAGAAGATTAACGCTAGGGTGAAAAAGAACTGGGCGGCCGGCGCCTCCTTCTGCGAGCAAGTAATGCTCGTAAAGGAGGAGGCGGGGCGGGAGCGGCAGCGGGAGCGACGAAGGATCGCAAGACAAGCTGCCCGCGTATGAAGGCAACTCGGGCGTCGGAGGTCGATGAACGACCTCCGCCCCCCATGAGCGCCGGCCTGGGGGTGACAGGTGGAGCCGCCTGTCACCCTGGCAGAAGCGGGCCGCGGCGGTGGCGCGCCTGGCGCGCCTCCCCGTTTACGGGGACAAGTTGGGGACTCTGTAGTCCCCACACCCGAAAAGAGGGCCAGATCGTGAGAGATGGCTCTGGGTCGGCCGGGGTGCGAGGGATATGCCTGTCAACCTCACCTTCGGCAACCAAAGCGACCCACAGGCGGCGTGCGTTTTAGTCGGTTCGAGTCCGACATAACCTCCTTCACCGGCTGCGGTGGGGAGGTATCCGTGGGGATTTTGCGCACGTAAAAAAAAAGGGTGAAAAAGAACTAGGTGTTATCCGCAGATCAGTCTGTGTGGAATTTCGATGCCGTTTCTTGTATCTCGACCGAACTGTCTGTCACCAGACCATCCATTACTAAAAGTAGTTTATGTGTAATAAAACTAACTATGCTTGTTGTTTTATGAAAAGGAAGAAATTTCTTTAAGGAGTTTCAGGAAAGTTGATAGATTGTTTATTCGAGTGCAGAGGTTGAGTGAGAGGGTTATCGTTATGTAATGTGTCTTTCATAGCACCTCGTTCGGTGGGATACTGTAATTTAGTCATTCAATATATCGAAGTTGGTAGTATTGACTTACTCAATAGCGCAGTGCTAGTGAATGAATGAATATAGGGGTAAGCAGTTCAGCTCATTTTCAGATTAGATGAGGAATTAGTGAATAAAAGTATTGAACTTGAATATTACCTAGTACTTAAAATTACCAGTATTCGTACTAAACCCTCTAGTTAGGTTGAATTACTTTAGTTAGGAGTAATTTAACGTCGATAGTTCATGACCAGGATTCAAACCCAGTACCACAATTGTGTGAACTGAGAACATCTTTTAGTAAATCTCTGTCTATCTCATCAAGCACAACTGTTACTATTGATGCAAATATTTCTATGATATTGTCAAAAGTAAACACGTGTATTAAGTATATTAATGATTTTATAACGATTCTATTTTGACTTATTTTATTATTCTCAGTGTTTCGCTTCCGTCAATTGCCGACAGTGACTAAGTAGGAAGGCACAAGGACGTGACGTCAGCAAAGCTTCAAGGCTTGCGAGGTCACAAGATACTGAAGGTCAAGGAAGAGGTCAGGTCTTGTCGCCACATTTTGAGTTAGGTAAGGAAGGCATGAGAACCATTGCTTCGATAATTAAGTCTGTACATACATAATTAAAATACATTGTTTCTTTACATTTTATGAGACTATTTTTAGGTACCAGACAAGCATAAAATTCACGTGATGGAAAGTGGTTACCATGCCGATCTTGTAGGAAACTTCTAATGTCCTTTTTTATTTCTTTTAATCACCTCACCTCTTTAAAATCATTTACAGTTTTTTATGTTCTATATTTACCTTTTATTGTGGGTATTATTTTTGATTGATGAACCTTTTAAAGACCCCGTAACTATACTTTGTGTCTCAATATGTGTACATGCATATAATCTTACTGAATTGCATTAATTTATGGAAATTAGTTAATGATTAAAATATAATTATTTTATTTAGATTAGTTACTCCTTTTTATTTTTTATGTCATAAACTCTTTAATTGTGTAAAACATTTATCCGTAACCCATTTTCTAAAGAATGTGAAACGAAATCATGTTTGAAGCAAAACTCTCAAGTCTTTTGGTATTTTATTAAAAACATGGATACACATACAAAATCTATTATTTTTATATAAATTTATCGACATCATTAGTAATAAGAGTTTAGTTTGGGTCTCTAGATATATACCTACTTGTTATTATCACATTCTTCTTTAAATAAATACGGATGCTTGTGCGTACATGATCGAATACTACGTCTTTTATTCATGTTTTGTGTGGGCCTGTAGCTTTTGAAGTTTCGTGATAGCCCCCAGGTTAATAAGGGATTAATTTGATCCGTTTAAACCAGTATGACTATCGTGGCCGTTACAATGATGTTCATTATTTTAGCATTTAACATTGTCGTCATTTGCGATGGTGGCATTTCTTCTTGAGAACTCCACCTTTAACTCCTAATCAGTTGTGATGTTATATTAATAAACCGCTTAAACAATTAGAAAAATATAAAACTTCAACACTGACTGCACAGAAACTTTCTGTGTTTGTAGAGTAGGCAGCGCGAGTGTGACTCCCCTGGTGTTGCACACTTTCATAGGCCAGGTTAACCACTTTACATTACATGGGCCGTGTGTTTGTCTGCTACCTAAGTGGCATAAAATCATAAAAATCCACTAATAAAAACTCTTAGGTACTAATTTTATATTACACATACTCCATTTTTCCAATTCATTACATTTTTTTCGTATTTCATTAAACAACTAGCGTGTATACAAAGTATAATCCATTCTACTAGAACCCTTTTCAAGAAATAATCCAAAGACATTAATAGTTTGATCACCGTATCGCGTGACGATTTAGAAAACACACTAGCGCACGCAGACCTGAAATAAATTTTGTAACACACATGAATTATAAAAAAAACATTATTAAGAAAAAAAGTACTATAAACGAAACTCGAAGGCGGGAGAAATACCAAGAGAATATCCAGGATCTTCTAAATTTTCCTGATAAAACTCAATTACGTTTTGTCTCACACCTAGAAGCTAATCTAAGATTTTTACGTCCAAAAATAGTCCAAACGAGTTGTTATAATTTTTTTCCGGTCTAAACATGATACATTTTATATAGACCCTAGACAAAAAACCGCATATTTTATTTTTTAAATATTATTTTTAAGAATATTATATAGCCACCGTAATTACTAATAGTCCCCTTAACCCCTCCAACTAAGCTAAATTACTTATGCTAGAAGTGGGTACATGCCGTTAGTGTAATGGCCAGGTTTCGAACCAGGGACATCTCGAACGTAAGGCCTATTCCTTAACCTCTAAGCTACCGACACTGAACATATTCACGTCTTAGATTGTAAAACTTTGAGGATACCGTAAGGCGAAACCGGTCAGGTCTAACAACAATTAAAAATAATGTGGAAAAGTACACGTGAGTTATCAATATGTGTAACATATTCACGTCTTTTGCTTTCTGGGGTAGGCATGGTCCACCATCTGCTTCTGTTCTTGCACACATTATGACCTTCCTTTAAATATAACTATATGAAATATATCACTCGGGTGGTGTAGTTTCTCATTACCGTACCACATAAGTAGCTGTTCCTGCGACGAAAAAATATCCATTATTATAATTTTAATCATTATGCCAGGAATTCAGAAAATTATCTGCCTTTGTGCCCAATTTTGTACCAAATCTATTCAACGGTTTGCCGGGATTGAGAATGGTCGAAACAATCCGAAAATAATCATCAAGAATCAAATATATCGTATTTTTGTTCTGATTGAGAATAATATCACTTTCAAAGGTAATAACAAAATAATTCTCAGATCATGAATTTATCATTAACCGCCCACATACTCCCACAAGTAGATACAATACAGCACGTGTCAAGTTTCTAGCTAACATTACACAAACATAAATATTTGTGAACAGTTCATACGCAACGATTCCCGGAACCCATAACATAATTAAAATACTGATGTTTTCCTTAAATGTTCGAAATCGTGATCAACTCATTGTGGATTATGGTTATATATACACCTACATATTTTAGACTAGCTGTTGCCTGCGGCTTAATATTAGTGGCATGTACACAATACACTTACGTATTTTACATGTGCCTACATAAAGGTATGTTCGTTAGTATGTTGTGAATGAGTTAATGACTCTTGTTTATGGGTAACCCTAAGCCATAACGTTGTTACTTGTAACTAGTTATAGATAATATGTAACTTAGTTACAGAACAAGAGGGTTCGAAAATGCCGTGGAAACCATCAAGTTGAAAAGACAGAACTAAATATCTTCGTTTGTAACTTGGTTAAGATATAAAATATCTATTTTTTCTTACGTAACTGGTTACAAAACACGCTTAAAGGTACCTTATAGTGATGACGCGGTGGCAGTGCATTCGTACATGAAAATGGAGTGGTGCAACTGCAATTTCTATATGGGTTAGTTTGATTTATATAGTGATACTTACTTGTGTAGTAAAGATGAATCAACGATGGATCATTTTCCCGTGTACATTTTAAATAACCTTCCATTTTAGCTAAACAGGTAAAATTATATGAATGAAGTCACATATCCAATAGTGAGCTTTGTTATCAACCAGGCATTATTATTATCTATGGCTGGTGGCTGGAATAGACTGGATGCGCAAGGCGGAGTATCAGTTGCTTTGACAATCATTGGTAGAGGCCGCTGTTCAGCAGTGGAGTGCAATAACTTATCTATTGATATACGAGTATATCAACGCATTGATAGTTTTTTATACCACTTAGGTGGCAGACAAGCACACGGCCCACCTGATGGAAAGTGGTTACCGTTGCCACCACACCCGTACACCCACAAACACACAACCGTAACACCAGAGGAGTCACAGTTGCGCTGCCAACCCCGTAAGTAAAGAGTTTCTGTGCCATCAGTGTAGGAGACAAAGCGGGTCAAGCCACTGATAGCACAAATTCTCCTGTGAGCTCTGGCTGCCCTACTCACCACCGGGAACAAAACACGAAGTTATTATAGCCGCGGTATTCTATAGGGCGGAGGTACTTCCCCAGTCGGACTGCTCAATTGGGTGGAAATACCGCCGTGTCCTACGCATACTATAAGCATTATGTTTAGATACGATTTCTACTGTTTGAAAGAATCAGTCCACCTTCAAGCTGACCTCTCCACAGTCCTCATAGAAAATACATTGATTTGTAGTACCATAACTACGCCAAAATGTTTTCTCTTACTAACATAATTATATAATTTAAAGTAAAATCATAAAACTGGGAGCACACAGCTGTAATACACGTCGAAAGTGCAAACTGTAGATTTTGTATGCGAAACGTGTTTCAGTGTGGAAGATTCCACTTTCACTAAGTATATTATTATGTAGACGAGCTTTTCGAGACTTCATTGAAAGGGAAAGATTTCCCGTCACGTGAAAGGGTGTTTAAAGTACCTTCACAAGTACGTGTATTAGAAAAAAAATAGTCTCAAACCCTCCAAAGTAAGAAGAGATAGGAATATACGGTAGAGAAAAACACTTAGTTGCAAATACATAACATTTTATCACTCGGCAACTTAAGGGTTATCGTTATTGAAAACTAAAGATGTTTTTGCGTTGATATGGAGCGGATAGAATATAAATTCGAGTTTAAGTTTTAAGGATTTCTTCAGGTGTAAGTGAAATTGCGAATGTTGGTTGTGAATGACAGTTTACCAAAGTATCACGTACTATGGGTTTGTAATGTTACTGTTATGAGGACGTGTAAAAGACTGAGGGTATTTGATGACAGTTTGAAGTTCATGATAAAATTTAAACGCGTGTGTGTGCCATCATTGCTCTGCATGAAGTGCATTCTATAATGCGAGGTGCCGTGTGGATATTCCACATGCCTTAGACTTTCATTGATTTTAATTAAATACCTTTGCCTTAGTTCGTGCATCGTAATAAAGTGAGACTTAAATGAAGTGCCTCAATAAACTTTATGAACTTGTATGATGCTTAAATGAAGTTAGTTAATCAGTATGTCAGATAACTAAAATTTTATTTTTTGTGAAATGTAACTTATAGGTACATACATAAATACATAATCACGCCTTTATCGCCGGAGGGTTAGGCAGAGGTGAATTAACACTCACATTTTATCAATCATTGTTTTTAGTCCCACGTAATAGGGGGTGAGCCTATTACTGCATTTCGGGCACCGTACTATATTGCCCGCGTACGAAGGCAACTCGGGCGTCGGAGGTTGATGAACGACCTCCGCCCCCCATGAGCGTCGGCCTGGGGGTGACAGGTGGAGCCGCCTGTCACCCTGGCAGAAGCAGGCCGCAGCGGCGGCGCGCATGGCGCCTCTCCACGTTTTCCGGGAACGAGTTGGGGACTCTGTAGTCCTCACACACCCGAGGAGAGGGCCAGATCGTGAGAGATGGCCCTGGGTCGGCCGGGGTGCGGGGGATATGCCTGTCAACCTCACCTGCTGCAACCAAAACGACCCACAGGCTGCGTGCGTTTTAGTCGGCTCGAGTCCGACATAACCTTTCCCACCGGATCCGGTGGGGAGGTATCCTTGGGGATTTTGCGCACGTAAAAAAAAAGGTCATTTATTGCTTGATATCGCAGATGCATGTAGATATAAACTTTAAGGTACTATTAACTATTCTGTGACTTCAGCTACTGAAGACAGGTCCCAGTAGTTCAGTCTGTCAAAGTATCCCTCTAGAATGTTACTATCACAGATCCAATTTTCGTCCTGGATGTTGACTTTTTCAAATTAAATGTTACGTAGAAGTCTTTTCTGAATCAATATGTAATCGATTTGTACTAGCTTAATTTAATCATGATGGCTAACCTCATTAATCATAGCCATATCATAAATAAATGACAATATTAACACCAACAGTGAGTCAATAGTGATAGTAGCGCAACATTTCATATTTTCAAAATCTGAGTAGCAGATAATAACCAAACAAAATGTCAGCATTGTTTACATACAAATAAAACACAACTGCTGACATTGTGGGCTCAACATTGCCGGGCGCACTCACGCGTACTGATCAAACAGTAGACTGAAGGTTACGCCCACGGGTTACGTTCAAAATCAGTGGCGTATTTACATAACCTAATGTAACATTACGTTGCGTTCAGTAATGTCACCTTGGAGTATGAGCAGCAATTTAAACTGTTTTGATATCCACATCTTTCGTCTTGGGTAGTTTGATACAAGTAATATTGAAAGAGGAAACATAAAACTTTATGACCTATATACTTTTGCCCGCTAGAGCAAAATTCAGGCCAAGAATGAGTTGAAATTATTTTCCAGAAACTTGTACGACAGGAATTTGGAATGTACTTTATATTTTGTTTACTAACTAAGACATATATATACAATTATATCTCAAATAAAAAAAGCTATGGAAAAGTAAAAGCTAAAATAAAACAAAAAAGTTTTACAAAAACTGACATTTAGATGTCATCAGGTTTGGTATTCGAATGAAGTCGAGGAATACACTACTAGAAGCATAGGATTGCATAGGTGAAATATCTGCTTTAGTGCCCCAGTAGTATATATTATAGTTTCATATCCAAATATTAATGCATTAGAACTAAGACTGAGTTTCAACAAAACCTGGAATTCCTTACCAGCTCACGTGTTCCCTTCTTCCTACAGTCCCAGATCCTTTAAGCAGGGTGTGAAAAAGCATACGATGAAGCCGCCAAGCTGAATGCCACCTTTTTAACATACTACGTGACTGTAATGGTGACCATTTTTCCTGTGACTTTGCCTTCAGCTTACCATCAGGCGAGGTGAAGTCAAATTGGCGTGTCATAGATAAAAAACAACTCAACTAAACATTCGTCAACTAAACTAGATTCTCACAATCACAAAATGAATATAGATTCAATTAATCTGCTCTTATTAGTGAAGAATTCCACAATCCGCTATAATTGTTTTTTTGTCTTACAAAAAATGCATGATATGTTCAAAATATTCGAATGAAAAATGAATTGCACAAACTTCTCGTCTAGCAGATTGAGCTTATCCCGTACGTTCGGACATAGCCATTAAATTTATTAGTTTTCCATACAAACCGTTTTATACTTGTTTGAATTGAATTTTATAGGGATCTATTATTTAGATGGGATGACTTTCAGTTTGTTGGACTGGAAACTATATTTTATACAAATTATGTAGTCCATAACATAAACTAACACCTATATCCCCGAAGGGGTAGGCAGAGGTGCTAGCACCCACATTTCGCCAGTTTATGTTTAGGTCCCAATGTAATAGGTGGCGAGCCTATTCCCATTAACCGGGCACTTATAAACCTGCGATAAATACACACATAACTTCGAAAAGCATGGAAAAGTCATTGGTGTATGCCCGGGTAAAACCTGGGATCGAACCCGAGACCTCGTCTCAGCAGTCCATTTTTAAAGTTTTGAAAAACTTAATATCATTATATACCTATAATTATATAGCAATCAATACAAATTTGATTTTAAAATCCTATTTTATTTAATAAAAATCTACTTTGAATTTTAAGAAAATATAATGATATTTTTTTAATTTTTCGGTCTCAAAAATTGCTCCAACGATCTGGATATAGTTTTACTTTGTAAGTTTAGCTATGTATAAAGATAACTGGACTGCAAAATAAAATACAATCCCGGTCAGTTGGTAGTAAAATATGACAAAAGGAATCTCAATAACATCCATATCTTTGAAATACATGAGTCATTTTGCTTTTATCAGCCCACATGACCTATTTCAGTCAATAATATTGAATATCTTCCGCCTTTGAGTTCCTTCAAAACATTTCGCCCCCAAATGATAAATATTTATCGCTCATTAAAGGGGGTGGTTCCAGATTGCGGCTAAATATATTAGGGACCTTTTAACGTGTATGCTTGTACCATAATCGGATTGAAGGTGTTCAGAAATTTGAATGGATTTGCAATTTGTGGCGAAAAATCTAAATGTGTTATTTTCCGGTAAGCTGATGAAAATTCTCAATCTGTAGATACAGGTTGAGATATGAAGGGAAAATGGGCGGATATTGTAATCAATTGGAGTCTTAGAATATGGGGTTTTATCAAAGCAGCCACGGAACTTGGTTCGAGCAAATTTGTGTAATGCTGACCATGACGGATATTATTTGAATTATAATAATATATTATAATTCATTTCTTAGATTATTAGACTTACATGATTTTTTTTATCTTCTACACTTATATTTGTATTATAAAGCTAAAGAGTTTGTTTATTTGGTATTTTTTATACAACTTAGGTGGCAGACAAGCACACGGCCCACCTGATGGAAAGTGGTTACCATGACCTATGAACGTGTGTAACACCAGTGGAGTCACATCCGTGCTGCCGACCCTGTAAGAACAGAGATTTTGTGCCGTCAGTGTAGAGGACAAAGCAGGACAAGCCTTTGGTCATCCCACTGACAGCACAAAAACTCTCCAGTGAGCTCTGGCTACCCTACTCACCGCCGGGAACACAACACGAAGTTATCATAACCGCGGTATTCTGTAGGGCGGAGGTACTTCCCCAGTGGGACTGCTCAATTGTGCGGCAATACCGCCGTGTCCTTCCTCGTATTAGGTTGATCAGAAACTACTTGTTCAAATTATGAAATGTTTATTGTTTTGAATAGCCCGGACATTGAAGAAGGTTATATGCTATAAATCATCACGCTTTTACTTAAGAGAGCGGATCAGTAATCATAAATATCAACAAATCCGACAGATTCCAATACATTATTTGAAATTTAATGATTTGCGTGTACCTATATATGAGCATATATGGGCATAATGAGAAAGCGATGTAACGTCTATACTAAACCGTGTACACGGTGGCTCCAATAGAAATCTGGGCTTGTTCACAGATCGGTAGGATTCACCTGTGCTGTGGAGATGAGTACGGATTCACTTGTGAGTTGGTGCCATCTCGGTTGCATACAACTTGTACTGTATGTAAAAAATGTGTACAAATCCTAATTTATAAGTTAGATTGTTACTAGCTAATGTTATGAATAATTTTCCAAAATAAATAATTTAATATTAACAATAATATATGGCTAAATGGCGCACATTGGGAAAAGCCTATTTCCAGTAGTAGACTGCGGTGAGGCAATTGATTGATTGATTGATATGGCTATGGGGTTTCGAAATATGCCATGGGTGAAGCCGGGTAGGTCGGCTAATTTATAATAAATATTAAATATTTTAGGTATATGGGGCCACGCCTAGACATGGTGATAATGATGGTGATGATAATGGTGGTGATGATGATGACGATGATGATGGTGATGGTGGTGATAGTGATGATGATAATGATGATGATAACAATGACAAATTTACGCCTGTCACCCAGCTCAGCAAACCACACACATTCTACATAAACTTTGCCATTTATTCTAATCCATTAGAAAAGGTCTTAAATAAAAAAGGCACGATCCGTCTCCACCCAGACTACAAATGAAGCGCGCCGTCCAATCAATGGACTATTAACACAAATTAACATCCAAAATTACGGGTATCTATCTCCAGATCACGTTTTAATCTTCCTGCCTCCAAGTTCTGTCTAACAGCTGACTTGTGAGGTTTTAATCAGTGACGGTGAGGGTTTCTACTGGTAACTGGATACTAAGAAATATACTTAGGCTATGTTATATTAACGATAGTAAACACAAAAATATTCTATTTGAAATTATCTGATTGTGTTTTTACGCGATGAACGCAAAAATAACTGTACGGATTTCGATGTGGTTTTTCTTTGTCAGAGGGGTCTTGGTCAGACTTTAAATTCCACGAAAGTTTAATCGCTATCGGTGGAAAAACTGAAGATTTGACTAAAAGTCTCCATAATATATAAGTTGATATCGGATAAACACGGGCGGAGCCACGGGTATTATTAAAATTATGTAAAGGAAGTGATCTCACTGTTGAGGATTTGAAGTCGAAGGGAAGAATAAAATATAAAAAACCGGACTCTCCGGGTCTCGGTGGAGGCTTTGGAAACAGCCGGTATACTCGCTGGTATGATGCTGAGCTGAAAGAGCTATAACAATATATTGGTATGTAAAACTACGTAAATATTCAAAGCATAACATTGACTATAAACCTCAATATAAGTAACAGTTTAGGTCTAAATATCCTCAGAGGGCATCAAACCAAGGAGTCTAATTGATTGATTGAACACTAAAACGTAATTCTCATGAATTCCACAAGAGACAGATTGATAATACTCTCTGTAGTTTGCACACAGTTATGTGTTAACCTTTTGTATTTATATTAGCGGTTGATAAATACAATTGAGACTGTCCAATTTTGAAGTCATTTGTATTATCTATTGTATTTGTATTGTATTTGTTTTGTATTGTAATACAAAACAAATACAATAATATATAATAATAAGTAAGTAATAGTAAGTAAGTAATAATAAGTAATAATAAGTAATAATATATATAATAATATATAATAATAAGTATTGTAATTGTATTATTTGTATCTACTGGTGGTAGAGATTTGACGGCACAAATTTGTCACAAATTTCGACCGGGTTGGTACCACCGTGCAATATTGCGAAAAACCCTTCATAGTAATTCAATTTCGGTTGGATTGCATTCAGGGATCAGCAAATGCATAGCCGGGTAGAGGTGATGGTGGTCGCAGCACTAGTGGGACCAGTGGGTCTTGGCGTAGTCTAGTGAGGATGGTGCGGGGCGACGCGCCGGTCAGGGAGACCCGTAGAAACGGTGGTGCCGCTGGCCGCCCTCGGTATAGTACAGAGGCCCAACTGGGACTAACCACCCTGGAAGGCTGCCTCACTAGACCGCGCATAATCCCGGTATGGCTCGTCGTGCCGGTTGGTGACCGGAAGTGGGGGCCCGGCGACCATATTCGGGGGGGTACGGGGGCCCTTCCGTACGGCGTGTCGGCTCACGCCATGCCTCATAATCATAGACAAAACCAATATCCCGCACTTTGTCACGCGGTGCTGCGACGACAATCACCTCTAGATATATATCTATATATCCTAGATGGCGCTGCCGTCTCGTAAATACTAAGTTTGTGTCGCTATTTTACAATATTTAATAAAAAATAGATTTATTAAGTTATATGCGGCTTGAAGAGCAAATAAATGAACGGAACCTCGTAAACTTCCACCACTAGTGTTATCTACAGTGTCTAACGGAAACAAACCAAATTTTTGGACATCGAAAAATCTGTGCAGTGACATTGAATGTGACGGGGTGAACGGCTGTGATCAGCTGATCGTGTTTAAAATAATAGACCTAGTGTTGTTTAATAAGCAATTTAATAATCTACATACAAGTATATACAGTGACTTAATTTCACAAGTGTTATACCTAAAATAGAATAAATATAAATCCTTAAAACTACCCGTTAACATAAATAAATTGAATCACTTTGTGGAAGACTAAACTATATAAAAAAAAAATATATTACATAAGTGTCGGGTGTGCTGCGGTGAAGACTTTATAAATTAAAACCTGGAAATCATATAAAAGCCCCCAAATATCGTCTTAAAACCTTTCCTAAGTACAGCGCCATCTATCCCATCAGTAGGTAAATAGTTGCTGGGCCTACACTGGTCTTATTGAGCGGTTACTAGAATCGAACAAACGCCATCTATCGATCCTGGTAGGCATCGTCTAGGGTCATGGCCAAGTGTAACCAATGTGGAAAGTATATGAAAGGTAAAGATGGCGCTTTTATATGCAAATGTATTGCCCTAAAAACCGCTCAGCATAAAGATAAAAGCCCAATGGCGAGTCCTTGCGCTGCCAATGTAGTCGCGGCAGGAACGGGATCATCGCAAAAAGTTCTGCTGGACTCGGGGGTGGTTGCGACCTGCGGGTTGGATTTTGCTGGGGAAGTAAGGCTTTTTAGAGCTGAGCTGCGTGAAATGAAGGACGAACTGACGAAGGAAATCAGGGACCTGCGTCGGGAGGTTGGAGATCTGCGAAGCAATATAGCGGCTTGCGAGAAACGTATGCAAAGCCTGGAGGAACGGGTCAACGAGCTCGAAGGCAACAAAAAGAATGCGGAGGACCTGGAAAAAACAGTGTCCGCGCTCAAGATGGAGCTTAATGATAGACATCAAGAGCTGCTGGCATCCGACGTCGAGATCACCAACCTACCTGAGGAGAGCGGTGAAAACGCCCTGCACCTTGTCGAAGGGGTGGCGAGGAAGCTGGGAGTGCAGTTGGAGACGAGGGACATCGTGTTCGCGGAAAGGGTGGGTCCACCGACCGGGCGGGGAGCGCTGACCAAGGAGGGGCAGACGGGCGAGGCGGGCCGCCCGCGCCGCCTGGTGGTGCGCCTGGCGCGGCGTGCGCTCAGGGACGAGCTGCTGAAGGGCGCGCGCGTGCGGCGTGGTGCCACCAGCGCTGGCCTCGGGCAGGGCGCGCCTGCGCGTCGTTTCTTCGTCAATGAGCGGCTAAATAAACAAAACAAGATATTGTTTTACCAAGCACGTCAGGCTGCGAGCAGGCACAACTGGAAGTACACGTGGACGAGCCATGGTAGAATATTGACCAGGCAAGCTGACGGTAAACAAATACACTATATTCGGACCGAAGCGGACCTGAGGCGTGTTTTTGGGTCCGACGATCATCCCGCTTCCTCTGATTAACATTGTTATCCTAATGGTAAAATTAAATATTATTCCCCCAGCAGGAAAGGATTTTGTATGTGTGATGGTATTAAATATAGCATTTAATATATCTGAGGCCAATCAATTATTTAAGACGGCCAATAATTATTTGGTGAACATTAATGCTTGTGTTGTGTACTTGTACCGTGTTGCATACTTGTACCACTGTATTTGTTGCTCTCTTAACTGTGATTTTTTTATTCTGTGTGCTCTGTATTATTACTGTATGATCCCTCTCTATTGGAAATCTTTTTTGGTGCGGATTTGTTGTGTGGTCGGGTGCTGTTGTGTGGTGTGTGAATGTGGCTGTACTTTTGTTGTGACAATTTTAATGACGTGCGTCCCATGTTATAGAGTCTTCGGGATTGAACTCAAACATGCATAACAAGGGGGATAGACGTTTGAAAGTCGGGTTATTTAATGCGGGGTCGCTCGGGACCCGCCATGACGAGTTTCTTGTGGCTATGGGTGGCCTGGCTGTGGATATCATGGCTATCAACGAAACCTGGATACGAGAGGGCGAAGAGGGCCGCGCACCAAGAGTGCCTAACTACAGACTGCGGCACACTCCGCGCCCCTTAAATATAGCGGACAGGGGAGGTGGGGTAGGGTTCTTCATACGGCAGGGGATACACGTCCGCAGTATAACACACCCAGTTTCTCCCAATGTCGAGCAAATGTGGCTGAGACTTACAAGGAATGGTCAGTCGATCATCGTTGGCACTGCGTACAGGCCACCGCATCACAATGTCAACACATTTTTTGATGCACTAACCAACTCTATCTCCTCTTTCTCTAAAGTCGACAAAATTGTACTCCTGGGCGATTTCAATATAGACCAACTGGAACAGACAGAATACAAATGTAAGTTATTTAACTCCTTCCTGATTAGTACTGGCTTGATTAATTATGTAACAGTGCCTACCCATTTTACTGACCACAGTGCGACCGCGATTGACCTGCTTTGCACGGATGCTAAGGCAACTAATGTTGCGGTGTTACACATTCCTGAACTGGGTGGGCATGCCATCGTATCTGCTGAGATGGACTTTAAGGTGGAGAAGCCTAAACCCCAATGGATAACATATAGGCCCCTTCAGGATATATTGTTGGACCAATTTGAACAGGACCTAGATGCAATCGACTGGCAGTCTATAATGAGCTTGGACCACATAGACAGCATGGTCCAAACCTTCAATAACTATATCATTGCATTATTTGACCTACATGCTCCGATAAAGAGAACTTTGGTGAAACATAAGAGCCACCCGTGGATCACCAGCACAGTGAGGGACATGATGCGTCTCAGAGACAAACACCATGAAAAAGCAAAGGTGACCAACAAGGACTCACATCGCAGACTGTATCATGACCTCAGAAGCATAACCAGAGCTGCCATAGAGAATGAGAAGCGGGCATATTTTACGACTCATATCAATGGGAACATAAAACACCCAAAGACATTGTGGAGCCAACTCAAGTCCAACATCCTAGCCAACAACAGAACTGATTGTGAGCTGTCTGACCTATGTAGCAGTCCAGATAGCCTAAATCAGCACTTTCTGAATATACCAGGCAGCGAGAATGTCAGCTTATCAGATCTCACTTTTTTTGAGTTCCACCGCTTCAGCCATAACACCTTTCACATGAGGTCAGTGGATGAGGGCGACGTTTTAAAGATAATCAGAGATCTCAAGTCAAATGCAATGGGTGCTGACGACATATCATTGGACATGTTACGAATGACTCTTCCTCAGACCATCACAGTGATAACTCATATTATCAACACATCCATTGCTACTTCAATCTTTCCCAGCTCTTGGAGGACAGCAAAGGTTAGGCCTATTCCTAAACTACCAAATCCCACTGGCCCTAAGGACCTCCGACCGATCAGCCTACTGCCGTGCCTTTCTAAGGTCCTGGAGAGGGTTGTCAGCAATCAACTCACAGCCTACGTGGAAAATTCAAACATCCTACCGTTAATGCAGTCGGGTTTCAGAAGGGGTCACAGTACCGCAACAGCTCTGATGGATGTGGTGGACAATGTGCTGCAAGCCCGAGACCAGGGTATGAGCACAGTGCTTACCCTTCTTGATTTTTCCCGTGCATTTGATGGTCTTAATGTCTCTCTGCTCCTGTCAAAACTTGCATATTATGGATGTAGTGCGGAGGTGGTCAAATGGTTCAACAGCTACCTCAGCGAAAGGTATCAGTTTGTTCAGGTGAAGGATAACAAAACAGGGTACATGAGGGATTCCCCGCATCGCCAGGTCACTCGGGGCGTTCCGCAGGGCTCGATCCTGGGCCCATTGCTCTTCATCCTGTACAGTGCAGATATCACCAGCACAATCACCAACTGCAGGTACCACCTCTATGCTGATGATCTGCAGATGTATATATCTTTTCCACCATCCGACTGCCAGGAATCTATAAATAAAATAAATGAAGACCTAATTAGAATCTCGCAGTGGTCTCAGAAAAACTGTCTGGCTCTAAACCCAACTAAATCTAAATTTATGATCCTGGGAACAAGACAACAAGTGGATAAAACATCTCAACACCAATTAAACATCAACATCAATGGCTGTCTTGTAACACAGGTGGAGGAGGCGCGGAATCTGGGGGTGGTTTTTGATCAACAGCTGCGATTCGAGACACACATCCTGCAAGCTGTCAGAAACTGTTTCTACAGGCTGAAAGTGTTGTACAGGATTCGCCCCTATATAAGTGTCAACATTAGAAAGTTGCTGTGTGAGTCACTTATACTTTCCAGGCTCAACTATGCTGACAGTGTGTACGGGAACTGTCTGCTAGGTAGAACTGAGCGACTGATCCAACGTGTGCAGAATGCCTGTGCACGGTTCTGTTTCCGGATCCCCCCACGTACGCATATAACACCTTTTCTGAACAGGGACAACATAATGAAGATGGCAGAGCGCAGAGAGTTACATTTGGCCACCTTGCTCTTTGGGGTAGTACAAAAACACAGACCGAGATATCTGTACGATAGGTTATCGTGGGCGAGTGACTACAATAAACATGGGACGAGGGCGTCTGCTTACCGTATGATAACACCGGGCCACCGGACCACTGCATACAGGGGTAGTTTCAAGTTCGCGGCTAGCCGGATCTGGAACGACCTGCCACCGCCAATCCGTGCCCTGAAAACAGTAAAGTCATTTAGAAATATGTATCGAGTATATCTATTAAATAAACAACAACAGAAATGACAAACTCACACTTGGAATGCACGCTAGAAACTGTAGGGGCGGTTGGCGAGGGCGATCCACTGTTCTGCTGTCGTGTGAGATGGCGTGGTCCCGGTGATGACTTCACGCTTTTTTGGCTGCGCGACCGCATGATGACACCTGATTACTCTCATTTACGCATTTCTCGGTTTTTTCTTTATTCACTCACCATAGTCACCAACAATATTATCGGTACCATATTATGCACGGCACTTACGGGCAAATACGTTGCATTGCACTAACTGGCTTACTCGTTGCAAATGAGGGGATATGTAATTGCAACTTTTGATTATAATTGTTACATCACAATGTGATGTAAATCAAATATTGTAACATATAAATAATGTCTTACGCAACCCAAGCCAAGCTGCAGTGCAGTGACCAATGACAGCGTCGAAGCGGCTGGAATGTTTGCGCGGGATTTTTAAAATAAATGAGCGTGGCGTCAGCGCTGCCTAGCGGCCCCATCTGAAAACCAGCGCTGCGCATACTCTCAGTGTGCGTAGCATTTAATGCTGAGATGGGGCCCTATTTTGGGTTCACACAGTGTGAGATATACTAGATTAAGGTTAGATGTAAATATAGTTCATAAGTATTTTAATAACACTGTGAGATGCAAAATAAAAAATTTCTTTCTTTCTTTCTTTCTTCTTTCTCTTTTTTTCACGCCCTTTTCTCCTTTTCATCATGGCAGCGCATTTAAGAGTATTGGGCAACACAGCGGCTCTTCGAACTCCCACAAGCTCGCTATTTGAGGTGGAGTCCACTAACATCTGTGGACTCCATGCGAACCTCAACGCCGTCCACCAACACCTTGAGACGGCGAAACCAGATATGCTCTTTCTCACGGAGACACAAATAGGCCGCCCTGATGACACGACCTACTTGCTTTACCCCGGCTATGTTATTGAGGAAAATTTCCGTGCAAAAGCCGGGGTGTGCGTGTTTGTTAGGGCGGATGTTTGTTGTCGCCGTTTGCGCTGCCTTGAGGACCCATCCTTTTCAACCCTATGGGTACACGTAGACCATGGCTCTACGAGTCAGATCTATGTGTGCCTCTACCGTTCCCATACAGGAGATGCTGAGACAACTCGACTCTTTGAATACCTGAGTCAGGCGGCAGATGATGCGCAGGAACGGTTTCCGAACGCCGAAGTGGTATTTTTGGGGGACTTTAACGCCCACCACGAAACCTGGTTGGGCTCCGCCAAAACAGACCATGCGGGAAGAGCCGCCCATGCATTTGCTCTGGCGCATGGCCTGACCCAATTGGTACACGAGGTCACTAGAATACCAAGAAGGTCGGGCCTAGCACCCTCTCTGCTAGACCTTCTGCTGACGAGTCACCCAGACCTGTACAGTGTTTCGGTACAAGCCGCTTTAGGCAATTCCGACCACTGTCTGGTCTGCTCCAAGGTGCCAATTATAGCGCCCTCACGACCCGTGCAGGGGAAGCGGCGTCTCTAGCACTACTCGTCAGCAGAATGGGATGGGCTGCGCAACTATTTTGCGTCCATCCCGTGGGTTGAACGCTGCTTTGAAGGTAAGAAACCCTCAGATTGTGCTACTGCTGTTGCCGGTGAGATCGGTCTGGGTATGGAATACTATATCCCGTACACTGATGTCACCGGTGCCCGAGGAGTGCGCCCTTGGTTCGGGCGCGAGTGTGCGAGGGCTGTTGATCAAAAGCAGTCCGCGTATCGCGCTTGGGTAAGGGCGCGTGCCACGCACGATCCCAATGTGGGCCACTTCAAGGCGGCGTACAACAGAGCCACAAAGGTCTGCAAGAGGGCTTACGTCAGAGCGGATGCCCTGCGCATTGCACGGCTTGGTCAAGAGCTAGTGGCACATCCCACGGGCAGCCGTGGATACTGGGGACTGGCCAAAGCCGTGCAGGCCAACTTCTGTCAGCCTTCGCTGCCACCGCTGCGCTACCCTAATGGATCCCTGGCCCATTTACCGCAAGAGAAAGCCAATATGCTAGTAAATCTCTTTGCGGCCAATTCCCGAGTCGATGATTGCGGTATACAGCCGCCGACACTACCCAATGGTGACCACGTAATGCCTGAAATACGTATCAGGCAATGCGATGTCCGTGCGGTGCTTCAATCACTCGATGTCCGGAAAGCCAGTGGCCCGGATGGTATTCCAGCGGTGGTCTTACAAAAATGTGCAGCGGAGTTGTCTCCGATGCTTACGCGGCTGTACCGACTGTCCTACAGCTCAGGTACAGTGCCTTCGGCTTGGAAAGAGGCGAATGTACAGCCGATCCCCAAGAAGGGGGATCGCTCAGAGCCAGCCAACTATCGACCCATAGCCGTCACCTCAGTGCTGTGCAAGGTCTTCGAGCACATCATTAACAAACAGCTCATGCGTCACCTAGAGGATCACTTCTTAATTAATGACCGGCAATATGGCTTCAGGCCGAAACGGTCAACGGGTGATCTTCTAGCATACGTTACCCATCTTTGGGGTGAGGCTATGGACAAGCACGGCGAGTCACTGGCAATTAGTCTTGATATCGCCAAAGCTTTCGATAGAGTCTGGCACAAATCGCTTCTCTCCAAGCTACCAGCCTTTGGTCTGCCTCCTAGACTGTGCAACTGGATTGCTAGTTTCCTGCGGGAGCGCCGTATCCGCGTCCTCTGAGATGGACGGGCTTCGGAGTTCTTGCAAATAAATGCTGGCGTACCGCAGGGGTCTGTATTATCTCCCGCTCTCTTTCTTCTGCATATCAACGACATGCTGTCCACCGGCAGCATACATTGCTATGCAGACGATAGCACCTTACACGGGAGTTATCACGGACAACCTGCGGCCAAACAGTCTGATATCGTGGAAAAAAGACAGCTTCTTGTCACTGAACTGGACCGGATCTTGAATCTCATTTCACAATGGGGCTCTGAGAACATGGTCGAGTTCAATGCCAAGAAGACGCAGGCTTGTGCGTTCACAGCAAAGGTATCTTCTTTCCTTCCCATTCCCACTCTTTAGAGCACGCCACTGCCACTGCAGGACAATCTCAATATCCTAGGCATGGATATTCGCTGCAAACTGAATAACAGAAATTCATTCATCGAGAGCATCATCAAAACAGCCTCGCGGAAACTCGGACTCCTAAACAAAGTGAGACGTTTTTTCACGCCGAAGCAGCGGTGTCTTCTCTATAAGACACAAATTCGCTCCTGCGTGGAATACTGCTCGCATCTCTGGGATGGCTCCGCGAAATACCTACTAGATGCTCTCGACAGGTTGCAGCGACGCGCGGTCCGAATTATTGGGAACCCTGAGGTCACGAACACCTTCGAGCCTTTGCAGATGCGTAGAGATATTGCTTCCTTGGCTGTATTTTACCGTCTCTACCACGGTGAGTGTTCTGACGAGCTCTTCCAACTAATCCCACCATCTCCTTTCCTACATAGGACAACACGTGCAGGCCTTAGATGTCACCCTCACACTGTGCAGAATATACGAGCAAGAACCAAGCGGTTCGGAGACTCTTTTCTTTGCCGCACCACCAAGACCTGGAATTCATTACCAGCACACGTGTTTCCTTCTTCCTACAGTCCCGGGGCCTTTAAGCGGGGCGTGAAAAAGCATCTGATGAGGCCGCCAAGTTGAGTGCCACCATTGTAGCACTTAGTGTCTGTAATGGTGACCCTCTTTCCTGAGACTTTGCCTTTAGCTTACCATCAGGCGAGGTGAGGTCAAGTTGGCGTGTCCTATATAAAAAAAAAAAAAAAAAAATATGCCCAATTGGCGAATCATACACCTCATTACTTTGTGAACATCCTATGTACCTATGGTTGACAATAAACGTATTTTGAATGAGAATTGGATCTTTCTGTCTGTTATACTTACACTCAAATCAAATAAATTCAAATAATTTATTTACATAACACAGGTTACAGAAAGCATAAAAGATATTTTTTTTTTAAATATAGGTCTGCTGTATTTCTACCTCTTCAAGGTGTGCAAATATTTAGGTTTTTTTTTATACCACTAAGGTGACAGACAAGCACACGGCCCACCTGATGGAAAGTGGTTACCGTGGCCTATGGACGTTTGTAACACCAGAGGAGTCACAGTCACGCTGCCAACCCTGTAAGTACAGAGTTTCTGTGCCGTCAGTGTAGAAGACAAAGCAGGACAAGCCTTTAGTTTTCCCACTGACAGCACAAATTCTCCAGTGAGCTCTGGCTACCCACATGCAACATTTCAATTAGAGAGCATTCATAATAATTTAATTGCATTTATAAATTATAAGGCCATACTTATACATACAATAAAAATATTGTTCTTGATGCACATTTGACTTTTTTACAAAAAGTTGATTAATCGTGTAGTAAATTTAACTTTTGTTGACAGCCCTGTGTGTTTCCATCTGGAAAAGAGGTTGCTTTGTAAGCCCGCATATCCCGCAGTATACATCTCGATTGGAACTAGTTTGTTTGATAAAATTTGCTTTCGTCCACAATCGAGATTACAAGGAAAGATTACTATTGAAAACGAAGCAGTTTTCATACAATATAACTTACCATCTATTCAAAAGTACGTGAATAACAAATATATTGGAAGTAATTTGTTCTACAAGTAGTGTTGAAACTTGAATTATTCTCACAAACGTAATAAGTTATAGATAAAATAAATAAATAAACATTCCACGACATTCTGCTCAGCGCTATCTAAGTCCCTTGGTATGCATAGCTTAACTAGCTTGTGTTATGGGATCTAGAATGCGGATAAACATACTTAAATTAAATACTTGTATTTTGGTAAATACATACATATTATACATAGAAACACCTAGAACACTTCACGACGGAATGAGGTGAGATATATCTCAGATCTTCCTTTTGGATCACGTTTGCCGGATCCCGGCCCGACGCGACGGTTTACATCAACTTCAATAGTGCGATGCACGATTGATAACTCTGTGGTAGTTCTGCCTCAATGCGCTAGATGGCGCTGAGTACATGTGGTATCACTCATCAATAAGATCAAGCTAAGCTCTAACCATCACCAGTAGGGTCACCAAGTTGTTTAGTGGCAGCAGCTAACCTGGCCCGGGCACGTTTGTACTTATGCAACGCGGCTTCTGCTCCTCGTAGGAGTGCTGATGCTGTACTGGTTCCACCAATATTGGGATTTAGCATTGTATTGCTGGTGTTGCCGATTTGGGATTGAGAGATGATGTTCCAACGGATGGCAATCGTTCCAGTTGTGATGTAGGTAAAGTGGGCATCCTGCAAATAAATATTCATGCATTCAAATATTTGCACTGAGTGGGAATCAATCCCGCTCCCCTATGTAGTAGTCGAACGTTCTACCGCTACGCCATAGAGGCCGTCTACAAAAAACATAGTAAAATACAAAGTATTAAATATATGGCATCAATGCAAGCTAGAGTAAACCTCTTCAAGAATTCCATTCCAGTTTAAAAAGAGCGCAGTTATCTGAACAGTCGTAATGTAGCAGCCCAGCGTCCAATCTGCGGTCGGGTTGTCTCTCCCCGAGTGATTTGCATGGTAACACCCTCCCCATTGTACCCGGCCACCTCTGTTAGGCACATTGGGCACAAGTTATGAATACTGGGGTTATTGAGATTGATTTATCTGTTTAAGATTATAATGTTTGATATGGGAAGGGTGAGATGGACTATACTCTTTTTATCTTATCTCTAAGTTATATTAAATTGATATAAGCCCTTCAAATAAGATTTGTATTAGTAGGTAGATAATGACGTTGGGAATTAGTTCAGTATCTCTTTTGCCTGAAGCAATGCTCCACTAAATGTATCTATCAACAACTTGAGTGGATTTCAAACTGATTAAGGCAAGAAAAAGCGAATTAGCTCATGCGGGACTCGAATCCGTTCGTATGAGTATCTGTAGATGGCTCCCACCGTCAGCCCAAGACGGATGGACGGAGCTATACAAATTTTCCTAAACATCCGTCTTGGGCTGACCCAAGACGGATGTTTAGGAAAATTTGGACAGCTTCAGGCATGGCTTCGTGTTTCAGTGGTCAGAGCATTCCCCCTGTATAGTAAAGATCGCGGTTTCGAGCCCCGCCTGAGCTAACTCGCTTTTTCCTATCTTGATTGATTTGAATAGTTATGTTATTTTCAAACGTTCTCGGTGTGAATTCATAATTCACATCGGCAGAAATAGTAAGTTCCAAGATATAATTCGCGAGAAGTCCCGATACCTAGTATAATTTTGAATAGTTATCTTTTAAATGCTTTAAAATTAATCCATTCAAACCAATTGAGTGGATTTGCAATAAAACACCAGACCTATACATTATAACCACAAAAAATACAAATTCTGTTTTTATTTAACGCTTTTCTTTTAAATTTATCGCCTTTTTTTAAACATTATTAGTAGCTGAAGCTGAAATTACTAGTTCCATCCATGGTAACCATTTCAGTTAATCTAATTTGCTTGTGTTAGGAGTGGATTCATGTAGGTAGTGTAACTCGGGACTTTTCGATCCTACAACCGATTTTCTTAACCACCAACCTAACGACGCGTCTTCAATTTCTGCAAAATGATTTTGTTCTACGTCGAACTCAAACCCGTGTGGTTCTCCCCAGAGTAGAATTTGGACCCCCCATCACTTCCCATACGGTGTCATACAAGGCAACTAAGGGATAGGGCTGTTTAATATAATACAGATATATACAACCCAGACGCTGCCTCAGGTGCATGGCTTGAGTCAACAATAGTGCCCGGCAGAGGGCAATAGGCTTACCCCCTATTACGTGAGACCGAATTCAATGATTGGTGAAATGTGGGTATTAATCCACCTTTGCTTAACCCTCTGGGGATAAAGGCGTGATTATATGTACACATATGCGTGATGTATGTATGTTTGGAACTCAAAACCAACATTTCACAGTCGTACAACTTAGCAACAAAATCTGTACAATAAAACTAAGTAAAAAAAAATACTTCACTAACGAAACATTAATTCATTTATGTTCTAAACATAAAACTGCTACTTAAAATCTTGTTCTACTTAATTATTACGGAAAGAAACACTCCTTAAAAATTGTACAGTAATTAAAAGTAAGGTCTCAAGAAAAGGTAATAACATTAATTAAATCAGCGATATTAAAAGGTAGGCACGAACCACAGCCCTGGATTTAAGTAGGCTTCTTAACGAGTATCTACCGGAGGAAATTGTCATTTATGAGCACCGAGGAATTAGCATTTTGTTAGTGTTCTATTTTTGGAGATTTATTAACGATCTAGTCGGTGGATTGTTCTAAGTAGTTTCTTTAAGAGATCCTATAAAGGCATTACTAAGATTTGTATGTCTCAACAGTTCTTTTGTAGAGAAATTCCTTTAGGGGCTCGTGGTTAAGTGGTAACCGAGTAGGTTTACAAATTGTAAGGTAAATCACCAACCAACAAGGTTGACCTCAGGATGGTGACCATTCTTAAGTCATTGAGACCCCTCCGTGCCTTGTCCCAGTTCATACGCTCATCTATGGCATTTGTTACTGGTAGTTGGAACTGTTCATTCTCCGATGGCTCAATAGTGATATACTGGTGGACTGTATAACAATGACTTTAATATCTATGAATATTGGATGTACAGAGATATTGTCGCATCTACGGAACTTATATAAAATAAAAAGTATGATAACGTGTGGATTTCGTGGCTTGTGACAGCTGACTGGTGTGGGCCGTCCGTCGTTGTGGGCACCGGCGCATGCGGCGGCCGGCTGATGCGCCCCACACCCCGCTGTCCTCATCGCTGCCGTGGTATAACTCAGTTGGCTCAACAGAACCCAAAAAAGGCCTACAAATGGTATCGCCGATAAACAGAACTTTGGTATCGCCAATAGGTTGTGAAGGTCAAATGGAAGTCACTTTACGTAGATTATCGATTTTGACCGATTCTTAGTTAAACTAGAGCCGACCTCAATTGAGTTGGGGAAAACCTCGGAGGATGATGATTGTAAGAACTCTGAAACACGTATGTTAATAATAATAATAATATATCTCTTTATTGTATGTACACAGAGAATGGATACAGAAAAAACAAAATTTGGTACAGTTTTGTGGCATAACAAATGGCGGCCTTATTGCACAAGGCAATCTCTCAATTTCAATTTCAATTTAATCTTTATTTGTGAACGCAGGTACAAATTGTTGGTACATTGGTTTAAAAGTTTGATCATTCCGCATTCCACCTCAAAGGCATGCAAATTTACAATATAAGCTTAAAAATAAAATACCTTTTATAGGAGTAGCTACTGATTAATAACGCAATTAATTTCGAATTTAATAATGTTAAATGGTTTAGTTATGTCAAAATTTTAAATTAAATAGTATATAAGTTTAATTAGTGGTAATACAATATGGTCACTTTCATTACAATTTGTCATTTAAATATTCGTCAATAGTGTAGTACGCTTTCGTTATAAGTAAGTGTAATACATTTTTTTAAAAGCATTTGTATTTTTTCACTTCTAAAATTATTCGTGGTAATTTGTTGTACAAGCGAGGAGCCATGGAGAAAATACTTTTATCAAACAGCGCTGACCAATGCTCTACCAGGCAACCATGGGATGGAGTTAGTTAGATAGATAGATAGATATAGTGGGCGGCTTCCAGTGTACATATATTGTTTATTTTATATTATTATTTATACTCTGATATATTATACAGTTATATATATATATATAATACGTACTACTATACTTACGTATATATAAACACCTCAACAAAGTCTAGGGAACAAGATGACCCCAATTTTTTTTTCGTGTATATCTTGTTTTGCAAATAACTGGCAGCAAATAAATAAAAATAGAATAAAGTAGATTACAGAGTTGTTCGAAATTTAAAAATAAATTTAAATAAGTAATGATTTTCGAATATGGAGGGTGGTGGCGCAATTCTCGCCACCTGAGCTAGTGGACTGTATTTTACGGGGGTGAAGCTAAATGTTTCATATGACACTTTACACAACAAACAAGATAGGTGATCGGGTTGCCGCGGAGGTGGTTTAGGCATTGAATGCAACCCAAGAAATTAGGAGAGGATGCACTAACCTTTATGACGCCACGTGCTGTCGGAGCCGGTGCACCGGTCTTCTCTTCCTGGCTCAGGAGCTGCTGCCCACATCACTAAATCACTTGAGGGACACACGAGAGGCACAATCCGATCGGTAAAGGTCTATGAAAGCGGTTAAAATCCAACAAACATTATTAATTTCTGAGAGTCGCGCGCGCTGCCGCCATTGCTGATTCTAGTTCAAAGCGGAAGTGAAGATGCGGCTATTTTGACAATTGAGCGGGGCGAAAACTATTGCTATCTCACTTTAAAGGTAGTGCGGGAGGGAGATGGGTACAGGAAGCGTGTGTTCAGTGTCAATGATTTGAATTACTACTATTGAGCAAAAAAAATACAAATTCTACCATCGGCGCAACCATTCCCCCCGGCTTGAAGGGTTACCTTCAAACGAAAAATGCGGAACAAATCTAAAGTCTAATCTAAATCTAGGTTTGGGAAATAACAACTAAAATATAAACCTAGGTTTGAACTCGTGCCTACTGCTGGTTAGGCAGAGGGCAGAGGCGAACAACCGGGCGCAGATACGATCCGGTTGCGGTTTTAACCCGTGCAACACGAGTTATCCCGCGGGAATCGGGAAAAACTTCCTCTACTACTCCTAGAGGCCAATGTAAAGGAGGCGCATTCTCAGTCATAAGGACTACCACCGTACCTACAGTAATTGGGTTGGATGGAGTATTCCATTTTTGACGCGACTGGCAGCGTGTGCAGATAATCGGTTCTCCAACGATTCCAAAACGATTGGACTAATTTATCTAAAAGAGCGTGACGAGTTAGAAGGTGCATTCTATCGTCATCAACATCTATTGCGGGCAAATATTTTAGAGGAGTCGTATTTAAGAAGTGAGCTGGCGTCAACGCTATTGGCTCTGACGTATCGCTAGATAGAGTCCGACACAGCGGACGCGTGTTCATCACCGCCTCTACTTGAGCGAGTACGGTACTCAACTCCTCGAACGAGAGAATCTGTTCGCCTATGACGCGAAACAGATGCGACTTAAGGCTTTTGATATTCCCTTCCCAATTACCACCAAAATGGCTAGCTGCGGGTGTGTTAAAGTACCATTCAATGCGATTTTCGGCTAAGATGTGAGCGAATTCACTTTGGTAGTACTTAGACCGTAAGAATGCGTGCAATTCCGAAATACTACGTCGGGCCCCTACATAGTTTGTACCGTTGTCCGAATACATGCGCTTAACCGGACCACGACGCGACAAAAAACGTTTAAAAGCGGACATAAAATTCTGCGTACTTAAATCACCGGTCAACTCTATATGAACCGCGCGAGTTGTCATACAAATGAACAAACAAACATAAGCTTTCGTGGAGCGAATGCCACGACCACGAGCAATAGTGACTTTGAAAGGCCCAGCAAAGTCTGTGCCGGTGTGTACGAAAGGTTTTGCGGATTGAACAACACGACAAGAGCGATGATCGGCCATTTCAGGCGCGATAAAACGCGGGCGGAGTTTAAAACAAGGTACACATCTGTGTACTCTAGCGCGACTCAAATTACGAGCGGAAATTATCCAGTATTTCTGTCTCAAAATAGACATTAACAAATCTGGACCAGCGTGACAGTTCACCTTATGATGATAATCTACTAACAAATCTAATACGTGGTCCTTACGCGGGAGAACTACTGGATGCCTTTGTTCAAATCCTAAACTTGAATTTCTCAAATTTTTCTCAAATTTCTCCCTACTCGAATGAGTCCATCTTCCAAAAATGGTTTCAAGTGTCGGAAAGAACGACTACAAGGTTTGTTAAATTCTAAATTTTTAAATTCAGAAGCAAAATAACACTTCTGCAACTCGCGAAGTATGACCAATTCAGCTTTATCTAAATCAGCGGCGGTTATATGACCGCGCGTAGAAAAAATTCTCAAAAATCGGCCTACATAAACAACACAACGCAACAGTCTCGACCAAGACGAGACGCGATTAGCCAACAACAAAATAAGGGACTCTTCACGCGGGACCGATACAACAAGCGAGTGCTTCTTCTCCTCGGGTGGTTCGGAAACCGTAGTGGGATTGAATTGACTAACTGGCCACTTATCTAACGCGGCATGAATCCAGGACGGTCCACTAAACCATAACGGGTGATCTAAAATTTGCGAAGGAAGCAATCCACGAGAGAGATAATCGGCTGGGTTGTCGGTGCCAGCAACGTGAAAGAGATTTTGTGGCGCTAATTCAGATTGAATTTTTGCCACTCTATTAGCGACGAATGTGTCCCAACGATGGGGCGAAGAGTGGGCCCAACACAAAGCGACTGTTGAGTCCGAAAAAGCTAAAATTCTACTAATATTAATGCGACACGGAAGTGCTAGTCTTAGCACTGCCATCCAAAACTACGCAGAGTTTAGTAGTAAGCTTATCTTCTCTAATAACTCCGTGGTGCGGGATAATGTACGAAGGCTGGGTCTCGTCAGTGTCCGCAGGCGCAGGTGAGATGTAACTTTTATCTAAATATTCGTTAACAACCTCATCATAGGCTTGCTTTAACTTTGGAGACGCCTGCATCTTTCGTTCTAAACAAAGAGAGCGTTTTTCAGCGGATACACGGGAGTCACCGAGCGAAAAAATATCTCCCTTGAAAGTGAGCGCGACAACATAACGACCCTGCTCATCACGAGTAGTCGTGCGACAATAAATCTCCTCAGCCATCTTGTCATCAGGGCTTAGGATAGGTGGGACATTGACCTCTTCAATTTCCCAAAACTTGCAGATGGTAGACTCCAGTGGCGGCTCGACGGTGCAACAGAACGAGGCAGTCGAGTGACTAAAACTATCTATAGAAGCGGGTGCGGAACCAATTATAACAAAACCAAGAATTGTTTCCAGTGCGTGCGGAGCGGGGTACGTCGGTCCCCCTTGAACCTTACGTGATAACTGGAGGTGCGGGAGAATCGAAGCGCCGATCAATATATCGACGACTCCAGGAACAGCGTAAGTCTCATCTGCTAAAGGCAAGTAAATTTCGTTAATAAAGACGTGTCAACCGGGACGGTAGGCAACTGTTCAGTTATTTTATCTGTAACGAGCGAATCCATGTCAAACCAAATATTATTATTAAAACGAGATCCAAACCTTGTTTTAACGGTGCCATGAACAGCTGACTGTAAACCTCCAAAACCCTTCACCACTGAGCGGGTTGAACGCTTATTAACATTGAAACCAAGACGTTGACAACAATCTTGAGAAATAAAATTACTTTGCGAAGCGCCATCTCATAGCGCTCGAACAATGTGCGGTTTACCTAATGCATCAACAATAATGACGCGAGCAGTCGCGAGGACGACAGTAGTGAGCGCAGCATTAGCGGACAACGAACACAAGGTGACGTCATTCGCAGCGGTCTCCGGGCGGGCCGGAGCGCGCGCGAGCGCGGGCTGCGGCTGTGGCGCAGGCCGCCGTGTGCCACCGCTCGACGAACCAACTGTGCTCACATTGGATGCGGCATTACTATTTTCAAAATGAAGTAAAGTGTGGTGTCTCGCTGGACATTTGCGACAACTATTGCTACTATTACATAAAACAACGCGGTGTTTAGTACCGAGACAATTAAAACAAAAATTATTAGCGCGAACAAATTTATAACGATCACTAGGCGATAATTTTAGGAAACCCGGACACTTGTACAATTGCGAATGATGAGCATTACACTAAGAGCAAACAGGTGATTGTACATGTGCTGGTGCGGTATTAACATAAGTATGAGTTGACTTCAGTGACTTCGATGACGCATCTATTTTACGTTCGGAACTAACAACTTTCTTCGCGCCTTCATGTTTCGATGAAGAGCGTTGCAATATTTTTATATGCTCGCGAACAAAACTTTCTAAGTCGAAGACTTAGGAATTTTATTGCCGCGATGATCCGACTCAAATAAACGAATGGTTTCGGAATCTAATTTCTTTAAACCCATATACAAAAATAAGAAGTCGCAGAGGTCTTCGATCTTTAGGTTCTTTACGGCGCGAACAGATGATGCGAAAGTATCTAGAAACTTCTCTAAGTTTTGATCGTTACATGCCGTAATGGCTTTCAAATCAAACATCTGATCCAAATATGCGTTAGCTACCGATCTTTTATCCTCATACTTAGCTTTCAAAGTATTTAAAATTAAATTATAATTTTCGGCACTAAACGTAATTCCAGCGCAAACGGTTATAGCTTTACCAGTTAATTTTTCAACGAGATAATGCAATTTTTCGTGATCTGTCAACGAAACGTTCTTATCTATTGTATTCTCAAAACTATCTATAAATAAACACCAATTGCGGATGTTACCATCAAATTCGGGTATTTGAATTGGTGGCAACTTAGGTCGGTCGCGAGTGGGATTGGGTCGGTCAGACGGTTTCTCCAAACTCCTAGCGACGCGTTTGATACGACAATACAAATCGTCAAATGACGACAAGGCCTGATAACTCACTGAGTAATCGGGATTTAAATTTAACTCTAAAACGTTGATGTCATGTACTAAGGATTCGAAATCCGCGCGTAAACTATCCAAGTTTTCTATAGAACACAAGAACGAATCTCTAATAGCCAAATCAGAGGTTTTAAGTGCATTATCACAAATCGATTGTACGCGAGAGTAAATCATTTCTCTTTTAGCGTATAAAAGTTTCAATTGAACTTTACTATCGGTACTACCAACCTTTGGGGAAATTTTACAACTAAATATCAAACTAAAGTGCGGTAAACAACAAATGAAATGACTTAATCTTAGCGGTATAGTACAGCGACGCGGCGCGAACGATATTCCGTAGGTAGGTAGGTACTTATAACTGCGAGTGCAAGCTTGAACAAACGCGCATAGCAACAACCAGATCGTACCTACGCGAGCTAGATCGCTGTCTAGGTTCAACTATTATTTCAGGGATTAAGTATTGCGTAATATCTATTCAAATTAAAATACTTGAAACAAATAAAAACAAAAGCCAAATGCGTTAGGTATTACACTGTGCCTATGCACTAGGGTGTCTAGGATACCTAAGATCTAAACCTAAATGCCTAGATGCGGGGTTTTCTACTAAAATAACTAGGTATTTAGGTGCGGTGCGTTTATTCCCAATGGAATAAATGACAAAATGCGATGCTACGACTAAGGATCGATACGATAAGAGAAATGCGAGCGAGGTATAACCGCGTACCTACCCATGTAGGTATTAGGTAAATACGATGCGAAACTAGCGGCGAACGGACAACTCAGAAATTGAAACAAATAAAAACAAAAGCCAAATGCGTTAGGTATTACACTGTGCCTATGCACTAGGGTGTCTAGGATACCTAAGATCTAAACCTAAATGCCTAGATGCGGGGTTTTCTACTAAAATAACTAGGTATTTAGGTGCGGTGCGTTTATTCCCAATGGAATAAATGACAAAATGCGAGCTACGACTAAGGATCCTTTACGATAAGGACCAAAAAGAATGGTGGCGCGATTGGCCACGTGAGCTAGTGGACTGTATTTTGCGGGGGTGAAGCTAAATGTTTCATATGACACTTTACACAACAAACAAGATAGGTGATCGGGTTGCCGCGGAGGTGGTTTAGGCATTGAATGCAACCCAAAAAATTAGGAGAGGATGCACTAACCTTTATGACGCCACGTGCTGTCGGAGCCGGTGCACCGGTCTTCTCTTCCTGGCTCAGGAGCTGCTGCCCACATCACTAAATCACTTGAGGGACACACGAGAGGCACAATCCGATCGGTAAAGGTCTATGAAAGCGGTTAAAATCCAACAAACATTATTAATTTCTGAGAGTCGCGCGCGCTGCCGCCATTGCTGATTCTAGTTCAAAGCGGAAGTGAAGATGCGGCTATTTTGACAATTGAGCGGGGCGAAAACTATTGCTATCTCACTTTAAAGGTAGTGCGGGAGGGAGATGGGTACAGGAAGCGTGAGTTCAGTGTCAATGATTTGAATTACTACTATTGAGCAAAAAAAATTCAAATTCTACCATCGGCGCAACCAGAGGGAAAACTTTTAAAAGTGTTTGATTGTGCAGTTTCACTGAGGCAAAATAAAAATTATTTTCTTTGATTGTAAATAACGTTTATTATCAATAATACGTTTTTTTCGTATGGTTTGTGCATTTTTGTGACTGTAGTCATCATGTCACGTCGTCATTTAAGTCGCGAAGAGATGTTAAGGGCTGTTGGTATGCTGCAAGCTGGACGAACTCAACACGACGTAGCGGATGCTGTCAACACCCAACCAAGCGTAATTTGCAGATTATGGGCACGCTACAGGTCTACAGGCGATGTTGCCGAACGTCACAGGGGACGAAAATAGGGTTACTACCCCGCAACAAGATCGTTTCTTGCAAAATTCCGCAAGGCGGCAACCCACGATTACTGCTCGTCAGTTGGTCGCAGGCCTCCAGTCTGAGCATCAAGTGGTTATTAGCGATCAAACTGTCAGGAAAAGACTACACGAAGCCAATCTTCATGCTCGCAGACCGCTTAGGGTTCCAGCTCTTCGACGTGGAAATCGAGGTCGTCGCTTATTGTGGGCTATCGCACATTTACAGTGGACCGACCATCAATGGGCACGGGTTCTGTTTTCCGACGAATCTCGCTTCGGTTTTCATCCTGATTCGAGAAGAGTGCGTATATGGCGAGTTCCTGGACGTCGGAGTCGTCTCCAGAATCCGCAAGAAGTTCATCCTTACCAAGGTGGAACAATCATGGTATGGGCTGGAATTCGCCTTGGTGGAAGAACCGACCTCGTTTGGATACGGGGCAAATTGAATGCAAACCAATACATTCAGGAGGTAATACACCCCAAGGTAATCCCTCATCGACAGTAGTTCGGTCAAGATTTCATGTTCATGCAAGATAATGCACGGTCACACACCGCGAGGGTAGTGGTCAATGCGTTAAGCGAGCACAATATTACGACGTTGGAATGGCCTGCTCAGTCTGCCGACCTCAATCCCATAGAGCATGCCTGGGATTTGCTTGGGAGAAGAGCTTTCAGTGATTCTTTGGAAAATCTGAACACTGAAGAACAACTTTTTTTACACCTTCGCAGTGTATGGAGCCATATTCCACAGACGATGATTGACAATGTCATACTAAGTATGCCACGCCGTTGTCGAGCTGTTGCTAATGCTTTAGGAGGTTCTACAGATTATTAAAAACGTTTAAAGTACGGTTAATTACTGTATTTCTTACTACCTCGTTATTTTTGTGCCTAATCATAGAAGGTTGTAATACTCAAAATTGGCAAGATTCAATTCTTTCTTAAAAAAAAAAAAATTGATATGAGAATGTTTTTATTAAAATTAAAATTAAAAACGGTATAAAAATACCCTTCTATTGATATAAAACACTAACTATTACAAGAAAGGGTTTTTAAATAAAAACTAGAAATGTTCCCTAGACTTTGTTGATGTGTGTATATACTTACTACAAACATAATTTATAATGAAACGGTACCTACAACTAGGCACCTACATATTATACTTTTACTTAACACACCCATACATATAACATACCAAAAACAGCGTAGACATTAAATAAAGGAGATATACAAAGAGAAGAAGAAAGATAATGGTTTTCATCATTCCCGCAAATAGTAGTCTGTAACCAGTTTTTTGAAGACGGACAGAGATTGCGCACGTCTAACGGTTACAGGTAAGGCATTCCACAATCGGACAGCTTGGACAGTAAATGACTTATCCATGAACCTCGTAGAATGCGATGGCATTCTCAGCCTCAGATTCTCTGACGATCTCAAGGCTCTAGATTGTGAGTCTCCAAGGAATTCGAAGCATTCTTTTAGGTAGATAGGAGTTCTACAGATTCTAGAAATAAAATCTTATTCAATAGATAAAGAAAGTGAGCATTCTGGCGAAGGCGTATGGGTAACCACTTGAGCTTTGCACGAAATTCTGAGATATGATCATATTTATGTTGATAGAGATCCAAGTTTTATGGTATCGTAGTAAAATGCGTGAGTAAACATACCCTACTTATCACATTTAGGCTCGATTTCCACCAAATCGTAAGGTAGAGGAGACGAGAAGAGATGTGTTTTGATTATCCAATCAGATTTCTATTTCTTCAACCCTCAGCTTCGGTGGAAACGGGTCAAGTGAATAGGAGAGGAGATATTTAATTTTTCTATAGAATTTGTGGCATAAGCAGGCAAGAGAAGTATGTGGCCGGACAGCCGGTGGCGCCCGCATTCAAAAACACCGTTCCTTGCTACCTTGTAAAATTAACTGTGTTTCATCAACCTCTAATTCCACTACTTCAAGCAAATTCAAATATAATTTTTGTATTGACGACGTCTTCCCATCGTAAACAGTACTTAATTGCTGACACAGCTCACATCTTGGCTACACACAGCTTGCATCTCCTCTCCGCTACGCATCTACCCTGTTTTGGTGGAAATTACCTGCTATTTTCCCAACTCTTCTCCTTTCCTCTCCGCTTTGGTAAAATACTGCAAACAGTCAGTCTTTTAATGAAGGCTTTAATACTATTATCCACATTTTTATTACGCGCAGAACCGACACGGTGTAACGTATTGAATTAGATTTACATTGCACGAGTAAAAAATTTGCATATTCAATAGTGGGTCCGACAATGCTCGACCTAGGCTATCTGTAGTCTTAACCATAAAGAAATAGCGATTATTTTCCTTTGATAAAATGTGGTCGTAATGTGGTACAATTGTAAACAGTGAAAATTTTATTCTTATTGTTCCATATACTATGTTCTTTTATAGTAATGTTATCTTGAAGGCATAAAGACGTTAAATTAATTATTTTGTTCTTTTTCCAGTAGGTGTCCTCATGCGTCGTATACCCCAGGTAACACCTTATCATAGCTAGTGATGACGTCGTTATATCAGAATCAAACCTACTAAAATCCCACAGTGTTCCGTCACGGTACCTATTGTGAAGTAACCCCGGGTATACCTACTCCAAGAAAGGAACTCCAGAGTCTCCACCTAGTATTGGGTAGGTACTTATGATGGACAGGCCATCTCACTATGCTTCCCGTGCAGTAGTTCCTTCAAAACCACGATAGACCAAATCAGAAAAAAATTGGGAGGGTTAAGTATTCTATATAATAACAATAATAATAATAATTAATAATAATAATAATAAGCCCCCTAAAATCCTACCTTACGCCCGAGTCGACCATCAGACCTCGTGGGGGCGGGCAACGTGTACAATAGAAACTTACACGGCTAACAAGGTTCAGGTAACCCATAAATATGGAGACGAGAAGAAGTAAATTACGTATAGGGCCGCTGCCCGAGGGTGATCGTCGGGGCACGTCTGTAGCTGGCCACGGGCGTGACAGCATGCTAGCCAGTGACTCCCAGTTCGACGGCTGGGCGGGAGTCGGGGACGCGGGGGGTAGGGGAATGTTCTCAGGGACTACAGCCGCGAGTAGAAATAGCAGGAGTAGGTGTAACAGCAGTTTAGTATCCCTAGCTGAGGATGTTTCGCAGACGACAAGTGTCACCCAGTCTGCGACCACCAAAGCTGGGAAACCCAGAGTGCGCATGCAATGGGATGATCAAATTAATATATTCATCATGCGCACATATTTCTATGTAACAAATTTAGAAACAGACAAGACCATGTACTGTACCAAACTTTATGATAAATTTAAATTAGAATACCCACACCTAAATGTATCATCACAGAGAATCGCAGATCAAAGAAGAGTCATTATAAGAAATAAACTTTTGTCAGACGAAGTAATTAATAAGATTAAATCAGAAGTAGCTCAACAATTAGCACACGGGGAAAGCAATATAATAGCAAACTCATCAGCAGAAAACTTTCAGAATGATATAGTAGCTGATCTTTCTCAGCTCTTAGTTCCAGAACCTTCACATGAGCAAGCTAGTCAACCAACGTCGTCACTTGCACTCACGTCTCAACCCTTTATCACTCACAATACAATTACACTCTCTCACGCTTCAACACAAACTGTATCACTGTCATCACCTCCACTACTGAATGAGACTAACACACAAAGCACAACACATCAAACACTCAGAAATCCTCACATATTAGACTTAATAGAGCAGTTTGAAACTGCACTCACTATGTATACAGGAACTGATCCATCAGCTAGGCCTAAACTACCTCGGCTTAGAGAAGGCAAGAAACTATATGATCTGGTGAATGGATTCAACACACAGATTCTAGGGCAGTATTACTCTTTAGACTCAGACATAACCCATGTACACACATTGATATACTGTACCGCTATGGTAATTTGCACACAATTAGGGTATAAAATTTTTACTAACACCTCAAAACCAAAAAGAGCGGCTATAAAACCAGCTTGGCAACTGAGATTGGAAATTGACATCAAAAACTTACGATGTGATATTGGTAGGTTAACACAATACATTAATAATAACAGAGGTAAAAAATTAGTCAATAGAGTTAATAAAATATTTGAAAAAACAAAAGTACACTCTACGCACGAGAAGAATAATATCAGACCCGAAGAGTACTTAGACACATTAAAACAGAAGCTGTGTTTAAAATCACAAAGATTAGCTCGGTACAAAAAATCAATGCAGAGGAAGACTGACAACAAGCTATTTACAACTAATGAAAAATCATTCTACAGATCACTAAATGAAAAATCAAACACCAAACTATCAGGCCTACCTACAGAAACTGAACTCAAAGACTACTGGACTGATCTATGGAAGAAACAGAGTCTACATAATGAGAACGCTGACTGGATAAATAAGGAAATAGAAAAATCAAAAACTATTGAACCGATGGAATTTGACGATATTACTGGCACCGATATTGAAGAGGTCACAAAAAAGATGAAAAACTGGAAAGCAGCGGGCATTGATGGTGTCCACAATTTCTGGTACAAAAAACTAACCATTTTTCATGATATACTTGGGAAAAATATCTGCAACATCATAAAAGGATCAGAAGACCTGCCAAAGTTTACAACGAAAGGTATAACATACATGCTCCCTAAAAGCTGTAACACCTCTGACCCATCTCAGTACCGCCCTATAACTTGCTTGCCTACACTTTATAAGTTAATAACATCCTGCATTACTCATAAAATCAATAGACACATAGAACTTAATAACATACTGGCAGAAGAACAAAAAGGGTGCAGGCAGAAACATATGGGATGCAAGGAGCAATTAATTATTGATTCTACCATTCTAAAACATGCAACTACTCATAATAGAAACTTACATTTGACTTACATAGACTACAAAAAAGCCTTTGATAGTGTACCTCACACATGGCTCATACGTATCTTACAAATCTACAAAATAAATCCAAACATAATAAATTTTCTAAAAGGTGTTATGTCTGATTGGAGGACTTCGCTGTCACTAACTATTAACTCAACAACGATCACAACAGAAGAAATTCCAATCGAAAATGGCATCTTCCAGGGCGATTCACTAAGTCCAATCTGGTTCTGCTTGGCCCTTAATCCATTATCTAACCTTTTAAATAACACAAATCACGGATATAAATTAACACCATACACTACAATCAATCACCTTATGTACATGGATGACATCAAAATTTTCACCAAATCTGAAAAAGAAATGAATGAGCTCATAAGAATCACATCTCAGTTTAGCACCGATATCAATATGGCGTTTGGCTTAGACAAATGCAAAACACTTCACTTACACAAAGGTAAAGTAAGTAACAACAACCAAAGTGATAGTAATGAAATCTCACCTGGACACATTAGATTCACAACAATGGAGGAAAATGACACATATAAATATTTAGGGTTACATCAAGGAAAAAGCCAAGAATATATACGTAGACTAAACCAAATATGCAAAAGGTCACTTTACTCAAAAAACTTATTTAAAGCAATCAATACATATGCAATACCTGTACTGACTTACTCTTTTGGAATTGTCAAATGGACCTTCACAGATATAAACCAATTAGAAATAAAATCTAGGACAACACTCACAAAACACCTCTACCTCCACCCTAAATCAGCAATAGAACGGATGACTGTAAAAAGACAGAATGGCGGCAGAGGGATGATAGATTTGAAAATACTTTGGGAAGGGCAGGTACAAAAATTAAGAAATTTCTTTTATGAAAAATGTAACTTCAGTAATATCCACAAAGCAACGGTAGAATCCGACACAAATTACACACCACTAAATCTAACCGACAGAAGCAAAGACTTTACTACTGAACAACATACAGAAAACCTGAAATTGATCAAATGGCGTAGTAAACAATTACACGGACGACACATTCACGATTTAGAACAAGCTCACATAGATTTCCGAGCATCAAATAAATGGTTAAAACTAGGCTCATTATTTCCCGAAACTGAGGGTTTCATGATAAGTATTCAAGATCAGATAGTAAATACAAAAAACTACAGGAAATTCATAATTAAAGACCCCAACACCTTAGATGACAAATGTAGGAAATGCCACCGTCACTCTGAAACAATTCAACACATTACTGGAGCCTGCCCTAGCTTAGCTCAGTCAGATTACACACACCGACACAATCAAATAGCACAAATCATTCATCAGAAACTTGCCATCAATCATAAACTCATATCCAACAAACCTACGCCATACTACCAATACAATCCAAAACCTGTACTAGAGAGCACCAACCATAAACTATACTTTGATAGAGCAATATTAACAGATAAAACCATTCACAACAATAGACCAGACATCACTTTAATGGACAAACAAAATAAAACAGTATTTCTTATTGACATTGCAGTTCCCAACACCCACAATCTCAATAAAACCATAACTGAAAAAATAAACAAGTATACAGAACTGAAAGAAGAATTAATTAGAATTTGGAAAATGAAAAGAGTCTACATAGTGCCTCTGGTGCTCTCTGGTACGGGAGTGATACCCAAACATTTAATACAAGCCCTCAAATCAATAGACATAGCCGAAAGTACATATATGACGATGCAAAAGGCTGCCATATTAAATACATGCCGCATAGTTCGCAAATTTCTCCAAGAAGATTTAAACAACCAACCCGTACTACCAGAACATGAAAGTCACTTGGTTTAGGCCCGTGATTTCATTAAATTTACCGAAGTGTCTTAAACACTTCGAGAATAAAGACAGCACATAATAATAATAATAATAATAATAACCCCCGCAGGGGCAGCTTGTGGCGAGCTGTTGGTGCGTGGCGACACCACGTACCCCGATTCTCCCGAGGATTAGGATTTATTCCCCCTCACCTTTTGTGCTTGCCTTTACTGGCCGGCCATGAGTGGAGTTGCAAGAGCAGAACCTATGCTCCAGGTTGGAAGTGTAAAATGTCATAACGCCGGGGGCACGCTGAGTGGTATACCGGGAACTTGCGCCCCGCATACTCACCTCTTGACAACCTTAGCCGCTCAACGGATGTTGCTCCATGGTCGCACTATATGTGGCTATTTTAATGGGGCCCATGTAATGAGTTGGCAAGTCACCGCCTGCCTTTTTACATGTTGACTGTGACTTATTGTCACGGCAGGCGTCCGTTAGTCTCCCCCTATAGCCCATTCACCAGTCCATCCAATTCTCAATCCCATAGCCCATAATTTAGTTTCCATCGCGGCCACAGCACCGCACTGAATTGTCTCTGCACCTGGCGGAGACCATCTCCCGGTGTATCATATTGTGCGCTCGGGGATGATATCCGCCATGTGTGTGTATTCCTAGCATATTAAATTCTCATAAAAGGGCCTCTACGTCTTGGCTTCGGCCTGACCCACGCCTTCCAAAGGCCCGGGACTCCATAATCCCGAGAGTTAAGGTACTGAGAAACAATAATAATAATAATAATAAACTTTATTGATATAAAAATTTTTACTTAAATAATAAATGGAACCTCCTTTTAAGCAAATAAAAGCCTCTGTCGGGAGACTCCGCTCTTCTACTACATAAATTTGGGCTTAAATTTATTCAAAATAAATTTAAGCCAAAACAACATATTGCCATTTGGCTTTTTTTGTAGGTAGGTAGGACACGGCGGTATTTCCGCCCAATTGAGCAGTCCGACTGGGGAAGTACCTCCGCTCTACAGAATACCGCGGTTATAATAACTTCGTGTTGTGGTTATAATAACATTGCAACAATGCTTCGATATCGTCGTATGAATGGTCCTTAATCCACTCAGTCAGTTTGGATTTGCATTCATAATTGGTGTTTGAAAAAATTGATATTTTTTTATTTATTTTATTGCATAGATGTGTTGCACTCCATTCGTATTGCGAACGAGGCAACTCCATTCGTCTTCTATATTTATACTTATTAATACTGTAGATTGATGGCACTTGGTGGAATTTGTTGTTACACATATTGATAACTCACTTGTACTTTTCCACATTACTTTATTGCTTATTACACCTGACCGGTTTCGCATTACGGCATCCTCAAAGGTTTATAATGACATTTAACGTATAACGTGTAACATTTAACGTAACGGTTTATAACGACATTTATTTGACCTTAAATGTCATTATAAACCTTTGAGGATGCCGTAAGGCGAAACCGGTCAGGTGTAATAAGCAATAAAGTAATGTGGAAAAGTACAAGTGAGTTATCAATATGTATATTTATACTTATTACTAACACTGTGAAGATGAACCTTATTTATGTTTTAAAGTAAACTACGACACATATAAAACGTAATCTTTCAATCTCGGTGTCTTCTTCAGTAATTGGTTTACCGATTGCCAAAACGCTGGCGGCAGCTGCTGGCATTATCTTACAAGATGAATGATAAGATTACGTGACTCCTCTCACCTCAATTTTACAAAGATAATCACCTAATATATTACGTTTGTAGAAATGAGTGGTAAGACTGAAAGTCTTATTTTCACACAAGTTAACGAATGTATTTTTCCCAAGAATTTGAATAGACTGGCTACTTTCTGTACCGTGTTGGTGATAGTATCGGAGGGAAGCGTTTACTGCTTACTATTGGCTGCTACGGTTGCAGATTTGTAGCTAAATGGTGACTGTGTAGGTTACCACATTGCAAGGTTAAGCAACACTAGCCAAGTCGGTCTTATGATAGGTGATTATTCTTAAGATCTCTCCAAGCCTTGGATGAGCTATACCGTCGGTTCTGGTTGCCATACGCACATCTTTAGCTTTCTTTACGTATAGTTGGAGTCCTAGAAAGTCCGACCATTGGTCTAACGATAGAACTTCGACATCACCAGGTTGTGGTGTACCGCCCTGGGGCTACTATACACCGCAGTAACCGCTTATCTTTGTCTTGATAGAACTTGATGCCTTTTTTTTATATAGGACACGTCAATTAGACTTCGTCTTGTCTGATAGTAAGCTGAAGGCAAAGTCTCAGAAAAGAGGGTCACCATTACTTACATATATCATGTGAAAATGGTGATAATCAGCTTGACAGCCTCATCAAATGCTTTTGACGCCTCGCTTAAAGGACCTGGGACCGTAGGAAGAAGGAAACACGTGAGCTGGTAATTCTAGGCCTTAATGGTGCGACAAAGGAAAGCGAACCGCTTGATTATTGTATGTTAAAAGCATTAACTAAGGAAGTAATAAATATCACCCTAAGGACTAATTTAGCAAAAGGTAGATAATCTGATGCATGACAATTGTTGTAACTGAATAAATTCAGACTATTGTCTATACTAATATTATAAAGAGGAAAGATTTGTATTTTTGTATGTAACGAATAAACTCAAAAAGTCCTGGACCGATTTTAATAATTCTTTTTTCATTAGAAAGCTACATTCTTCGTGAGTAAATTTTTATTCCGATATTCACATGGGATCAGGATTTACGCGGGTGAAACCGCGGCACGATGCTAGTCGCAAGTAAGGTTAGTGTAGAAGTTTGAAGTGGTCCTCACAACACAAAGTGGAAAGTTGCTTATACCAACAGAAAGTTGCTAGTATACTTTACCCCAAATATATTTGGTCTACTTATACCACTGTGACACATTACATCATTCCCCCGCTATTGCAGAGCCTTGACTCACTCACACACTCACTCACTCACATAATGGGAGTACGATTATTTACGCTCACCAAATAAATACTTTACAATTTATCATACAGGCTTATGAAGAATTTTTTCGAGAAAGGGTAATTTTCGACTCGGATTCTGCGTTGATTGGCCGTGATATTGAATTTCGTATAACTTCATATATGGAGAAATGCTTTTAAGTTGTAATATTAGCGTTTTCTTTTGTTTTAGCGGCATTCAAAAGAAAAAGCTTATAAAGAAATCATACCGAATATTGTTAGCGGTAGTAGCATGATTTTTAGTCGAAAGAAAAATGCCAGTTCAGAATTTTATTGGCTTATATCTAATCTTTAATAAATAAATATTCTAGGACAGTCTACAAAGAGCTTTTATCTTTCCATTTAATAAATTCCAACAGAATTTACTGAAAATATCGCTTTTATACCCACAGAAATGCTCGGCAATTATTTTTTTTGCTAAAGTTGAGTAAAACTTTTCTCGCACACAATTTTATTCATTTGAAAATCTAACAATTGTATGTTATTTATATTTTCGTTCATTCGGCTGTGTAAAACACAATGGCTACTTTCAATAAAATATTAAATTACTCAAATAATCACATACCAATCACGTATCCAATTGCCACGTACTAATTTCAAACATTTATTGAAATTGAACAAAAAGTTGATGGTAACATAACATATCATAAACTCACGCCTATATCCCCGAAGGGGTAGGTAGAGGTGTTAGCACCCACATTTAACCAGTTTATGTTTAGGTTCCAATGTAATAGGTGGCGAGCTTATTGCCATTAACTCATAAACTTGCGATAAATACACACATAACTTCGAAAAGCATCTAAAGTCATTGGTGTGTGCCATGGTAAAACTTGGGATCGAACCCGAGACCTCGTCTCAGCAGTCCATTACTCATACCGATATATACAGAAATATACAGGCTCAACCTCAGATGCATGTCTTGAGTCAACAATAGTGCCAGGAAGACAGCAATAGGCTCACCCCCTATAACGTGGGACCGAATCCAATGATTGGTGATATGTGGGTGTTAATTCACATCTGCCTAATCTACAGGGGATAGAGGCGTGATTGTATGTATGTATTATTAAAACAAAAATTGTATCATAGTTCTTGGGTTAAGTAGGAATGAATTTGGTACGGGACTCAATATTTTTATCCTGTACATGAATATACATATTACATTAATCAATGACCTACTCACACACAACCCACAAAGAAATACAGGATTTCCCATTAGAATATCCTTATTATTATAGCCTAAAATGGTAAATAGCAATAAATATTCCGCTAATAGCGAGCGTGTATTGTTGGCGTGACATGCAAAATAGATTTAAAACTCTTCCTTCCTCCCCTTCGCCGAGACACAAGTGTGAACTTGCCATGAATATTCAAGAGTATCAGCTACTATTTGAACTGGGAAATTGTTTTTGTTCGGCAACAATGCCTTTGGAATAATGATTAATGTGTATGATTTTCCGGAAAACACAGGCGTGTTATACGGAAGCATAAATTTAACTTGCACCTTTGGTCTTATTTTGGGACCCTTTTGAGTACACAATACATTATGATAAAACAGTACAGTTATTTATTTTGAAATGGAAGTTGTTTAAAGACTCATCTAGTGAGTCAAAGGTTTGCGACTTAATGAAATGTAATTAAGAGAATATTAACCTAAGTGGGCAACATTGCACATGGAAGATTCTTTAGTCTATAAAAAAATGAATTTGTGTGTTTTGCTTTATCAGTTTGTTAAGTAATAGTATTTCCATCAGGTGGGCCATGTAATTGTCTATCATCTAACTTGTATTAAAAATATAACGAGTGGCCGCTTTCTAGAAGGAATACTCCTCTAAGGTCTAGTCTCATTTTTTAAATAAATTAGTGTTTTTTGTAAATAGATAAGATAGATAAGATAAGATAAATACTCTTTATTGCACAACAAACATAGGATACATACGATGAATACATACATGTTAGATTGTTATACAATGGGTGGTCTTATCGCAATCTGCGATCTCTTCCAGACAACCAGTGTATGGACTATACAGCCAGTAATCAGTGTAGTTTGCGGTGTACACTAAGTTATGATTAATTTTTATTATTTGTATCTAGTATTGCATTTAAAGAACAATAGTTAATTACAGAAGCTAACTCCTAACACCTGATTTTGCCATTATCATTTTCTGAATTGCCTGAAATACTTACCATTATGGGGGCAAATTAAAAAAAATATTGACAAGAAGAAAATAGGCGTGAAAAATAAGTACTAATTCTTCAGAAAATCTCGAAGAAGCTACGGTTTAAGGCGACAATGAAACCGTGGATTTGTGTCCCCACGGAAACTTCCCAGGGGACTAAGATAAGGAAAGTCGTGACGTCATTGCTGATCTTGAAACTAAATCTTTCAGTAACGTGCAGTGTCTGAATCAAGTATCAAAATTTGAACTTTACATTAGATGAAATTTTATTTTTGAGGATTGAACTAAAACAATTTTAGAAATTATAGCAAGAAGTTATTTAGCCACTGATGATTATTGAAGAATATTTCTGAAGTCACTTTCGTTGCGTGCACAACCATTAAATTCTACTAAAAGCTATAAACTACAATAAATACTAACGGCGATTGACGTGATCATGGAATAGGTAGATTATATAGATTATAGATAGACCTTTGATTTTCCTGACGTTTCGACCAGGTCACAGAAGTCAGCGTTAATTTAAATTCACATTTATTGCATTCATGGAACGCGAAAGTTTTAAAGTTATAACTATAAACTACATATGAATAAAATTAGTAACTAACTTTAGAGTCCGTCCATGACCAAAATCAGTCCAATTCACAAATATTATTAAATCTCTTTTTGAAAAATCACTGGCAGAAAACAGAAGCAAACAAAGATAAGTTATCTATCATTTGAATGACATCTAATGTCACTAATGAATTGTGCAATATTGATTACTATTATAAATTTAATTTCATAATCGCATAGTTTAAATAAAATGTGACTTATTAAGCTTTCACCACTTTGGAACTTAAATAATTTGGATAAATAAAACAAAAGAAAAAAATCGCAATTTACACAATCTTATTTTATGTTCCTTGTTATTAATATAGTAAACAACTCTTTGTTATTTGGCTTCAAGACAGATTTTTTGTTTTAAATAAAAGCTTTCTTTTTAGTTTTGTTCACGTCTCAATTTTATTTTGTTTAAAAAGAATATTAGAACCGAAATTACTAATATTCCCTCTAACCCCTCCAGCTAAGCTAAATTGCTTGTTTTAGGAGTAGGTTCGCGTCGGTAGTGGGTTCGATTCGAACCCGGGACCTCTCGATCTTAATGCTGACTTCTTTACCACTAAGCTATCAACGTTTTGATACGACTGGTTTTGCTCATTTTCTCCTTTTACATACAATAATCACGCCTTTATCCCCGGAGGGTGAGACAGAGGTGAAATAACACCCACATTTCACCAATCATTGTATTCAGTCCCACGTAATAGGGGGTGAGCCTATTGCGGTTTTCTGTTTTGGTGCGCTTAATATTGAACAACAAACTGTTAGACAAATAACTAAAAATAATATGGTGAGACTGGCACAGAAGAAAATTAACTTCACACACCAAAAAAGAGAAAACGAGTAAAACCAGTTGTGTCAAAACGGCCATCTTAGCGTGTCGCAATTATAGTAATAGCAAGGATTGATGAAAATAAAAACTCTTTTCTAACTCATTTATATTGAAGGAGAATAATCCATAAATAATTATTAAAAATTATTGTTATGTAATTCATATTTATTTTGGTTTCTAAGAGTTTTCAGAAGATTCTCCTACTCTTAGATCTTTATAAACAAAATTTCAGCAATCCAGATAGCAGACATTCATACAGTGCGCATATTAAAAATTTGTATTCTGGATTTTAATATTTTTCGATTTCATTGATATTAAATGAACTGTTAACTTAATTAAGAGCTTGAATAACTGTAGTGACGTCACCGCATTAACACCATCGAAATACCAGCTCTGCGCATACCTCCTCAATGACATGAGCAGTGTTTATGCTGATAATATGTTAACCACATTTAGGTTCACACAAAATATATTGGAATTTAAGACTAGATTGTCATTTTAAATAAAAGATTTTTCTATTTTTCTTGTTCGTAGTTAGTTTACTGTAGTATTATTTTACAGTGTAAAGTTTTGCAGGATGGAAAATGATATCTCGTTACTGAAGCTCGAAGTTTGCACATTGCTTGCAGTATGGGATATATTTTCGGGTTATGATGAATTTGAGAGAGAAATATATTTGCAAGAAGGTGGATCACATAAGGAAAAAGTTCTGCAGTTGATACTTATATATTTTCGGAGAACGAATAATTTGTCAAGTTTTCAATATCAGTCAAATATATTTTGAAGAAAAGAAAGGTGGGTGAAACCGTACGACATGGGTCATAAATACTTATTATTTTTGTTTAATATACTCACGCTGTTATATATCTGAAGTGGTAGGCAGAGGTATATTACAACTAGGTATAACTATTATTATAGTTTTGGCCTCACTCTTCCTATTGGAGCTTATTCGGCGGTTTGTTTCACCTCCTAGAGTCTTTGCGGTGATGGCTTCAGTGATGAACACTTTTGTGAAGTTTTTAATGTCTATGAGAGGTTGATATTAGGTATTAGTTTTCATGAATTGTACCAAGCACTGACACACCGACCTGGTATACTTATGCATCGTGTGACAAAACAATACGAGTAGGTATATGTGTTAATTAAATTCCGACTTGACAGCAACAGGCTTTCCAAGTTACGTGGGTTCATAATTTGTATAATGTATTACCGATGTAAATTATAATGAAAATTCATATATCATGTTCATTGTATACAACTAATTCTATTAGTTTGTTTTTAGTTTAAAGTTTTAATGTTTATTTGTTTAATCGAGTTTTTGATATCTACAAAACAAATAATTAAGAGGTAGGACACGACGGTAGTTCCATCTAATTGAGCAGTCCGACTGGGGAAGTACCTCGGCCGTACGAAATACCGCGACCATAATAACCTCGTGTTGTGTTCTCAACGGTGAGTAGGGTAGCCAGAGCTCACTAGTTGCTGTCAGTGGGAAGACCACAAGCTTGTTCTGCTTTGCCTTTTACACTGACAGCACAGAAACTCTCTATGCTTACAGGGTTGGCAGCGCGAGTATGACTCCCTTGGTATTGCACATGTCCGTAGGTAACCACTTTCCATCAGGTGGGCCGTGTGCTTGTCTGCCACCTGAGTGGTATAAAAAAATATCTCCTCAATTATTATAATAGTATTGTTTTCAATTTCTTTATTATTTGTTTATTTTATTCGTTACAAATGGTAAATGGTAAAGTGGACCCCAGGTTCCCCGGTTAAAAGTGCCAGATGCGACTGGGATTAACGCTTAGATGAAGAACATAAGTTAGTTATATGGTAATCTCAATGGTTATTGGAGTTGAGTTTTTGACACTTTCCTACATATAATCACGCCTGAGATGTCGTGCGGTGTTCCACAGGGATCGGTTCTCGGGCCGCTACTGTGGAACATTGGATACGACTGGGTGCTTCGCGATGAGCTTGCGGACGGCGCCGCCGTCACGTGCTATGCGGACGACACGCTAGTGACGGCGAGCGGGGCTACACACCGCGAAGCGATCCTGAGGGCCACGACCGCGGTTGCTCAAGTCGTGGAACGGATCCGGCGGCTGGGCCTTGAGGTGGCTTTGCATAAATCCGAGGCCATGTTCTTTCATGGACCTCGGCGCACGCCACCACCTGGTTCCAGTCTCACAGTGGGAGGCACTCTCATCGGCATCAAGCCCCAGATGAAATATCTGGGGCTCGTGCTCGACGGCCGGTGGGACTTCGGGAAGCACTTCTGAAGTCTGGGCCCCAAATTGGCGGGCACAGCCAACGCTCTGGCGCGGCTACTGCCCAACCTGAGGGGCCCGGAGGACTCCTGCAGGAGACTCTACGCGGGTGTCGTGCGGTCCATGGCCCTGTACGGGTGTCCCGTGTGGGCGGACACCCTGAGCGATCGGCACATGCTTCTGCTGCAGCGTCCGCAGCGGAAGTTGGCGTGCCGCATCATAAGGGGGTACCGCACGATATCATTCAACGCGGCGAGTCTCCTCGCCGGATCGCCACCATGGATCCTGGAAGCGAGATGCCTTTCGGCGCTATACCGGTTCCGAAGGGCGGCGCGGGAGCGGGGTCACGATCCCAAGCCCGAAGAAATTCGGGCCGTGAGATCCCGGCTCCACAGGGAAATGGTGGCGGAATGGGAGAGACGACTTGGGCAACCAAGCGCAGGGCACGCCGTAGTAACGGCGGTAAGACCCATCATGGGGGAGTGGCTAGAGAGGCCACACGGCAGCCTCTCGTACCGTCTGACGCAGATGATCACCGAACACGGGTGCTTCGGAAAGTATCTGCGTCGGATGGAAAAAGAGCCAACGTCCGAGTGCCATCACTGTGACGCGAGCGAGGACTCAGGTCCGCACACGCTCACCGAGTGTCCGGCGTGGGAGACGCCGAGGCGGGAGCTTGTGGCGGCCCTGGGAGTGAGAGTTCTCACGCTCTCCACCTTGCTCGCGGCGATGGTCCGCTGCGCGGATGCGTGGGCGGCCTGCGCCTCCTTCTGCGAGCAAGTAATGCTCGTGAAGGAGGAGGCGGGGTGGGAGCGGCAGCGGGAGCGACGAAGGATCGCAAGCCAAGCTGCCCGCGTACGAAGGCAACTCGGGCGTCGGAGGTCGATGAACGACCTCCGCCCCCCATGAGCGCTGGCCTGGGGGTGACAGGTGGAGCCGCCTGTCACCCTGGCAGAAGCAGGCCGCGGCGGTGGCGCGCCTGGCGCGCCTCCCCGTTTCCGGGGTCGAGTTGGGGACTGTAGTCCCCACAACCCGAGAAGAGGGCCAGATCGTGAGAGATGGCCCTGGGTCGGCCGGGGTGCGAGGGATATGCCTGTCAACCTCACCTTCGGCAACCAAAACGACCCACAGGCGGCGTGCGTTTTAGTCGGTTCGAGTCCGACATAACCTCCTCCACCGGCTCCGGTGGGGAGGTATCCGTGGGGATTTTGCGCACGTAAAAAAAAAAAAAAAAAACATATAATCACGCCTTTATCACCGGAGGGTTAAGCAGAGGTGAATTAATACCCACATTTCACCAATCGTTGAATTCGGTCTCACGTAATAAGTGGTGAGCCTATTGCCGTCTTTCGGTCACTATTGTTGACTCGAGCCATGCATCTGAGGCTGAATCTGAGCTGTATATGTCTGTCGGATGTTAAACAACCGTATACCTTAGTTGCCTTGTACGACACCACATGGGAAGAGATGGGGTGTTCCTAATTCTTCCCTTTCTCCTTTCTTTCCCTTTCCCAAGCGCCTACAATATGGGGTTCTTCAAGAGGGGCATCAGAAGGTTTCTTCATGGTCGGCAGCGCGAGTGTGACACCCCTGGTGTTGCATACGTCCATAGGCCACGGTAACCGCTTCCCATCAGGTGGGCCGTGTGCTTGTCTGCCAACTGGGTGGTATAAAAAAAAAATTCTACTCTGCAGGAAACCACACGTCAATACAAATTATATAACTGCTTTGAAACATTTCACAGTAGACCAATGGATGGATATTACCACTATGCTACCTATTACATCTAGTTTCAGCTTGTAATATATGTGAGCGTACAGAGTAATAGCTGAAATTATTAATTGCTCTACTGGGAGCACAATGTTTGGCTTACAGATTTAGGTAATACTAGTGTTTACACGCACTGGTGTTTGCTATCAGCTTATACTCAGCATTAAATCTGTTCAAGGAAGATAATTTTGAAACGACATATATTCGATTCCCTCTCAGTGCAAATATTTGTATGCATGAATATGTATATTTGCATTGGTCTGGGTGTTTCTATGTGTAATGTGTATGTATTTACCAAAGAAAAAGTGTCTAGGTATGTTTATCCGCATTCTAGATCCCATAACGCAAGCTAGTTAAGCTTTGCTTACCATGGGTCTAGATAGCGTTGTGTAGAATATCGTAGCAGATTTATTTATTTATTATATAATCAAAGGTTGAAACCAAAAACTCACTTCTTACATATTGAGGACCGTATTTTAGAATGACAGTCAGTCTTGAATTTCAGATTTATTGAAGACATATTTTATAGACCGAATTGACAGATTTGACAGATGTCTTTAGTACCATTCTAGATTACGGGCTTTAGCATCATTTTAATATATTTCGGCTATAGATATGTCGTGTTGGTTTCTGATGGAGTAGAATAGTGCCAAGCTACCTTTTCCCGAGGGTGTCGTAGAAGGCGATTAAGGGAAATGGTGTTCTCCTTTCAACAGCCCATTTATTTTATTTTTATTCTTTATTGCACACAAACAGTACAGATATCGTACACAAAGAAAGAAACATTTACAAAGGCGAACTGTACTCAATATCTGTTCTCTCCTAGCAATCTTTTGAGTAGAAGAGAAGCAGTTATATTAATGACAAAATATCCGCTCACTGCCTACCCCTTCAGTAATTTACAGCCTTGTGTACGTGTATTAAAAGTATTCCTATTCATAGGCAATATAATTAATTATGTTGCTTAAATTACTTCAATACCTATTGCATATTCATTTCAGGTCAAAACTAAACTGTCAGGTCATTTAACGAAGATCATCCTAATAACAGGCCGAGGGACAGAAATAACAACAAAGTGAACTAAAAGGAACGTCCCTCTCGCTCGGTGCCAGTGGCAGGCATCAAGTATCAAAATGGGAAAACAAAAAAGACACACATTGGCATCGTTCTATTCAATTTTTGTGATTCGAGCGGAGACAGAGCCAATTGCGAAAAAATGTTCCAACTAGCGCTCCGACTACGCAATAAAAAGAGTACAACTCGAGATTTTTTGTGAAAAATGTTGTTACTAACTTTTTTACAAAAACGTACAAGTGTTTTACGAACCAGATTTTTTTATGAAATCTAAATGGAAATTATTTTTATCTGAACGCCAACAATCCATTATTTAAAAAAGAATACTAGCGTATTCGTTACTGAATCCGTTTTTTTTTATACAACTTAGGTGGCAGGCAAGCACACGGCCCACCAGATGGAAAGTGGTTACCATGACCTATGAAGTTGTGTAACACCAGTGGAGTCACATCCGTGCTGCCGACCCTGTAAGAACAGAGATTTTGTGCGGTCAGTGTAGAGGACAAAGCAGGACAAGCCTTTGGTCATCCCACTGACAGCACAAAAACTCTCCAGTGAGCTCTGGCTACCCTACTCACCGCCGGGAACACAACACGAAGTTATTATAACCGCGGTATTCTGTAGGGCGGAGCGGGCGGTACTTTCCCAGTCGGACTGCTCAATTGGGCGGAAATACCGCCATGTCCTACCTCCTCAAAAATTTAAATACGCTTTTAAAAATTGGCGCTAGAATTTTGGTTGCCAGATTTAACAATCTAATGCAAATGGAGCTCTTAAAACCAAACACGGTTTGACAATATTTTTTTGAACATCTTTTACTTACTGATTTTCAAACGCAACAATTACAAAAAAGTAAAATGTGTACGTATGTATCTACCAATTTACAAAAAAACACATTCCTAAAAATTAACCAAACTATTTACTGTCAATATTTAACTGTTTTTTAGTAATTGTACCATACCTACATAATTATCAATAAACGCCGCAGAAGATACATTAACATTTAGTCTACCAAACCCTTAAGCCTGTTATTCACTGGGATTTTTTCTGTTTTAAGCGTATTAAAAGTGATCATAAAACACAGCGACAATATTGGACATCCGAAGAGACACGAAGAGAATCAAACAAATCCGAGTACTTTAAAATGAAATCTAGTCGGAACGTACACAATAGTGACTCGGATATGAACGAGTCTGCTCTTCGGTTTCCAATTGCTATTCTTGTATGAAAGGTGCAGTTTTTGCGTAGTAGACTTTTCCTAGGTTACCTAGTACTTTATTGTTCGAAGTATATTGTTAACGGTAATCCTACAGTAGTAATATAAAAAGACATAGTTACAACAAAAAATAGAATCATCTACGTAGTGGCAGAGACGTAAGTAGTAGCTGATACAATTGATTCAATACGATTGTCTATTTCCTACCTCTTCTCTGTAAAAATAAACACTATAAAAAATACAGATTAGAACAAATATATCCCCATTCTGGAATTTACATTATAAGCTACACTTAATGTGAGCACAGATTATACATGCCAGTGTTTAACTCTGAAATGAAATCGGTGCGTCTACGAATCTAACATGCACAGAAGACAAATTCGTGTTTACGTTAACTCATTGCACGCCGTCTAGCTGTCTGCCGGGATGAACATGTACATAAAGGGACCCGGGGCTTTGCCCACTGAGTTTTCAATGCTTTGAAAGTAATACATACGTAGATGCACGTTAGTTGAGTTATTTACATGGATAGTTTGAAAGATATGGTATGGTTACGCATTTGGATACAAAGATAATGTTCTTCGAGGGTGTTTTGAATTAAATGTCTTCCTCGTTCGTCAAATATGCCAAATAAACAATTTAGCATATTTGTTTTTAAATGAATGACCATTGGCTAAAGTTACTATTACTTCCGCTAACTTATAAGCTAAGTTAAATTTCTTTTGTTGAGAGTGTGCACGGTTCACGTCAGTATTGTGATGGCCAGGATTCGATTCGAGAACTTCTCGATCGTAAGGCTACTAATTAACTACCGGACGAATGATTAAATTTTTGAAAAAAAAAACTTTAAAAACCAAAAAGACATTACAAAATAACTCAATTACAAATTTAATTCAAAAGATGAATATTTATGTTACCTTGCGTTGTTGTAGTCGGCGTAAAATCCGATACACAAAATTATAAGGCATAAACAAGCCGCGGCGGCGGCGCGTCAGGCGCGCCAAGGGCGTCCCCATTTCTGGCGACGAGTTGGGGACTCTGTGGTCCCCACACCCGAGAAGAGGGCCAGACCAAGAGAGATGGCCCTGGATCAGCCGGGGTGCGAGGGATATGCCTGTTAACCTCACCTTCGGCAACCGAAAACGACCCACAGGCGTCGTGCGTGCGTCGTGAGTCCGACATAACCTCTCCCGTATCCGTGGGGATTTGGTGCACGTAAAAAAAGGCATAAGCAAGGACGAACACAACAGTATTGTGTTTTGTATTTGTTCATATAGCGGCAGTAAAAATACACCATCTGTAAAAATGTCAACTATGTAGCTATCACGGTTCGTATGATACATCCAGATAGACAGACAGACAGCGGATTCTTAATAATAGGGTCCAGTTTATCTATCAAAACGTCGTATATTAACTCACATGACATAACTCAATTTGCTATTCAAAACACAATTTAGTTAAAGAAGATATACGTATTTCTTATAAAATCAAATACTGCACCACCAAAAGTTGTAGAAGAAATAAATCCCAGGTACAAAATGTTTACACATTTTCTAATTTATCGAACTGGTGTGCCAACAAAGTGAAATTGCGGCCGCATAATAAATAAGGAGCTGAAACCATTCGATTGTGAGGACGGTTCGTACACTCGAGAGGCTTCGGGTTAGAATCACATCCCCTATTCGTTTCCCACTATTGGAAAGCTTTTACTTCGGGCTGATAGAGATACAAGTACATTTGGAAATGACTTTTAATCTTTCAAGTCATGCGTTATAGTATCAATTACTTATTATCTTCAATATCAATAAATACTGTACTGGCCGTATGGAATAAAAACAATTAACCACTAATTGACTAGAGGATTGACTATACAGATAACATAATGAAATCACAAATCCTATATATCATTCATTTTTATCTATACAATTCATTAATTCAGATCAAATCAAGAAGAAAAAACTTGACATTGGCGACTCGCAATTTATAATGTTAACATTTACAATTTACTTGACATTGGCAAAACTGCGGCAATTCATTGCAGAAGCTTTGAATAAAAGAACATTGAACATTTATCTAGTTTTTACACGTCCCATTCCAAATTCTAAATGGCATTCCCGCCTTAACAAGGAGTGTTGCCACAAATTTGCTTCCTAACACCTAAGTATAGGTTTGAACATCACTGCGATGCGAGCGAGGACTTGGGGCCGCACACGCTCACCGAGTGTCCGGCGTGGGAGACGCCGAATTCTCACGCTCTCCACCTTGCTCGCGGCGATGGTCCGCTGCGCGGATGCGTGGGCGGCCGGCGCCTACTTCTGCGAGCAAGTAATGCTCGTGAAGGAGGAGGCAGGGCGGGAGCGGCAGTGGGTGCGACGAAGGATCGCAAGCCAAGCTCTTCACCCGAGAAGAGGACCAGATCGTGACAGATAGCCCTGGGTGGGCCGGGGTGCGAGGGATATGCTTGTCAACCTCACCTCCGGCAACCAAAACGACCCACAGGCGGCGTGCGTTTTAGTCGGTTCAAGTCCGACATAACCTCTTCCACCGGCTCCGGAGGGGAGGTATCCGTGGGGATTTTGCGCACGTAAAAAAAAAAGTATAAGTTTGAACATATTTTTACAAAGTAAAGGTAAAGGAACAAATAGATAGAAAATCTTCTTATAAGGGGTCGATAACGAAGGCTGCATCATTGTTCTCATCATTATCTTCTCATTACAATACTAAATTTTGACAGTAATCAAAGCTTCCGCTTAAGATTCAGTGGTTTACTTTCCAGCTGCGCATCACACAGTTGACAGGTATTTTAAAGTTTATCTTAGTCAAAGAAATATAAATATGGAGAGTTTATAAACAGAGAAATCAACAGAGAAGATCTACAAGATAAGCCAGATTTTAATGATAAAAGTTTGGGATATCTATAGTCAGCGGTTGCTAATTTTCTTGCGCGATTAATGATTCGTAATGTATTTTTTTCTCTAATTTAGACTTTCAGGTAAAATGAAATTCTAATCTCGAGAGTAATTTTTAGGAAAACTTCTTCAGGAAATTAACTATGTGGTGTATTTTAAATTATCAAGTTTAGAAGTGATAAATGTTGGTATGTTGTTACTTTTCAAATATGGTGCAGTAGTTGACAAGTTGCACTTTTCATGTTCATCACAAAAACTGATTGTAAATAACAGCGCTACGGGATTACTAAACATAAATTTCTAATCAGTTCCGAAATTCCTATAAAAATAGTGTAAAATATTCTAGTTTCTAGTAAAATAAAGACATAAATATTGTGATACCATAATTTACAGTTCATATAAATTTGTATTCTTATTTAAAAAACGCTCGTAAAATTTTAGGATGTCAAAAAACATAAACAAGTTACAGCCATAAAAACCTTCGTAACTCAATTCACCGTTTCCTAAAAAAATATACAAAAAATAAATCTTATTTTTGAAACCCATTCATGCACATGGTACAAATATTTAAGTGAGAAATTTCTTGATATGCGTATCCTGACAGCGGCTCTCAACATTTCCATGTCCCCCAAGGGAGTCTTCAGAATCCATTACGAGACATGCGAGGGACATTTCCGATGTAGGCGAGTGAATCATAAATCATTTCGTTATCTTAAGCGAATCTTAGATTGTGTCTAATATTGTTAAGGCTTTGTAAATATTGGACATACGTGGAATTCTTGTTGAGGTTGCATATATGTTACGAAAGAGGAAAAAGTCTTTACATATAATTTGTACGGCTTGGTAGAAAGAGGCTCAGTTAGTTTTTTCTAACATAATTTAAATTCATAAAGCGTTTTTATTCAGTTAATTTTCTTTTTCTAATAGTGTATAATTATATTCGCACTAAATACAGGCAATTCAAATCAGTGATATTTATAATTTCATATGATTTCGAGAGGCGTACTGTAATAGCCTAATTGATACATTGATTATTAGTTTTGTTGGAGGAGGATGTAAACAAGCGGATGAAACTGCTATTATTCTATCCTAACAGCAATTTCATCCGCTTGTTTACATCCTCCTCCTGACGGAGTGTTCTGACGGTTGAGCTATTTTCTCGGCTCATATGGAAATAAATTAAAATCATGTTTTTCCAAAGGCCCCAAACTTTAACAACCCCAGGCCACATCAATGAGAGTCACATTTATCTTCCGATTGGCGGTCGGACCTCATAAGTCACTGACAAAGAATCATTTCCCGAGACCTTCCTCAGATTGGTCTTAGACGTGTTTTTTGCTATTTTATTACCACCATTTGTACCAGTCGTTCGGCTGTCATTTTATTTTATCACATACGAAGTGAGGAGAATTTCTTATTAAATTCCCATTTGTTCGTCAGTTCTTATAACTGGTACGATGAGTTGGGTTTTTGGTGATATAAAAATTCTATGACAAAATAAATATTCTCTGTTTGAGAATCAAAGTAAATTAGTTTTCTGAATCATACGAGAGTATATTTTCAAAGAAATGAAAGTAATAATACCTAGGTAGTTTTTTTATTTTTTGTCAATGACGTATGATTAGAAAAGGCAGTTAACGCTGAGCAATTTATACTAACAAAGAATTTACTATTAACAAGTTATTTATTTTACACCGTAAACATGTATTTTATTATAAAACTCAGGTGGCTTCCAGCATACAGCCCACCTGAAAGTTGTTACCGTGGTCTAAGGCCGTGTACAACACCAGAGGAGTCATACTCGCGCTGTCAACCTTGTAAGTATAGAGAGTCTATGTGCCGTCAGTGCAGAAGCCAAGCAAGACAAGCCTGTTTTTTCACTGACAACACAAAAACTCTCCTGTGAGCTACGGCTGCACTAATCACCGCTGGTAATACAACACGAGGTTATTATGGCTGCGGTAATCTGCAGGGTAGAGATATTTCCCCATGCGGACTGTTCAATTGGATGGAAATATTATTGTGTCCTGCCTAGCCAATTCAGCTATATAATTATTCATCTTGGTTAACCAAGTCATTTTATTTGTGGTCCGTTGTCCACAGATCTTGTAACACAATAAACTAAACTGCGCTCCACCACATTCTATTTTGCTAAATTGATTTGAATTTGTTTTAAGTTATTGATGTATCCATGAAACATAATGTACTTGCTAAATAAGTATATAAGAAGTTAAGTAAACTAAATATTTTTATCCCTCGCGTTCCATGATATACAACAATCTTTACGGGAAAGAACGCGTACATCATACTTTTAATTTGCCTGACGTTTCGTCTTTCAGTCCATGGGGTAGTAGGTACTTTATCCTGCTACCTCACGGACTCGAAGACGGCAGGCGTGCACTACTGAACCAGGCATATCAAAGGTATGTATGTACCTATACCATGATCTCGTTAATTTCCGTAAACATGATTGTATATTTAGTAAACTATGTTGATCGAAGATCCTATAAAGTGCCTACCACAAGCCTTCCTGAAACAAGACATAAGGCAAGACATAAGCAAACACTAAAATATTCTATACTGACTATCGTAATTCTTCGAAGAAAACTATGTTTAGAGGTGGCCCTGGACTTCAGAAACGACTCTTTGGATGTAACTGAAAAGACGAAGAATAAAACTATCTATCTTTCTCCTTTTTATTTCTATCTTTTAAAACTAACTACTTTTACAGCGGAAGCCACGAATAACTGAAAGATAAATCACGTTGTTTCAAGAATAGAGCATACAGTTGTTTTATTGTGTATATTCTTAAACATGCTTACTGTTCTGTGTCAAATTATATCCGGCATCTTGGAAGATATTCACAGACCAAGATCAGTACACCACGTTACAAAAACATTCAAAGAAGTTTTACTTATTACAGTCGTTCTTTCGATGTTAGTTGGCGTAAACACTATCGATTATTATCGTCGAATGAATCCAGATATGGCGAGCCAATCCACCCCGTAAACTATCGGCGATACAAAGTAGCCGAATCCTCAAATCCTTTGTAAAGTGTTCACAATAGGTTTGGCGATCAGCCAATTATTCAGTGCAGCTTAGTCAATTTTGGATCAGCCATTTTCAAAGAGCTTGGTTAACGAGTTGAAATGAGAATTGATCCAAAAATATCTTTGTATCTACGAACAAACATGAGGATCACCTGATGGCTGGCTACTGTCAGGTACCATCAGGTGTGTCGTATATTCAAGAAGTTTGCTATTGAGAACATAGGGAAATATGAAAAACGAAACGAAAAAGGATGGACAGGACACTGACCTCTCCTCTCATCAATCTTGCCAATATATATTATCGTATCGTGCATACTACTACGTAATTAGGTTATATGTAAGATAGTAATACGTAATAATAATAAGTTGAGGTGGATGTGTGGTTCGATGAGAATGGACCGAATAAAGGATGCGTATAATATTATGATAGGGTAGTTTGAAAGTAAAGTCTAACTTTTTATTAGCTGCAGTAAAATGACGTTTCTAAATGTCATTCCGTAAAATAATGTTGACAGCTTAATCTCAATAGTGATGTGATTCAGTTCACAAAAGTTTACGGAATATCTAATCGTTCCATAATTTGCCTCATAATGATCATGCTAAATTCTATTTAATATTAATGTAAATAAAAGGCTGTATAAACGCTGATCCTTTTACGCATTAAGCAAGATAACACTCAAGCAACCGCTCTCTCAAGTTGGTAGTACTGATTTTTGGTTATGGTGCTACGATGACGCTTGGCCGCCATTTTGTTTCGGTTGTCATTCGCTCATTCGGCTTCTAACTTCTGTTTTGAGTACACGAATAATTTTGATTTGCCCACTGCGCGTTGTTTTTGTTATCATTATTGTTAAGTTAATTACGATATTACCATAATTATAATATTACAACGAGCAAAGCCGCAGCATAAAGCAATATCAAGCGACCCACTGCATCGTCGCATCGTCAGCACTCCATACCTCGTGTCGCCGTGCGCCGTCAGCTAAATGACTCACTGTACACCTGCGATTCCGTGACAAATATATTTTAAGTAATTCACTTCTGTTCTTGCATCGAACGTGGTCACTAGACTTAATTAGAGTTAGTAGTTAGAATGTAGTTCCAACATCGAGTGCATTCATCTTTAGGCTAGTTAGATTAAATTAAATAAGTATTATAAATCTCGTTTTAAGTGATTCTAGTTTCCTTCTTGTACCCTCTGGCTGCGGGAAAACGTAATTGGCGCAGTCGGTAGGATACTCGCGGGTCGGTTCGCGAGCCTTAGGATTTCTCATATCGACATCCGTGTTCGCGTGTCGCCTGGGTGACTTCAAGTCACCGCTTCGAGTATCCAGAATCTACGTGAAGCCGCAACGGAGGTTATCCAGACATTGATAGCACAGGAAGGAATCGGATCATAGTATGTAGTCAATTCAGCACAAAAAAAAAGGAACCAACCAGTATAATAAATAAATTTATTATAAAGAAAAAGAAAAAGTGGATCAAAGAATACTATCCCGCACTTGCAGCTCGAGAGACGTCCAGATCACCCAGCCACTGCTCACTACACTCGCCTGAACTTACTATAAGAAATGAAAACGATGTCGTACAAGGCAAGCCACTGAAAATTATGAAGATCACTTACCCAGAGAAGATGAAGAGCACAGTATCGGTACACCTAAACCTAAGCTCCATAAACTTAAAATCTCTACATGCCAGCCAAGATAAAATCATACACCAACCTGCACTGCAACTACAGAACAATCCTGAAACAGTATACCACACAACCATACCTTTCTACGTTATCGTATCCGGTGCAATTATACTTACCTCAGTCATGCTGACTCGTCGTTTTCGCCGATGGAAATGTAAGCAACAAGTTACTATAGAAAACCCCTCCAGCACCCAGCAAACTTCTGCTGAAGAACCTGAAAACCAAACCTACGCGAAATCATCTACACCAGCAATATTTTCACTGAAAGTTGGAAAATAGCTGCTTTTCTGAGGGCGGAGGAATTACGATATTACCATAATTATAATATTACAACGAGCAAAGCCGCAGCATAAAGCAATATCAAGCGACCCGCTGCATCGTCGCATCGTCAGCACTCCATACCTCGTGTCGCCGTGCGCCGTCAGCTAAATGACTCACTGTACACCTGCGATTCCGTGACAAATATATTTTAAGTAATTCACTTCTGTTCTTGCATCGAACGTGGTCACTAGACTTAATTAGAGTTAGTAGTTAGAATGTAGTTCCAACATCGAGTGCATTCATCTTTAGGCTAGTTAGATTAAATTAAATAAGTATAATAAATCTCGTTTTAAGTGATTCTAGTTTCCTTCTTGTACCCTCTGGCTGCGGGAAAACGTAATTAGTTTATGTTACGTTGTGTTTGTTTTTCATTGCCTGTTTTCGTTAATAGTTTTAGTTTTTTTTGTTTGATACATCAAAGACATGGATGCTCTACCGGGCACATCGCAAGATGGAGACACGTTTTTATCTCCTAAGAAAAAGAGGCCACATGTAGCTCTAAGTGCAACAGAAAAACTTTGGGTCAGAAACGTTTACAAATATGTGTTTGAAGTGAAATGTTCAGAACCAAACATTGAATTACCAAAAACAAGTGAATGCGTTGACAAGGTGGCTGAAGTCTTGGGAATATCCGTCCGCACTGTTTATTCTGTTTTAAAGGAGCACAAGGAGAACGACAGCGAATCACCAAAACCTCCGGAAAAAACTGACCCAAAACTTACCTTTAAAGATAAACTTGATAATTTCACATTCACTGCAATTAGACGAATTGTACATCAGTTCTTTCATAGAAATGAAATACCCACCATCGCAAAGGTTAGTTTACATGTCGTCACTCATCTTTTTATTATACGTTATGTATGTTTTCTCCTATCCCATGTGTAATATTAACTAATTAGGTAATAACTATATTATTTTTAGGTGCTGCAAGTTGTAAATGATGAACCAGGATTGCCCAACTTCTCGAAAGAGACACTGAGAAAAATTATGAAACATCTCAATTTCGAATTCGTTACTCGAACACGCAAGAGTGTGCTTATTGATAGACAAGATATCATATTATCATGGCGCCAGCGCTACCTGCGTTTAATTAAACAATATCGCAGGGAGGGAAAATATATATATTATCAAGACGAGACCTGGGTCAATGCTGGTACGTGATTTTTTATTTTTTTTATTTATTTATTTATAAATAATGGTTACATAATAATATTACAAATAATATCTCGCCAAACTAAAAAGTTTAAGTGTCAACTCTTAGTTTCTTATATTTGTACCATTTTTGTTTTGCTATCGAAACTTATGATTTTTCTTGTTCTTTTCAGGTCATACTACAAAAAAAGCCTGGATTGATGGAAGCATTACCTCTTCTAGACAGGCATTTTTAGACGGCCTGACTACGGGATTAAAAAATCCCACAGGAAAGGGAAAACGACTAATAATTAGTCACATAGGCGGAGAAGAAGGCTTCCTGGACGACGGACTTTTTATGTTTGAAGCAAAGAAAGGTACAGAAGACTACCATGACGAGATGAATGCAGAGTGTTTCGAGGATTGGTTCCGCGGTATTCTACCCAAACTCAAACCAAATGCAGTAGTCGTAATGGACAATGCGCCCTATCACTCTAGGAAGATCCAAACAATCCCGAAGATGTCGTGGACAAAACCACGAATTCAAGAGTGGCTGACTAATAAAAATATTGTATTTGAACCAAATATGGTAAAGGCCACTCTAATAGATATTGTGATACAGCAAAATCTTACTGAGAAATATGCCGTAGACGAGATGGCTGCACATAAAGGCATCACAGTTTTAAGATTGCCCCCTTATCACTGTGAGCTGAACCCCATTGAGTTGGTATGGGCGCAGGTAAAGGGTCACGTTGCAAATAATAATAAGACGTATAAAATGCAAGAAGTTAAAAATTTATTTCAAGAAGGTATAAACAAAGTGACACCGGTTAAGTGGAGTGACTGTGTGTCTCACACTATAAAAGTGGAAGACAAAATGTGCCACCTCGATCATATTATAGATGAAGTGACAGATCATCAGATTTATTATTAGTGTTACCGAAAGCGACAGTGACAGTAATTCCGAAAAAGATTGATTAAAGTACATTATTATGGCATTTTTGTTTCATTTTAAATGTACCTCCCTATACTTCCAATAAAAAAGATCAATCCTCTAGTATAGTAACAATAATAGAATAAAAAAATACATTACAACTTAATATTAAATCTCAAACACAAAACCAAACTGTTCATTCATTTATGATTCACTCATTTAGCTACATCCCTATTTATTTTTCTTCAAAAACCGGCAACCCACAAAACGTCATTTTACTGCAGCTAATAAAAAGTTAGACTTTAGCACCAGTGAATGAAAAACTAAGAAACGAGCGACTGTCATGGACAAACTATAAAAAGAGATAGATAGATAGATAGATAATTCTTTATTGTACACCAACAGATTTACAGTAGGACAAGTAGGTAGCATCTATACAGTTCAATGTACAATGGGCGGCCTTATCGCTGAAGCGATTTCTTCCAGGCAACCTTGGGATGGACAGTAATGTTATGAAAACAAAAGATATGGTGTAGTTACCGACTAAACTTGAATAGATAGAGTATTAAAACAAAAAAAGAGAGAAAATTAAGTAAAATAAAATTAATATACGGCTTTACACAAAAAATATCAACATAAATTCTAACATACAAATACATATACATGTATTAAATAAATATATACATAAAGTAGATAGTTCATACTAATACGAAGGGAAAATAGTGAGTGAGCACATAATTGTGAGCTATTACCTACTGTGCACAACATGATAGGTAGTGGTTCTTGACCATTAATTTAAATACATTCACTGACTTTGCCCGTCTGATGTTCAGTGGCAACGCGTTCCATAAGCGCACCGCCCTGACAGTGAAAGACTTGTCAGCAAAGTCAGTAGAATGTATTGGCATACTCAGCCTCAAATTCTCGGACGACCTCAGGCATTTCGTATGTGTGTCATAGAGGAACTGGAATCGTTCTTTGAGATAAGAGGGAGTGTTGGGATTAAACAATACATTATATAACAATGTTAGAATATGGGCATTCCTGCGAAGTCGAATTGGGAGCCACTTGAGTTGTTTACGGAAATCAGACACGTGATCATACTTGCGTAGACCAAATTTGAATCTTATGCAAAAATTTTGAAGTCGCTCAAGTTTATCTAGTTGCTCTTCTGTTAGATCAGGATAGCTGACATCGGCGTAATCGAGGACAGGAAGAAGAATCGATTGTGCGAGCGCAGTTTTAGTGGCAATTGGGAGAAAGTTTCGGAGCCTTCGTAAGGCACCTGCTGACGCGAAAAGTTTTCGACTAGTTTCTTGTAACTGGATATTCCAAGAAAATGATTTATCCATGAAGATACCCAAGTTTTTGACACTGTCACCAACTGGCACTACTACTCCACCCATAGTAACCTGAGGAAGCTGGGTCCAATCTATTTTAGAACTCAACCTTGGACTACCTATAACAATTACCTGTGTTTTGGACGAATTTAGGGTGAGTCCATGGTTTTTGCTCCATTCGCAAATCCGCTCCAAGTCGTTGTTGAGCACAGCAAAAGCATCGCGTAAGTCATTTGGAGAAGCTTGGGTGTAAATTTGTAGGTCATCAGCATAAAGGTGGTAGGATGAAAGTAGTTTTTCGGAGATTGTATTTATAAAGATGGCGAAAAGTAACGGAGATAAAACGCCACCCTGTGGTACACCAGCGGTCACATCACACCAGGAAGAGCTTAATTCTTCGACGCGAATACGCTGCTGGCGACCAGACGGGTAACTACGAAACCACTCAATAGCCGTTGGAGATATGTTAACAGAGCAGAGTATACCGAGCAGAATGTCGAAATCTACGGTATTAAAGGCATTGCTAAAATCAAGTAAGGATAGTAACGTAAGATTTCCTCTATCCATGCCCAGTCTTATGTCTTCCGTGATATTAACCAATGCTGTCGCAGTACTATGTCCAGATCTGAAGCCCGATTGTAAAGGGTTTAGTAGCGCGTTTTTATTAAGAAAGGAGCTAAGTTGCGAGTGAATGAGGCGCTCTAAAGCTTTGGAAAGAAAAGGAAGGATGGATATAGGACGATAGTCAGAAAAGGAACATGGCTTAGATTTCTTGGGTAAAGGAATGATCTGGGCATTTTTCCACGAGGATGGGAAGATAGCCGAAGAAATGGAATAGTTAAAGACGTGACATAGGATTGGAAGAATTTGCTCTAGAATTGGCACAATCATGTTTCTACTAACGGCATCGCTACCGACAGCATTGGATGAAATAGACAAGATGCTCTTCTTAACATCACAAGCGGTCAATTGGTTGAAGATGAAAGGTGGATGTTCAGGAGTTGGAATAGATGAAAGATATTGCAGTGTATTAGTTTTAGCAGTTCCATTAAAATTGGACGATGTAGAAAAATGTACATTAAGTGCATCTAAATTTAAATTTTTAGGAATCGAGTCTTGACGTGACTTTCCAACTCCTAATGGATTCAGAAATTTCCAGACTTTTGCTGGATCCCCGCTTTCTACCGAGGTATGGATATGTTGGCGTTGTGCATTCCTACACACCCTGTTGCATCTATTTCTGATGGCCACATACTTCTCCAAATTACTCTGGGTAGCTCTGATTTTATACCTCGCCTTAGCTGCTGCTTTTTTCGCCATCAATTCTTTGATATCAGGTGTAAGCCAAGGTGCAGGTAAATTCTTAATTTTGATGGCACGGATTGGTGCATGCACATCATAAAGCTCTATTATTTTGTTAGTTAGTACGTTTACTTTAGTGTCCATACAAGTGGATGACAGCAGAGGGCTCCAGTCAATACTATGAGCATCCTCGCGAAGTTTGTCAAGGGCAATGCCACCAAAACAGCGCTGCATTATAATTTTAGGTTTATCTTTTGGTGGCCGTATCTTGTAAGAGAGGTAAATAAGGTCATGGTAAGAAAATATGTCAGCAGAGCATTGACCATGCTTTGCGACATGGGTAGGCGTTGAGACAAGAATGAGATCAAGTAGACCAGGGGCACAGTTAGGAAAATGATGAGTAGCGTTTAGAGGAAGGATAGATAAGTTAAAGGATTGAATAATGCGGCGAAGAGACGTTGCACGCGTGATACATGGCCCTGGTTTTACCAAGCAAGTATTAAAATCTCCCATAATTATTGTATGCCTATAAGATGGTAAGTAGGTTTCTAGTAAGTGTTCAAAAGAAGGAAAATAGTTTACTTTTGACGATGAAGAATAGTAGACACCAAGAAGAACTTTAGAGTGGTTTAGTTGAAGCTCCAGGAAAAGATGCTCGCCAGTATTGGATGGTGTTGGCTGTGGCGACATACTGATAACTGTATGAGGGATTTGAGAACGTATATATATGGCCACCCCGCCACCTCCAACTGGCACTCGATCATTTCTAATAAGCTGGAAACCCGGTAGTGTGTAAGAAGTAGACGGAAGAGAAGGTTTTAGCCAAGATTCGGAGACAAGAATAGCATGAATATTTTTATGAACAAGATTAGCCAGCATATCCGGGAAATGAGCAGGAATACTCTGAGCATTTATATGGACTACATTAAAATGCCCGGGAACATCCGAAAACCGCGACCGAAGAGTATCCTCAAGTGACACAGACGGTATACTCACAAAGCTGTCGTTGAGACTACCAGCAGAGAAAAAACTATCGTCACTATCCAATTCGTTCATTACGTATGTGTTTGTAGTTGTACGGTATGTATATATCAGTAAACAGCAAATATAAATAAATCGTATATATAATATATAGTGGTATACAGTATTAACAACAAATTCACTCACTGTCCACCCGCCAGTCCTGTGTTACAAATAAAGAAAAAAAATAAAAGTATTTCACAACAACAGAGAATTAACTATGAGTGCCAAAGAAAATTAATGCTACTGGTAATTAACATGAGCTGGGCACACAATAATAAATATTAAAGTTTAAAATAGCAGACTATAACATTAAAACATTGAGATTAAAATGCTCATATTCATGTTACAAGTAATGCTTAAGGTACCAAAATTTAACTTGGGAAAATGTAACGCACTCTGTCAATGTCAACACTGTCAAAGACGTCAAAAACCAAACATAACAGAGCAGAGAGATAAAAACAAATAAAAATGAAGCAAATAGAAGGTACAAAGAATTTTATGATATTTGATGAAAAAGTATTGCATAATATGAGAAAGAAGTGAAAAGTTTGCTATAGTATACAATGCAAGTTACCCAGCAAGAATCTATCTCTTCAATACAGTACGTTTAGGCCTCGTAGTACTGATTTTAGAAGTTGCTGCTGCGGTTACTTCATCTTCAGAGCACTGTATTCTGTCCAGTTCACTGATTGAAGCAATACGATGCCGATTTCCGTCCGCACCCAGTACATAAACCGTGCCGTCCCTGGTCCAGCATTTATGCACCCCGAACTTGTCACGGGCGGCCATGAACGTCTTATGACGAGATTTCGTGAGAAATTCGGAAATTGTTACGCCTGTGCCCTTCAATTTTGACTTGGCAGACCATATACTTTCCTTCAGTGTGTGGTTCTGAAGCTTCACCAGCACAGGTCTGGGCTTCACGTTCGATGTCTGCCGCCCCATTCTATGGCAGCGTCTGACGTCTGTCGTGTTAAAGGTGCCGATCTTGAGTTGCTGTTTCATGACATCAGTTACAACTCTGCTGATATCTTCGTCCTCTTGCTCTTTCAGACCGTGTAGAAGCAGAATTTTCCGGCGACTGCGCATCTCCAAATTATCAACCTCTCGCGCGACGTTACCGAGTTGTTCAGAAAACGACTTGAGTGTCTGCAGAACAAAACTCTTAAAGGCAGCAAACTCTTCCGCTATACCTCCTGAGTTGGATGACGTTTTCTTCTGCAGATCTGCCTCAAACCTTGTCATCCGTGCTTCAAAATAGCTTTGCATATCAAGAATAGACGCTTCCATATTGTTTGTCGTGAAATAGTGTGTGGTTTGCGGAAATAACACTAGACTAGCAGGTATTTATTGTCAATTGTATATTGTATTCATTAAATTGTGAAATAATTATTAAATAATATTTTAATTCTAATTTTATGTCAGAGCACTTTAAAAGTATACTATTCGTGTCAACTACCCACGATTTTTTGAAGTGATGTAAAAAAAGTTCAAAGTATGAATATAGAGGGCTTTAGAAGCAGAGGTAAGCCCTAGAAAAAATGGATAGATTGCGTGAAAGAGGATATCCTCTTTCACGCAATCGCCAAATGGGAAAGAAGGGAGTGATTGAGAAAGTGACATTTGATAGGAAGGTATGGAGGAGAATGACATGTTGCTTCGACACCAAATAATTGGGACAAGAACAGGTAGAGAATGATGAGTAATACTTTTCTGGCCTACTGGCATGGAAAAAAGTCAAAGACATTCTGCTAACAAACAATTAAAACATTTCCACCTGAATGCCAAAAAAATATCTTCCTATGATATTTATCGACTTTACCCATTCTTTTACCATCCCTTTCTCCCAAGTTAAGTAACACATAAAGCAATAAAGCTGACCACATAAACCGTCGCAATCGAACAACTTCCGCGATTCTGTTTCAGAGGAGGGTCATAAAACATCTGAACAAGATATAAGGACAATCGGGGAAAATATGTTTGTATGTTGGACCGCAATGGCTAGGAATGAACGAGGGCTAATCTTTCAAGGTTGTTTAATAGATTATGTGAACACTTCTAGGGGAAAATGACATGGATTTGGTACTTAGGTTTAGAAGAACATTTTATACATATTTTAAATTTCAAATATATACTGGAGTGGGAGAAAACTTTGTTAAATGTTATTAGTCAGGGACAGGTATCGTGATACGCTAAAGATGTTCGTGAATATTTATTAAAAACTGATTTTCTATCTGTTTTGGGTTCCATAATCAACAAAGAACCTTTACATTTTTGATATGCCTTTTCGTCTTGACAAAATTGGATGTAATAATACACTCGATCGTTCGATATATATTATTAAATGCCATATTAAAGTTTATGACAAAAGTCACAATTTTTAAACCAAGGCGGTTAGATTATGCATTAGGTAAGCAAACATTTCAAAGTCTGTATCAACGTAAGTATCTAAAACTTCATAATACTTTTTTAATAAAGATTCATGACCGAGACTTGGAACATTGAGAGTGCGAATAAGGCCACGTAACACATTAATCACATCGAGGAAATTGTAAAGAATGTAACGTTCGCCTTCAGATGCAATTAACAGACTCAGTACAGCTTGAAAAAAGTTGCGCCACTGAAGAAATATGTGTATTGTCACAATATAAATAGAAAAAAAGGCTTGCATCAAACAATAAGTGAAAATTAAAGGATTTCTTCGTTTTTACTTATGCTGAGGTCATATATGAAAGTGTTAATGCTGAGTATGACTTTTTAGTTCATAATGATCTAGTGAAAATCTTACAAACACATTTATAAAACAATATGTCCTATATGTATATGTAATTTTACTATGTTGAAAGATTCTTCAGTGAATGACGTGTGCAAAATAAATAAATACCGTCACACCTCTTTCCTAATGTTGAAAGTAATTTACTTTACAGCACACGCCCTTCTCTTCGAATACTTTCACAATTTTGTTCATGCATGCTAGCCCGTTTGGATTTCATTGTCATTTTATTATATTATTATATTTTTCACAGACAGATATTAATATTAAAATGAATAATGAATCTGTCCAAATAATCAATACCACAGTTTTTCTTGGAATAACTTTAGATAGTAAACTGCAATGGGGCTCTCATATCAAAGCCTTGGCAGGAAGACTTAGCTCAGCTGCCTATGCGGTTAGAAAGATAAGGTCACTGACTGATGAGGAAACAGCACGATTAGTTTATTTTAGTTAATTCCATAGCGTTATGTCATACGGTCTGCTGCTGTGGGGCTCGGTTGCCGATATTGAGACTATATTTGTACTACAGAAACGAGCGATACGAGCGATCTATAGCCTCAGACCCCGTGACTCGCTAAAAGAAGTTTTCAAAGAAATTAATATTTTAACAGTTGCTTCTCAATACATTTATGATAATATCATATATGTACGAAAAAACCTAAATATTTTCGAAAAACTATCTGATGTACACAATTTTAATACGAGAAGCAAAAATAAACTAGTTATACCTAAACTTAGGCTTCACAAGGTTGGTGATTCATTTGTAGGAAACAGCATAAAAATATTTAATAAAATTCCTCAGGATTTGATTAATATGCCAATAAATAAATTTAAATTAGAAGTGAAAAAAACTTTAATGAGTAAAGGTTATTATAAAGTGGATGAGTATCTTTATGATATTAATGCGTGGTCAACATAAGTCTCTTGCTTGCTCGCACAAAATAAATTGTAAACTAAAGCAAATTTAAAAAAAAAAAGAAAATTAATCTAGTTCTAATATAGTTCGCTGAGTTTCTTGCTGGTATCTTCTCAGTAGAACTAACCTACCGAACCAGCGAATGAATCATTTTCCAATGGTTTATTTGTACATTATTTAATATTTTAATATTATTTCTTGACATACTCAATTGTAAAATTTTGACGTTCATATGTGCTCTTTGTGCCTAAACTGAATAAATGAAATTGATTCTTTGATTCTTGATTCTTTGATTCATCTATTTTGACAATCTTTTTTCATTCATCCTCTCTATGTTACACGCTTAAAGAGTCTCTTTTTCTACCTTTCTCACTATATTTTCAATTAGACCACAATAGTCCCTTATCGCACTGTTTCACATGTGCTCTATCTGTGTCACTCCTCCTAAAATACGTATATTAAATAAACGCTAATGTCGACTAAAGTTTTACAATTTGTCTAAAATCCAATTCTAGGTACCTAAAATGTAGTTCCAAAATGTGTATTATAAAGTTAAACCAGCAACATAATCGTTACCGACTCATCCCCTATCATTACCCAACTTCTTGTACAACAAACTTTTCTCCCAAAACCACGAGCCGCGTACTAATCCTAAACACAAGTTGATGTTGGCACTCGGTGGAGCATGCTCGAGTCCTCTTATAATGAATTAGGCGACAGGCCGAGATGAAACTAAATTAGTTTGGAATTAATTCAATTGTTTTGATGAGAGACGGCTTCTTGGACAAAATACTTCATCCCTTCAAATGTCCTTAATTGTATCATTACGTAACTGCAATTTGTCACTGAATGACACTCTGACTACTAATTGGCGGTTATCATAGCTTTAAGAGTACCTTAAGTTTCTCTTTGTAATATAATGACATGTTATAATTAGACTATATGACAGAAGCTGAAGCTCTGGTAACGTTTAAGGACAGAAGCAGATGATGGGCTGTAGTCTCTATTCATCCAGGTGCAAGTAAAGCTTGAATATTATGTAATGTCAATAAACCAATTAACATAGTCAAAGTCAAAGTCAAAAATCATTTATTCTGTATAGACCATTATATCGAAACTTACAAAATGTCAACAAAAAAGGAACATGAAAATCAGTTTAGTAAATGGACCCACCACCGTTCGAAACGCGGCCCCGACTTGAGAAGACTCCGGTAAGAAACTCAGCGGGCATTTCTTTTTTTTGGTCTATTTACAAACATACACTTAGTCTTAGGAGGGATTTTGTCTCACTGTGTGTGTTCTACCGCCTATACAATGGTTTGTGCTCAGATGAATTGTTTGACATGATGCCCGTAGCTACATTCTATCATCGCACCTCTCGCCATAGGCAGGGAATTCATCCCCACACATTGCGACCTGAGACGGTGCGCACTTTGCGGTATGAAAGACACTCCATCCCACGCACACTCAAGCTGTGGAATGACCGCCTACAATATGGGTTTCTTCATGATCGGCAGCGCGAGTGTGACACCCCTGGTGTTGCATACGTCCATAGGCCACGGTAACCGCTTCCCATCAGGTGGGCCGTGTGCTTATCTGCTAACTAAGTTGTATAAAAAATAGTGATGCACCATAAAACTATGGAATTCTTTACCAGTACACGTGTTGCCTTCTTCCTACTGTCCTGGATCCTTTAAGCGCAGCAAAGCATCTGATGTGGCCTTCAAACTGAGGGTCACCAGATCACCATTGCAATATGTATTTGTAATGATGACCCTTCTTCCTGAGACTATGCTTTCAGATAACTATCAAGCGAGGAGAAGTCAAATCGAACTGTCCTATATAAAAAAATCTAATTAATTAATTATCAACTAAGTGGTATAAAAAAAAAGTCTACTTAATCTAAATACAAAAAAATATTTGAGTAGCATAATTGAGCGAACAGCTCATTTCCAAGCTTATTTATCATCCAAGTATTCTTGGATTTTTTAATAGCCTTTCTAGCACAATTTACGTTTAACTATATTTTTAAATGTATACACAGGTAAATCCCTAATTTAATTATGAAGCTTGTTAAAAAAGCGTATATACCTAGTCTAGCCATAAATATTGTTACGAAGAAAAAACATTTTTTTTTATTGCAAATAATATTTATTACTTTTACAGTGTGTTAGTTTAATACATAAATATAAAACAATTTAAAATATAAAAAGCTTATTCGAAGTGGTCTCCATTGGCTGCAACACAGTCATTTAAACGTTGAGGCCAGTTATCAATAGAAGCACGCACTCTTTCCATGGGAAAATTCTTCACTGCCAATCGTATGAATTGTTTTAGGGACTCCAAATTATCATGGCGTTTAGAGCAAGCCATACTCTCTAAAACTGACCATAAATCATAATCCAGCGGATTAAGATCGGGACTAGACGACGGCCAGTCTTCAGCTCTGATGAAGTCCGAAACATTCACTTCCAACCAAGACTGCGTGGACCGAGCTTTATGACCCGGCACTGAGTCTTGTTGGAAGGACCATACTTGGTTATTGAACATGGTGTTGTTAAAGGGTTTAACTACCTTCTCAAGAATGGTATCTTGATACACTTGTGCCGATGTTTTGATACCTTTTTCACAAAAATATGGCTCAGTCACTCCTTCATAGCTAACACCCCACCAAACCATCACTGAAGTCGGATAATGCCCACGTTGCACTCTGTCGACTAATTGGGAAGCTTCCTTAGAGCTTTGAGCATAAATACGGTCATTTTGTTTGTTAAAATGTTGCTCAATTGTAAAGATTTTCTCATCCGTAAACAAATTTTTTCTGTGACCTCCCTTTGCGTACCGCTTCAGTAGTTGCTTCGATTTTACCACCCTATTCTTTTTTAAATTATCAGTTAAAAAATGACCAGTGCGTCTCTTATAGGCTGCAAGTCCTAAGTCATCTTTTAAAATGCGCGACATGGTTCTGGGTGCTATCTTCATCTCCCGAGATAAAATCTTTTGCTTTTGGACAGGATTTCTTCGAATTCTTTCCCTTACTACTTTGACCACCTTTTTCGTACGAACACTACGTGGACGGCCAGATCTTTTTCTGTCACAAACAGAGGAGGTCTCATTGTACCTATTAATCGCCCAGTACACAAACATTTGACTAATACCAAGCGTATGGAGAGTTTTAAAAATTACATTCGGCTCCATACCAACTTTGTGTAATGCAATCACAGCGATTCGGTTTTCTTTATCACCCCACTCCATTTTAATATAGCAAAATATTGTACAATGTATTGGCGCCAAAATTAGAAAACACAATGAACAATCGTATAAAAATGACAGATTCCAAATTCAAATGTAATATCTTTCTTATTTTAATTGTAACAGTATTTATGGCCAGACTAAGTAGTTGCCCTGGAATGAATGACTAATTTTTCAAGTCGGGGCTACAAGATTTTTTTTGTGTCTGGTATTTATGTTTTGCTGGTCACAAACTCGAAACAGTTTGTCGTACATACATGAGGTTCTCGAAAATAATACAATATTGCAGTGCCTATGTCTAGTAGAGACTAGACATAGGCCTGGCGTCATTCCTTTTGTTTCTCGACTGACGGTCTCCTCTCTCAATCGTCAAAATTTATCGTATTTTTTTTTAGATTTAAAACTTAATCCAGCAAAATGGTGCAATAAAGTACACCAAGTAAAAAATATATGAACGAGAAAAATTTAATGTTGAAAAATTTAACTGAAGTGCATTGTAATTAAGACGCATGACTGGACTCTCGACAACGTATCCAATTATGTTCATGGGAATTAACGCGATCGTGTTTACGTTATTCATTATGTTAAAATCAAATGTTTTAAAACGTTCATAACTAATTTTGGAAAAGGTTCCATTACAAATATTCGGATTGAATTCTATTAATATGTTGTGTTTTACATTAATTTAATAATGCAACATGACAGGTGCGTGGCTTCCGGCAGAGTAGAATTTGGGCCACCCCGTCTCTTCCCATGTATATGTCAAATGTCATCGTACAAGGCGACTAAAGGATAGGGCTGTGTAACATCAAACATATACATATATACTGCCCAGACTCAACCTCAGATGCATGGCTCATCTCCTATTACGTGAGACCGACCGAATACAATGATTCGTAAAATGTGGGTGGTAATTCGCCTATGCTTAACCCTCCGGGGAAAAAGGCGTGATTATTTGCATGTATGTTACAGGACATATACTCACAACAACTGTGCACTAACAAACTGACTTTTTAACCAACTTCCTCTGTTTTTAATTCGATTCTTTTTATTTATGTACGTACACTGATTATTCTGCAATTTCTAATCCAAATTACGTGATTATTTTAGTTCGTTGTAGAATAGTTGCCATTTGGTTCCATAAAAAAATGAAATAGTTTGAACCAGTCAGGTGTAATAATAAAAAATACTGTGGCAAAGTACAAGTGTGTTTCAATGTGTGTTAAAACGATTTGTTACCGATATCCACCAACACAAGACTTCAGAAACAAAGTCACGGGACAAATCTTCGACCTACATCACATACGTATTGCATATTCTCGCATATTTGTAAAATTGCTTTCGCAACGTGCCACGAATGCAGTCCCACGATATTTTCCGTCTTGCACGCCAAATCACCTTCCATAGAGTCATTTCATATTATTGTAAAGTGTAGTGGTGACAGGTTTGCTTCTTATTTTGTTATACTTTACGTTATTTTTGACGTGAAAATTAATTTTAACGAATTGCAATATATTTTGTGGTGTATTAATAGCTATGTAACGTTTTGATGGCATGAAGAAATCAACATGGTGGCTAGTGATGAACTTAGTTAATTGCAACAAACTTTATATAAGTATTTTAAATGACATAATATATTAAAATTTGGTACACCGTATTTGGACGATTAAAGCATGCACAGCTGCGATTATTTTTTTAATGTAGGACACGTCAATTACACTTGGCCTCGTCTGATGGTAAGCTCAAGGCAAAGGCTCAGAAAAGAGGGTCATCATTACATACAGAGAACAGAAACTCTCTGTGCTTACAGGGTCGGCAGCATGGATCGTTTTGGTTGCCGAAGGTGAGGTTGACAGTGCACACGCCCATAGGCCAAGGTAGCCACTTTCCATCAGATGGTCCGTGTGCTGGTCTGTCACCTAAGTTGTATGTAAAAAAGTGAACTCCATTTTCGAATCTTTCACGGCGGTACTTGGCTTACTCATTTAGAGACTTTATGTCACAATGGTGACACTCACCTTGACGGCCTTATCATATGCTTCTTCAAGGACACAGGACTGTAGGAAGAAGAAGAAGGAAACACGTGAACTGAATGAAAACTAGATCCTTTTTCACTTTAAAATAATTTTGTAAATAAACTTAACAATATGTACCATTTATTGATCATGACCCGCTGCCCTATTAGTAATATATCATGAGAAACCATTCATTCGTTCACTTCTTCAAGGTTAACTCATTCACAGTGAATATCGCTCACTGTGCTTATAAAGAAACCAAAGCTGTAGTCTCTAGAGAAAATTATGTCAAAAAACTATTGTAAAAATACCTTTATGTACTCCAAGACGATGGAGAATCCGATAGGATATAAATATTTCATGAGACAGCTAACAAATACACTTTCATATTTCATTTCAGAATTTCCATAGAGCGCACGTTTGCACTTCGCTCCCGACGTTTGATTTTACAGCTGGCTTTTTCTTTCTAATGGTGTCATTGACGAGATATAGCAGTAAAACAGATGCAATTTGTCGTTTAAGTTTTTACATGACTGCTCTAAAGTTTCCAGGCTTATTTATGTTATCATAACGTTTTAAACGGTGATGATAGAATCTTTACATCAATTTGAGTGACACTATATGTATATTCTTTAAAGATAATCTTTGTCTAAGCAGTTATCGTCACTATTATCTAAGTGATATCTGTATGTTTAGGTGTAGAGCCTGGGATCGGATCTCCTATTTTTTTAAATTAGTTTATATTAGTTTTTTCAAGGAATCTCAACCTCGAAAGGCAAGTCGACGCCAGAGCGACGTGACGTGATGAACGCGTAAGTGTAAGGGGTACAGCTAAGTTCGGCTTAGATCCTCAAGATCTAGGTGGGTTTATATACCCTACAAACTCTATAGTAGTTGCAGTTGAACTACTGTTTAAAACTTCACTCTGTATATATTATTTGTTAGCAATATAAGAAATTATTTGTACCTGCATTCACAAACATATAATCACGCCTATATCCCCGGAGGGCTAGTAGAGGTGAATTAACATCCACATTTCACCAATTATTGTATTCAGTCTCACGTAATAGAGAGTGAGCCTATTGCTGTTTTCAGGGCACTACTCTTGACTCGAGCTATGTATTTAAGCCGAGTCTAAGCTGTATATTTCTGTCTGATATTAAGGAACCCCGTCACTTTGTCGCCTTGTACGACACCTCATGGGAAGAGATGGGGTGACCCAAATTCTACTCTGCCTTAAACCACGCGGCAATTTTTTATGGCTTATTAATATAGGACGTGTCAACTCGCCTGATGATAAGCTGAATGCAAAGTCTCAGAAAGGAGGGTCACCATTGCATACATATTGGTGGCGCGTGGCCACGTGCGGTAGTGGACTGTATTGCGGGGATGTAGCTAACTGTTCCATTGACGCTTTACACACAAAAGACAGGTGATCGGGTTGCCGCGGGCGTGATCCAAGCAATGAATGCAACCCGAGAAATTAGGAGAGGATGCACTAACCTTCACGACACACGTGTTTTCATCGCAGCCGGTACACGGATCTTCTCTTCCTTGCTCAGGAGCTGCCGTCAGCATCACTAGATCACTTGAGGAACACACGAGAGGCACAATCCGATCGGTATAAGTCTATGAAGCGGTAAAAATGTAACAAATATTAATCATTTTTGAGAGACGCGAGCGCGGTCCGCCTTTACGCTGGCTAGTTCAAAGCGGGAGTGAGTGTCTATATATCACAAATGGCGGACGGAAGCTATATCTAGTACTATTCTATGGTTAGTGCGGGAGGGGAGACGGGTATAGAAGGAGTGTGTTTCCGCGTCAAGAAATACAGCTTCTACATCGGCGCAACCATTCCCCCCGGCTTGAAGGGTTACCTTCGAAACGACAAAGGCGAAACAAATCTAAAGTCTAATCTAAATCTAGGTTTGGGAAATAACAACTAAAATATAAACCTAGATTGGAGCTCGTGCCTACCGCTGGCTAGGCAGAAGGCAGAGGCGAACAAACAACACAACGCAACAGTCTCGACCAAGACGAGACGCGATTAGCCAACAACAAAATAAGGGTCTCTTCACGTGGGACCGATACAACAAGCGAGTGCTTCTTCTCCTCGGGTGGTTCGGAAACCGTAGTGGGATTGAATTGACTAACTGGCCACCCATCTAACGCGGCATGAATCCAGGACGGTCCACCAAACCACAACGGGTGATCCAAAATTTGCGAAGGAAGCAATCCACGAGAGAGACAATCGGCTGGGTTGTCGGTGCCAGCAACGTGAAAGAGATTATGTGGCGCCAATTCAGATTGAATTTTTGCCACTCTATTAGCGACGAATGTGTCCCAACGATGGGGCGAAGAGTGGGCCCAACACAAAGCGACTGTTGAGTCCTAAAAGCTAAAATTCTACTAATATTAATGCGAAAATTTACAATTATGTCAAATAAATTACCTTAAAGATTCCGACCACAATACAAAATGTCATTAAGCGACACGGAAGTGCTAGTCTTAGCACTGCCATCCAAAACTACGCGGAGTTTTAGTAGTAAGCTTATCTTCTCTAATAACTCCGCGGTGCGGGATAATGTACGAAGGCTGGGTCCCGCCAGTGTCCGCAGGCGCAGGTGAGATGTAACCTTTATCTAAATATTCGTTAACAACCTCATCATAGGCCCGCTTCGACTTTGGGGACGCCTGCATCTTTCGTTCCAAACAAAGAAAGCGTTTTTCAGCGGATACACGGGAGCCACCGAGCGAAAACTTGCGGATGGTAGACTCCAGTGGCGGCTCGACGGTGCAACAGAACGAAGCAGTCGAGTGACTAAAACTATCTATAGAAGCGGGTGCGGAACCAATTATAACAAAACCAAGAACTGTTTCCAGTGCGTGCGGAGCGGGGTACGTCGGTCCCCCTTGAACCTTACGTGATAACTGGAGGTGCGGGAGAATCGAAGCGCCGATCAATATATCGACGACTCCAGGAACAGCGTAAGTCTCATCTGCTAAAGGCAAGTCTTTAAATTTCGTTAATAAAGACGTGTCAACCGGGACGGTAGGCAACTGTTCAGCTATTCTATCTATAACGAGCGAATCCATGTCATACCAAATATTATTATTAAAACGAGATCTAAACCTTGTTTTAACGGTGCCACGAACAGCTGACTGTAAGCTTCCAAAACCCTTCACCACTGAGCGGGTTGAACGCTTATCAACATTGAAACCAAGACGCCGACAACAATCTTGAGTAATAAAATTACTTTGCGAAGCGCCATCTAACAGCGCTCGAACAATGCGCGGCTTACCTAATGCATCAACAATAACAACGCGAGCGGTCGCAAGACACACAGTAGTGAGTGCAGCACTAGCGGAGAACGAACACAAGGTGACGTCATCCGTGGTCACCGGGCGGGCCGGAGCGCGCGCGAGCGCGGGCTGCGGTGTGTCACCGCTCGACGAGCCAACTGTGCTCACATTGGATGCGGCATTACTATTCTCAAAATGAAGTAAAGTGTGGTGTCTCGCTTGACACTTGCGACAACTATTTCTACTATTACATAAAACAACGCGGTGTTTAGTACCGAGACAATTAAAACAAAAATTATTAGCGCGAACAAATTTATAACGATCACTAGGCGACAATTTCAGAAAACCAGGACACCTGTACAGTTGCGAATGATGAGTACTACACAAAGAGCAAACAGGTGATTGTACATGTGCTGGTGCGGTACTAACATAAGTATGAGTTGACCTCAGTGACTTCGATGACGCATCTACTTTGCGTGCAGAATCAACAACTATCTTCGCGCCTTCATGTTTCGATGAAGAGCGTTGCAATACTTTTATATGCTCGCGAACAAAACTTTCTAAGTCTTCGAACTTAGGAATTTTATTGCCGCGATGATCCGACTCAAACAAACGAATGGTTTCGGAATCTAATTTCCTTAAACCCATATACAAAAATACGAAGTCGCAGAGGTCATCGATCTTTAGGTTCTTTACGGCGCGAACAGCTGACGCGAAAGTATCTAGAAATTTCTCTAAGTTTTGATCGTTACATGCCGTAATAGATTTCAAATCAAACATCTGATCTAAATAGGCGTTAGCTACCGATCTTTTATCCTCATACCTAGCTTTCAAAGTATTTAAAATTAAATTATAATTCTCGGCACTAAACGTAATTCCAGCGCAAACGGTTATAGCTTTACCAGTCAATTTTTCAACGAGATAATGCAATTTTTCGTGATCTGTCAACGAATCGTTCTTATCTATTGTATTCTCAAAACTATCTATAAATAGACACCAATTGCGAATGTTACCATCAAATTCGGGTATTTGAATTGGTGGCAACTTAGGTCGGTCGCGAGTGGGGTTGGGTAGGTCAGCCGGTTTCTCCAAACTCCTAGCGACGCGTTTGATACGACAATACAAATCGTCAAACGACGACAAGGCTTGATAACTCACTGAGTAATCGGAATCCAAATTCAACTCTAAAACGTTGATGTCATGTACTAAGGTTTCGAAATCCGCGCGTAGACTATCTAAGTTTTCTATAGAACACAAGAACGAATCTCTGATGGCCAAATCAGAGGTTTTAAGTGCATTATCATAAATCGATTGTACGCGAGAGTAAATCATTTCTTTTTTAGCGTATAAAAGTTTCAATTGAACCTTACCGGTCTTATCAACCTTTGGGGACATGTTTACAATTAAATCTCAAACTAAAGTGCGGTAAACAACAAATATGAAATGACTTAATCTTAGCGGTACAGAGCAGCGACGCGAGCGATACTCGGCAGGTAGGTAGGTATTTACAACTGTGAATGCACGCTTGAACAAACGCGCATAGCAACAAGGTCGTACCTACGCGATGGTCGCTGTCTAGGTTCAACTATTATTTCAGAGATTAAGTATTGCGTAATATCTATTCAAATTAAAATACTTTCGTATGAATTGGAATGAGATGCGAGCGAGGTAGGTACAACCACGTGTCTACCCACTCAGGTATTAGGCAAATACGACGCGAGCCAGCGGCGAGCGAACAACGTAATTGAAAAAAACAAAACAAAGCCAAATGCGTTAGGTATTACACTGTGCCTATGCACTAGGGTGTCTAGTATACCTAAGATCTAAGCCTAAATGCCTAGATGCGGGGTTTTCTACTAAAATAACTAGGTATTTAGGCGCGGTGCGAAAATTGCGAACTACGATTAAGTGTTGATATGATACCTAACCTATGTATGTACCAGGTAGGTACTATGCGAGCCAGCGGCGAACGGACAACAAATCTAATCCTAAGTGTCTGGATGCGGGGTTTTCTACTAAAATAACCAGGCACTTAGGTGCGGCGCGCTTATTCCCATTAGAATAATAACAAAACTACGAACTACGGCTAAAATCCGGTTCGATCAGGACCAAAAATGGTGGCGCGTGGCCACGTGCGGTAGTGGACTGTATTGCGGGGATGTAGCTAACTGTTCCATTGACGCTTTACACACAAAAGACAGGTGATCGGGTTGCCGCGGGCGTGATCCAAGCAATGAATGCAACCCGAGAAATTAGGAGAGGATGCACTAACCTTCACGACACACGTGTTTTCATCGCAGCCGGTACACGGATCTTCTCTTCCTTGCTCAGGAGCTGCCGTCAGCATCACTAGATCACTTGAGGAACACACGAGAGGCACAATCCGATCGGTATAAGTCTATGAAGCGGTAAAAATGTAACAAATATTAATCATTTTTGAGAGACGCGAGCGCGGTCCGCCTTTACGCTGGCTAGTTCAAAGCGGGAGTGAGTGTCTATATATCACAAATGGCGGACGGAAGCTATATCTAGTACTATTCTATGGTTAGTGCGGGAGGGGAGACGGGTATAGAAGGAGTGTGTTTCCGCGTCAAGAAATACAGCTTCTACATCGGCGCAACCACATATACCATATTACAATGGTATCACTCAAGTTGACGGCCTCATCGTATGTTCTTTCACGCCCCGCTTAAAACACCGGGGACTGTAGGAAGAAGGAAACACGTGAGCTGATAATGAATTCCAGGCCGTAATGGTGCGACAGAGGAAAGAGTCTCCTAACCGTTTGGTTCTTGATCGGATATTGTGCACCGTTTGCTGGTGATACGTTATTAGTTGTACGGTATAAAGCTTAAATTAGATCAATGATAGATTTTTAAAGAGGTAGGACACGGCGGTATTACCGCGCGATTGAGCAGTCCGACTGGGGTAGTACCTCCGCCCTACAGAATACCGCGGCTATAATAACTTCGTGTTGTGTTCCCAGCGGTGAGTAGGGTAGCCAGAGCTCACTGGAGAATTTGTGCTGTCAGTGGGAAGACTAAAGGCTTGTGCTGCTTTGTCTTCTACTGACGGCACAGAAAATCTGTACTTACATGGTTGGCAGCGCGACTGTAACTTCTCTGGTGTTACAGACGTCCATAGGTCACGGTAACCACTTTCCATCAGGTGGGCCGTGTGCTTGTCTGCCAACTAAGTGGTATAAAAAAAAAATCAATGACATAAATTTTATTTACAAATACGGAGCAGGTTCCACTGTAATGTATAGACATGAATAATATATTACTATGTCGAGTTTGTAATGGACATCTTAAATTAAAATAAACTGACTCCGTAGCACTGTAGGTAGCTAAAGTGACAACTGTGTGTGTGGAGTTTCGAGTTTGACTATTGGGGCAGATAAAATGTGGGCTACCGCCGCCTCTACGATCAAGTAATCCTCGTGAAAGAGGTAACAGAATGAGAACCGCTGTGCGGTTAACGAATCTTCTCCGACGAGCAAATGCTACTCGAGCGTCTGTGGTCACAGAATGACCTCCATCCCCAATAAGCGCGGGCCTGAGGGTGACAGATGGAGCCGTCTGTTACCATAGCAGAAGCAAGCCGCGGTGACGGCGGGTAATACGCGTTTCCCCATACCCGGGTACTAGATGGGGACTACGTGGCCCCCACACTCGAAGAGGGCCAGCTCGAAAGAAATGGCCCTGGGTCGGTTGTATTACAAGAGATACGCCTCCGGCAGTTGGTTCGAATCCAACGTAACCTCGCCACCAGCTCCGATAAGGAGGATATCCGTGGGGATTTCTCGCACAAAAAAAAGGGAAGTCACACTCATGCTGCCGACCCTGTAAGAACAGAGAATTTCTGTGATGTCAGTGCAAAAGACAAAGCAGGTCATGTCTTTGGTTTTCCCACTGACAGTATACATTTTTTTCAGTGAGCTCTGGCTTCTATCCACCGCCAGGAACACAACACTGGCCATTTCTCCTTCTTTTGGTTTAGTAAATCTTGCTTTTATGGGAACGACTGCTGTCTTGCACTGGAGCCATATCCATCTATCAGCAGGTAGATTCCAAAGATCATTCATTCCCTGAATCTTTTTCCAACTCAGTTGGGGTTGGTTTTCCAGTCTGACTGTGATGCGGCTGAGCTTCGATATTCTTCGTTAAGCGACTGCCATTTGTCCTCTATTACCAATTGGTGATATTGAAGGTCTGTAGTTAGTTAGGACTTATACTTTTTCGTATCGACTGCCATAGATGTTTGCATAGGTTATTTTTTAAAAAATATATTAAAACCGTAATTACTAATATTCCTTCTAACCGCTCCAGCTAAGCTAAAATGTTTGTGTTAGGAGTGGGCTCACGTCCGTATTCACACCTGGGACCTTTCGATTGGGAGTCTGCGACTCCTTAACCACTAAGCCACCGATGCTAGTTTAACTCCGAAGATCGAAAATATGATTTATTATTTTATAATACTCAAGAATTTCAAAACATCTTTTAGCTATATAGTTATTATATTCTAACCGCTGCCATGTCCCATTTGTATTATAAGCTCAAGATTTTTTGAAGTAGACACAAGTGTCCTCTTACATAACATAAAGGCCATACCACACACGCCCACTCGCTACCAAACGTATTAGTATGTTTGCCGCAATATATAGTTTTTTCTAAGCATCATAAAGCTGCCTGATAAAGCGACTTTACGCCATGTCGAGGGCTTTTGTGCACACTGTATTGTAATGTTGTCTCTTGTGACTTGTGTGGTTTAGATACTGGAATAGTATTTTGAAAATATTGAGGTATGGTTACATGAACATGCTATTTTCTTATACAACTCCATTATGATGAGGATGTCTATTTATTATGGTGATTCAATGAATTTCTAAGAATATATTTTCATCCCTTCTATTCGAAAATTCTCACTTTGTTTTCTATAAGCGGGAGCCAAATAGCTCTTTTCTGTTAAGGACTTTATAGCTGGCGGAAAAGTGATTTGAATTTGGAACATTATATATCATTCATAGAAATTGTAAATTGTATGCATTACTGGCTGGCACGTGTTACCGTGCGGGTATACGTGCTAACTAAAAAAAAACAAAAGCGCGCTTATTACCTACTTATGTCTCTGGCTGTTTATACTAGAGAGATTGATAACGCTTGTCATACTTGGTTGGAATTGTCATTTGTACTTTTTACAGCTTTTTAGTTTTACTTTATATTTGAAAATAAGAAAATTGAAAACGGACAAGCGGACTAACGTACAAGTCATACAACCAACAATTGTATGTTTACCCCATTCTTGAAATCACTGACTCATTTTGAGTCTAGCTATTGCAGAATGTATTGAACAAAACATTTAAATTCAAAAATACCGTTATAAAACTACACTAACATCAAAAAGCAGTCTATAGAGTCCTGCCTTTATTCAAAGAGAGAATAATTTCGGAGTCAGTTTCAACGTAAAATAGTCAGGAGTCGTAAACACGGGCTGGGAGCATATCACCGGCACTATAACTCGCGACCCGCTCTCTGCCTGTGACTTTTATAGTTAGTGCGAATGGTGACGCACTACCGCCAGGATTATTGTTATGGATAGCTCTGCGGGTTTTTGTGATTTGCAACTGAGCGGTTTGGTTGTGTGTGGGATTTACTTAACTAGGTACTACGTGAATAAAAGTGAGGTTCATATTGAGCAGAGCGGGTAAAGAGTGTTGATTTGTTCCAAATGAATTTACGTTTATTCATTAAACTGTGATTTGAATACTATGTCATAGTTTTTTTACGTAAGGGAATAAATGAATGCAAAGAAACAGTATCCTAATTAATTAATTAATTGGGCATAGGCTATCTGTACGTGAACGCTCTTTAGGTACACAAAATTATCTCGGCCTAAATGTTTTATTTATTTAAGAATATTAGAACCAAAATTTCTAATATTCCCTCTAACCCCTCCAGCTAAGCTAAATTGATTGTGTTAGGAGTGGACTCACGTCAGTAGTGTAATAGCCAGGATTCAAACCCGAGACTTTTTGTTCGTAAGACCGATTTCTTAACTACTAAGCTACCGTCTTCATTGTTCAAGTCAAGTATGTAGCCACTGGAATTATTTTGCCGTCGCCTAAGTTTATGAGAAAAAGTGGGACAACATCTATGTATAAAATAATACTAATAACTGCACACTGCACAGTTTATATTGATTTTGGGAGTGACTAATCTCATCAATCAGTACTAAAAGAAATATTAAGTTAGACAACTAAATCAGAATGTTGCTCGTATTCTCAAACGGTATTAATGCAGTTTGACAGCCCAAATGGTACTGTACAGTTCACTCTCAGTCGTGGGTGAGATGTGTTTGGAACAAACATTTGTTCTGCCTGCAGCCATTTGAACTGCGTCTCTGTTTGTTCATGTGATTTGTGACACATTCAGCGGTTGTAGTTAGTCGTGGTAAGGGATTTTTGACTAATCGTTGGTAGGTTTATTGTATAATATAAATATGAGATGAGAAACTGCGAGCAGTAGCAAAATATTTACAATAAAATCAAAGACAGTTATGTGAGTATGAAGGTTTGTTACTTCTGATAAAGTGGGAAGCGATGCCTACTGTAAAAATGAATTTTATTTCTAAATGAAACTTTGATAATGAGAGAGGAAAGAATGTTGAATATATTTTTACAAAACTGCCAAGAGAGGGTTACGTTTTTAAATTATAATATTTTTGTATTTGTATGGTCACATAATAAGCAACGCGTATTTTTTATTTCGCTACATTAGGTTTATAGGTACATACGTTACACGAATTATCTAATGTTAGGTATAATAGTATATATAATAGTATAAGTATAATAACATCATCATACCCCCTCATAAAAAATGTTAGGCAATAAATTATAACGAACACAACACAGTACAGGACAAAAACTTTCGCATGAAAATAGAAAAGTAATGCCAAACAAAAATGGCCCTTAAGAGCCAAAACTCACAACAAACTCGAATAACAATCTCGAAATCGGAACAAAACCAATAAGTTGAGTACCAAATTTAATATTCGGACGTTAGAATTTAATGTCCCACCTTCGAAAGAAATACGACAAAAGTTGGACCATTGCTGAGGGTTGGAGAAAGAAACTTGGACGCATGAAGGGCCTGTTCATTAATCAAGCAAATCAGTTTGATGGATGGGGAAAAGATTGTCGCTCATTTTTGCAACACCCCCTTTCTCGAATGTAATGAATTATACTCAATCGATGCCGTAATGTTGGGTTTGTAAGAGAAATTCTTGATGAACGTCTTTCGTTAATGGTTGTGGTTTTATTGAGCTGCTACTGTAGAGTGACAATTGATAATATAATTTTGGGTTTACTTGTGTTTTAAATTTTTTGAAATTTTGTGTTTCATTCTAAAATTTTGTTTCGATAATGTGTTCAATTGTTTAATTGCTTCATGGTTTATTCTGAGCACCAATACCTACGTCAAATAAGTAGAACCGTGCTCTCATTCCAGAGTAACGTTAAGTACCAGTATGTTTAACAGTGGGTATTTCTGAAGACGATGGGACTGTCAGAGGCCTTATATTTTTTCTTTGTCGTTTTGTTTATCTTCCTTTTTATTACTTCAACTTTATCTATATGAGCGTTACATTTGTCGCTCGTGATTTATCAAATCAAATCAAATCCAAATAGTTTATTTGCTAGAATATGGTACAAGAGATATTACAAAATTACGTTTCCTCACATTCTGCCACATACGGCGTGCAAATTTTCAGGTTATAATAATTAATAATACTTGTATGTTAAAATTATTAACATTAAAAGATATTGTTACTTGTTATTGTATCGTACAAGAAATCATTAATATTGTAATAGGTACATTTTGTTTAATAACATGTCAAATAATTGTTTCTTAAATAATGTCATACGTAGGTTAGTCAAACTTGATGGAAGATATTACAGTGTATATTCTGATTGTGTATCAGAATATATAATAATATTCCATCAAGTTTGACTGCAGTAAACATTCCTTCTAAATAGTCCTATATTATTTTTTTATAAATAGGACAAGCCAACTTGACCACACCTCGCTTGATGGTAAGCTAAAGGCAAAGTCTCAGGAAAGAGGGTCACCATTACAGACACTAAAAGTTACAATGGTGGCACTCAGCTTGGCAGCCTCATCAGATGCTTTTTCACGCCCCGCTTAAGGGCCCCGGGACTGTAGGAAGAAGGAAACACGTGTGCTGGTAATGAATTCCAGGTCTTGGTGGAGCGGCAAAGAAAAGAGTCTCCGAACCGCTAGGTTCTTGCTCGTATATTCTGCACAGTATCAGGGTGACATCTAAGGCCTGCACGTGTTGTCCTATGTAGGAAAGGAGATGGTGGGATTAGTTGGAAGAGCTCATCAGAACACTCACCATGGTAGAGACGGTAAAATACAGCCAAGGAAGCAATATCTCTACGCATCTGCAAAGGCTCGAGGGTGTTCGTGACCTCAGGGTTCCCAATAATTCGGACCGCGCGTCGCTGCAACCTGTCGAGAGCAGTATTCCACGCAGGAGCGAATTTGTATCTTATAGAGAAGACACCGCTGCTCCGGCGTGAAAAAATGTCTCACTTTGTTCAGGAGTCCGAGTTTCCGCGAGGCTGTTTTGATGATGCTCTCTATGTAATTTCTGTTATTCAGTTTGCAGCGAATATGATATTGAGATTGTCTTGCAGTGGCAGTGGCGTGTTCTGAAGAGTGGGAAGGGGAAGGAAAGTAGATACCTTTGCTGTGAACGCGCAAGCCTGCGTCTTCTTGGCATTGAAGTCGACCATGTTTTCAGAGCCCCATTGAGAAATGTGATTTAAGATCCGGTCCAGTTCCGTTACAAGAAGCTGTCTTTTTTCCGCGATATCAGACTGTTTGGCCGCAGGTTGTCCGTGATAACTCCCGTGTAAGGTGCTATGCACATGCATAGCAATGTATGCTGCCGGTGGACAGCAGCAAGAGAGCGGGAGATAATACAGACCCTTGCGGTACGCCAGCATTTATTTGCAAGAACTCCGAAGCCCGTCCATCACAGAGGACGCGAATACGGCGCTCCCGCAGGAAACTAGCCATCCAGTTGCACAGTCTAGGAGGCAGACCAAAGGCTGGTAGCTTGGAGAGAAGCGATTTGTGCCAGACTCTATCGAAAGCTTTGGCGATATCAAGACAGTGACTCGCCGTTAAGTTACTTAAGGTAAATGTAACCTGTGTCTCGTCCGGCTATTCGCATAGTCACCAAGTTTGTCGAATAGATGGGGGGTATTTTTTGACAAAGATACATATTTCAAAAATATAAAGGCAAGGGTAATGATAGCACTTTGAGTTTTTTAAATAATTGCTTACAGCTGTCTAAAAAAGAGGCCCCGCATACCGCTCTAAAGCATTTTTTTGGGTTTTAAAATCTCTGTCTATTTCTGTTGAATTACCCCATGTGATGATGCCGTACCTGAGCACTGATGATACGTAAGCATGATAAGATACCATTGCAGTCTCTAGAATAGTAGCGTCTCTAAGTCGCTTTAATGCATATACAAAACGATTCAGCTTAGTGCAAATTTTTTCTATGTGTGCTTTCCAGTTGCATTGTTTATCTATGGTTATAACTAGGAATACACTTTCGTTGACAGTAGGGAGTACGCTATTCTTGTAATGGATGTCAAGATAGTTTACATGTGTGTTGGATGCCTGAAATTGTATAATGTTTGTTTTTTTCATGTTTATTTTTATGTCGTTTTGTTGTAACCAGTCAATGCGTTATCTAACGCGTTGGTGATATCTCGTCCCAAAGTAGCCTTATCTTTACTTTTAATTAATAGTGTTGTATCGTCCGCGAAAAGAATACAGTTATTTTTAATTGCATCAGGGAGATTGTTAATGGAGATGAGGAAGAGCAAAGGGGCCAAAATACTTCCTTGTGGAGTACCAGTATTATTGGTTTTGAAACTGGGTCTGTAGGATACTTGTTCAGTTTGGCAGGTTCGTATAATTTCGACTCACTGTTGTCTATCTTCTAGATAGCTCTTGATCCAATCATTGACTTTCCCACGTATTCCGTAAGAGGGGAGCTTAGATATAAGCGTTTTATGACAAACAAAGTCGAATGCTTTCGTATTGTCTATGAATACACAGAATACACACATAAGACTTGGAGTTCAAAGTTTCGGTTATTTGTTTGACTAATGAAAAGCATGCTAAACTAGTGGAGTTATTTTTCCTAAAACCGAATCGCTCTTCTCGAAGAATATCGCATGATGACAAAAGCCTTTCTATTTTGGAGTGCATAACTTTCTCAAATACCTTGGATAGTATTGGTATGAGCGGGTGATAATTGTTCATATCCGTTTTGGACCCCTTTTAATATAGATGCTTTACTATCGACTTTTTTAATCGCTCTGGGAAAGAACCAAGCTTAGATCTCAAAGCACGAACAACATATTATGTTACATGTTGTGATGATGGCAACCGCTTATCAACTTACTTAAGTACATTAGTACGTAGTATCAAAACAACTTCATGTTATGCCTAAGAACATATAGTTACTACTTATGTCTACTGCCTATATGTCCTCAGACATAACAAACTCCAAAATTTTAATCACAACTTATACATTACCCAAAAATCGAACTTACAAACTTGTCATTCAAAAGCGAAGGCAAAGGAAACCGGTAAAGCGCCCCCATGTAAGCCTAAATAAACGATCCCTTTCTTCGTTCCCTTCGAAGGTGACAGTTATCTTGAAGGCTTCCCTCCAATAGTTCCGCGCTGTCAAACCTACACTGTATAGGCAGAAACATATGTATTGACATTGTGAGTGGTCACGCTTAAATAAATATTATTGGGCTTTTGAAGTTTTTAGGTTTGACTTTGTGAAATACCATAGATGCCAGGTATTCTATCGTAATATTATACGAGTGAAAATTTGTATAGATGTTTTGATGTTCGTTTTTCAATCACGCTCAAATAACTGAACAGATCTGGTAGATATTTGGCACGGGGATAGTTTGGACAAGCATAGCTGCTTGTATATTTTACTTTTCATAACTGTGTTATTCATAACTGTGTGTTCCATAGTACACACTATGGAACGAGACTATGTATTATTTGCTTCTCACAGAGAAATTTTTCCTAAGATTGTGTTACAAAAAAAAGCCAAACCGTTAATTTTTAATCGAGTGGCCTCTGAAATACTAACTTTTTATATGACATGGAATTACTGTACGTTTTCTGTTTAATGCTGTCACTTGTTCTGCCCAATTCTAGTCCCGTATGTCCCCAACTTCCCTACATACGAAACCGTAGCTACGGCTGCTCATTAGCCGGAGTTTGATTCAGTCACCCCGCCCTGTACCAATCAATACTTCACCGGCTCAAATGCGGGTTTTTATAGGGATTACTTTGATTCTACTTTCTGGTTCCATTTTGTGTACGCGTTTGAATTTCTGACGAGATTTTTTATGTTGTGGAATATTATGTATGTTTGAAGGTGCTGTCTGTTTTGGTGCTACCTAACACTCTGTAGAATTTATTTATACTAGCAAATGAACATACACGCAGAACGCAGCTGATGGTAGGCGGTGAAACCTAGAAATGTGAATGAAAGTGGAAACGAGAAAATAAGAATGGGAGATCAATTTCTAATACTTTAATGGATTACTATGTAAGCGGGTTACAGTAGGTACAGTAGGTTACCATGCGAATACTTATTTAATTATGAGTGCAGGCGTTTTTTAGTTCCTGTTATTCCCGTATTTTAATCCACGAAAGTTCAACAATTACTTCTCGACAACCTAGCAGAATCATCGAGGCAATGACTTCAAATAAATCACACATTTATCTAACATATATTTAGGTATGTGTTGGTATATTTATGTATATGAAAGTTTATCTAATTATATGTAGGCATACTTATTCATTTTTATGCATATTTGTCTATGTTGTATTAGTCTATATTGTAGTATGAGTATGTATTCTTCATATGAAAGACAGTATTTTACTACTACATGGCACTATACCTGGTTATGTATCGTGTTTATCTAAATGTAAATCTCAATAATGTACCTACTAATTTATCTCTGCACCTCCTATTGTTGACTGGTAGAGAGTTCCTATGGCACTAAGTCCGCCTATGTACTAGTGCATAAAGTTCAATTTAAAAAAAAAAACTTAAGTTCACGGTAACTCAAGTTCCTGAAGTAATCTGTCATTGCAAGTTCCATAAATCCATTTTTTTATACCACTTAGGTGGTAGACAAGCGCACGGCCCACCTGATGGAAAGTGGTTACCGTGGCCTATGGACGTGTGTAACACCAGAGAAGCTACACTCGCACTGCCGCCCCTGTAAGCACAGAGTTTCTGTGCCGTCAGTGTAAAGGACAAAGCAGGCCTTTAGTCATCCCACTGACAGCACAAATTCTCCAGTGAGCTCTGGCTACCCTACTCACCGCTGGGAACACAACACGAAGTTATTATAACCGCGGTATTCTGTAGGGCGGAGGTACTTCCCCAGTCGGACTGCTCAATTGGGCGGAAATACCGCCGTGTCCTACCTCCTGTAAAAAATGTAATTTATTGGTTTATACGTTTTTGTATAACAAATAAAGTAACAAACATTCCAATTTATATTACTCAATAGAATCTAATTGATCTCAATTGATGTATTAAAGGGATCAGAGACTAATTGAAATTAATTTCCTTTCAATAATAAATTATTTAGCTCATAAATTGACAGTTATGAACGGCTGCCAATCAAATTTTACCCGCACTCCCAGGAGTTGGAATTGTTACCGTAACTTGAATAGCTGAAACCATTATTAATAAAGATAAGTGCTATACTACTTTCTGAGTAGGTACACACCACAGAAATATATTAAGATAGAACGACCGTGTGACCGGGAAAGGCGTGGTAACTGTTCAGACAATTCCTTTCCTGTAGGGCTGAAACTTATGACAGGTTACTCAGTACTATTTAGACTGTCTTATAATAACATCGTTAAAATGCCGTTGAAAATACCATAGTTGTGCTAGTTCCAAACGTAGAATAAAAATAGAGAACTTAGTATGAAAAATAGACCCATTTCTTATCTCTCATGAGTATTTAAAGCCGCATGGTTCCCGGCAGAGTAGAATATGGATCACCCTATCCCTTCCCATGCGGTGTCGTACAAAGCGACTAAGGGATAGGGCTGTTTAATATCAGACAGATATATATAGCCCATACTCAGCCTCAGATGCATGGTTTGAGTCAATAATAGTGCCCGGAAGAAGGCAATAGGCTCACCCCCTACTACGTGACCGAATTCAATGATTGGTGAAATATGGGTGTTAATTCACCTCTGCCTAACCCTCCAGGGATAAAGGCGTGTTTATATGTATGACGGTGAAAAAGTCACCTCGCGTAACATGCAGGTGAACACCGCTTATAACCGTTCTATCCTAATATATTTCTGTGGCACACACACATGAAGGAAAAGTCTCGTCTTACACACACATGAACAAAGGCTTCCAATCAAAAGCAAATCTAAAACTACATTATCTAACTCACATTTGCTTTCAAATCGACATTCATTCTGAACTTGTAGTTGTGTCAAAGTATTAGGGTTGTCTCGGGATAAAACGATTTTTTTTATAATTAAATAAATTCAAGTCAATCAGCCTACAGACAGGTAAACATAGTTTTCTTTCATTGCAGCAAATCAGTAAATCTTTTATATTTTATTGGTACGTAGTTCTCTTGATCAGTGAAAACTTGTAGGGTAGTCCCGTACGCGTAAGTTGCTATTGAGTAACGTGTAATGCGAAGAAAGGAAATACACGAAAAGACGCAACTAGAAACAACATGAAATACAAAATATTTGTGTAAAAAAAATCCGTTTCATTTTGAACGAAATTGCACTGCGTTCAATCTATCTCATTTCACCGGGACAATTATTAAAAACAATGATTTTAGAGTAATAGACTTATAGATAATATAATTTATAATAAAAACTATGGAAATGGAAGGTTGCAAGGGTAGAGGGAGACCTAAAATGAGGTAGATGGACAACGTGAATGATGATAAGGTTAAGAAGGGAGTGAATGTTGAGATAATTGAAACTAGAGATGAATGGAAAAAGGACACAGGTTGCGCTGACCCCAAATAGACTTGAGATAACGGCAGGTTGATGATAACGATGAGACTCAGTTAGTACCAATGTATTAGACCAGTTGTTGAACTTTTTAGGGCTCCAACTACCATACACAACGATTGCCATAGAAGTTCGTATGGCAGCCGAGACAGACAGCGTAACGTGCTCGAGCAGACCAATGCATACAAATATTTGCACTGAGCGGGCATCTAACCCGCGCCTCCTGCGTAACGGCGTTCACTACCGCCAAGCCACATAGGCTGATTACTCATTAATTAAATATTTCATTCCCTTGAATTGGGCTATTCAGCTTCTGGCTAAGAGCAAACTTCAGTCATAAAACCATCCAAAATTCCGAAATAAAGTCCTAAGTAAGTTTTTGATTGAATCGGCCAGATTCAATCAAAAACTTACTCGGAACCGTAAAAAAATTTGAAATGATATTTTTATATTATTCTGGAACTTCGATGTTACTTTAAAACTGAAAAGGAGTTGATTGCTCAGATGAAGACTATTGTTAAGAATTCAAAATTTATTAAATTAATTTGCGTAAAATATGCTGAAAAAAAATTTAACGAGTGCTTTTAAATTTAACAATGACGTTGGAAAGGAACTGGGTATGGACAGAGAAAGATATCCGTACCCAGTTCCTTAGTTCATAATGTTTTCCGCATATATACTGTAATTTATCTTATCTAATGTTCTGTTTCTCTGAAAGAAGCAGGCCGCGGGGGCGGCGCGACCCGTTGCGCAAGAGAGATGGTCCTGGGTCTGCCGGGGTGCGAGGAATATGCCTGCCAATCTCACCTCCAGTAACCAATAACGACCCCCAGACATCATGCATTTTAGTCGGTTTGAGTCCAACATAACCTTTTCCACTGCTACCGGCGGAGAATTTTCACTCGTAAAAGTCAGGATCATGTTTCAGCCATTACTGTAATGCCTAATATTTTCATATATTCAAGAAAATATAAATTGACTTCAAAATTTATTAACCCACCACATTAATCAAACAAAAGTTAACTTACTTCAAACAAACTCAAGATCGTTATGTGAAGCTCCGAAAATACAGACCGAAACCAATATACTGCATTAAATCATTTGCGTAACATAAGTAGTAATGTAAATCAAAATTATAACTATGCTTATTTCTTTATACTGATAAACTGTCTAATAATCTGAGAACTCAATCAATGGTCTTACTATTAAGGATGTCGAAAGCCGTATGAAGTGAGAAAGAAAGCGCGCTCCATAGCTGAATCTTGAGATATAACTGGAATAAATATTAGATTGACAATTTTATTGATGAGTCAATAACTATTTGTTTTTCTACCACTCAGGGGGCAGACAAGCATATGGCCCAGTTAGTGGAAAGTTGTTACCGTGGACGTTTGCAACACCAAAGGAATCACACTTGTGCTGATGACCCTATAAGAATCTTCTAATGCCCTTCCGTACAGTTGTCTCGATATATTTCATTCGATTTTTTCTGTTTCCAAAGCAACGAAATATCAGAAAATTATTCTGTGAAGTGACAGCCCTATCCGCAACACGGAGCAACGATTAGGGAAGATGAATTACGATGAATCACCAGCTAGGGTCGCCCAACACATCTATTATCAAACAGTCAGAATAGATGTTTGTCATCCACGCGTTAATGCCCCAAAATCGGCGATTAGCCGATTACATTTACTCGTTACCTTAATGGAGATTCGATTCCCAAGTCACACAGAAAAATGTACTAATAATATTGGAATTCATAAAGTAGGTCATGCTGATATGGTATAATGATGTAGGTACACGTACCTAGTGTGAAAATATCAGATAATATGAATGTTTTATGAAAATTGACGTGGATTGAGTGTGAAAATCCTGTACATATATAGTTATATTTGTCGAGTTCCCAAATATTATTTTGTGCCCATTGCGGTGGAGACTATGGGCAGTAGTTGGGGGTCAGAGGCGAAGGGCTTAATCGCTGAGATTGGTCACTGTATCCACGAACAAGGTGGTGACACCCGCTCCGGCTCGTTTCTGGGGCAGAGGATGGCCATCGCGATTCAGCGAGGCAATGTCATGGGCACCTTTGCGCCGGGAACGATACGGGGCGGGTTATTTGATTTGACATAACATGACAAAATCTATGATTGCAGATAATGATGTGATATTTGAATTGTAATAATATAATAAAGATTCGACAATTCCAAAATTGTTTGCATCAATATTATCAGTCACACTATTTGTCATTTATTTGTTGTATTAAAAACTTGTATTATTTTATAAGTTAAAATATAAAATAAATAAATATAAAAAACTAAAATATTCGATTGTTAAAAAATGTACACAGTTATAATATGAAGTTGGATTAGGGAATATGTGCATGTGAAATTCTGACTTCTAAACTAGGCCTGTATTCTTTATTTTCGCCTTTTCTTCTTTTTATTCTTCGCCTGTATTTTAAAAGTTAACAGAATGACACCGTATGTTTGTTTTATAATTGATTATTGTTACTATTTATGAATAGTATTCATAATATTAATAAAAAATATTCATAATATTAATAAATAGTATATTCTAGGATATTGTAAACAACGTCGATTAGATTGAAAGTAATTTAAGATGCTTGTATTATAATCTTGTTTATCCACATTCACACAATGTGGATAAACAAGATTAGACACATTTTTTATAAGTTCATACATATTATACAACACTAAAATTTAAACAATTATAAATATTCATGCACAAATGCACACTTGTCAAAAAAAGAACCCACAGTCGAATGCTCTAACGTAACGTCACAGAGTTCATTAAAACTTGCAGCTACATATATAGTAAAAATCTTATCCACAGATAATAATCTTGTCACAACAAGAGGTTCATCTTAGGTACAGACATCCAAATTCATTTTTTCAATCATCAATTTTATTTTTTGTACTTATACTTCATTATTTTTAAGAGTTTTAGAGTTGAGATAATCAGTAACTTAGAATGTGTTAAGGCACTTCTAGAAACGACTGTACTTAAGATACTTAAAGTTAAATCTCAAAGACATTTTCGAATTCGCACAAATGTGATTACGAAGATCAACCTATATCAAAAACTTTCAAAAATAAAGAAAAAACTTTTGGGTAAACTTAATCCGTCTTATTACATGAAAGATATTAGGTTTGATTTACAGTTGAACCACTCAGAACAGAACTAACATTAATCAGAATACGAATTTCTTGAGTAACACTTGACCTCATTATAAAACATAAGTTAGACTCTTAGACTGCTTATTACACAGATTTAAATAATGTCTAGATTGAATAAAAAAATCACGAATACATTTTGCTACTCAATTGATTTTATCCTCAAATTATAAGCTTTTAATACTAACGGTAACTTAGTGTTAGTTATTAGTTATTTTGGTACGTCTAGATGGACGTTGCTGTAATTATTTATAAGTAATTTTATTAATAGTCAGATCGTAGTCTTGTGATGACCATTCTTTACACATTGATGAGCCCAGGATGGGTCTCGATTGCCTATCAAAGATCTGTGGCATTTGTTACGGGTAGTTGGGAGTCTTCTTAAGAAGTCCGAATGTCTGGTCTAACTAGCTACTGAACTTCGATATCGTCCAATGAATGTCTGGTCTAACTACCTACTGAACTTCGATATCGTTCAATGAATGTCTGGTCTAACTACCTACTGAACTTCGATATCGTTCAATGAATGTCTGGTCTAACTACCTACTGAACTTCGATATCGTTCAATGAATGTCTGGTCTAACTACCTACTGAACTTCGATATCGTTCAATGAATGTCTGGTCTAACTACCTACTGAACTTCGATATCGTTCAATGAATGTCTGGTCTAACTACCTACTGAACTTCGATATCGTTCAATGAATGTCTGGTCTAACTACCTACTGAACTTCGATATCGTTCAATGAATGTCTTTTCTAACTACCTACTGAACTTTGATATCGTTCAATGAATGTCTGGTCTAACTACCTATTGAACTTCGATATCGTTTAATGAATGTCTGGTCTAACTACCTACTGAACTTCGATATCGTTTAATGAATGACTGAATGATCGAATGGCTGAATAACGAATGACTGAATGACTGAATGACTGAATGACTGAATCACTGAATCACTGAATCACTGAATGACTGAATGACTGAATGACTGAATGACTGAATGACTGAATGACTGAATGACTGAATGACTGAATAACTAAATGACTGAATGACTGAATGACAGAATGACTGAATGACTGAATGACTGAATGACTGAATGACTGAATGACTGAATGACTGAATGACTGAATGACTGAATGACTGAATGACTGAATGACTGAATGACTGAATGACTGAATGACTGAATGACTGAATGACCGAATGACTGAATGACCGAATGACTGAATGACTGAATGACTGAATGACTGAATGTCTGAATGACTGAATGACTGAATGACTGAATGACTGAATGACTGAATGACTGAATGACTGAATGACTGAATGACTGAATGACTGATTGACTGAATATATGAATGACTGAATGGTTGAATGGCTGAATGAATGAATGACTGAATTACTGAATGACTGAATGACTGAATGACTGAATGACTGAATGACTGAATGACTGAATGACTGAATGATTGAATGACTGAATGAATGAATGACTGAATGACTGAATGACTGAATGACCGAATGACCGAATGACCGAATGACTGAATGACTGAATGACTGAATGACTGAATGACTGAATGACTGAATGACTGAATGACTGAATGACTGAATGACTGAATGACTGAATGACTGAATGACTGAATGACTGAAGTACTTAATCAGCAGGCTTATAGGTGATATTTGCTTGATCCCTGAAAACTTCTATAGTAATATTACAAATATATCGTTTTATTTGTATAAAACAATTCATTAACCGCAAAAGTATTAACCTTGTTCCATGTCTGATAGATAAAAACTATTATAGTTTATGTAGCCAAGTATTTGTGGGTCTTACGTGAGCTCTTGCGTCATAACATTCAGAGATAAATCAAACCAACGTGACTCCCTCCCAAGATCCCTTCTTATGTTCCATTTCTTATGTTCCATTCCGATTATATTAATACCAATGTTGATGCCAACCTTACTACGGCCGTCCTTTATCTAAAGAAAAAATATCCATTACAATAAGAGGCCCTTGAAATAAATAGGCCCCTGAGATATTAAAAAATGTAATTTATTGCTAGAGGAAATATTAAATTGAAATTTCGTTGTGGTTCTTTGAGATCAGCCTGTATACGTACACGTTAAATTAAGTGAGTATATATCTATACGTTTAAATATATGGTGAAATCTTATTCGAGCCGTGTCTGTATACATTTTATTTTTTATTAATTTATTAATAAAAATGAATCGTCACAATGTATGTAAAAAATATCTAAGTGTATTTATAATACAGGCTAGTTAAGCCACGCTTACTGTATACATATTATACTAATTAACTGTTATTATTTATGTCCATATTTGGAATTTGTAAAAAAAATATCTTGATATACAGTGTAAATCCACAGTATATACATACGTACAATCACGCCTCCACCCCCAGAGGGCAAGGCAGAGGTGAATTATCACCTACATTTCACCAATCATTAAAATTCGGTCCCACGTAATAGGGGGTGAACCTATCGTCGTCTGCCGGGCTCAATTGTTGACTCAAGACATGTATCTGAGAGGCTGAGTTTAGGCTATATACGAGTATCTGTCTGATGTTGAACATCCCTATCCCTTAGTCGCCTTGTACGACACCGCTTGGGAAGAGATGGTGTGGTTCCAATTCTCAACTCTGCCGGGAGGACTGCATAAAATAGGTATTCTATAAGTATAATTTATTGAAACGTACTTGTACAGACAGCCAAGAAGAAAAGTATACACCTGTGTATATAACTTCACATGTAAAATGTCTACTTATCTCCTTGGTACTTAGCTACACAGTGTAGGCATAGATATGTCAGCACCCAGCAATTAGACGTATTCATGCCTACAAATATCTCCACCGAAGGCTACATTTCATTAAAGAGCCACAGATAACATATATTCCGAATAACTAATTGGCTGGGGTGAGGATTCTCACTAAAGTTATAACAATAACAGACCCTACCACGAAACATCAACAGTTGCGGATCGAAGTTTCGGGGAATCGGTGGTATCGAACACTTTTATCCTGAAATCGGATATGTTGACGGCACGTGACACTATGTTGTTCCAAATCAAATCAATACAATCGTTTATTTGCTTCGATTATGGCTGAAGAGCTTGAATCTTGACTACTAACCACCATCAAGATTGAACTGAACTGTACCAAGTTTACATATCACTATACCTGGCCCGTTCAAATATTACGTAAGCTGATTTATTACAATTATTTAAGCCCCCTCCTCCCCCTGTCAGCAAAACTCTTCCCCCCTCCCATGTTTAAGTAAACATTGGTACCTATATGCATATATATTTTCGTGTTTTTAGGGTAATATATGGGTAATGCAGGCTATATTGTGAAAAAAGTAAATAAGTACTGCTTAGTTAATCATTATCTGGACCCCCCACCCCCATGTCACCAAAAATAAGCAATGCCTTTGCATTGCTTATTATATATATACAGGGGGTCTTTACCCCCTCGCCCCTTTAGTGCTTGATGATAAGCTGGGGTGCAGTCCAAAGACATGCGGTTCCTACCCCGACGGTCTCAACAGATGTCTTTTAAAGATACCGTGATTGTATGAAGGGGAACATGTGCAAGGGTCAAGCGTTTCATCTGATTACCTCGCTTCGCCATTACACCACTCCATTCGCCACTGTACTAGGGGCTAATTCCCCCTTTGGCGACCAGGCGCAGGGCGCGCCGTTGTAGCGGCGGTAAGACCCATCATGGGGGAGTGGCTAGAGAGGCCACACGGCAGCCTCTCGTACCGTCTGACGCAGATGATCACCGAGCACGGGTGCTTCGGAAAGTATCTGCGTCGGATGGAGAAAGAGCCAACGTCCGAGTGCCATCACTGCGACGCGAGCGAGGACTCAGGTCCGCACACGCTCACCGAGTGTCTGGCGTGGGAGACGCCGAGGCGGGAGCTTGTGGCGGCCCTGGGAGTGAGAGTTCTCACGCTCTCCACCTTGCTCGCGGCGATGGTCCGCTGCGCGGATGCGTGGGCGGCCGGCGCCTCCTTCTGCGAGCAAGTAATGCTCGTGAAGGAGGAGGCGGGGCGGGAGCGGCAGCGGGAGCGACGAAGGATCGCAAGCCAAGCTGCCCGCGTACGAAGGCAACTCGGGCGTCGGAGGTCGATGAACGACCTTCGCCCCCCATCAGCGCCGGCCTGGGGATGACAGGTGGAGCCGCCTGTCACCCTGGCAGAAGCAGGCCGCGGCGGTGGCGCGCCTGGCTGGTGACTCTGTAGTCCAAACACCAGAGAAGAGGGCCAGATCGTGAGAGATGGCCCTGGGTCGGCCGGGGTGCGAGGGATATGCCTGTCAACCTCACCTTCGGCAACCAAAACGACCCACAGGCGGCGTGCGTTTTAGTCGGTTCGAGTCCGACATAACCTCCTCCACCGGCCCCGGTGGGGAGGTATGCTTGGGGATTTTGCGCACGTAAAAAAAAAAAAAAGGGGGCTCCCCTCGGCGGTGGCGCGCCTCGCGCGCCACCCCATTTCCGGGGACGAGTTGGGAACTCTGTGATCTCCACATCTCCACACTCGAGGAGAGGGCCAGATCGAGAGAAATGGCCCTGGATCGGTCGGGGTGCAAGTGATATGTCTGTTAACCTCACCTTTGGCAATCAAAAACGACCCACAGGCGTAGTGGTCGGTTTGAGTCCGACATAACCTCTCCCACCGGCTCCGGTAGGAGGGGTATCCGTGGAGATTTTGCGCACGTAAAAAATAGTGGTAATTCCCCATGTGCAACAGTTTGTAAGACAATCAACAGTTGCAGTGATCAAGTTGATCTTCACTTTGACTCTTTGGGTAAAATTAGGTTTGGCTGATATTAAATAATAGCTTAGTTTGGACTCGGTTAAGTTTAGTTTAATTTTGTTTAAGTTTAAAATACTGCATTGGCTGAATCAGAGTGTATTTGTGTGTGAATTGTGAACTTACTTTTTTATTTCTTTTGTACATCATAAGCGTAGACACCTACAAGTGATTGTTGCATTATGATCTGTAATTTTTGCTTGAATTTACTTTAACTTTTTTTATGTAAATAATTGTTAGTGAACCTTAATTAATAAAATAAAAATAAACTAAAATAAAAATCTGTGTTTCATACAATCGATATAAATGCTACGTCTTTCGTGTGGGGTCGATTACATATTTCATGGTAGCCTCCTCCCCCTCCCCCCTAATGTCTGTTCTAATTGATTCGATGACCAGTGTTTACATAGCTCGACCGTCATCGAGACGTTCTGAGTTGGTTCCTTGTTGATTCGGGTTGTAAGAACAATAAACCTTGAATTATTATTCTTCGTACTTGTTTTATAACAATAAACGCTGATAACATTCTCAAGTGATGATTGCGTTTTGTTTTGTTGGATTAAAGTTTTTTTCCGTCACAAATATCAAATACATTAGATAAAAACATAAGGAATATTGATTTTCTCAAATCAATATTCCTTATTAAACCTAGTTTTGACTTTTATGGGCGTGATGGCTGTCTGTCATTTGCCTCAAGGATTTAGCTTCCACCACAACTTGGGCTGCCTATCAGTAGGTTAACAGCATACAGGTGAGCTTGGCTAGGGTTCGAAAATATTGGCGGATCAAATCTTTAAACGCAAAACTTCTACCGCATAAACACATCTTGCCTCACAAAACATCATGTTTGAAAACTATTCAGTCATTTTAATTGTAACTTTCTCATAAAAAAATTCTCTAAAATTAGTTTCTGATAAAAATATATTATATTTCTTAATGACGATGATTTACTGCTTAATGGCCAATAAGAAATATTAAACTTTTTTAAATAAAAGGCAATGAATAATTTTCATTCTGATTTTGAAATTTAATATCACTTTTGACGCTATCTGTACGAACACCGTAGAAAAACAACAACAAGAACATAACGAGAGGTAAATTCAGAAATCGAATAAATAATAAACCACACGGTACTTTCCCGTGTTGCCTGTGGTTTAGGGATAGCGACTAAACCGGGCTTCTGGTTGCTCTAATCTCTTAAAACCCCATTAATATAGCTGAAAAATGTTGAGTAGCTAAAGCAAATTTATTTCGCGCTTAGCCACCATATATTTAGAGACCTTTGGGGTGATATGTAGGGTCTAATATATATTTTTAATTATTTTACATACCTAACACATTCCTACTACCTTTTTGTACTCATCGTCATCGTTAATTTTGGATACCATAAAATTTTGTACCTTGGAAACTGGTGTCGTCTCATGTCTTTCCTTCTCTGGTTTGTATTTTTATTTTTTCTATCGTTTAAATCCCCAATTCTATAGAGAGAGCCTCTACCAGTGCCGATTTTAAATTAATATATTTGTGGAAATAATTAATAAACAGCACATTTAATATTTACCAAAAAAGTTAGGTCAGAAATATTTGAAACCGGCGGGCTTATATGAAAACTTTAATAACAGTCGCGGAAACTCTTGAATTATGTAAGGATAGAAGCGGACTATTATCTCTGCCTACCTCATTTACCGTGTGAGAAATCTCCACTGATACCCTCCCTCCAGAACCGGTGGGAGAGGCTATGTAGGACTTGAACCGACTAAAACGAACGCCGTCTGTGGGCCGTAGGCTGCCGGAGTTAAAGTTGCCCGTTCTCCCCCGTTCACGCTCCGTCATCTCCTTCACGAGCATTACTTGCTCGCAGAAGGAAATGGCGGCAGCCGCATTCGCGCAATTCACCATGGCCGCGTGAAAGGCGGTGAAGCGAGAGAACTCACACTTCTAGGGCCACCACTAGTAAGAGTTCCCGCTAGCAGGTGAGGTTGGTTGATATATGCTCTGAAGATAGGTACCTATTTACTGCTGTCAATTGAGCGCACATAAACTTTCATTGAATAAATAAAATATACTGTTACATACCAGAATTGCTTCTATTAAAATGCCAAACGATCCATTTGTACAAATCACGTCACATGTCAGGCAACTCCAGAACGTACCAACAATATGTAAATCACTCTCAATAAATCCAAATGCGCTGTAACTGCAGTTTTGTGCGGAGTTCAAACAGAATTGCGGTCCGTTTCCGATTATATCGATTCAACGGCTACACAGTTAAATCGATTGTTCGGTTTGCGTTAGTATATAAAGATCCAAACTGACCATGTTATCTCATATGGGTTCTACTTTTCTTACAAATACATTTATTATGCCAGTCGATATACAAGTATACGGTCCATCTGACGAGAAGACATTATATGGACGTGTGCACCACCAGGGGTGTCATACTCAGCCGGGGCCAAATTCGTCGCTTGTAACTCAGCAGTGTAGATTGTTGGTGATATGAGACGCCAATACAATCTTTAGAGCCCATACGAACCTTACTTGTAAGCCAGTAGCCATATACCTGCTTATTGTCAGACGAGTCCTTCATCTGACCATCAGCACCTATATCGGTGCCGGAGGGTTTTGGAGTTGGGAGATCAGCAGCGGTCACTTCCATTGAAAGCCAAGATGAGCTAGATCGATACATGCTTAAAAACATTTGACTAAGTCTGAATCGAAAACACTATCTCTTACGGTTTTATTCGACAATTCCAAATTTATATCTAGAACACAAGTACTGTACACAAACCTATTAGATATTCACTCAGATATTTAGCGTCAAACTAATTTCAACTTTATATCAATAAGCCTACGTTATCATCTACCATACAACTAGGTTATTAATTTACAAACAAAATATACTCAATACTAACATAATATACCGAAGCCTCCTCCTCTACTGTCTTCAACTTTTCCAGTCAATTACTATAAGAGACTCTAACTTTGTCTAACTTATACACTAGACTTGAGATTAATAAAAATTGTGGAACCTTTAGTATATTGGTAGGTACCTACTTACAAATTCTTTTTTAGTTTTCATACAGAGTTTTTATATACCTATTTAAGCTCTTATATCTCGGAATGGAGGAAGATAGAGATTTAACACTAACATTTCAGAAACAGCAGCTATAGTTTTAGGGTCTTTGAAGCAGACCAGCGCACCTATTGTTAGGTACTTGGGGCATATTTATAGTATTTGTGCTCCCTTACACTTTACTTAACCCAGAAAACGAACACAATACCTCATTAGCACATGTCAATTACTAAGCAGACATTTTCAAGCATTTCAAAACCTTGATATTCATAAGAGTTCCTCTCATAAGGAACCTAGTAACACCTTTGAGCTTTTCCTCTCGAGACTGGGAAATCTAAAGCAATCAGCAGACCTCAGGCTCAAAAGTGCAAACTTTGAATGCCGACCTACGCAGGCGACGTGGGTTCCATTCCCACTCAGTGCAAATATTTGTATGCATGAATATAGTTATTTGCATTGGTCTAGGAGTTTCTATGCATGATATGTAGGTATATATTTACAAAAAAAAAGCTATCTATGTTTCTCCGCGTACTAGATCCCATACCACAAGCTACTTCAGCTATACTTACTATGGGTCTAAATAGCGTTGTGTAGAATGCTGTGGAATATTTATTTATGTAGAATTTTTGGGTAATCATAATAATGATGTTGACTTTAAGATCTAAATGAATAAAATTTTGATTAAATTTGATTTCATTTAATAAAACCACCGTGTGGCAACAGATAATAATAAAAGTATCACCACCCCATCTCATTCAAAGGGTGCCGTAACAGGCGACTAACGGAAAAATACGCAGACGATATCACTGCGAGAGAAAGGAAACTTGAAATAAAACCCTGTACCAACCCGACTGGCCAGAGTGGAAGCAGTAGGCCAAAGCTTCCCAACATTGAGAGAGGCCTAGTCTGGCAGTGACAGCGATGGGATAGTTAACACAACACCGATTTCGTGCTAATTAATAATAATAATAATAAATATTCCACGACATTGTACACAACGCTATCTAGACCCATGGTAAGCATAGCTTAACTAGCTTATGTTATGGAATCTAGAATGCGGATAAACATACTTAGATACTTTTTTTTTTGTAAATACATACATATTATACATAGAAACACCCAGACCAATGCAAATATACATATTCATGCATACAAATATTTAATTGTAGCCTTTCTGGTTCGTAAAACTTCCTGTAAGGTATTTATTGAAATATATACCCGCACAATTTACACGTTTAACCACCCAATCAAAATCTCGAGTCGCAGCTATGGAGATTGATAGTGACGTCATCCCCCTACCTGGTATCCATTTGTTATTTCAGTTTATAAATTGAAGATGCCAGTCTTTACCGATGTTAACAGAGTATTTTGAGTGGCTGAGGTTTATTTAAATCAACTTAAATGTTTGGTAGATATTTTTAAGGATTTTACCACTTAAACAAGTGGTAATTCGTTAACTATCAATGAACAAAATTGAGATATTAATACGTTAATGACAAATGCAAATATGCATTCTACAAACAAATTGTTACTTGTCTAATTTTAATACGAGAAATAAACTTGCAGTACCAAAACCCAGGCTTACTAACATAAACCAGGCTTACTAAAACTATACTAAAATATTTGTTAAATACCCCAGGATTTAATTAACATGCCACTTAATAAATTTAAAACAGAAGTAAAAAATGTTTAATTAAAAAATGTTATTATTAAGTACATTAGTCTCTTGCTTGCGCGCACAGCATAAATTTTATTGTAAACAAAATCATATTTAAAATAAAAAAATCTAGTTTTAATATAGTTCTCTGAGTTTCTTGCTGGTATCTCCTCAGTAGAACTAACCTACCGAACCAGCGAAATAATTATTTTCTAATGGTTTATTGACATTATTTAATATTTTTATAGTTCTTGACATAATTGTAAAATTTTGATGTTCATATGGGCTTTTTATGTCTGAATAAATGAAATTGATTCTTTGATTCTAGAGGAGCAGGACTGTGACTGAATGGTATCAACCTTAGGCTATACATAAACTCTATAGACACATAAGTGGTCCTACAACGCGGCGTAAAAAAGATGTACTACTTTGGTACAAGTTGACATATACATACATCCCATAATATTAAACTGCCAATGTGTGCAATTGACAATTTAAAGAACAACTTGACATTCTCGATTAAGGTAGAAAAAATTGAATCGGTCCAGGCGGGATTCGAACCCGCGATCTTTCCCTTACAGGGAGAACACTGACTACTGAGCTACCGATCCATTGCCTGAAACCATCCAAACTTTTCTATATATATATATATATATATATATATAGCAAAGGCCGACCTTCGTGGCGTAGCGGTAGAGCATTCGACTGCTACGCAGGGGGCGCGGGTTCGATTCCCGCTCAGTGCAAATATTTGAATGCATGAATATGTATATTTGCATTGGTCTGGGTGTATCTATGTATAATATGTATGTATTTACAAAAAAAAAGTATCTAAGTATGTTTATCCGCAATCTAGATTCCATAACACAAGCTAGTTAAGCTATGCTTACCATGGGTCTAGATAGCGTTGTGTAGAATGTCATGTAATATTTATTATTTATTTATTTATTTATATATATATATATATATTCGTCTTACGACGAAGTTTGAATTTGACATTAGCTTACTCACACATAACGTGTCTCTCAAGCTGTTTCTACTTGACTACGGCGAAGCCAAAGGAGGGTTATGATTTTGGCAGGCTATGTATGAATGTTGATGTTCCCTCATAGTTCAGGATCTTACTAAAACTGGATAAATGAGGTATCATTAGAAGTCTTCCGCGGGTTGTAGGCTGTATGACGTATCACTGAATGTAATGTAGCGCCCTCTAGCGGACATAAAGTACCGTGTTAAAAACAAGTGTTTGGTATCACCTGAAAGGGCTTAATTAGCACATTATATATATGTATAAACCCTCCAGAGACAATTACCTCAAATAAGTTGGAACCTACATATGATAATCTATTCTACATTGGAACTTACAACGTAAAAACTTTATCATCACACACTCGCCTTTTAGAACTCATGGAAGCACTGAAAAATATAAAATTCGATATAATTGGCTTATCAGAAATTAGGAGGAGAGGAAACTCTATTCATGAATATGAAAACGTTATCCTTTACTACGTGGGAGAAACCCCAGGCCTTTATGGTGTGGGCTTTCTCGTAAAAAAATACCTCAAAGCACACATCGTGAGTTTTGTTGGCCTGTCAGAACGAGTGGCGATATTGACAATAAATATTAACAATTTCAAAATCAGTTTGATACAAACATATGCCCCAACAGAGGCTGCAAGTGATGAAGATATAGAACGTTTCTACAATACTATAGAAAAAGCTCTGAAAATATCAGAGAACAACACAATAGTCATGGGGGACTTTAATGCCAAGATTGGCCAACCGAAACCAGAAGAAAATATGATTATGAACAAATATGGCTATGGTACAAGAAACGGCAGAGGCGAACGACTAATAGAATTTGCATACGAAAATAAATTGTCAATTATGAATACTTTCTATAAAAAGAAGAACAATCAAAGATGGACATGGCGCTCTCCAGGTGGCTCTACTAAAAATGAAATAGACTTTATTTTAACAAATTTAAAGAACAATGTTCAGAATATACAAACCATCAACCTAAATTACAATACAGACCACAGATTCCTAAGAGCAACATTTTTGATACAGAAACTAAAAATAACAAGAATTAACCACGTTAGCAACCCAAGAAGTTCACTAAAAAATGAAGAGGAAATATCCAAATTTAAACAGTCACTCAGTGAATGCAACGAAGATCTTATGCAATGCCAACAAACCGACTCTGTACAAGAATGCTATGATAAAATAATGAACATTTTAGACACCAACTTGAAGAAAGCTCACATATACAATAGAGACGGAGAGAAAAACAGTGCTATATCTGCCCATACTTCGGAACTAATACAACGCAGAAGAGCCCTACAAAAAACCAAACCAAAAACGCGAGCCATGAAAAATGAATTGAAAGCATTGTATAAACTAGTAAGTAAATACGTTCGAAGAGACTACGCGAATCATCGTAAGAGCACTATTGAAATGCACATTAATTCTACGGGAAGTTTGAAAAAAGCCTACAAGGATCTTCGTTCCCACAAAGTATGGATCGAAGGACTTAACGACGCCCAAAACACAAGGCACGACCGGAAAGGTATACTTAATATAGCAACCAGCTTTTATGAAAATTTGTACAGTGCTCCAGTATGTCAATATGTTAATCAAGAGGAATCAAAATCTGATGATAATGACAAAGAAATAAAACCAGTGGAAGAAACAGAAATTATAATGGGAATTAAAAGGTTAAAAGCAGATAAGAGCCCAGGGCCTGACAGGATAACGAACGAGGCCATAAAAGCGGCAGGTTTCTTCCTGGTAGAACCTTTGACTCATTTATTCAACTTGATATTAAGCTCCTCTACAACACCTACACAGTGGTCAGAATCTGATATAATACTGTTGTTTAAAAAAGGTGATCCATTAAATATTGGCAATTATCGTCCAATTAGCCTCCTTCCTTCTATTTACAAGCTATTTGCTTCGATTATAGAGAAAAGAATCAGTCCTACATTAGAAAAAAGCCAACCAGTCGAACAAGCTGGATTCCGAAGGGGTTTTTCCACTATGGACCACATCCACTCTTTAGAACAGATAATAGAGAAATATCAAGAATTTCAACGCCCTCTCTACATAGGTTTCGTAGATTACCAGAAAGCCTTTGATACAATACTACACTCCGCAATATGGAAAGCTTTAAAATCACAAAATGTGCAGGAAAAGTACGTACAAGTCTTAAAATACTTATATGAACACAACACTAGCAGAGTAAAATTGGAGAGCACAGGACCACCCATCCCCATTGAAAGAGGGGTAAGACAAGGTGACCCCCTATCACCTCGACTATTTACAGCAGTACTGGAATCGATTATCGGCAAATTAAATTGGGAAAAAACCGGTATATGTATAGAAGACAAATATATCAGCCACCTGAGGTTTGCCGATGACATTGTCCTTCTTTCAGAAGATAGCACCGAGCTGGAATCAATGTTAGCGACATTACAACAAGCAAGCATAGAGGTAGGACTAGAAATGAACCTGTGCAAAACCAAACTCATGACAAATGCCGCACAAAACTCTGTTAGTCTAAACAACACAACGGTAGAATATGTCGAGAACTATATCTATTTAGGAAAACATATTTCCCTCCAAAAACAAAACAATGACTTAGAGGTCGATAGAAGAATAAAAACGACATGGAAAAAGTTTTGGAGTTTAAAAGAAATTTTAAAAAGTCAGATGCCTCTAAAAATAAAAGAAAGGTGATGGACTCATGTCTTTTACCAACGTTAACCTACGGCTCTCAGACCTGGAAGTTCACTGCAAGGGTTAAAAATAAAATCAGGTCCTGCCAACGAGGTATGGAAAGAAGTATCACAAAAATTAGAAAACATCAAAAAATACGTCACACTATAATCAGACAAAAGACAGGTGTAACTGATGCTCTCACCTACGCTCTAAAATTAAAATGGAGATGGGCAGGACACATAGCGAGAATGAGCGACGATCGCTGGACAGTCCGCACTACGTCATGGCCAGGCCCAAAGGGTACCCGTAAAAGAGGAAGACCTATAACCAGGTGGGCGGACGACATCACACAAATAGCAGGCAAAGACTGGCTAACTGAAGCCAAAGATCGAGACCACTGGTGTTCTCTGGAGGAGGCCTTCACCCTCACAACATGAGGGGTTCATGCATTTTTTATTTTTTACTTTTTTATTTTTGATTAATGTCATTAATTTTTTCAAACTTTTTTCTTTATTTAGTTTATAACGTTTAATGTAATGTACCTAAGGCATGAAATAAAAGGCTTTTTTTTTTTTTTATTTTTTTTTTTTTTTTTTTTTTTATTATATATGTATAAACTATGGTGTTGTTTGCCCCAAATTAATATAAAAAAAATGAAAAAGTTCAAAACTAAAACCAAACTAAAAAAAAATCAGGCTGGCAACAGCGCCAAAATTTCGGAAACTCGAAACAATGCAACATGGTAAATATTCATTTGATACTGATGTGAGTGACCATGATAGTTTAAATACCTATATCACGCTTTAAAAATGATTAAACAAGAATATATCAAAGATAACCCTGGTCGTAAGCCATCTAGTCTAACAAAACAATATATTCTAGGAAAAGTGGCATACGACCACGGTTATTCTTGATATTTTCTTGTTTAATACTTTTTAAAGCGTGATTTTTCAGTAGTCGAGATTTTGTGATGCGTTTTGTTAAAATATTATATCTGCACAGTGTATGGTCAACGGTAACACTATTCTTGAAACAATAACACAATTAACTACTTGAAGATCAGCGGGGCTAAAGCTAGTACATAATACATACATAAACTCACTTCTATATCCCCGAAGGGGTAGGCAGAGTTACTAGCACCCACATTTCGCGAGTTTATGTTTAGGTCCCAATGTAATAGGTGGCGAAGCCTATTGCCATTAACCGGGCACTTATAAGCCTGCGATAAATACACACATAATTTTGAAAAACATCGAAAAGTCATTGGTGTGTGCCATGGTAAAACCTGGGATCGAACCCGAGACCTCGTCTCAGCAGTGCATTACCAATACCACTAGGCTTCTGCGGTAGCGGCAGCTAGTACACCTAATGAGTTGATATACCTCCTTCTGTGGTTATGGAGTCGACCTAATGATCCAGGGGTTACAGATACAAATTTTGGATATTATACTATCAACCTGAACCAACAAATAAACAATTGTAGCTAAATTCGAGAGAAAAAGAAAACTAGACGAATGTTTAGCAAATGCCCCACTGGACACAATGGGGCCCCGCAGTAAGAAGATTCTGGTAAGAAACTCAGCTGGCTGTTTACAAACATGTTTACTTTAAACTAATGACAACGTTTTATTGATTAACACGTAAATTATTTCTTGAACAGATATATGAAATTCATAATCTAACACTATTTAGAGTGATGAGTAAATATGTACCTAAAATTCCCTTTTAAAAGGCTATCAAATATTGTAAGGATAGACTGCGTAAATTTAATATCAATGAATCAGTCTGTGATCCCAGACACATTTTTCACAACAGATAAAAACTACAAACCATTCAAATGTTCCAGAACTATAAAAACCACGTTTCCATTTCAACCAATTTCAATTTCATTTTCTCGAAGCTCATGGTTCTTTCACGAGATTCTATTGCCAAAGAGAGCTGAGCGAAAATATTTTATAGCTCGCAAAAGAACAACTTAAATCCTCATTCTATACTTCATTCGTTCATTCATAAAATGTTCGAAGGCGCGTTTATTATCCTTCCGTAACATAAACAAGTACCTATTGTGTACCCTTTGGTGCTTTGTTAGTACGTTACTATTAACACGAACTTTTGCATTCAAGGTAACGATCAGTTTCAAGAACTTTTACGGTATCGACACAATACTGTCTTGAAGTTTTCTGCTTTTGATAAGTGTAACTAGTTTTATAGTTTATTTCGTTTAGTTTTTTAGGTTAGATGTTATATCACTTTTAATTCCGTCTCTGTGGCATAGTAGAACGTTCAACTGCTTCGCAGGTTCGCGGGTTAGATTCCCGCTCAGTGTTTATTTAAGTTGTATTTGTAATATATGTGTGTATGAATATGATTATTTGCATTGGTCTGGGAGTTTCTAGATATAACATGTATGTATTGTACGTATTTACATTTATCTACAAAAAAAAATGTATGCAAGTATGATTATCCGCATTCTACAACGCACAATATTTATAAGTTTCAACATAGTCTCGTCTGTTTCTATATTTCATTGAATGTATATTCTAAACCCAAAGTTCCACATAAAGAAAACTAACTGTAATAAACATACATAAATACATACATATAATCATGCCTTTATCCCCGGAGGGTTAAGCAGAGGTGAATTTACACCCACATTTCACTTATCACCAATCATTGAATTCAGTCCCACGTAATAGGGGGTGAGCCTTTGGCCGTCTTCCGGGCACTATTGTGCATCTAAAGCTGAGTCTGGACTGTATATATCTGTCTGGTGTTAAACAGCCCAATCCCTTAGTCGCCTTGTACGACACCGCATGGGAAGTGATGGGGTGGCCCAAATTCTACTCTGCCGGGAACCACGCGTAATAAACCTACCACAAATTATACTAACCTAAACACAAACACAAAAAGAATAATAAAAAAGTTATACGCAATTTACCAACAGATTGAAAGAAGTCAGTTAAGTAATAAATGAAAACTCACAAACTGCCAAGCATATTAAACGGATGCTTCCTTCTATATTCCATAATAAGAACACGGAATATCTAATGTGTGTCAAGGTTCCTTGTGACAAGGACAGTTCAACTGCAGTGGCGCTGAGTAAAACAATGATAAATACTTCAGGACATAGTATATATTTTTGACCTAAAATGTGCTCCATATGCGCCAGTACACGTTTCTGGGATGTCTTTTGAGAATAGCACGGAGTACTACGCTCGGGGCTACGCTACGGGGGCACGGGCTCAAATTAACCTAGCATGGCTTATTGAATAAACTGCGGTAGCCTAGAGGTATGGGTAATGGACTGCTGAGATGAAGTTTCTGGTTCGATCCCAGGTATTACCATGGCACATACCAATGACTATTCGATGCTTTTCGAAGTTGTGTGAGTGTTGTGTGTATTTATCGCAGGTTTATAAGTGCCCGGTTAATGACAATAGGCTCACCACCTATTACACTGGGACCTAAATATAAACTGGTGATATGTGGGTGCTAGCACCTCTGCCTGCCCCTTCGGGGATATAGGCATGAGTTTGTGTTATGTTATGTCCAAAAATCCACCGCCTACTACCCTCGCTGGCACAGTCGAACAAAATGTGCTTTTATATCAATGAGCGATATAGTATAAACTACAGACAGTTGGAATTACAACATACGTTTAAGCTGCTACAGTACATAAATGCACATGTGTGCAATGTATTTGACGCCAGCATTTTCACAAACCGAGTCTGCTCAAATACTCAAACACAGGTACTATTAGATAAATTGTGTGAAACCCTGTAACCACCACCCTCGACTCAGCATTTGAATGCGCGCTGTCGTCGAGTGGTAACGATTTGAATCGGCGTCTGTCACCCGAGTGAATTTAAAAGTGAAATGCTGGTAAAGCGGTATTATTAAAGAGTGAATGGTAGGAGAATAATGTAATGTTGGAAGATTCAGGAGGTAATTTTTAATACCATATAACAGGGTAGATATGAAATCAAAAATCAAAATAATAACAAAATTTTGCACACTGATTAATTTTTCTGATAATGTAGCTGAAACCAGAGATGAAAAGGGCTAGTAATTTAGTATAAACATTTCTCGTTTGTGTAATTACGTAGGTTTTAAAAAGAGGGGATCTAGTACTCTTTCGTGGGCTCTTACTATCCTCTAAGACAGTGCAACAGTATGATTATTTGTATATGTATATATATATATATATATATATATAAATCGCGAAGGACTTCTTGCGTCTTTACAAACTACCACCCGGCGGCGTCCACTGAATGTAGTGAGATTTTTAATGTTTTCAATGCGTATGTAAGATGTTTTAATCAGTATCATATCAGTAGTCGACGTCAAATTTCATTTAAACGTTAAATGGTGATATTCAAATTAAATATTTCTAGCTGAATTTGTGCGTCCGTTCACTCTTAAATCTTTCTTGCACACTGAATACCTGCGTATACCTACTAAACACTGCATGCACATTCCTGCCTCCATCCGAATGTATGTTTAAATCAATTCCATATAATGCTCCGCATATATCATAATGATTATAATAACTAAATTACATCCATCTACTATTGAATTGAGATTGGTTCCGTATAACTGAATTAGTTCGTCCGTTCACTCTTAAATCTTTCTTGCACACTGAATATCTCCGTATACGTTCTAAACACTGCATGTACATTCCCGCCTCCATCCAACTGCATGTTGAAATCAATTCCGTATAATGCTCTGCATATATCATAATGATTATAATAACTAAATGACATCTATCTACTATTGAATTCAGATTGGTTCCGAATACTGTTTTTGAATTATTGTATCCAGCTTATCAGCCAAGAGGCTTCCATCTATATAAGGGCTTATAAAGACTCCAGGCACAGATATTAAATAATTAATAGTTAGCATACAAAAATGACAAAACCTATAATGACATTCGGCGCGTGGAACGTGAGAACGCTTGTTGATCGCGATGGCAACGCCTGCCCTGAACGCAAAACTGCCATAGTAGCTCGGGAACTTCATCGATATAACGTGGATTGCCTTGCCGATGAAGGAGAGCTGGTAGAAGAAGGTGGCGGCTATACTTTCTTTTGGAAAGGTACCACAGCCTCCGAACCGCGACGTTCAGGCGTAGGGTTTGCCATCAAGAATCACATAGCTAAGCGACTTGAGGAGCACCCTATGCATTCTTCAGACCGCGTTACCACACTGCGCCTTCACGGACAAAGACAATTACCTTAATGTCATCAGTGTCTATGCCCCTACGCTAGACAAGGCTGATGACATCAAAGATAAATTCTACGAGGAACTATCTCAATGCCTTGACAGCATAAACGCCAGAGAGCAGGTTATATTGCTAGGCAATTTCAATGCCAGAGTTGGACGGGACAATGAGGCTTGGCCTGGAGTCTTGGGTAGACACGGAGTCGGCAACATGAACAGCAATGGTCAGTTGCTACTCAGTCTTTGTGCTCATTTTGAGCTTGCAATATCGAACACTATGTTCAGACTTGCCGCTAAGCACAAGACAACGTGGATGCATCCTTGATCCGAAACACTGGCACTTGATTGATTATACTTGTCAGGCAGAGAGATACTGGTCAAGTCCAAGTCCAACGTAGATCGATCATCTGATTTACAAAATGTGAGTCTAATACCTCAACTCCCTCTTTCCATTGAGCTGGATGAGCCCCTGTCATATGATGAGGTTGTCTCTGCTATCAGGCAGCAACAGAAGCGAGCGGTTGGTATTGACCTTATACCGGGAGAGCTGTTATAATACGGCGGCGGGGAGTTGTAAATGTTGGTTTGGAAACTTTTTGCTCGTATGTGGGAGGAAGAGCGAGTCCCGGATGACTTTAAAGTGTCTCGTATTTGCACCTTTATTTGTATTTTTATTTGGAGGAAGGACATGACGGTATCTCCCGTCCAAAATTGAGCAGTCCGTCTGGGTAAGTACCTCCGCCCTACAGAATACCCCGGTTATAATAACCTTGTGTTGTGTTCCCGGCGGTGAGTAGGGTAGCCAGAGCCCACTGGAGAGGTTCTGTGCTGTCAGTAGGAAGACCAAAGGCTTAAATTGACCCCACTGACTGGTGGGGGCGTGATATGTTGGCGCGGTGGTCAGGGAGACTCGGTGAAACGGTTATCCGCTGGCCGCCCGCAGGATGTACGGTTTCCGAATCTGGGGATTACTTAATCTCCGCCTCAGGAGGCTCAACCAGCAGCCTGTGTAAAGCTCCCGGTGCTGTAGCCATGCCGGAGGAGGAGACCGGAGTGGACCTGGCTTCAGTATCTGAGAGGGGACCGGGGGCCTTTCCGCCCATCGCGCCAGCCAGTCACACAACCCCAACTTGTCTGTGGGGGTAGGACGCCTTGCTTTGTCTTCAACACTGGAGGCACAGAATCTCTTTTTACCTTCTCCCCCCCCTCCCCCCATCTCAAACATGAAAACAAAAAAAGGCAAGAGAAACGTTACCACAGCGGCACCATCATCCACAGTGAATGTGGATTTCTGTAACATCAGGGGCCTACACTCCAACCTTAACGCGGTCCATCTCCACTTAGAGACCGCGCAGCCTACCTTGCTTTTTCTGACGGAGACGCAAATATCATGCCCGGCCGATACAGCCTACCTAATGTACCCAGAGTACAAACTCGAGCATAGCTTTATGAGTCGCGCCGGGGTATGCTTGTACGTCCGGGATGATATTTGCTGCCGCCGTCTATGGTCCCTATCCTCAAGACCATGGGGTCTTGAGGATAGGGACCTGTCAACTTTATGGGTACGCATAGATCACGGTGGCCACACCCGTATCTATGCGTGCCTTTACAGGTCTCGTAGCGGTGACCTGGGCACGGCTCAACTGTTTCAGCATCTGCAGCGGTCGGCGGACAGCGTAATTGAGCAGTACCCCACTGCGGAATTAGTATTCTTGGGGGACTTCAACGCCCACCACGTGGAGTTGCTGGGGTCTCCTAGGACTGATTTTGCGGGAAGGGCTGCTCACGACTTTGCTCTAACTTATGGGCTCTCTCAACTGGTGCATTCTATCACTAGAACACCAGAAATTGAGACCCACAGAAGCTCTATACTGGACCTTCTACTGACTACGCGCCCGGATGAATACCCTTAAGGGTGGAAGCACCTCTCGGTAATTCGGACCACAGCCTCGTCCGGGCGCAAGTGTCACTCGCGCGGCCTGAACCACCGCGGCCACCTCAGTGGTGGCATGTGTGGCACTACAAGTCGGCAGACTGGGACGGACTGTGAGAATTCTTCGCGTCGTACCCGTGGAGGCAGCTTTACTTCTCTTCTGATGATCCAAGCTCCTGTGCAACAGCAGTCGCTGACGCGATTCTAGTGGGTATGGAATGTTACGTCCCCAACCGCTGGGTCGCGACAGGAGCGAGCAAACGCCCGTGGTTTAATAGGCCTTGCAGGGAAGCTAGAGACCGCAAGCAATCTGCAACAAGGCTTGGACATACAAGGCTTGGACCACGGCTCTTGCCAATAAGGATCCGAACATCGCTGAGGTGAAGCGGAAGTTGAATGCTGCTTCAAGGTCCAGTAAAAAGGCAACGTCTAGAGCAAAGTTTGAGTTCATCGGCAGAATTGGCGAGCGGCTTGCGCGCTACCCATCTGGCAGTCGTGCATTTTGGTCGCTCGCTAAAGCTGCTGAGGGAAACTTCTGCCAGGCTTGCCTTCCGCCGCTGCAAAAATCCGACGGTAGTCTGGCCCATGGCGCTAAGGAGAAGGCCGATCTTTTGGGTAATCTCTTTGCGTCAAATTCGACTATGAACGACGGGAACGCCGAACCACCCATCATCCCCAGCTGTGGTGCTTCGATGACCTAAATTAAAATCACACAACGGGTGGTCCGGCACGAGCTTAAGTCCCTAGATGTTCGGAAGTCGAGTAGGCCGGACGGCATACCGGCGATGGTGCTTAAGCACTGTGCCCCCGAGCTGTGCCCTGTACTTACACGCCTTTTCGCACTCTCATACTCCGCAAGGCAGGTCCCGGCCTCGTGGAAGACTGCATTCGTGCACCCTGTACTTAGGTACGGATCTGTCCTGTCACCTTTCTTAGGAAAGGTGACAGGACAGATCCGACCAATTACAGGCCTATCGCTATAACCTCCCTTCTCTCGAAGGTTATGGAGCGTGTTATTAATACACAACTCCTGAGGTACCTTGAAGGAAACGATCTACTGAGCGACCGACAGTACGGTTTTCGCCACCGTCGCTCTACCGGTGACCTTCTTGTGTATCTCACAAACCGGTGGGCGCAAGCCATCGAAAGTCGAGGTGAGGCACTAGCGGTCAGCCTCGATGTAGCGAAGGCCTTCGATCGGGTCTGGCACAAAGGTCTTCTTACGAAGTTGCCATATTATGGACTCCCCGAAGGATTGTGCGAATGGATCTCCAGCTTTTTGTCCAACAGAAGCATCCAAGCCGTCGTCGTCGGCAGCTGCTCGGACCGCATGAACATAAACGCTGGTATCCCACAAGGCTCCGTGTTGTCTCCGACGCTGTTTCTGCTGCATATCAATGACATGCTGTCTGATGGCTCCATTCATTGTTATGCGGGCGACAGTACCGGGGACACGTGTTACACGGGCCGTGCAAATATCCCTCAGTCCAAGGTGGAGAAGAGTCGCGAACAACTTGTGTCTGAAATCGAGACTACTCTCTCTGGAATATGACGACTAAACCTAGTCCAAGTCAACCCCATTAAGACACAAGTATGTGTATTCACCGCTAAGAAAACCCCATTCATTGTAGCGCCGCAATTCCTGGGCACACCGCTTACCATCTCCCTGAGTATAGGGATAATTGGTGTCGATATCTCCAGTGACGTCCAATACCGAAGTCATTTGCAGGACAAGGTTAACTTGGCATCAAGAAAGCTCGGAGTGCTCAACAGGGCGAAGCAGTATTTCACTGCGGGGCAGCAACTCCTTCTTTATAAAGCACAGGTCCGGCCTCACATGGAGTACTGCTGTCACCTTTTTGCTGGAGCACCTGCATACCAACTTGACCCCTTCGACTCGTTGCAAAGACGGGCATTGAGGCTGGTTGACAATCCCATACTCACAGGTAGAGTGGAACCTCTTAGCCTTAGGAGGGATTTGGCCTCATTGTGTGCGTTCTACCGCCTATACAATGGTTTGTGCTCAGATGAATTGTTAGACATGATGCCCGTAGCTACATTCTATCATCGCACCTCTCGCCATAGGCAGGGAATTCATCCCCACACATTGCGACCTGAGACGGTGCGCACTGTGCGGTATGAAAGAAACTTCATCCCACGCACACTCAAGCTGTGGAATGACCTCCCTGCTGCGGTTTTCCCAAGCGCCTACAATATGGGGTTCTTCAAGAGGGGCATCAGAAGGTTTCCCTATGGTCGGCAGCGCGAGTTTGACACCCCTGGTGTTGCATACGTCCATAGGCCACGGTAACCGCTTCCCATCAGGTGGGCCGTGTGCTTGTCTGCCAACTAAGTGGTATAAAAAAAAAAAAACCCTCTACAAAAACAAGGGTGACCGTTCCGACTGCAACTCTTACCGCGGTATTTCGTCCTTTTAAACCGCTTAAAAGCTCTGTCTGAAAAGATACTGCCAGAAACCCAGTTTGGCTTCCGACCTGAACGAACCACCTCTGAAGCAATCTTTTCTGTGCGTCAACTGCAAGAAAATAGCAGAGAACAGGGTCGTCCGCTTTATCTCCGCTTTGTTGACCTGGAGAAGGCATTCGACAGTGTGCCTCGGGAAGCTCTCTGGATGATGCTTGGGAAGCTAGGGTGCACGGAGAAGTTTGTGAGACTTCTTAGACTCCTGCATAACGATATGCAATGCTGCGTCGGTGTCGATGGCGATGTGGGGTGAAACAAGGGTGTGTTCTAGCGCCCACACTGTTCGCCAAATACTTTTCAGTAGTAGTCAGTGATGTTTTACGAACTCTTTCTGAGGGAGTACGCATCCGCTTCCGCACAGATGGCGGAGGATGGTCTTATCAATTTGGCCAGACTTAAGGCGCGCACTAAGGTCTCCCCATACAATGATTACAAAAATCATGTATGCTTATGCTTTGTGGCAGAATCCCCTGATGGCCTGCAACAGCTAATGTCCAGTTGTCACCAAGCTTGCTGCAAGTTCGACCTTAAAATCAGCGTCAAGAAGACGGAGGTGATGTCTCTGGACACACATGGTCACGAGACACTGTCTATACAGCTAGGTCAGGACATGCTCAAGCAGGTTGACCAGTTTTGCTATCTGGGGAGTACTATAACATCCAAGTATGACCTTGATGATGAGATCGACAGCAGGATCTATGCTGCAGCTGCGATATTTGGGAAGCTGCATTCCAAGGTTTTCTGCTCAAATGACCTTAAGCTGGCCACCAAAATATCTGTTTACATGGCAGTTGTGCTGTCAAACCTCTTATATTCCTCTGAGATGTGGTGTGTGTATCGGCACCACATACGTACTCTGGATCGTTTCCACCTCAAGTGCCTACAGTCTATCTTTAAAGGGTAAGTTGGGCTCGCTTAACTGTAGCTTATGTAACGTCAATCAATTACATTTTGATGAAGTGTGTCCGGAATGAGGCTCAAAGAAAGCAATTATATTGTTACGTGCACAGGGTACAAATAAATGCCGTGTACTCAACGAAGGAATTTATTAGCTCACCACAAACCAGACAATTAAATCACTAGTGCACACAGTACTCTTCAACAGTTCCAGTCGCTCAGTAGTTCACAGTAGTCCACAGTCGTTGCTCAGGTCACAGGTATAATCTTCTTCGGTTGCTTAAGCTCGCTGTGTTTGTTAGCGATCTCAAAGACAGAATGAATGGTGTCGCTATGCGAGCGTGTTCATATACCTCTCAATTAGGAGGGTCGAATCATCTACAAAATACGCGAGCGATAACTATCCACTCTCTTTTGAAGTTTGCCGCCGTCACTGAACTTTCGAGTTCATTCTCGATATTTACCTATTGTTTTCATTTATTCAAAAGAGTAGGTACTCGTAGGTAGGTTGTGACTTTGTGTTGACAATTCTAGATTTTTCTATACCAATCGGTAGAGTACCTCGTCACTAACAATGCGTTTTTATTTCTTGAAGATCCGGTTATTAGTTTTCGAGATATCGACGTCTGTCGTAACAATATGGTAACGGTAACAACAATATGGGCCTATGTAACAGTATCCTCGCTAGTCCAACTTCTGAGGAGCCGAAAAAATTGTATTCCTTAGCTAAGATTTGCTGTATAGATCATTGATTGAACACCATGTATTCAACAATTCCAATGAGGGCGACATAGTCACGCTATGACTAAGACCTCAATCCTCAATAACAACTGAAGATTAAAAAAAAACTATCTATAGGTAATAATAGATCAAATAAATAACCATTTTTAAAGCTTTCACTTTGGTGACAAACTTACATCACGGCCCGCACATGTCTGTTTGTTTAAAAACTTCGGCACGCGAGCGCGCTGAAGCCCGCCGCCCGCCCCGCCGTCCCTCGTGAACCCCGAATAGACCCCTCAGACACCGTACCTAGTGCCCGTTTAAGGATATTTAAGAGACGCAAGATTGTTGTCACGAAAACATGATAAAAACTTTACAAATTAAGTACGATATTCAATGGACACATTAAGATCGGTGAACTGAACTCAAAGTATACGTGGTAAAGTATACGCTGAACACTAGTGCCCTCCAAATTTCAGTCGGGCGACGGCCGAACTATATTATACGCTAAAAGGCGTTGTAGTGATGGAATTACGTCCATGCCAATTTTTCGCCCTAGCATTCTATTGATCATAAGGAACATTTGGGCTGAAAATGAGGGTCGGTTAATCTTGCGTCCGTATTTCGGACGCACAAAGTCAGTCGGACGCGGCATCATCGGTAAATAACGCCATGTGGGATGCAACATGTCCTTCAAGATTTATATATATATATATACAAATATATATATATATATACTCTTAACCGACGAAGTATGAATAGAAACACTCTTAAAACTTAAAGCGAAAGGTACGTAGGTAAGCCAGAATGTGTAGCAAATGGAGAAATGCAGTATATACTTCTCTTTTATAGATCTGTATTATATGTATGTTTTTTTTTTTTTTTTTTTTACGTGCGCAAAATCCCCACGGATACCTCCCCACCGGAGCCGGTGAAGGAGGTTATGTCGGACTCGAACCGACTAAAACGCACGCCGCCTGTGGGTCGTTTCGGTTGCCGAAGGTGAGGTTGACAGGCATATCCCTCGCACCCCGGCCGACCCAGGGCCATCTCTCACGATATGGCCCTCTTCTCGGGTGTGGGGACTACAGAGTCCCCAACTCGTCCCCGGAAACGGGGAGGCGCGCCACGCGCGCCACCGCCGCGGCCTGCTTCTGCCAGGGTGACAGGCGGCTTAACCTGTCACCCCCAGGCCGGCGCTCATGGGGGGCGGAGGTCGTTCATCGACCTCCGACGCCCGAGTTGCCTTCGTGCGCGGGCAGCTTGTCTAGCGATCCTTCGTCGCTCTCGCTGCCGCTCCCGCCCCGCCTCCTCCTTCACGAGCATTACTTGCTCGCAGAAGGAGGCGCCGGCCGCCCACGCATCCGCGCAGCGAACCATCGCCGCGAGCAAGGTGGAGAGCGTGAGAACCCTCACTCCCAGGGCCGCCACAAGCTCCCGCCTCGGCGTCTCCCACGCCGGACACTCGGTGAGCGTGGTATTATATGTATGTTGGTATACTTGGTATCGATAAAGAGTATAACCGCGTGGTTTTCGGCAGAGTAGAATTTGGACCACCCCATCTCTTCCCATGCGGTGTTGTACAAGGCGACTAAGGGATAAGACTGTTTAACATCAGACAGATATATAGAGCCCAGACTCAGCCAGAGATGCATGACTCAAGGCAACAATAGTGCCCGGAAAACGGCAATAGGCTCACCCCCTATTACGTGGGACCGAATACAATGATGGTGAAATGTGGGTGTTAATTCACCTCTGCTTAACCCTCCGGGGATAAAGGCGTATTTATATGTATGTCTATGATAAAGAGTAAAATATAAATTCAAATGCATCACATGTATGCATATTTGGTCATTTATAATAACAAATTTAATGTATTCCTTCCGTAGTTCCCATTATAATATTCAACGAATACAATATTTCATTGCTTTAGCAACCGAGATAATTGATAAAACATTCACTAATGAGAGGATCATTCATTTTGCACCTATTCAATACGTATGTATTTTCTCTAAATAATGCAATGAACATATGAGGCCTTTTACTAAAAGGTATATAAAACTTTTTTTTATCTATATGCGAATAGTGTCTGCAGGAATATCTGTTGACAGTACCATGATAGTGCAAATACCTTTATATTGAGGTGTATGTTCCGGTGTGGGCAAATTTTAATTGTAATTAAACTTGTAATTAACCCGACTGCTGTCTAAAACAACGAAACAAATTGGACTGCTGGCGGATCATCAACTTTTCTTTCGGTATATTATTGGCAATAGAGTACCGCCTGCTGTCAAATCTTGTTATGATCTTTTTGACAGCAAATCGACTTAATTGAATGTATATGTAATTTGCAATGTATATATAATTACTTATTATTTATTAGTGGTATGGGTAATGGACTGCTGAGACGAGGTCTCGGGTTCGATCCCAGGTTTTATTATGACACACACAATTGATATTTCGATGCTTTTCGAAGTTATGTGTGTATTTATCGCAGGTTTATAGGTGCCCAGTTAATGGTAATAGGCTCGCCACATTGGGACCTAAACATAAATTGACGAAATGTGGGTGCTAGCACCTCTGTCTACCCTTTCGGGGATATAGGCGTGAGTTTATGTTGTTATGTTATATAATATATAAACCTAATAGTACAATACCATTGCCTACAATTCCACTTCTGAACATAATATAAATTTATACGCTATTCAGCGTTAAACGGTCCATTTATAGGAAGATTCATGAGCGATCTGCATCTGCTGAACCTGCCTATACAATTCGCATTTTTCATTGTCGACAGCCGCGTCTTGCTTTATCCGATAAAATTATTGCTGCATTTTTATTGCCAATATTTTTATTTAAAGTAAAAGACTTTTTTTATATTTTATTATTTACCAACGTTGAAAGGTTTGCTACTTATAGGGAGTAACTACACTACTAACTCCGTACCTCAAAAGGAAAAAAAGACAGAACCCTGATTGGGTTGCAATGTCCGTCTGTCTGTCTGCCTATCAGTCAAGACATTTTTCTCAGGAATACGTCTTTATCTATCATCTATCAAGTTGAAATTCATAACCAGCAAAAAATCCCACTTCGAAGTCAACGCCATCATAATATATTGCAGGTCGTGTACCTTAAGTTCGTCCCTTCAGGGTACCATCATCCAATTTTGTACGGAACCCTCACTGTTTGTACCCGAGTCCGACTCACACTTGACCCTTTACTTTTTTTAAAGAGTAGAAGTAAATTAAATTGCAATCTAGTATTGCCCTTAGCATCTCGAACTAAGTTAAATTGCTTGTGTTAGAATTGAGTTTACGTTGGTTGGTAGGCCAGGATTGTAACCCGGAACCTATTGATTGTAGAGTGGACTACTTAACCATTGAGCTTTCGTTTGATTTAAAACAATATACCAATCAAGTAAAAAATCAACAGTATTTATCGGTTCCGTTTTTTTATTACTATAACTATTTTCCTGAACTTATGGCAGTGAATTTTAAAAGCCGGCCTTAATTCGATATTTCCGTAGATTTGAATTTCACCTAGGCTCAATTTTTTTTTTAATAATATTATAACATCATTTTTTAATTTAAATAAATTAAACGCAACGCTAGGGTTAGCGTGATAGCCTGATTTATTATAAAAGCTGGATGAAAATGAGCCATAATTTTCTATATGCATTCAGAAAATTATGCATGAAAGAATCTTGAGCGGTATGCAAATTAAAAAGCTCATGACTATGAAAATTACGCATTCTCTTCACTTATCTGTGCCCCCAGTTAATTTAAAAACCTTTTTTCTTTTGTTTCCTCAGCGCAGCATAAAAAAATAGTTTTACATATTACATCATTTACGTATGGTTTCCTGCAGGGTAGAATTTGGAACACCCCATCTCTTCCCATGCGGTATTGTACAAGGCGACTAAGGGATCGGGCTATTTATCATCAGACAGATTTATACAGCCCAGACTCAGCCTCAGATGCATGGCTTGAGTCAACAATAGTGTCCGGAAGACGCCAATCAATAGGCTTACGTGGGATTATTGCGTGGGACCGAATACAATGATTTTTGAAATATGGGTGTTAATTCACCTCTTCCTAACCGTTCGGGGATAAAAGCGTGATTATATGTGACGTGTAGTGTGATGAAATAGTATATGTATGTATGTATCATAAGAAGATCTAATAAATTAAAATAGCTCACCAGCACGCTGCTAAATTTGCAGCCTATCGGACGAGGCACTAGTGCAGGTCTATTATTACTTTTAAGATTGGGAGCTCAGACGGTAATCACTCGCACAAGAGCCAAGACAAACCAATTTTTTTATATAGGACACGCCAACTTGGTCTGATGGTCGCCTGATGGTAAGCTAAAGGCAAAGTCTCAGGAAAGAGGGTCACCATTACAGACACTAAGTGTTGCAATGGTGGCACTCAGCTTGGCGGCCTTATCAGATGCTTTTTCACGACCTGTTTAAAGGTCCCGGGACTGTAGGAAGAAGGAAATACGTGTGCTGGTAATGAATACCAGGTCGTGTGGTGCGGCAAAGAAAAGAGTCTCCGAACCGCTTGGTTCTTGCTCGTATATTCTGCACATTGTGAGGGTGACATCTAAGGCGTACAAGTGTTGTTTTATGTAGGAAAGGAGATGGTGGGATTAGTTGGAAGAGCTCGTCAGAACACTCACCATGGTAGAGACGGTAAAATACAGCCAAGTAAGCAATATCTCTACGCATCTGCAAAGGCTCGAGGGTGTTCGTGACCTCAGGGTTCCCAATAATTCAGACCGTGTATCGCTGCAACCTGTCTCGAGCATCATCCCAGAGATGCGAGCAGTATTCCACGCAGGAGCGAATTTGTGTCTTATAGATAAGACACCGCTGCTCCGGCGTGAAAAAACGTCTCACTTTGTTCAGGAGTCCGAGTTTCCGCGAGGCTGTTTTGATGATGTTCTCGATGTAATTTCTGTTATTCAGTTTACAGCGAACATCCATACCTAGGATATTGAGATTGTCCTGGAGTGGCAGTGGCGTGCTCTGAAGAGTGGGAAGGAGGAGGAAAGAAAGAATCATACTTCTTTTGAATGCAAAGTTGTAATAATGGTCAATGAACGCTGATTCGTAACGTGGCCACACCGCGAGAAGACTAAAAACTCAGAATTTTTTTTTTATACAAGAATGTGTATTTAATATTATCTATATCTACAAAACATTTAGGAGCAGCACTGAGTTTGGTAACAGCAATAGGCTTACCACTAGTATACACTACTGTCTATCGCCTCAGAGATACAAAAATGTGAATAAAAATATGTTCTTCTTCTTCATTTTCATCTTAACGTCAATCCCAGTCGCATCCGAAGCTTTCATCTCGGAGTCTGGTGTCCGCTTTACCAGTCTAACACCAGATATGGCCTAATTTGATATTTTTCGTGAAGTAACTGCCATTAGACCTCCACAACTCAAAGATGATATTGAAGCATTGCAGTTAGACCAGCTGTTGGACTTTTCAGGGCTTCAACTACCCGTAACGACTGCCATAGATGTTGGTATGGCAACTGGGACCAACGGCTTGACGTGCTCTCCGAGGCTCGACCAGACCAATGCAAATATGTAGCTATAATCATACGTACAAATATTTACACTGAGCGGGGATTAAACCCGCAGCTCCTGCATAGCTGCCGCGTTCTCAACCACCACGCCACGGAGGCTGTCCAAAAATGTTATCAAAAGTATACATTTCCTAACATATACCCTCATATAACATAAATACAACAGAATGAAATAAATCTATTCAATTACTTTTGTTTCTCTCCACATAACCATATGATATGAATAACAATGCGAATATTCCCTTTTCATGTTAAAAACTAGAATCCTTACAACTCTATTCTCTAAAATAAACGCGCTTACACAACTCACGCCAGAAAACAACACCAAATAAAGCTAGTCGTTCACTAGAGTGTAACCGATATGACAGCGCTTGTAACAAAATTAAACGAGTTATTGAGAATAAAGTTCTGCATTTTATTAAGTTGCAATAATGTCTATATACGAGTATATGCTCCTGTATAATATTACAGCTAACATGAACTACACAAAAAATTGTCTATACTAGGATTGGGTGTAATTACTTACACGGAGCGCTACTGTGAATAATACAATGATGACGATGATGAAAATAACGTGTCTATCGAAAGATCACCGGTTCGAATCCCACCTAAATTGATTAAATTTTTCCTATCTTAATTAATTTGAATAGTTAAATTTCATCCAATGGCATGTCTATTGAAATTATTGTTACATTACAATAATTGTCAGAATTTCAAACTATCACCACAAATTATAATTGACAACAGTTCAAGTATAAATTAACGCCGTACCAGTTAAACCATATCGGAATAATTGCTACCAAAATTGTCTGGATATTGATAAGTGAGTTGTAATTCAAATTACTCGTATCATTCTTGTGTTAAAATGGAATTTAATGAAATGTTCATTGAAAACTTTGTGACGCAACATTGGCAGCTAATTTGACGTTGATTAATTAACCCTTAAGCAATATTATTAATTACGATAATTGATTTCTACAACGCCAAACTGTCATCTCAAAGTGATGTATTTTAGTTTACTACTAGAAAATGTATTAATATTTTCTAAAGCAATATTAACAAGACAGATTTTTGTACATCTTAGTAGATAATTCGATTTACCGTGTTATGGTTCTTTCTTTGCCTGACCATAAAATTGATTTTAGAAAATTAATTAAACTATTTAAGAATAAATCTAAATAAGTTAGTCATCCTAGTACTTTCAAAAAAATTGAACTTGTAAAAAAATCATCATCGTCATCTTAGAACTATTCCCGTTTGCATCAAAACTTCGTAATCAGTGTGGTCTACTTACTTTTACTCTTTTTTGGTGTGCCTTATATGGTTTCTATGAGAACGGCTGGCTTTTGATCTCCTAACCCTGCGATTAAATTCTGTGCCGATGCCTCGTTCATATCAAACGGGCACGGCACACCTGGAACCGGTTTGCATGTAAAGTTGACTTGGCTCCAAATGTCTGTACATCGAAGTCAAACCTCATACACCGAACTTCTTAGTATATTCGTTACTTTAATTAGAAAACTATCAGGTTTTTAAATATGACAATGTGTTTGATCACGAATTCAATTAATGGTTTTTTACTACCGAAAGGTTCTGGAGCCGATTCACCATTGTAATGAGACAAATGTTTAGTCTATCACATGCGATGTTAATTAGTCATTTACATGTTAATGTTACGCCACAGTGGACGTGGAACTTTCTCAACATTGACGTTGGGCACCGTAACTATTCCAATTTCGACAACTTTAGGATTATTTAGACAACTTTCCGTTTTCCGATCGCCTTTAGTTTAAAATATAAATAAACAACTTTAGAAAGTAATTACGTTCGTTCAGGAATTAATTATTGGAATTTGTGTGAAATGAATATATTAATGGAGGTTAAATTTAACTATTAGGGATATTTTTGACTTTGACTCCCACCTGCTACCATCCTGGTATATCTTTCACTTCTTCTACTTTATCATACTTGTTTTCAAATACGCTCGCCGGTTTCGGGCAGTCTTGTCCTTTCTTTAAAATACCTCCGATCTGATTGACATACGTATGTCTAGGTCCACCCCTACCAGGTTGTACATTCAGCCTCAATGAGTTATCGATTAATATAGGAATAATTTAATCAGTTCAGGCGGAATTATAACCCGGAATCTTTTGCTCTGACCACTGAGCTACCGAACTCTGAAGCCATCCAAATCTTCCTATATATATATCCGTCTTAAAGCAACGGTGGGAGCCATCTGTCGATACTTTTACGAACTATCGGAACCTGTCGAAACCGATTTCAATAGTTAGCATACTAAATGCTTTAAAATTTTCACTCAATTAATATTCCATAAGTGAAATATCTATACTAATATTATAAAGCTGCAGAGTTTGTTCGTTTGTTTGTTTGAACGCGCTAATCTCTGGAACTACTGGTCCAATTTGAATGATTCTTTCAGTGTTGGGTAGTCCATTTATCGAGGAAGGTTTTAGGCTATATATCATCACGCTACTACTTAAAGGAGCGGAGCATTGATACTAAATGTTAACAAATCCGGAAATTTTTTATACATATGTTGAAGACTAAAACATACGGGCTCAAAGGGATATGAAGCTTCAAAATATACCCCGAGCGAAGCTGGGGTAGGTCAGCTATATAATTATATAGGGTCTCAAGTCAATCACGCCTTATAGTCGATGCATCTGCTAAACAACGAGCAATACTGATGCAGGCTTTCCTCATAGGGTTGGGCAGTCAGGCGGCAGTTGCTCTTCTGTCTTTATATACCTTTTATGCCATTTTCAGATTCCACATATGTATTATATGCCAAAATTCCCTTTTAGTTTTTCACCGCAAGTTTTTTGTAGACTCCAATATCCATATAACAATAGCTATATCAGAGGTAAAAGCTCCTTTGGTAGCATACTGGTATAAAACGTGAACCTCTTATTATTATAGAAAAAAGGCGTCTGCCTTACAAAAACCTTAATACTCCGCAAAATGTGTCATGAGCTGAGTCTTTGAGCTCGCAATCGTTTCAGACGCATTATTCCACTTGACAAAGCCTGGAACGTAGTCATAACGCGATTAGATGGCGGAATTCAATCGGTAACATAGAAGTAAAAACTAGTCTAAAACTAAACCATCTTAAATTTGGCGGCTAATACGAAAGCACCTAGTTAAGTTAAGCCGCGTCGGGGTGACGGGTGGAGCCGCCTGTCACCCTTTCAGAAGCAGGCCGCGGTGCGCATTGCTCGCCTCCCCGTTTCCGGGGACGAGTTGGGGACTCTGTGATCCCCACACCCGAGTAGGGCCAGATCGAGAGAGATGGATCTGGGTCGGCCGGGGTGCAAGGGATATGCCTGTCAACCTCACCTTCGGCAATCAACAACGACACACGGGCACCGTGCGTTTTAGTCGGCTTAAGTCCGACATAACTTCTCATATCGGTTCCGGCGGGGATATTCATGAGGATTTTCCGCACGCGATAAAAAAGTTAAGCCGTTTCCAACAGAGTAAAATTTGGGCCACCCCATGATTTTCCATTCGAAATCGTACAAAGCGTCTTAGGAATAGGGCTGTTGAACATCAGACAGATATATATAGCGCAGATTTGGCTTCAGATGCATGGCTTGAGTCAACAATAGTGCCCGGAAGACGCCAATCAATAGGCTTACCCTCTATTACGTGGGACAGAATACAATGATTGGTGAAATGTGGGTGTTAATTCACCTCTACCAAACCTTTCGGGGATAAAAACGTGATTATATGTGGTGTGTAATGTGATGAAGTTAAGTTACGGTTAGTCAAGCTTAATAAGGGTGCAGGATTTTGGTCTCCCTCGGCAAATAAGAATTTGCATACAAACGGTGTCTTTACATTCCTCACTGTGTTCCGTTCGTTAGAACGCTTATATTAGCCTAAGTAGTTACGCTTTTCTTACTTAATTTCATTCGTTTTGGCAAGGTTTGTTAACAAAACGTGAGCGTGGTAATTTGAATCTACAGAACTAGAATACTTACAAAGAAATTTAATTAGATTATATAACTTTTATTAAAGTACATACATACATACATACATAAAATCACGCCTCAATCCCCGGAGGGTTAGGCAGAGGTAAATTAACATCCACATTTCACCAATAACTTTATTCGTTCCCACGCAATACGTGGTGAGCCTATTGGCGTATATCGGACACTATAGTTGACTCGAGCCCCGCATCTGAGGCTGAGTCTGGGCTGTATATATTTGTCTGATGTTAAACAGCCCTATCTCTTAGTCGCCTTATACAACGCCGCATGGGAAGGGATGGGGTGGCCCTAATTCTACTCTGCCGGGAACCACGCGGCGCTTATTAAAGTAAATTGATACACTTGTATAATTTATTGATTAAAGTAAAATCCGGTGTATATATAATATATGGGTATATATATATGTATATATATACTATAGGTCCAGGTAGTTAGAGCTCTTAACAGTCCGACTAATCGAACGATTGATCTTCGATATCACTAATCACACACACACTAATGTACTTACAGGGTTGGCAGCGCGACTGTAACTCCTCTGGTGTTACAGACGTCTATAGGTCACGGTAACCACTTTCCATCAGGTGGGCCGTGTGCTTGTCTGCCAACTAAGTGGTATAAAAAAAAAAATCAGATGGCAGTCGGTTAACGGAAAATAACAGAATTCAGCCGCATTATATTTAAACCAGCTGACCTCAATAGAGTTGGGAAAATGCTCAAAAATTTCTATTTACTGATCAAGTCTTTTTCTTTTGACGTTTAGTTTACCCTTTTACTACTTCCTACTACTACTTTTTTTGTTCAGATCAACTGAACTAATGATCATAGACTTTGACTTGACTCTTTCTAAAGACTTTAGAATAAGCACAAATCAATAACAAACTCAACTAAAAAGTGTATTTCAAATAGATGATTTCAGAGAGATGTTCGTTAATACTTCGGACAGTATAATAAAAAGTGTACCTTAAAAGGAGAACAAATCTTTTTATACTCGTATGGCATGAAATCTTCTTTATAAATTTAAAATAGTAATGTGGGCGAGAGTACATTAAGTAATCCGCAGTAAGCTTTTGTTATCCTTTGTATTACGGGCGGGAAGGTAAGAGCAAAAATTGAAAATCGAATATCGAAGTGAACTATAATCTATACTAATATTATAAAGCAGCAGAGTGTGTTTGTTTGTTTGTTTGTTTGTTTGAACGCGATAATCTCTGGAGCTACTTGTCCGATTTGAATGATTCTTTCAGTGTTGGGTAGTCCATTTATCGAGGAAGGTTTTAGGCTATATATCATCACGCTACTACTTGAGCGAGCGGAGCATTGATAATAAATGTTAAGAAATCCGGCAATTTTTCATACATATTTTGAAGACTAGAGACGAGCTAGTACATCATATACAGAACAATAAATGAACGAGTGATATCATATGAAGAATGAATTGAATGAAAGGGAATCGGATGCTATTAGCGTATTTTTTTAATTTATTTCATCATGTCTCGGCATCATGGCGTCGGTAGCTTAGTGGTTAAAAAGTCAGCCTTACGAACGAGAGGTCCAGAGTTCGAATCTTGGCCGTTATACTAACGACGTGAACCCACTCCTAACACAAGCAATTGGAGGGGATAGAAGGAATATTTCGATTTTAATATTCTTTACTGAAAAAAAAACGTGATATTGAATACAATGATTGGTGAAATGTGGATGTTAATACACCTCTGCCTAACCCTCCGAGGATAAAGACATGATTATATGCATTATGATTTCATGTTAATGATTTAGATGACAATTTGTATTTGAATTAGGTTATGCTTTTTATTTTTTAGATGTAAACATGAAAAGTAATATAATCGCTTCGAACAAACTTATTAAGAAAATTTATTTTTACTTGTCCTTATTTGCATTCTTTATATTGATGCTATCATCTTGTCACCTCAAGTCTACAAGATGTCTTCAAAAATAATAAATTCCCTCAAGTAATACATTTGTTCTCCTCCGTACGTATCCTAACTTCAATTAGATGCGTAATGCAATACGCATCTAATGGAAGTAAATTCACTTATTCAAATCGATTAAGACATAGAAAAAATTGAATCGGTTCAGGCGAGATTCGAACCCTGATCTTTCTCTTAACCGTCACCATAAGACAGATATAGAAGAAGATAGAAGAATATGAATGGTTTTGGGCGAAGGTTCTGTGGCAGAGCGTTCCCCTTGTAAGGAAAAGAAATTCAGGTTCGAAACCCCGCCTGAACCGATTAAATTTTTTCTATGTCTTTTTTTTTATATAGGACACGTCAATTGGACTTCGCCTTGTCTGATGGTAAGCTGAAGGCAAAGTCCCAGAAAGGAGGGTCGATTTGAATATTTAGCATACTAAATGCTTTAAAATTTCGTTCAAATCCACTTTTTATCTGGAAAAGATACCGGACGTTAATATTACTTCCTTTGTCCAAAGTTTCACTTTGTAGTATATTACAATTGCTACGAATACAATTTCTTCAAGACTAACTTTAAGAGTGACAAACTTTCTGCTCACCATTTAAGCATTTCTTCTATATTGAGACGAGTTCCTGGCAGTAGTAGCAACTACGCAACGTGATTTTTTCTTACTGTTATTTTATTCAGAATGATTCTGATACTACCCTCTATTTTTTCAAGTGTCCATGAATATTTCATCAACCTTAAACTAATATTATCAACATACGGATTACCGGGAGTTTGACAAAGGAAATATAGCCTACTATGTAGAGATGTTATGATTTGATTTGATTTTATAACTTATATCGATGATTTGTTTTGCTTCCTTCATCGACGATTGTGAGTCGTCATAAAACTATGTTATTTAGTTTGGCCTGCTTGTTGGTGGTTCAAATTTTACCTTCTTCCTGTTGACTGATTGATCTGATTTTTGGTATACATCTATATTCCTCGGGGCTCGTATCTTGGACCTAAATCGCGAGAACTACGAGAACATGACGCGAGCGGATTTTTTTTTTTAAATCTTTTTTATACCGCTTATGTAGCGACATGCACACAGTCCACCTGATTAAAAGTGCTACACCAGAGGAGATGCACTCGTTCTGCCGACTCTGTAAGGATAGAGAGTTTCTGTGCCGTCAGTGTAATAAAGAAAGTAGAAAAAGCTTCGGTCTTCACACTGATAGCACAGAAATTCAAATTGAGCTCAATTAGAATTTAAAGCTGGATAAATAAGTTTATGAACTTTCATATCTATCTGTATAAGCATAGCGCACTTTTTTGCAAAGTCACCTATGTATCCTTATAGTTCATTATTAATTAGTGATCGTTAGAAACTTCTTTTTTTTTTAAATTAGTCCTATACTAATATCATAAAAGCGGTAGAAACTTAGTCTATCTGTTACGTTTTAACGTCTTAACCATTGAACCGATTTCGATGATATTTCCAACAGAGACAGATTAGACCTCTGAAAAGGCCTTAGACTATGTTTGTTTGCGATAACTGATAACCATGCAGGCGGAGCCGGGGGCAACGGTTATAAAATATTCAGTGTTTTAGGTTTGTTGTCATTACTGTACTTATATTATACTTACATACACATACATACAATCACGCCTTTATCCCTGGAAGAATATGTAGAGGTGAATTTACGTCCAAATTTCACCAATCATTGCATTCGGTTCCACGTAATAGGGGGTGAGCCTATTGCCATCTTCTGGGCCCTATTGTTGACTCAAGTCATGCATCTGAGGCTGAGTCTGAGCTGTATATATCTGTCTGATATTAAATGGCCTTGGTAGAGATGGGGTGGTCCAAATTCCACCACACGTCCTTAATACTTAAGTATATTTTACAACTATCTATAACCCTCTCGGTGAATATTCCTTTCAAATATATAATTTAAACGATATTTGGTTAGTAACCCTCTCATACCGCTGTAAAGATATTGATCTTGGCCAAACAACGGCAATAAGCCAGTTAGGCGTTATTAACACCACTGTGTAGCACTGTACATCACAGGACGAACTAATTGGAATGAGCATTGCGTACATTCGGCGAATTATTAATCTATTACCTCGGAGCTCCGACTAGGGTGACCATGTTTCAATTAGATGTAATAGGACGTCTCCTGTTAATAGTTTCTATTTAAGTAACAATAGTAAAAACAATAAAAAATATATTTTTTTAAGTAAAAATAGTAATGCCATCTAGCGAGGTATAGTCAACAGACGGACCAAATATAAAAAAAATAATTAAAAATATTTTTTGGCAAAAGTGGAATGTAAAATGAGGAACCTACCTATTTAGCGTCTCCGCAATAAACTATCAACTATCCCTACAATTTATCAGAATAGAAATGATTTATGCAAATCTTTTGAATTAGCTAAGATTAAAAAAAAATTGAATCGGTTACTGGTGACTTACTGATATGTATATATAGAAGAATTTGGATGATTTCGGGCGAAGTTTCTTTGTAAGGGAAAGATTGAGGGTTCTAATCCCGCCTGAACCGATTCAATTTTATCTATATCTTAATCAATATGAATAGTTAGCGTACTAAATGCTTTAAAATTTCATTCAGTCTTTCGAATTAAGTTTGTAGTTCAGTCTCACTCACTTTTCGGTCCCTATTAGATTTTGAAGTCAGTTTATTTGTAGTTTTACTAAAACTGTTTATTTTCCATCTTTAATGAAGATTTTCTCATTTATTTGAAACAAGTGAAGAAAGGAAGAAACGTCTTTCGGTATGTCGGAGAAAAAATGCATCCAAGGATATTTTTAAAGTGAGAGAATAATTTAAATAGTTTTTAATAGCTGTTGTGCTTACATTGCACATCAGCTATTAAATATTATCTTGTGTAAGAGGGTTATTCTATTGTCTTGAAAATCCTGCTGTAAATGTTAATACTATGAATCTTTACTTGAAATCCAAAGACAGGGAGTTTCACAAAATGTCCGGTAAATTTGAATTTTGTGCGGATTCTAAATGAAAGCACGTATTACAATTTCTACAGCAATCGACCCGCCAAACGGTAGCCTTTGAACATGTACTTACTTCATACTTCTATTACATCTTATTAGTAGGGAGAGTTCTCGCAGATTCATCTGGATCATTAAACTATACTATGTATTTATAATCTGTCATTTTTATATTTGGATAAATTGTTAAAATGATTATAAGTAGATGATTGGGTTCTGTTCATTAGATTACATAATACTACTCCAACTTGTGGGATTAGAAAGTCTGTTTTTGCTAAATCTTTAAGGAGGTAAGACACGGCGGTATTTCCGACCAATTGAGCAGTCCGACTGGGGAAGAACCTCCGCCCTACAGAATACCGCGGCCATAATAACTTCGTGTTGTTTCCAGCGGTGAGTGGGGTAGCCTAAGCTCACTGGAAAATTTGTGCTGTCAGTTGGAAGACTAAAGGGTTGTCCTGTTTTGTCTTTTTTTTTACGTGCGCAAAATCCCCACGGATATCTCTCCACCGGAGCCGGTGGGAGAGGTTATGTCGGACTCGAACCGACTAAAACGCACGCCGCCTGTAGGTCATTTTGGTTGCCGAAGGTGAGATTGACAGGCATATCCCTCGCACCCCGGCCGACCCAGGGCCATTTCTCACGACCTGGCCCTCTCCTCGGGTGTGGAGACTACAGAGTCCCCAACTCGTCACTGGAAACGGGGAGGCGCGCCAGGCGCTGCCGCCGCGGCCAGCTTCTGCCAGGGTGACAGGCGGCTCCAAGTCCTGCTTTGTCTTCTACACTGACGGCACAGAAACTCTGTACTTACAGTTGTTGGCAGCGCGAGTGTGACTTCTCTGGTGTTACAATCGTCCATAGGCCATGGTAACCACTTTCCATTAGGTGGGCCGTGTGCTTGTCTGCCACCTAAGTGGTATAAAAATAAAATAAAGTGAAATAGATTAAACACCCTTAAATCAAAATAGCCCTCTACATAAAATAGTGCTTACGTTAAACTCCAGATCATATTTCTGACACAGACAATATACTGTTTATAAGTACGATGTTTCTACTATAAAAAAAAGGTTAAACGTCGCAAGATCTCCGAACCACTTATGATTTTTATGCAAAACCCACGTTGAAGTTTTGTTCTGTTGCAATGTGAAAGAACGACAACGTTACTCGACAAACAGGGATAAAAGCGTGATTATATGAAAGTATGTACGTATAAATTCGAAATAATTACGAAAGTAGTATAAACGTCAAGCGTGAATATATCGGGATCATAGCAAGTGTAAGAACATGGTTTCTACCTACCTAATGAGAAAGAGATATGACCACATAGAATAGAATAAGAATAGAATAAGTTTTATTTCAGATTTTTCAATCCATAAATTGTTAGTAACTTAGCAATTGAATAGATAAATTAATTATGGCTTTCGGTGCTACTCCCTGTGCTAGAGGTACAGCATGTGGCTGGAGCCAACGGCTCAGCAGTAGGGAGTCCCACCGATCAGCTAAAGTGCTCAGAACGATGTTAGGACTAGGGATGATGGTATGAAAATAGTCCGTACGCGCTTCGGCGAACATGGATGATGCGCTACAATGGCGCGGCAAGCCGAACATCAGCCTGAACGCATTATATTACTGAACGCGCAAAGCACCATATGCACGCTGCGTAAAGTTTACCCACAGACTGCACGTGTAGAAAGATTTGCAGTAAGCTTTAAGACTTACTTAAAGAGTATGAATTCAAAATATCAGCACAGCAAAGAAAACAGAAAATAAAAAGTCAAGTGACCGAGTTCAAAGACCCCAGGTATCCAGGTTCACACCCAGGAAGAGGGCCAGATCGTGAGAGATGGCCCTGGGTCGGCCGGGGTTCGAGGGATATGCCTGTCAACCTCACCTTCGGCAACCAAAGCGACCCACAGGCGGCGTGCGTTTTGGTCGGTTCGAGTCCGACATAACCTCCTCCACCGGCTCCGGTGGGGAGGTACTCGTGGGGATTTTGCGCACGTAAAAAAAAAAAAGGTATCCAGGTAATCCTACTCAGAAGTGCAATATGTAAAGTGCGATCCACTCTGCCACTAATGTACATAAAACCCGTTGTATTTAAAAACCACAAACCATCTGCGTGACGTCATAATCACGTTAATTCCTGCTTTGTTTTTGTGAGGGACCAACCCGCGATCTGAATTGCTAATACTCTATTTGTCATATTTTAGGCGGTGCTGGCAGATGGCGCCGCTGTCTCTACAAGTGTTCGCTTATTTATTTATGTATTAAACGGTAATTGGACAATCTGTTCGAGGGTTTAGAGATGAAAGATAATGATTTTTTATAAGTCAATGTAATGTTTGTGAATAATTTTGGTTAAATTCATTTTTAATTTCCTAAATATTATCAGAATTTAGAAGAATTTTGTTGCGAAATAAATATATTTTAGTGTTCAGTATCCTTAATATGACTTAACCCAAGTGTTATCATTTAAATAACTCAAATGTACAGAAAGAAAGATATAACCACTTATTATACTTACACTACGCATAAAACACAATTAATTTTATAACAGTTTGGTAAAACCAGGTACATATATAACTAAAAGTCGATGTAATGATAATTTTGAATAGAACATCTGTACATACACTTGGCCGTTTCGACTGCCAAGGCAACCAGTCTTTCACAACCAGTTGTAATCGAAGTCTTTTCGTCCTTGATGGTAACCAGTTGCCATCGAGGAAGTTTTCTTCCTAGTTCAAAACCAGGATCTTTTCGTAACCAGCTATGGTTGTATATGTTGTTTACTGGTGGTAGAAACTTGGTGGCACAAATTTGTCTCAAGTTTCGACCGGGTAGGTACCACCGTGCACTATTGCGAAAAACCCTCCATAGCAATTCAATCTCGGTTGTATTGTGTTCAGGGGTCAGCATGTGCATAGCCGGGCAGAGGTGGTGGTTGTCGCAGCACTAGTGGGACCAGTGGGTCTTGGCGTAGTCTAGTGGGGATGGCGCGGGGCGATGCGCCGAACAGGGAGACCTGTAGAAACGGTGGTGCCGCTGGCCGCCCGCGGTATAGTACAGGGGCCCAACTGGGGTTAACCACCTTGGGAGGCTGCCTCACCAGGCCGCGCATAATCCCGATATGGTTCGTCGTGCCGGTTGGTGACCGGATTTGGGAGCCCGGCGACCATACTCGGGGGGGTACGGGGGCCCTTCCGTTCGGCGCATCGGCTCTCGCCATGCCTCACATTCATAGATAAAACCAATATCCCGCGCTTTGTCACACGGTGCTGCGGCGGCAATCACTTCTTTTTTCACGCCTTCTCCCACCCAAACTCATGGCAGCGCAATTTACAGAAAAAGGCAACACAGCGGCTCGTCACACTCCCAAAAGCTTGCTATTTGAGGTGGAGTCCACTAATATCTGTGGGCTCCATGCAAACCTCAACGCCGTCCACCAACACCTAGAGACGGCGAAACCTGCCATGTTTTTTCTAACGGAGACGCAAATACACCGCCCTGACGACACGACCTACTTGCTCTACCCTGGCTATATTCTTGAGGAAAGTTTTCGTGCAAAAGCCGGGGTGTGCGTGTTTGTTAGGGCGGATGTTTGCTGTCGCCGTTTGCGCTGCCTAGAGGACCCATCCTTCTCCGTCCTTTGGGTACACGTAGACCATGGCCCTACGAGTCAGATCTATGTGTGCCTCTACCGTTCCCATACAGGAGATGCTGAGACAACTCGACTCTTTGAATATCTGAGTCAGGCGGCAGATGATGCGCAGGAGCGATTTCCGAATGCCGAAATGGTATTTTTGGGGGATTTTAACGCCCACCACGAGATCTGGTTGGGCTCCTCCAAAACAGACCATGCGGGAAGAGCCGCCCACGCATTTGCTCTGGCGCACGGCCTGACCCAATTGGTGCACGAGGTCACTAGGATACCAAGAAGGTCAGGCCAAGCACCTTCTCTGCTAGACCTTCTGCTGACGAGTGATCCGGACCGGTACAGTGTATCGGTGCGAGCCGCGTTAGGCAACTCTGACCACTGCCTGGTCTGTTCCACGGTGCCTATTATAGCGCCCCCACGACCCATGCAGGGGAAGCGGCGTCTCTGGCACTACTCGTCAGCGGACTGGGATGGACTTCGTGACTATTTTGCGTCCATCCCGTGGGTTGAGCGCTGCTTTGAAGGTAAGAACCCATCGGATTGTGCTACTGCTGTCGCCGGTGAGATCGGTCTGGGTATGGAATACTATATCTCATACACCGATGTCACCGGTGACCGCGGGGTGCGCCCTTGGTTCGGGCGCGAGTGCGCAGAAGCTGTTAAACAAAAACAGTCTACGTACCGCGCTTGGGTAAGGGCGCGCGCCACGCGCCATCCCAATCTGGGCCACTTCAAGGCGGCGTACAACAGAGCCACAAAGGTCTGTAGAAGGGCCTATGTCAGAGCGGATGCCCTGCGCATAGCGCGGCTTGGTCAAGAGCTAGTGATGCATCCCACGGGAAGCCGTGGCTACTGGCGACTGGCTAAGGCCGTGCAAGCCAACTTCTGTCAGCCTTCGCTGCCTCCGCTGCGTAACCCTGATGGATCCCTGGCCCATGAGCCGCAAGAGAAGGCAAATCTGCTGGCTAATCTCTTTGCGGCCAACTCCCGAATCGATGATTGTGGTACGCAGCCACCAACACTACCCGACAGTGACCACGCGATGCCTGATATCCATATCAGGCAACGCGATGTCCGTGCAGTGCTGCAATCACTCGATGTCCGGAAAGCCAGTGGTCGGGATGGTATTCCAGCGGTAGTTTTGAAAAAATGTGCAGCGGAGTTGTCTCCAATGCTTACGCGCCTGTACCGGCTATCCTACAGTTCGGGTACAGTGCCTTTGCCTTGGAAAGAGGCGAATGTTCAGCCGATTCCCAAGAAGGGGGATCGCTCGGAGCCAGCCAACTATCGACCCATAGCCGTCACCTCAGTGCTGTGCAAAGTGTTCGAGCACATAATTAACAAACAGCTCATGCGGCACCTAGAGGATCACTCCTTAATTAATGACCGGCAATATGGCTTCAGGCCGAAACGGTCAACGGGTGATCTTCTAGCATACGTTACCCATCTTTGGGGTGAGGCTATGGACAAGCACGGCGAGTCACTGGCAATTAGTCTTGACATCGCCAAAGCTTTCGATAGAGTCTGGCACAAATCGCTTCTTTCTAAGCTACCTGCCTTTGGTCTGCCTTCTAGGCTGTGCAACTGGGTTGCTAGCTTCCTGCAGGGGCGCCGTATTCGCGTCCTTTGTGACGGACGAGCTTCGGAGTTTCTGCAGGTTAATGCTGGCGTGCCCCAGGGGTCCGTCTTATCACCCACTCTCTTTCTTCTGCATATCAACGACATGCTGTCTACCGGCAATGTTCATTGTTATGCAGACGATAGCACTTTACATGGGAGTTATCATGGACATCCAGCGGCCAAGCAGTCAGATATCGCAGAGAAAAGGCAGCTTCTTGTCAGTGAGCTTGACGGGGTCCTGAGTCACATTTCTCAATGGGGCTCTGAGAACCTGGTTGAGTTCAATGCCAAGAAGACGCAGGCATGTGCGTTTACAGCAAAAGTATCTTCTTTCCTTCCCCTCCCCACTCTTCAGAGCACGCCACTGCCGCTGCAGGACAATCTCAATATCCTAGGTATGGATGTTCGCTGCAACCTGAATAACAAAAACTACATCGAAAGCATCATCAAAACAGCCTCACGAAAACTCGGAGTCCTGAACAGAGTGAGACGATTTTTCACGCCGGAGCAGCGGTGTCTTCTATACAAGACACAAATTCGCTCCTGTGTGGAGTACTGCTCGCATCTCTGGGATGGTTCAGCAAAGTACTTACTAGATGCTCTCGACAGGTTGCAGCGACGTGCGGTCCGCATCATTGGGAATCCCGAGATCACGAACACCCTAGAACCTTTACAGCTGCGTAGAGATGTTGCGTCCATGGCTGTATTTTACCGTCTGTACCATGGTGAGTGTTCTGATGAGCTCTTCCAATTAGTCCCACCCTCCCCTTTCCTACACAGGACCACGCGTGCAGGTCTTAAATGTCATTCGCACACGGTGCAAAACATCCGATCAAGAACCAAGCGGTTCGGAGACTCTTTCCTCTGTCGCACCATTAAGGCCTGGAATTCATTACCAGCTCACGTGTTTCCTTCTTCCTACAGTCCCGGGTCCTTTAAGCGGGGCGTGAAAAAGCATATGATAAGGCCGTCAAGCTGAGTGTCACCATTGTCACAAGGTATGTGTAAGTAATGGTGACCCTCTTTTCTGGGATTTTGCCTTCAGCTTACCATCAGGCAAGGCGAAGTCCAATTGACGTGTCCTATATAAAAAAAAAAAAAAAAAAAAAAAAAAATGGTGCTAACGCAGTTTGTTACAACTTGTATCGATGTAAATTTACAAGTTCATAACTTTGCCTTTAGCGTGTACTACTATCAAACTAATGTAGTATTTCAACTAGCTTTACCCGCCGCTGCAGCAATTAACAAGCAGGCGAGGATTAGTTTAGCACTTACAACTATGTTCACTATAAACTGCAATCTGTTCTCATGGAGTATGAAGTGTACAGGGTAATACAAGGATCTGCCAGTTATACCCGACTAAAGCTTTAAGATGGATTTAATCTATATATATAAAAGAAAGTCGTGTTAGTTACACTATTTATAACTCAAGAACGACTGCGCCGATTCAGTTGAAAATTGGTGGGGATGTAGCTTAGGACTAGGAGATGAACATGGAATACTTTTCATCCCGTTTGATCTTCATCCTGTTGGACCGCGTTCCCGTATGACGTGATATAAAACCTCAAAGAGAATACAAGTCACTAGAACATGGTATAACCAAAATGCATCTGACTCGGAATAACAAAATTTGGAATGACAGAAACATAATTATAATTTTGTCTGTGGTTAAGTATAGTTAAAAAATGGACAGTTACAATTTTGTCTGAAATTAATAATAGGTAATAATCAGTATTAGTCAGTCACTCGATAAAAAATTTATCTCTGCAATATGAATATATGAAAATAGCTATAACATAATATTAGGTTTGAGATATAGAAGTAAACACAACTTAAATTATATATGATTATTATAGATAATTATATATGATATTAATTGAATATATTCTGAAAGTAACGCGAACGAAAAGTCGCGGGCAAAAGCTAGTAAATTATAAAAAAGAAAGAATACATGGCTTACTAGGAAACTAAACTAAAAAACAAATTGTTGGTGAATTGAAGATTAGGCAAGAGATAGAGTAACAAAACATTTACCGATCGATTATTTATTTATCTAAATTTAGATAAATAAATAATCGGTTCAGGCGGGATTCACGATTCAGGGAAAGATCGCGGGTTCAAATCCCTTCTGAACCGATTCCATTTTTTCAATCCTAATTGTCTTCTAATAAAGCTTTATGTTTATAATTTATTTTAAGTTTTGGTACTTAATGGGTCTTAGTAGGATGAAAAATAGTCGAGCTCTGGTAAAATCTCTATCTAAATACATTCATACGTTTTAAGAATTATCTTCTTATATATAAAATTCTCGTGTCACGGTGTTCGAACTTGAACTCCTCCGAAACGGCTCGACCGATTCTCATGAAATTTTGTGAGCATATTGGGTAGGTCTGAGAATCGGCCAAGATCTATTTTTCATCCCCCTAAATGTTAAGGGTAGTCCACCCTTAACATTATATGGCAAAACAACGTTTGCCGGGACAGCTAGTCTTATATATAAAATTCTCGTGTCACGGTGTTCGAACTTGAACTCCTCCGAAACGGCTTGACCGATTCTCATGAAATTTTGTGAGCATATTGAGTAAGTCTGAGAATCGGCCAACATATATTTTTCATCCCCCTAAATGTTAAGGGTTGTCCACCCTTAACATTATATGGCAAAACGACGTTTGCCGGGACAGCTAGTAGATACATAATTCTTTATTGTACACAAACAAATTCACAGTAGGACAAGTAGGTAGCATGTATACAGGTCAATGAGCGGCCTTATCGTTGAAGCGATTTCGACCAGGCAACCCTTTTGCAGGCAAAATTACGATTCATCATTTGCATTTCTTTTGTTACTTCATCACCTCGGAGTCCGTGATACACCTTTTCCAGTCTAACTTCAACGCGGCTGAATTTCGATATTTTCCGAGTAACGAATTATGATTATTAGTCAAGCCAACTCCTATTCTTCTTAGTCCATTAGAGATTGTGTTTTGTTTGTTACATTTTATTTTATTAATATCCATCGCCATTATCATGTCAGGCAAAGAGATCCTCTGTCAAAATGTAAGCCTCTCACAACATGCGCTCAACAGAGCGCCGCTTTTGTTCAACGAGTTGTGAGTCGTTGAGTCCGAGAGCTTTTAATACCAAATTATCTTTTTAAAGTTTTACTTCCTGCCCAATAAATTTAGCTAATTCTATTGTTAATGCATCAATCTTGACGTTCATAAGTGTTATATCTCGATAATTTGATTATTTAAAAATTTCTATTGTATTTTTATCTATTTCTATTTTATTATTAGCCGCGGTAGCCTAGTGGTGTGGGTAATGGACTGCTGAGACGAGGTCTCGGGTTCGATCCCAGGTTTTACCATGATACACACCAATGACTTTTCGATGTTTTTCGAAGTTATGTGTGTATTTATCGCAGGTTTATAACTGCCCGGTTAATGGCAATAGGCTCGCCAGCTATTACATTGGGACTTAAACATAAACTGGCGAAATGTGGGTGCTAGCACCTCTGCCTACCCCTTCGGGGATATAGGCGTGAGTTTATGTTATTTATTTTACATATTCATATAATCACCCTATTATCCCTGGAGAGTTAGGTTATTTTATTTTAACCAGCATTTAAAGTGATTACTTTTAATGCTGACTGCATTAAGAGTATACATTTCGAAACAAATAATGGACTGTTTTGTCACATTTTAAAAAACAATTACGTCACTGGCATCGGGTCCAGAGGGATCAAACTTCTGGCAGGTGGAGATCCAGAGACCAAATATATCACTGTAATCGTCGTGTCGAGCACTAGTGTTACTGCAAATAATCGCTTTTTTTGATTATCTAGTATGATCGCTTGTAACTTTTTTAGCTTGGCTGAAGGGGTTACAAGTGTTTTCTGTTAGTAGTCATTATTTTCTAAGTCTTTTTTCAATTCGTTTGGGGTCAGCTTGCTAGTCTAACTGTGATGGGGATAAATTTCGATATTTTTCGTGAAGCGACTACTATCTGACATCCATAACCAATTGGCGACAGTTAACCTAATTGGTTGGTTCTGTTACTAGCATTTTTAATAAAAATATGAAGGAAGGGAAATATATATTCAGCCCATTTTTCTACTCTAATACTAACCTTTTAGAAACGAACTCAATTCCTGAGAAACAAAGCGCACAGTCAGTAATCCTTTATAGTACAGTTGGTATCAAACCAAAACCGTACTGAGGTAACAAGGAAATGTTACAACGCGTCGCGGCAGGATAGCCAATTAGCGGTAATAGGATATCAAGTGCTTTGTGGGTTCCGTTCAAGGGCAACGTTTAGTGGCGTTTGAACTTGGCATCAGAGAGTTAAGTACAGGTAGCTTAGAAGCTTTTTCATCAAAAAGAGGTAGGCAGTGAGTTATTTAATACTCACTACTTTCGTTTTGCACGTAATTGAGGGTACTAGGAGTTGTGGCTTATCATTATCGTTGAAATGTTATATAACTCCTATGTTACCTACACCAGCTCGTGCACTACTATCGTTGCTCCTCCCTGCTGCGGTTTTCCCAAGCGCCTACAATATGGGGTTCTTCAAGAGGGGCATCAGAAGGTTTCTTCATGGTCGGCAGCGCGAGTGTGACACCCCTGGTGTTGCATACGTCCATAGGCCACGGTAACCGCTTCCCATCAGATGGGCCGTGTGCTCGTCTGCTAACTAAGTGGTATTAAAAAAAAACTGGTGGTATCGATAACTTTAACGTTCCGTACCTCAAGACAGAAAAAACGGTACCCTTATAGGATCACTCCGATATCCGTCTCTCCGTCCGTCTATCTGTCTGTCTGTCAAGGCCTTTTTCTCAGAAATGCGCAGCGGTGAGTAGGGTAGCCATTCAGATCTCACGGGAGAGTTTTTGTACTGTCAGTGGGAAGGCCAAAGGCTTGTCCTGATTTTGTCTTCTGTACTGACTGCACAGAAATTCTCTCTTCTTACAGGGTCGGCAGCATGGCTCTGACTGTCCTGGTATTGCACACGTTCAAAAGGTGGATAAAGAAAGTATAAAAGAAAGGTACGAAACGTCTAACCCGTATTGCCATGCGAATACATTGTGATCGCTTGATGAGCATCCACAGAATGATGCCCCTTTCATACCTCACTGTGCGCACCGTTTCTGCTTCACTCTCGTAAAATATTTATGAAGTATTGTGATTATTTTGTTTAACACTAGCAGACCCGCCGGCCTTGCCTTTGACACACTTTGAAATCCCATATCACCATTTTAAGTCATAATATTATCAACCTCCAATTTATTAATTACGAATGGAAATATAGCAGATTTGTTGATATTTATGATTACTGCTTCGCTTAGAAATAAATTGTCTATAGCCTTCGTCGATAAGTATATTATTCGATACAAACCGAATTTTTCAATTTGAACCAATTGTTTCTGAGATAAGCGCGTTCACCCAAGCAAACAAACTCTTAAATTTTATAATATTAGTACAGTTCTGTCTACAAATAGCGAATATAAGTGATTTTTAATGAATTTGTCATCTAGTACTGTTCTATAAATAAAACAAGTAAATAAAGCCCGGTATAAAATCGTTTTGGATTCCGAATGCAATACAAAGCTAAAACAAATATTTCTTCCAATCCAAACAAACAAAGTCGTAACTCTAGCTCCGGGTTCCTCAAACAGATTCCTACAATTAAACCGTAGCAGACATTAAAATAAATCTAACATTGCTAAACAGATGCGTTCTTTAATAAGCCCCGCTATTGGATGACCTTCCTTACAATCTTAATTGGTTCAATTTATCGTGAAAGGTGGGACCAAATGGTCCATAATGAACGTAAAGGGTTCCAGATCTGATCTTAATTGTGTGGCCGATATAAATGTTAGGAATCAGTAGCTGGTTTTGTGGCATGCTGGTTCGCAGTAATGTTCGGTATTTGTAACGTCTTCGTGTAATTCTATGAAACCTTTGACTGTTTCAGTTTCGGTTTTGTGGTTTTCTATTGTGAATTCTGTGTATATTGGTTTATAGTTTGAATTGTAATGAATAGCAATTTATTGAAAGATTTTGTATCGGGATTTTCTGTATAGAATTTATTTTGGGATAACATTTTGATTTGAATCAGAAAAGTTTTACATCAGACCAGGTATCCTACACACGGATCGGATTGCACTTTAGCCTACAAATGCATTTGTGAGCCATTGATTGAATTTGATGGCCCTTTTTCTCGGTATCGGATTCAGATTTTAATGTGTTTTAGTACCTAAGTATTTATTAGTCGATGTTGTATCGAAATAAAAAGGTTTTTCTTTCTTCTTCTTTCTTCTTTCTATGCCACATAAAAGCAAAGAAAGCCACATATATGTGTCATTTCAAAAATTGATTTTATCAAAAATATGTTTGCGAATGATAACAAATGTTCTATATTTGTGTGAAATAACAAATACTACATTAAAATCACTTTTCCACTACGTATTTTATAGAAATTCCAAAGACCGACCAAGGAACCAAAAAAATAAAGCATCTAAGCCACAAAATGTAATAACGAAACCTTCCAAAGTAGTTCGAATTGAATACTATGTCACTGTCACTCTAAGCATTATACTGAAACAACGAGATATCATCATATTATAACATTTTATGTATTCTGTACACATTTCACGCTAGAAGCTGAAATATGTTCTGTTAGTATTATTATACTTCCTCAGTATGTATTAGCTCAAGTTCATCTTCAAGACGGTCCTCCAGTAGACGAGGCTCTGGGACAGATTTTTACTTGGGGTTGGGATACAAATGAAATAGCAGTTGCTATTAATAGCCGTACAAACTAAGGGTAAGACTAAGAGTGAGAAGGAGTAAGCAGACCGTGGGCACCAAGGCGAAAGCGTCGAATTTAACCGGGAACGAACGGTAAGATAAGCGGATAAAACCGAAGGGTACATCTAGTTTATGATATTAGTAGGATTTAAATATTGTACTATTAATGTTCCGCGGCAAACACCAGGCTGTCCTGACCCCAGTAGGATGGGCAGACCCAAAAAGTAGCGTGAAACCGTAAAGGATGATATTCGTGCTAATGGTCTCTCTACCATGAAAATACAGACTACCATTTCCGAAACTATTGAACTTAAAATGGTTGTCTCTACCTTTATATATATGCTTTTTCATGCCCGCTTGAATTACCCGGGACTGTTAGAAGAGGGAAACATATGCGCGTGTTGAGAGTTCCAGCTCTTTGTCGTGCGGTAGAGAAAGGAGGCCTCAAACCATTTGATGCGAGATGGTATGGATTCCACCGTGTGTATGTGGCACCACAGGCCAGCACGAGTTGTTCTGGACAGGAAGGGAGATGGTGGGGTTAGTTGAAATAGCTTCTCAGAAGAACACTCGCCGTGGTAAAGGCGATAGAATACTGCCAGAAAGGCAATTACTTCTCTACGCAACTGCAAAAGTTCCAAGGTGTTAGTAACTTCAGGATCACCAATGATACGAACTGCGCGTTGCTGCCATCGTCGAGAGCATCTTACAAGTATTGTGCAGTGCCATTTTATGGATGAGAGTAGTATTCCACCCAGGAGCGTATCTAAAAATAGGAAGAAACTAAAGCTGGAAAGCGGATTCCAGACTACTAAGTGAAAGCATAAGACGCGACTGGGACTAACGCAAGGAAAATGATGATGAAAATAATTAATGTACCGCAGAATCAGAGCTTAAAACAGTCTAACAAATGCGAATTCCATTGACCTTTTGTTATTGGTTATACATACTTACCAAAAAGCTATTTTACTATTTATTTATTCCTTAAAATGAATACTTTATAATAATATAGTGAACTGCTAAAGTTAAACTTCTTAAAACTTAAGTTTTTCAAGATATTTGAATTATGAATGACCATTTTCAGGGACGAGTTGGGGACTCTGTGGTCCCCACACCCGAGGAGAGGGTCAAATCAAGAGATGGCCTTGGGTCGGCTGGGGTGCCTGTTAACCTCACCTTCGGCAACCGGTGGGGGAGCATCCGTGGTGATATTGCGCACGTAAAAAAAAGATGTTTGAATTAGACAATTCAATATCTCGCAACGCCCGAAAACGCTCCATACAAAATCGTATATGTGAGTAACGTCATACGCCCGTTGCGTATTACAAATGTATGGAGGGCAAGAGAGTATCGCATTTATCTTGGTCTACATTGCATTTACGCGTATATAGTTCATAAACTTTTATTATGAACTTTATGAGTATAATTTGAAATTTAATGAGGATTCTAAAAATGTAAATATTGGAATGGTATTTAATTTTTTATATTTTATCTAACTGTCGAAATTAGAAATAATATGAAGTCATAGTTTCTGTTTGGTTAGGTAATATATTATTTTGCAAGGCATATTTTGTCAGAACAAACTAAAATATTAAGCAGTATTGGGTAGAATCGGAAGACCTTCTCAAATAGCCTATTGTAGTTTGTCGTATTTAGGACGGAAATTGTAAAGCTTAGTCTTGACATAAAACTGTGATGTCGTTTCATATGATGTTATATTGTTACAACCAGACATAAAGCAACATTTTGTTGTACATTATTTTGTCTAGGGACTCGTTAGTTGGACGTAATACACATTAGAGTACGAAATACTAGGAGAAAGGTCAAAGGTTTAACTATTCTATTAATTGCTTCTCACTAGTTTCACACTGAGAATTATTATTTTATCAAAAACTAGCTGTCCCGCCCCAGCTTTAATAAAATTGTAAAAATATTTTTTAGTCTTCATGTAATACATTTTAGGTTCAATATTTTTGGGTTCTATTCCAGCCTACAAATATTTTTCAAAAAATTTATTTTTTTGCGATTCATTTGCAAGCAAATCGCACCTCAATCTAAACGCTCGTTCATAATTAAGGTAGATTTACATGCAGCCCCATGTTTCCGTTCCCCCATGCAACTCGTTATGTTCAACCGCAAAAACAAATTGCGTACCCGAAAGAGCACAGCACAGCACATTATTAAAACCGACACGTGACACAACACAATTAAACTGCGAGCAGCGGGATACAAGACGCTTGTGACGTATGTGCGCTGTGTTGTGACGTCATCTGCCAGCTTATTGTCACGATGTTATAATAAGGGTTGGTGTAGATTGTAATTCACGCAGTGGTTACCGGCAGAGTAGAATTTGGGCCACCCCATCACTTCCCATACGGTGTCGTATAAGGGGACTAAGGGATAGGGCTGTTTATTATCAGAAAGATATATACTCAGCAACAATTGTCGACACAGCCTCAGATTCATGGATTGAGTCGACAATAGTAGATACCTGGAAGACGGCAATAGGCTCACCCCCTGTTAAATGGGACCGAATTCAATGATTGATTAAATGTGGGTGTTCATTCACCTCTGCCTATACCTCCAGGGATAAAGGCGTGATTGTATGTATGTATGTAAATTGTAGAATATATATTCATTAAAAAAAATTGCGTTAGAAGCAGTCGCTTCCGAGACTGTTACCTTGGAGTTTGGGGTGTATTGTTCTAGGTTTTACTTCAATTCATACGGTTTCAGGCATTAAGTTTCCCCTTACGACATCCTGAAAGGTTTACAATTACAGTTTTTGTAAACCTTTGTATTTGAATTAAAATAATAAATGAGTAATTGTAAATCTTTGAGAAGACTAACGAAACAGGTGTATGAGGCGAGTGTGGATGGTACCGTCTGGAGGAGAAGACCTAGGCGCACATACCTGGACAAATCGGGGCAGTTTTAAAAAAAGTGGCATGTCAGGAGTACCCTAAACCGACGAGCATGCATGAAGAATGTGATGAGAGTGAATGAAGCGAGAGTAGTATGTCAGGATAGTAGCAAATCGAGATCCAATATCTCTGCAATCTCTATGGGAAACAGGCGTGATTTTATGCATGTATGTAAATCTTTGAGGATGCTGTAAGGCGAAATCAGCCATTCAAACAAAAAATACTGTGGAAAAGTATAAGAGTGTTTTCAATATGTGTCATCTCTCATCACATCATGTGATGTATTTAAATAATAGAGTAACGATGTAAACAAGGTATTTCAAAAACAAAATTTTAAGGAGACTTAATTTTTATGTGGAATTCCCTTCAGATATCATTTTACAGTGCTTTAAGAGTAGATCCATAATAAAAAATAGTTAAGACACCGCTGTGAAGCACTTTGGAGGACTACGTTATGTAAAATAGCGCTTAAGCTTTTTTAATAAAATTTTAAGACGCTGAAAATATCAACATCATTATCCAAACGCCAACCCTGACTGCGTCGAAAGTTTCACCTGAAAGCCCGCTCATAGTCTGCTTTCTGACTTATACTCCTCCACTTTGCTCATTCTCACTTCATGGCATCTCTCATATCATTGAGGTATGTCATCGTTAGTCGTTGGTAGCTTAGTGGTGAAGTTTACAGCATTACGATCAAAATGTCGCAGGAGTGAGTTTACACTCTAACGCAAGCAATTTATCCTGGAGGCGTCTGCAGTGAAACGTGACTGCACCAGCGAATAAGAACCTCTTGCGGTTTATTTGAGGTAAATGTACCATAGAGTTTGGCTCAGATGAATTGTTTGACACGATGTCCACAGCTACATTTTATTATCGCACCGCTCGCCATAGGCAGGGGATTCATCCTCACACATTGCGACCTGAGACGGTGCGCACTAAACGGTATGAAAGAAACTTCATCCCACGTACACTCAAGCTGTGGAATGACCTCTCGGCTGCGGTTTTCCCAAGCGCCTACTGAGACGGTGCGCACTATGCGGTATGAAAGAAACTTCATCCCACGTACACTCAAGCTGTGGAATGACCTCTCTGCTGCGGTTTTCCCAAGCGCCTACTGAGACAGTGCGCACTATGCGGTATGAAAGAAACTTCATCCCACGCACACTTAAGCTGTGGAATGACCTCTCTGATGCGGATTTCCCAAGCGCCTACAAAATGGGGTTCTTCAAGAGGGGCATCAGAAGGTTTCTTCATGATCGGTAACACGAGTGTAACGCCCCTGGTGTTGCATCTGTCCATAGGCCACGGTAACCACTTCCCATCTGGTGGGATTGATTGCCTGCGACCCAAGTGGTATAAAAAAAAATCAGGCACATAAAACACTACTAGCCATTGATATTTAATTGATAATTATATAACGGTTCGGGACTTTTCGCAAATAAATTATGGAACTTACTATTACACATATTGATAACTCACTTGTACTTTTCCACATTACTTTATTGCTTATTACACCTGACCGGTTTCGCCTTACGGCATTCTCAGGGGTTTATAATGACATTTAGGAACATTCCTATTAGAAACATTGCGACACTCTAATAGTCACTTCTAATAGGAACGTTCTTAAATGTCATTATAAACCTTTGAGGATGCCGTAAGGCGAAACCGGTCAGGTATAATAAGCAATAAAGTAATGTGGAAAAGTACAAGTGAGTTATCAATATGTGTAACAACAAATTCCACCAAGTGCCATCAATATACAGTATAAAAAAAAATTGAACTTACTATTTTTGCCAAAGTTTCGATTGCGTTGCAGCACCTATGGCCACGACTTGACTGTGGTGCAACGCATCCGAAATGTCGGCAAAAATAGTGAGTTCCGTGATTTAATCGTGGAAAGAAATCGCTACCGCTAGATGGCGCTGTCTAGTAAACACATTTCAAAGTCCCGAGCGTTATATAATTATTGATATATATACTATTTATTTATTTATTTATACTTTATGCACGATGTACATTGGCGGACTTAATGCCGTAGACATTCTCTGCCAGTCTACCATAGGGTGATGCAGAGCTAGTACGAGGTAGGCGCATATTGACAAGAGATGCGTTTGGTTCTATAAGGACTATAGATTAATTATATATAGGTTCTTAAACATAAACAGTACTTATATCTACTTATCATACTTCAAATAAATCAGAATAGTTATACATATACATAAAAGATATACACATTATAACATAAATATAATACATAAATATAGATATCCATATCAATATGAGTAGAAATATCATTATCGGTGAGATGATGATTCTGCCAATTCTGTAGTGATCAATTGTCGTACCCTAGACTTAAACACATTGCGGCTCGTGCTCTTCCTGATCTCTAGAGGAAGTGCGTTCCATAGGCGAACAGTCTCAACGAAGAAAGAGGAGCCTAAAAAGTTTGTTCTATGAGAAGGAAATGCGAGGAGCCGGTTGTCAGTAGAACGAAGATTTCTATCATTGTTGGAACATAAAAGCTGAAAGTATGAAGTTAAGTAAGTGGGGATAGTGGAGAGTTGAGGATTCTTATTAATGAGAATGAAATCACTAATTTAGTTTGGTTTACAACTTTCCTATATAAATAAATTGAGAAATCTTTTTGATAGGCGGCACTTAGAACGCTATTGCTTTTGATTGCTTATAAAGTTATCAGTATTATTGATATCAATACCCTTCTACTTAACACTAGGACTTAAGTAAATATTAAAGTTAAGTAAGTATAGTGCCAGTTAAGGCCCACCTTTTCCTACAGTTTCTTCTTCCTACAGTCCCGGGTCCTTCAAGCGGGGCGTGAAAAAGCATATGATGATTAAAAATGAGTGTCACCATTGTAACATGGTATATGTATGTAATGATGACCCTCTTTTCTAAGACATTGCCTTCAGCTTACCATCAGGTAAAGCGAAATCTAATTTACGTGATCTATATAAAAAAAACTTTTTCCTATAGTGCTGGGTCCTTTGAGCGGGGTGTGAAAAGCATATGATAAGGCCGTCAAGCTGAGCGTCACCATTGTAACATGAAAAATGTATGCAAATAAAATGTAAGTAAATTTGTGAGACTTTGCCTTCAGTTTATTATCAAGGGAAGCGAAGTCTATTTGAAGCGTCCTGTATAAAAAGCTATCATCATCGTTTCGGACTTGCCCACCCACGCACACTTTTAAAATTCATCCTATAAACTAAGTAACTTATCTTAACACTTCCAAAATTCGTTGAAAGGTATCTCGCATAGAAGTAGGTATCTTTATTATGGAACTAACAATGTTCGGATCGGTTCGAGAGATGTTCTACATTAGGATATCGGCGCCCGACTGTTCCTAGCTGTGAAATACGAACGAATAATGGAACTGAAATGCTCGTTTTCGGTCTTTCTACTGCAGTGCTATTCAACTTTGTAATAGGTTACGCCGGGATGAAATTACGTCTAAAACGTTCAGGATACAAAGAGGGTTATCGTGCGATCTTCAAATGGAGGAGTATGAATATTGTAAGCTGTTTTAAACAGTCCCCATTGTGCTTTTTGTGTTATAAACAATAAAATTAAGATAGACAGTGATTGCATTATGCTCTATTTTATTTTCATGGAATATGACTGTATTTATTTGTACACGTTTTTAAAGGCATTTTGTATGTTTTGTTTTAAAATCAAAAGCAATTCGTTTTGGCAAAAGAATTAATCTTATACGTTAAGATTAGAGAACGTCAACCTTCAGAATGTGACTCGAACCCAATATCAGTTCCTTACAGAGCTCCCTGGAAAGAAGTTGGTAGCCGGTTCAAATTCTGTACTTCATAAATTATGCCAATTTGTGACTTTAAGTAAAGGCAGAACGATCTCCGACCACCATAAACGCGGCCTTTAAAAACATAGGTTAATGTACCACAACACACAATTGAAATACACTTATGACCGGTTTCACCTTACGGCATTGTAAACTATTGAGGATGCCGTAAGGCGAAACCGGTCAGGTGTAATAATAAAAAATACTGTGGAAAAAGTACAAGTGTATTTCAAAATGTGTAACAACAAATGCCACCAAGTGCCATCAATCGACAGTAAAAATAATATTTTGCTATTAATAATGATAAAAAGTCATTTGGTCATTAATTTTATAAGGAAATATTCATAATACGCTATAAAATGTTTTCACTAAAACTTTCAAAATAAAATTATACTTCACCAACTCGTGTACCCGGTCCCTAATAGTAATAAATTCAGCGTCATTACAGCAAACGAGGTTAATATAAAGGTGGCTACTCACTCTCCGGGACGGCTGCATTTAGACGCGTCGTGCGATGAAGTCACAATGTTTAAGTCATGTGGGGAAAATTCTCTTATTTCCTGCGCCACGCGAGTCGGGGTAATTGTTTTATATGGCGTGTGAGACAATCGATGCGTTGGAACATGGGGTTCGTGAGTGAAATTTAACTTTGCATTCTATAAAATATGTTTGTGAATAGCGAGTACCAGTTTTTGAATTTACTGATTATGTTTATAACAGTAAAGTGTTTGTATTTTTTTGCAATTTGCAGATTTTTAATATTTAGATTTATTTATATAGAACATGTCAGTTAGAATTCGCCTCGCCTAATGGTAAACTAAAGGCAAAGTCTCAGGAAAGAGGGTCACTATTACATAGGTACGTATATCTTGTTACAATGGTGACACTCAGCTTGACGGCCTCATATGCTTTTTCACACCCCGCTTAAAGGACACGGTACTGTAGGAAGAAGTTAACACGTAAGCTGTATGAAATTTAATATTATATATCATAATCATATCCTGGGTTTAGCCTCGGAGCCTGTGGTCTAAATGATTCATCTACTCTTTTCAATTGACATATGGCTTACGACCAATACGGGAGTGACTACAAAGAAGAAAGTCTGCAACAATGCCTCGTTTGTCAATTAGCAAAGGTACCGACTTACTGGAAAGGGTAGCTTGACCGCAAGGGTCTTGATAGCACCCCATCTACTCTTTTCTTTTTTCGTGCGGAAACTGCCTCGGGCTTTAACTCACAATGGCTGGTGAGGTGTATGTGCCGCACTTGTATCAACTAAAATCACACGGTGTGATGTTATGAAACATTGGCCTACGTGGACAAGGAATGCAATGGGCCCCAGAGAACATTATACTCAGAGGCCCCAACATAGAATACCCCGACTCCTCCGAATCTTATTCACCTCCAGAATCTTAAATATGTTCCCTCAACGTTGAAATACCTCATTCGCTAGAATGTACACCTATCATATAGAAGAGGGAAGTAGCAGAGTTAGCATAATGGCAGTATTCGTGAACGAGAGGCCACGAGGTGACATACGCAATGAATTTACAACGCCCGAGTCAGAATGAATGAGGCAAAGACGATATGAAGACGGATTAGATTAGAATACATGAATATGTTATCCAGGTACAGAATACTGAACTGAATGAGCGAATATGTTATGTTGTTTAAATTTCATATTTCAAATTCTTTATTTTTCAAACGTAATTATTTTGTTTTTCTGCTTAAAACTAAGTTAACCAACGCTTCCTATGCGCTAGTGAACTCCACTGCGGCATTTTTGATACGTCAGCTTATAAATGAATATACATAGCTAGCGATTTCTTAAGACTAAATATAGACGAATGTACATTTTGACTCGTGTCAATAATTCAAAGTATTTAATAAAAAAACTTATAGTAAAATAATTTACCTAATAAAACAGTTCAAACCTAATAAAACAGTTTACAGCGTACAAAGCGACTAAGGGATAGGGCTGTTTAACATCAGACAGATATATACAGCCCAGACTCGGCCTCAGGTGCATGGCTCGAGTCAACAATAATGCCCGGAAGACGGCAATAGGCTCACCCCACTCACCACGTAATAACGTGGGATCGAATTTGTGGTGAAATGTTAATACACCTCTGCCTAACCCTCCGGGGATAAAGGCGTGATTAAACAGTTAAATTTGCTCGTATTACCTGGATATTAAGATTATTTTGTGTATTTTGTTTGTCAATATCGATCTGATGCTAATTGTAATTAAGACTTGATGTTACATATAGTGAAGACTTTACAGACATACATAAAATTACATGCTTTGGTGCAAGGTTATTTCTCTTTAAGAGGGCATATGGCAGTTGCATCCATGAGAGCCATAATAGCCAAACCAAAAGGAAGAGAAGTTAGAGCGTCACTATCCGATCCGATATCGGTGGCGGACGACGATAACTGACGCCGACGACGACGAAACGCTGTAAATGGACCACCGCAGGGCATAATAGTACTATTATAAACAGTGCTTGTTAGTAAACTCAAAAGTAATGAGTATCTTCTATCGTTAGCATAAAGAGACTATAACTTCTCAATTTTCCAGCGGTGAGTAGGGTGCTAGAGCTCACTGGAGGGTTAATGTGCTGTCCGTGGTGAGGCCAAAAGCTTGTCCTGCTTTGACTTTTACACTGACGGCACAGAAACTCTCAATGCTTTTTTTTTATAAAACACATCAATTAGACTTCGCCTTGCCTGATGACTCTGACGACTGACTGGTGACTCTCTTGGTTTTGCACACGTCCATAGGCCACGGTGACTACTTTCCATCAGTGGGCCGTGTGTTTGTCTGCCACCTAAGTGGTATAAAAAAATTTGTTCGTAGCAGTTATAAGTTTCTCATGAACTTGCCATTTCACAAACAAAATTGACTAAAATTCGATCTTCGCAAATACCATAAAACTTTAAGTAAGTAATAGATTCTAAGCAAAAAGCAAATTTTACTTTATTTTTTTAAATATTTAACAGTTATATTTGAGTCCACTTTGAATAATTTGAAAGATAACTTCTCATATTTATGCTAAAAACTAACTAACAAGCCGTGAACTCATCTATATTTGTGTTTGTATTTCAAATTACCTAGTTACCCACTCAACTTCTGACGAGGTTTTAATAAGAGCTAGGAGAATGCTATGAACAATATTTGTCTGTAAAACATTCAAAGTTATTCCTAACTCATGTAAGTATTTCTAATTATATTTAACTTAAATATTTGTTCAGTTTTCATTTGAATGTATGTTCTTTGAGTTTGATGACTTTTGTTCTCTGAATAATATATGTAGGGTTTTTTAGGAGAAGTTGAATTTAAGTTCAATGTTTACCCGCTTCTCAATCATCACTAACTCAGGGGTCAGGGAATATTGTGATAAAAAGCATTAAAAAGTATGCCTGTACAAAAAGTATTCATTAGTGGAATAAATTTTAAAGTCAATCAGTAATTTCAGAGTAAATTCACTGTAAATTAACAAATATTTTATTTCTTTATGATATTAACGTAAATTACGAGAAACGTTTGTATAGATACTGATATATATGGTTTGTAGAATAAGAGTACAAGAGTAAGATCTTGGAAAATTAAGCGCTAGAGACCTGTTATAATTCAATAGCAGTAAAAGCGTTTGGAGCTTATCTTTTCAACCTACAAACGCTGTAATATTTTCAAGAAAATACTTTAAGCTTCACGTGGTATTCTGTAGTATAGCATTTGTACTGTCCGTGGAATTTCGAAATTAACTCCAGATCAGTTAAATTATGTTTAATTTTTTTTAAGTTAAGATAGATAAGTGCACATCCCACTTGATGGAAAGTATCGTAGGAGCGTCACACCCATGCTACCAACCCTGAAAGAACCTTATAATACCCTTCTTAAAGAAACCCATACTATAGTCACTTGGAAAAACCATAACTGGTAGATCATTGCATAACTTGAGCGTACGCATAATAGAAGTCCTTACATAAATGATTTTAATAATTTTTTATCTTTTTTACAGAGAAAGTAAAATTTATTTTTTAGAGTGATATAACTATTTAATAAATTAGATACAATAAAACTAAAATAACTATTATACAACTTATAGCTAAAAATAATTAAAATGCGTCGTAGAATTCCTCCGCATCGCATGCCTCTTGTGGTAGCGTTCCTAGAAGACTGGCAGCATTGCCACGTTGTATGGCAATGCTTATTCTCTGAACCTAAAAAGAGGCCAGCCCTCTGGTCACGAGGAGTGTCGAACATACGCTTCGCAATCTCATGAAAGAGATTGCGAGCGCTCGGGCCCCAAGACCTCAAAGTTTCGACTCCAAACGGCACAAATTCATAATCTCCGATGAGATTGGAGTTTTTGCGCCGCTTGAGAGCCTCTGCAGAAGTTAATAGAATAGTTGAAATAGAGTTGTAATAAAAGTTTGATGTTGTTACATTATTGTTATGACTGCATAATGCATAATGTTGCATGAACAGTATAAGTTAGATTAACATAACAGAATTGTGTTTACAAAATGTTTATGTTATGAGCATTAACATTCCTAAAGTTAGGACATTCTCCGTTACACTTTGGTATCCCCTAGTCGGGGAAGTACTATGACGTCATAATTATTGTATAAATTTATGTCCACTACGTTACAAACTTTGTAATAATTCCAAAAATAAAGACCAGAACATTTCTGTCTCATTCATATTTCATCCCCGAGCCAGCCAAAAAATATTTAGTCCCTTTATGGCCAGTTGTAGTGTTTGTACATCAAGGCTTTAAACTTGAAGTATTACACTGTACTGAAGTGGAGAAGTATTTACACTTTTACGTACTTTATTGTTGTTGAATGTTGAAACCTGTTCTGGATGTCTGAAGTTTTGTGAAAGGAGAAGTTTTACTGCGTTGTGATAATTTGAAATGTTGAAGACCATTTATGTACCTAGTTCATGGCAGACTTTTAAAACTTAACTGTCCATGTTCCGTTCTCTCTGTAGCGGTAGAGCATTTGACTGCTACGTAAGGGGCGCGTTTTCGATTCTCGCTCAGTGCATATATTTTTATATATTAATAACATGTTAGTATTGTTGATTGTACGCTGCCAGTTATAATTTTGGCGGGCTATGGAGCGAGCTATGCTTGGAGTTTCTCTGAAGGATAGAATTCGGAACGAGGTTATCCGACAGAGAACTAAAGTTACCGATATAGGTCGCAGAATAAGCAAGCAGAAGTGGCAGTGGGCCGAAGGACCGATGGCCGTTGGAGCAAACGAGTCCTAGAGTGGAGACCGCGAGAAAGTAAACGGAAGGTAGGACGCCCCTTAGCCAGTCGGACGGAGTCCTGAAAAAGGTGGCTGGGACAGACTGGATGAGGATCGGATAAAATGGTGCACATTGGGAGAGGCCTATGTCCTGCGGTGGACTGTGGTGGGCTAATTAATTGATTGTTGATTGATGGTACTTGACAGAACCTGCTACACATATTGAATTTTAATAATTAAAATTGTATAATAAAAAAATATTCAAAAATACAAAATTGAAGACACTTTCTACTTTTCTACTGTATTTTTTTTCCGGTTTCGCCTCACGGCAGCTTTAAAGGTTTGTAATGGTGGTTATGAGGCGAAACCGTACAAAGTATCTTATTCAATAATAAATTACATATTCATCTTTGCATGTGTGGGATTGTTTCTATGGAGATAGGTATAATATGATATAGTATTTAGAAAAAAATCTTAGTATGTTTATTAGTAGGTATTCTAGAACCTATAACACAAGCTAGTTAGGCTATGCTTACTTAGGTTCTAGATAGTGCTGCGGATGTATAATGACGTAGATTTTTTTTATTTATATAAATATGCCGCGTGGTTCAGGGCAGAGTAGAATTTGGACCATCCCATCTCTTCCCATACGGTGTCATACAAGGCGATTAGATAGGGCTGTTTTACATCAGACAGATATATATACAGGCCAGACTCAGCCTCAGATGCATGGCTTGAGTCAACAATAGTGCCTGGAAGAGGGCAGTAGGCTCACCCCCTATTACGTGGGACCGAATTCAATGATTGGTGAAATGTGGGTGTTATATCACCTCTGCCTAACCCTCCGGGGATAGAGGCGTGATTATATATATATATATATTAGTCGGTATATGAGAAGCCTTTTTCGTATGACCAGACGCACTCTGAATCACCTTGGTGAAAACTCATTGAGGATAATCTCACTATATATTAAATATATATATATATTTTCTAGATTGCTACCTCATTAATGTAATAGAATCTATAAAGTGGGAGCGCAGTCTAGGCGACAAACGCTAACTCCGTCTGCGACGTTTGGAATATTTAGTGGAGTGTCCTGTCTTTGCGGTACTAAATATTTAAGGCTATTCCGCCTTCAAGGCACTGGTGAATGGAATTACGCTACTTTAAGCACGAAACTGTATATAGATTTTACCTTTAAGGTCTAACTTGCTCAAGGGGGATTTAACTACGTCAGTTATTAATGAAAAATGTATTCAAAGCTGAGATATGATTATAAAATAACATAACATAAACTCACGCCTATATCCCCGAAGGGGTAGGCAGAGGTGCTAACACCCGCATTTCGCCAGTTTATGTTTAGGTCCCAATGTAATAGGTCGCGAGCCTATTGCCATTAACCTGGCACTTATAAACCTGCGATAAATACACACATAACTTCGAAAAGCATCGAAAAAAAATTGTTGTGTGCCATGGTAAAACCTGGGATCGAACCCGAGACCTCGTCTCTGCAGTCCATTACCTATACCACTAGGCTACCGCAGTTTTTTTATATATGACGACCTCTGTGGCGTAGCGGTAGGGCACTCGACTGATATGCAGGGGGCGCGTGTTCGATTCCCGCTTAGTGCAAATATTTGTATGCATGAATATGTATATTTGCATTGGTCTGGGTGTTTCTATGTATAATGTGTACGTATTTACAAAAAAAAAGTATCAAAGTATGTTTATCCGCATTCTAAAACCCATAACACAAGCTAGTTAAGCTATGCTTACCATGGGTCTAGATAGCGTTGTGTAGAATATCGTGGCATATTCACTTATTTATATATAGATAGGATTATAAGACAAAATAATCATTTAGGTATTATATTTTTTTCTAATAGATTTCCAAAAAATATCACTTTCTATTGTGGAGCTTCACGGAAAATATATAAGTTCAGCCAAATTCACAGTTAGACTAATACAGCGAACCCCATACTCCGAGGTGAAAACTTCGGATGCGACTGGAATTAACGTTAAGATGAAGAAGATTAATTTGTAAAAGATTTTCTAGCAACTCACAAATGAAATGAACAATTACCCTTCATGATTTAGGTTAGTATGACTTAACTGCAGAAAATAGGTTATAAATTTATATTGTTACCGAAATTATTAATATTCTCTATAACCCCTCCAGCTAATGTAAATTGCTTAATTTTTTTATACCACTTACGTTGCAGATGAACCATCTGCCCATCTGATGGAAAATGGTTACCGTGGCCTATGGACGTGTACAATACCAAGGGAGTCACACTCGCGCTGCTAACCCCGTAAGCACGGACCGTTACTGTGCCGTCAGTGTAAAAGACAATGCAGGACAAGCTTTTGATCTGCCGAATGAGAGCACAAAAACTCTTTAGTGAGCTCTGTCTACCCTACTCATCACCGGGAACACGAAGTTTTTATGGCTGCGGTATTCTGTAGGGCGGAGGTACTTTTCCAGTCGGACTGCTTAATAGAATGGAAATATAGTCATGTCCTACCTCTTCTGATTTTGATTGATTGAATCGTCCAGTATTCCCGTCCCAATTGAGCAGTCCAATTAGGCTTCAAGAGGGGCATCAGAAGGTTTCTTCATGGTCGGCAGCACGAGTGTGACACCCCTGGTGTTGCATACGTCCATAGGCCACGGTAACCGCTTCCCATCAGGTGGGCCGTGTGCTTGTCTGCCAACTTAGTGGTATAAGAAAAAAAGGCTTGCCCTGCTTTGTCTTCAAGGTGGCACAGCAACTCTCTGTGCCTACAGGGTCAGCATCACGTGTATTATTCCCTTGATGTTGCATACGCCCATAGGCATCATTTACCGTGACGGCGAATAAACCTATAAAACAGAGCTATAGGTTTACCTTTGAACTCTGCTGAGTGATCATTCCCTATAGAAAGGATCCATTCCATAATAGAAAGAACAAGCCTTGCAACTGCAATGGCTTGTTCTGTTCTTTCTGTCTTAGAACGGAACTTTGCCTCAGAACGGAACTGCCTCTTTCTGTTCTATTTATTTCTGACTGGTAACTAGCAGCAATGTAGGCATTCAATGAAGTAGAAAACGATTTAAGCTTGATTACATTGAAGTAAAGAAGATTGATGAACAGTAGAAACAATTTTCTTAAGAATTTTTCAGAGTAAACTAAACAACACTTAACTCGAAATAGCTTTTTAATATGATTAGGGATTTACCTGTGAGAAAATTTAAAAATGTATTCAAGAGTGAATTGTGCAAGAAACGCTATTATAAAAACGCAATTTATAGATCATTAAATCTGTAAATTAATTTATTTTTCACTTTTTAGAGCCTCTGTTTTATTTCTTGAAATTAGTTTTTTGATAATAATTTCTTTTCCCTTTTTAGTGAGCTATAAGTTTATAACCGATCCATCTTCCATCGATTATTTTGATTTTTATCATCATTTTAACATCATGAGAAAATTATTTTCAGAGGCAAATACTCAAATTAATTTATGGAAATGCAAACGAACAAAAATAGTATCTTTGCCTACATTTTGAGAATTTCCCTAGATCCCATCATCTGCCTCCCTGAATCCCGTAATTCGATTCTGACTCTTTGGACTAAGAACTGCCATACAATTTCTAACAAAACAAACATGAATAAAACCCGTTGTTATAATCTTTCTGTATTTTATTAATTTTCACTTTACCTATTGTTACTTGCATAAAAAGCGCCCAGGCATGTCCAAAAGAAGGCAAATTGATGCTACTGATTGCTAATACAAATTAAGCAGGCGTAATTGAGAGTTTTTCTGGATTTCTCCAGGATCTCAGCATGAGATACAGATTCCTTGGACATGGGACCAATCTGAAAGTATACCCTACTGAGCACTGCAATAAAAATAAAAGTCCGTTCATAATTGGCTTAGATAACGTGTAGCAAACATACATAAAAAGATGCATCAAATTGAGAAGTTCCTCCTTTTTTGGAGTCGGTTTAAAAGTGGAATCAATCATAATGATATAATTATATTTCACACCCTATTACAACCTTGAACGATAAAACGAGCAGTTACCCTTCATCAGTTTGGTAATTATAACTCGACTGCAGAAAACAGGTTATGAATATAATATAAGGTAGGGTTGGTTGGCCATTACTATAAATGTATGGAATAAAAGTGAATTGTTAGGGTAGTGGGTTGTAAGGTGCGGTAAAACTATTGTTATCCGAATAAATTGTTACGAACAACACATTTAATTATTTAAGATAATGGCTTACACCGTAATGAAATAATCCAAATTAATACTACGCTAGAAACGTACCCAGACTTTGCTTGGCTATTAATAGCGTTATTTTTTGTGTGTGAGTATGGCTCCCACTGTTGCCGCAAAATGGATATATAGAAAGATTTGGATGGCTTCTCGCGTGGTTTGGTGGTTCAGTGATCAGAGTCTTTCCCCTGTAAGAGAAAGACCGCGAGTTTGAATCCCACCTGAACCGATTAACTTTTTTCTATCTTAATTGAGGTGAGAGTTATTTTTTGGCTAAAGTCGATTTTATCTTCAAGCCGCTAAGCTAGGTTTTCCTTTCTCGTAAAAGCCAACTTGTAATAATTTACAGGAAGGAGAAGTGAGAAAGCAATCATGCTACATATTGCTGCTTCTAATGCAATCGGGTACTAAACGAATTAGATAGATAGATGATAGACAGATAAATAGACAGATAGTACATCAATACATTACAGTACATTTGCGGACAAGATATGAATTAAATTAAACTACATATAGTGAAAATTGTATGTTAAATATGGTTCGGGGTCTTTTTAAAATCTTAAATTAATCGACTATCAAATTTACCAGTTTCAAATTTCAATCTAGGTTCAGTTGCGAGATTTGTTTAAAATTTAATGTATAGATTATTTTTATTCATTAACTCAAGACTCATGATAATAATGACATTTGTACGTATTACGTATTATCGTTTTAAATACTCTCTTTCCATATTTGATACTTTTTTTGTTCCTCACCTGACGGCAAGTTAAAGACAAAGTCTCACTCACTTTTACAATAGCGGCACTCAGCATGGCGGCCTCATCAGATGCTTTTCACGCCACGCTTATAGGACCTGGGACATTAGAAATAAGGAAACACGTGAGCTCGTAACAAATGCCAGGTCTTAATGGTGAGGCAAATACTAAATCCAAATCTTATACATTTGTCTTTGAGAAGGCTATATTCGTTATCAGATGACCTTGTAACTGGCTTTGTTTAATCCGCTTACATTGGTCAGGTTTATATAAACATTTTCCTAACAACCTTTGTATAAAAATGTTTGTGGATTACGGATTTCATTACATCAAGGATATAATTTCACATGGTATTCACAAAATCTCAGAGATTATCGTCTCCAAAGCATTTTAGCGATTCAGGTATACAAAAACAGTAGCGAAGAGAGAGAAAAAAAATACATACGTTTTTATGTTTTATTTCACAAAAGAACAAAAGCCTGGCAAAGCTGAAATGATCCTCAGCAAAGTATGAAGTATGGCAAGTATTTAACCGCGCCCGGGGACAAATAAATTTTCAAAGTAACCCCGGGAAGGCAGTACTTGAAGAACTGGACGCGGTTTATTTGGGATGTGTATGGTTGTGTGTGTTTTTTGAAGTTGGTTTGTTTGTGTTAGATTGTAAGTGTTCTTGTATGTATGTGTGCGTGTTTATGTAACATAATTTACTAAAGTACCTTAATGTAGTCAAATATAACCATAATGACGTGTGGGTAGAGGATTTGATTTCTAGCATAAAGGCTGCAGGTTCGACACTATAAATATTTATAGAGATTCACAGACGTGTGTGGCACTGTGAGATAACAAACTAGTCAATGAATTATTAGCTATTGTGCTATTTATTCTAATGATTTATCTATTACATTTTTTTTGATGATTTCTGCTTCATGGCAATCTGTTTTCCAACAATAAGCCACTTCTTTGTTTGATTTCTCAGTTTATGTTTTCCTCAAGAGCCACACTTGTGTGAAAATTCTTTTCACACGACTCTCTTGTTGTCAAGTGGTAAATCTTTTATGTAGGCTCGGTATGTCACTTCTTTTTAGCCGGGTATACTGAAGAGCATCTTCTCCACTTAGAGCGTGTGCCAGTTTGTTTACATGGACGGTCAGCTCCTCCGGATACTTCAGGCTGTGTTGGGCTATTTCCTGCCGAACTGTTTTTAGGCCGAAGTCGAAGTATATGTATCTATTACTTATACAATGAGGGATGCCAAACATTGTTCTCAGAGCTTTGGTCTGGAATCTTTCCAGGATATCTATATTGCTATTGCTGGCAGTTCCCCACAACTGTATTCCGTAAGTCCAGATTGGTTTTATGGTAGTTTTATACACTAGCATCTTGCTGTTGGGATTTAGTTGTGATTGGCGTCCCAATAACCAGTTCAATAACCGCAATTTTCCATCTAGTTGTTTCCGCTTTGTCCAAATATGTTTTTGCCATGTAAGTTTTCTGTCTAGGTGCATGCCCAAGTATTTTGCGTTATTATCTTGAGGGATAACTTTGCAGTTTAGCTTTACTGGTGGACATGTTTCTCGCCTAAGTGTAAATATTACATGTACCGATTTGCTCTCATTGGCTTTTATTCTCCAACGCTTCAGCCACGTCTCAACTTCTGTTAGGTGGTTTTGCAACTGTGATGAAGCCGTTTCTGGGTTGCTATGAGCCGACAGTAATGCCGTATCATCAGCGTAAGTCGCAGTCGTGGTGTAGTCAGTTGTTGGGATATCTGCTGTAAAAATTTGGTATAGTACAGGGCCCAAGATACTGCCTTGAGGGACACCTGATTTTATTTCGTGTACTTCTGAGAGATCATCGCTGTACTTCACTTGGTAGCATCTTTTATCTAAGTAAGATTTAAGTATTCGGAATAGACAATGCGGGAGATGCTTTTTTATCTTGAACAGGAGGCCGTCATGCCATACCTTATCAAACGCTTGGCTGATATCCAAAAAGACTGCCGAGCAATATAATTTATTTTCAAGGCATCTGCTAATGGTGTCAATTATACGGTGTACCTGTTCAATTGTCCCGTGTTTTTCCCGAAATCCAAATTGATGGTTCGGTAATACTGCACTTAGATGTTCTTTCATCCTGTTAAGCAATATCCTTTCAAACAGTTTGCCAATAACTGGTAGCAGGCTGATAGGTCTATATGAAGTAGCTTCGTGTGGGGGTTTACCGGGTTTCGGTACCATGACTACATGTGCAATTTTCCATTGCCCAGGGAAATGTTCTAGACTTAAGCTGGCATTAAAGATGTTAACTAATTTCATTACACCTTTATGAGGCAGGTTTTTAAGTAATGTGGCATCAATGAGGTCATAGCCGGGTGCTTTACCTTCCTTAAGGTTCCTTATTTCTTTCATGATTTCTTTTGGGCTGGTACTTTTTAGTGGAAGGCACATTTGGTTCGCAGATTCAATGTATTTCTTGATTTCCATAGTTTGTTCGGGATTGTTTTCAGGGAATGGTTGGAAAACTGTTTTCAAATGTTCTGCAAAGATTGTTGCCTTTTCTTTATTTGATCTTGCCCATCCTCCTTTTCCATCATTTATAGGAGATATGTGGATTTTCGGGCGCTTTAGATTCTTGGTAGCCTTCCACAACGAGTAGTTTGTGTCTCTCGTTGGATCTAGGTTCGAAAGATAGTGTTGAATATTATAATTTTCTAGGGTGCTGATAAGGGCTTTGAGTTCGTTTGAGAACCTATTGAATGCAGTCCTATCACTGGGATATCCAGTAGTATGCCAGGTTTTTCTCAAACGACGGCGCTCTTGTATTTTCTCTTTAATATCCTTTGGATATGAGTTATGTTTCATAGGTTTTCCTTTACCTGTCTTTTTTGGAGTTGCAGAATTGGCAGCAATGTGAATAGTCATATTAAGTTGTTCCAGTTTTCTTTCGAGTTCTTCTATTGTATTAATCTTGGTCTTTAGTTCTGTCTCTGTCGTGATTATATTTTTATAGATTGTCCAGTCTGTAGTGTTCAAGTTGTATATTCTAAGGGGGGGTTCTACCAGATTAACTGTTATAGTAACATTCAGTATAACTGGTGTGTGGTCAGATGTGAGATCCATACGTGGTTCTATGTTTAAGTAGTTACTATCTATGTTTTTAACAATAAAGAAGTCTAATAAGTCTGGGATTCTTAGTCTGTCGGTAGGCCAATAGGTAGGTTCCCTGCCGGAATGACATTCTAACTTCATCTCTTCTGTGGCTTTACAGAGTTGTCTTCCTCTAGTGTTGGTCAGCCTAGATCCCCAATTTAAATGTTTTGAATTCCAGTCGCCAGCACATATAAATCTGTTGCCCAATGTAGAAAAATAATTTACGAAGTCGCTGGCAGTTATAGTATGTTTTGGAGGACAGTATACAGCGGAGAATACTGTTTCTAGTTTGCTGTCTACAAGTTTAATAGATGTTGCTTGTATTTTTTCTGTTCGGTATTCCTCAATAGGGTAGTGTTTAATGTTGCTTTTAATAATCACTGCTGTTCCTCCATGGCTATTCCCAGTTGGGTGATTGGTTGTATACACTGTATAGTTATTAAAGTTTATGTGTGTCTTCGGTGTGAATCTTGTTTCAGAGATTAGTGCAATATCAATCATTTCTGTTCTGAGAAAAGTTTCTAGTTCTTGACGTCGTGCCGTCAAGCCGTTGTACCGTTGTTGTATCTATTGCATTAAGGTCTAAATGCCTAAATGGTTAAGTTTTCTAAAATTCACTTCCTTAAACATTAAACACTTTTCACAAAGTAACTAGTAAGAATTACTGAGGTTTTTAAATCTCTATAACAGTATTTCTTAACAAAACCACAAACCTCGGGAATAATATATTATAATAAAACATGGCAAAAATATGTTGTGTTGCCGAAATAGAGGCTTACACCTGTCAGAGACAGGCTCCACATATCACGCGCATATTTTTTTTTTTTTTTTTTTTATATAGGACACGTCAATTGGACTTCGCCTTGCCTGATGGTAAGCTGAAGGCAAAATCCCAGAAAAGAGGGTCACCATTACTTACACATACCTTGTGACAATGGTGACACTCAGCTTGACGGCCTTATCATATGCTTTTTCACGCCCCGCTTAAAGGACCCGGGACTGTAGGAAGAAGGAAACACGTGAGCTGGTAATGAATTCCAGGCCTTAATGGTGCGACAGAGGAAAGAGTCTCCGAACCGCTTGGTTCTTGATCGGATGTTTTGCACCGTGTGCGAATGACATTTAAGACCTGCACGCGTGGTCCTGTGTAGGAAAGGGGAGGGTGGGACTAATTGGAAGAGCTCATCAGAACACTCACCATGGTACAGACGGTAAAATACAGCCATGGACGCAACATCTCTACGCAGCTGTAAAGGTTCTAGGGTGTTCGTGATCTCGGGATTCCCAATGATGCGGACCGCACGTCGCTGCAACCTGTCGAGAGCATCTAGTAAGTACTTTGCTGAACCATCCCAGAGATGCGAGCAGTACTCCACACAGGAGCGAATTTGTGTCTTGTATAGAAGACACCGCTGCTCCGGCGTGAAAAATCGTCTCACTCTGTTCAGGACTCCGAGTTTTCTTGAGGCTGTTTTGATGATGCTTTCGATGTAGTTTTTGTTATTCAGGTTGCAGCGAACATCCATACCTAGGATATTGAGATTGTCCTGCAGCGGCAGTGGCGTGCTCTGAAGAGTGGGGAGGGGAAGGAAAGAAGATACTTTTGCTGTAAACGCACATGCCTGCGTCTTCTTGGCATTGAACTCAACCAGGTTCTCAGAGCCCCATTGAGAAATGTGACTCAGGACCCCGTCAAGCTCACTGACAAGAAGCTGCCTTTTCTCTGCGATATCTGACTGCTTGGCCGCTGGATGTCCATGATAACTCCCATGTAAAGTGCTATCGTCTGCATAACAATGAACATTGCCGGTAGACAGCATGTCGTTGATATGCAGAAGAAAGAGAGTGGGTGATAAGACGGACCCCTGGGGCACGCCAGCATTAACCTGCAGAAACTCCGAAGCTCGTCCGTCACAAAGGACGCGAATACGGCGCCCCTGCAGGAAGCTAGCAACCCAGTTGCACAGCCTAGAAGGCAGACCAAAGGCAGGTAGCTTAGAAAGAAGCGATTTGTGCCAGACTCCATCGAAAGCTTTGGCGATGTCAAGACTAATTGCCAGTGACTCGCCGTGCTTGTCCATAGCCTCACCCCAAAGATGGGTAACGTATGCTAGAAGATCACCCGTTGACCGTTTCGGCCTGAAGCCATATTGCCGGTCATTAATTAAGGAGTGATCCTCTAGGTGCCGCATGAGCTGTTTGTTAATTATGTGCTCGAACACTTTGCACAGCACTGAGGTGACGGCTATGGGTCGATAGTTGGCTGGCTCCGAGCGATCCCCCTTCTTGGGAATCGGCTGAACATTCGCCTCTTTCCAAGGCAAAGGCACTGTACCCGAACTGTAGGATAGCCGGTACAGGCGCGTAAGCATTGGAGACAACTCCGCTGCACATTTTTTCAAAACTACCGCTGGAATACCATCCGGACCACTGGCTTTCCGGACATCGAGTGATTGCAGCACTGCACGGACATCGCGTTGCCTGATATGGATATCAGGCATCGCGTGGTCACTGTCGGGTAGTGTTGGTGGCTGCGTACCACAATCATCGATTCGGGAGTTGGCCGCAAAGAGATTAGCCAGCAGATTTGCCTTCTCTTGCGGCTCATGGGCCAGGGATCCATCAGGGTTACGCAGCGGAGGCAGCGAAGGCTGACAGAAGTTGGCTTGCACGGCCTTAGCCAGTCGCCAGTAGCCACGGCTTCCCGTGGGATGCATCACTAGCTCTTGACCAAGCCGCGCTATGCGCAGGGCATCCGCTCTGACATAGGCCCTTCTACAGACCTTTGTGGCTCTGTTGTACGCCGCCTTGAAGTGGCCCAGATTGGGATGGCGCGTGGCGCGCGCCCTTACCCAAGCGCGGTACGCAGACTGTTTTTGTTTAACAGCTTCTGCGCACTCGCGCCCGAACCAAGGGCGCACCCCGCGGTCACCGGTGACATCGGTGTATGAGATATAGTATTCCATACCCAGACCGATCTCACCGGCGACAGCAGTAGCACAATCCGATGGGTTCTTACCTTCAAAGCAGCGCTCAACCCACGGGATGGACGCAAAATAGTCACGAAGTCCATCCCAGTCCGCTGACGAGTAGTGCCAGAGACGCCGCTTCCCCTGCATGGGTCGTGGGGGCGCTATAATAGGCACCGTGGAACAGACCAGGCAGTGGTCAGAGTTGCCTAACGCGGCTCGCACCGATACACTGTACCGGTCCGGATCACTCGTCAGCAGAAGGTCTAGCAGAGAAGGTGCTTGGCCTGACCTTCTTGGTATCCTAGTGACCTCGTGCACCAATTGGGTCAGGCCGTGCGCCAGAGCAAATGCGTGGGCGGCTCTTCCCGCATGGTCTGTTTTGGAGGAGCCCAACCAGATCTCGTGGTGGGCGTTAAAATCCCCCAAAAATACCATTTCGGCATTCGGAAATCGCTTCTGCGCATCATCTGCCGCCTGACTCAGATATTCAAAGAGTCGAGTTGTCTCAGCATCTCCTGTATGGGAACGGTAGAGGCACACATAGATCTGACTCGTAGGGCCATGGTCTACGTGTACCCAAAGGACGGAGAAGGATGGGTCCTCTAGGCAGCGCAAACGGCGACAGCAAACATCCGCCCTAACAAACACGCACACCCCGGCTTTTGCACGAAAACTTTCCTCAAGAATATAGCCAGGGTAGAGCAAGTAGGTCGTGTCGTCAGGGCGGTGTATTTGCGTCTCCGTTAGAAAAAACATGGCAGGTTTCGCCGTCTCTAGGTGTTGGTGGACGGCGTTGAGGTTTGCATGGAGCCCACAGATGTTAGTGGACTCCACCTCAAATAGCAAGCTTTTGGGAGTGTGACGAGCCGCTGTGTTGCCTTTTTCTGTAAATTGCGCTGCCATGAGTTTGGGTGGGAGAAGGCGTGAAAAAAGAAGTGATTGCCGCCGCAGCACCGTGTGACAAAGCGCGGGATATTGGTTTTATCTATGAATGTGAGGCATGGCGAGAGCCGATGCGCCGAACGGAAGGGCCCCCGTACCCCCCCGAGTATGGTCGCCGGGCTCCCAAATCCGGTCACCAACCGGCACGACGAACCATATCGGGATTATGCGCGGCCTGGTGAGGCAGCCTCCCAAGGTGGTTAACCCCAGTTGGGCCCCTGTACTATACCGCGGGCGGCCAGCGGCACCACCGTTTCTACAGGTCTCCCTGTTCGGCGCATCGCCCCGCGCCATCCCCACTAGACTACGCCAAGACCCACTGGTCCCACTAGTGCTGCGACAACCACCACCTCTGCCCGGCTATGCACATGCTGACCCCTGAACACAATACAACCGAGATTGAATTGCTATGGAGGGTTTTTCGCAATAGTGCACGGTGGTACCTACCCGGTCGAAACTTGAGACAAATTTACTCTGTCTACCTCTATTAGGATTCCGCTATACTGCCGCAGTGAAGAATGAAGGTCACAGATTCAAGATATAGAATGCTTGTAGGCTGTCTGTATAATATAAGGCTTGTCCTGATTTGTCTTCTACTGACGGCACAGAAACTCTGTACTTACAGGGTTGGCAGCGCGACTGTGACTCCTCTGGTGTTACAGACGTCCATAGGCCACGGTAACTACTTTCCATCAGGTGGGCCGTGTGCTTGTCTGCCAACTAAGTGGTATAAAAAAAAAATATATCTTTGTAAGTTAAAAAAGTGTTCAGTTGATTTCAAGGAGTGTATTTACCTAACTACGGTGAAGCAAAAGGAGGGCTATGATTTTGACAGGCTAGGTATGTATGTATGTATGTATGTAGGTTCATCTGTTCCCTCTTAGCCCCTCAACCACTTATTAGAACTTGACAAATGAGGTATCGCTTCTTAGTCGTCGATTAAATGACGACTAAGAAGCGTCTTAGTCGTCCGCTAGTTATAGGCTATATATATTATGTGTTACTGAATTTTTTTTACATTGTTTAACATCGGACAGATATATACAGCCCAGACTCAGCCTCAGATGCATGACTTGAGTCAACAATAGTGCCCGAAATACGGCAATAGGCTCACCCCCTATTACGTGGGACCGAGTACAAATATTGGTGAAATGTGGGTGATAATTCACCTCTGCCTAACCCTCCGGGGATAAAGGCGTAATTATATGTATGTATGTATGTACTAAATCTATTTTGGCACCCTGTAACCGCCTAAAAGTGCTGTGAAAAAAAATTTGAAATTAATTTGCGCTAATTAAGCCCTTTCAGTTGATACTACATCAATTGAAAGGGCTTAATTAGCCCATTTCAAATATGTATAAATTATACCTATTTGCTTGTTCCAAAATATTATAAATAAAAAAAATAAGTTTAAAACTAAAACCCAAGTACTGAAAAATCACGACCTAAAAAGTATTAAGCAAGAAAATATCAAGGATAGTCGTGTTCGTGTGCCACTGTTTCCTAGAATGTATTGTTTTGTTAGACTCGCTCGCGCCGCAATAAGTCGGTAGGGTAATGGCCTGTATTCAAACTCGGGATTTCTCTTTTTTTATACCACTTAAATGGCAGACAAGCACACAGTCCACCTGATGGGAAGTGGTTACCGTGACTTATGGACAGATTCATTATTATTTATTTATCAATTCATTATTCTTTTTGTGGCCGTAATTATATTTTTTATGTGTGAACAATCCTCACGGATACCACCTCGCCGTAGCCAGTAGGAGAGGTTATGTCGGACACGAACCTACTAAAACGCACGGCCCTTGTGGGTCCACAGTCCCCAACTCGTCCCCGAAAACGGGGAGGCGCACTACCACCGCGGCCTGCTTCTGGTTACATCACATCACGAAATTACATCTTTTTAAATCCGATTTTACAATAAAATCTGAATATGTGTTTATATTTTAAGGTTTATACTCGAATCTCACCTAAATGTGCAACGTTCCTTATGACAACGTTGGCAATATGTAGCCATGTAGCAGGCAGATTCATCTCGCAAGGAGATGAGAGTCTGGCGGGACAAAGGCGCCATGCTACCTAATCACGTCCGTGAACGTCGCAAGGTACAGCGACCTGTTATTTTACGTACCTCGTTATGGAACGGCGGTATAAAAATCTGTTCGGATTTAAATTTCATATAATAATTCTTCGTAAGAGCAATCATTCTGGAATTCTGGAGGTAAGTCATTGACTAGAATTCGATCGATCTAGCGATCTAGATTCAGAATAAGTTGTTTATTTCATGTACCTGTTTAATTATATTAATATCATTAATTGGTATTTAAACTGTCATGGTCACTGACATCAGTATCAGAATAAACTTGATATTTACCGTGTTTCATTATTTTGAGTTTCCGATATTTCGGCGCTGTTGCAAGCACCATGATCACGGAGGAACTGGAGAATTGGCGGTGAACAAAGAAAAAGTTTTTTCTTCTAGGAGTAATTATATCGATCTACCCTCTTTCGAGTTCTTTTACTACGCGTATCTGCACTACTATTGGTTTCACTCTCACTACAAACTCGAACCCGATCTCGATCACGTTCACGACATACGATGCTCACTGTATCCACTCGCGATTTTGTTTTAGCTTGTTCCCGGTTGTTTTTGCAAAGACGGACCACTGGATGCCAGACGTTCGGCAGTTGAAACCCATCCTCACGATTGAAATTTTTATACTTTTTTATTTCAATTGCTTCCCTTACCAGTCTTGGTATATAGTGGCGTTCTGTCTGAGGGTTATGTAGCTCGATCCAGTGGTTCGTACCGGACTCCAATAAATGTTGAGCGATTGCAGATTTATGCGGTTCATTGTTTCTGACTGCCCTGATGTGTTCCTTGATTCGGCATGTAACCGTTCTTTTTGTTTGTCCTATATAAGAACTGCCACAGCTACAGTCAATCTTGTACACTCCCGGTCTGTCCAATGGGGAGCCGTCTTTGGGTGAGCGCAGGCATTGCGACAGCTTTTTAAAAGGAGTGAAAATAGTTTTGACAGATACCTTCTTCAGGATGTTAGCGATCTTATCTGTCACTCCTTTAATGTAGGGTAAAAAGGCTGGCTGTCTTTCCACCTTATAGTTCCGGGGTTTATTTGTGGTGAGTCTTGGTGGTCTTATCCGTCCATTGTATCCATTCTTTTGTAGAACGCCGCTTATGTGCTTCAATTCTTCTTGTAAATGTTCCTCGTCACATAAACTATATGCGCGGTCAGTAAGCGACGTCACTACCGAATTCAGATGGCGCGGATGATGATGTGAGTCGGCATGCAGGTAGCGGTCAGTGTGAGTGGGTTTCCTGTACACGGAGTGGCTACACGACCCATCCTCACGAACACCGATCCTCACGTCAAGGAAGGCAAGGGTTCTTTCCTTTTCCATTTCGTACGTAAAGCTCATTTTTCCATGGATGTTGTTGAACTGGGCCACGTATTGTTGTACAACATTCTCACTCCCCTCCAGTATACAAAAAATGTCATCAACATACCGTTTCCAGATTTTGATGCTTGGGGCGGTGGGTATGGCTATGGCTTCGAAATGTTCCATCCACAAGTTTGCCACAACTGGAGCCACCGGACTGCCCATCGCTACTCCATCTATCTGTAGGTAGTACTCATTTCTGTATACGAAGTAGTTTGTGGTCACACAATGTTGCACAAGGTCGGCATATTCTTTAGCGACTCCGTTCTCTGCGATTTTTCGTCTTATGAACTCCAAGCAGTCTGTGATGGGAACATTTGTGAATAGGGACTCCACGTCGAAGCTCACCATCACTTCTTGATCATTGACCGAAGTTTGACGCAAAATCTGAACGAAGTGTCTCGAGTCCTTCACGTACGACATGGTCCTACCCACCAATGGCTGCAAGATATTCGCCACATGTTTGGCCAGTCCATAGGTCGGCGAGTCAATCTGACTCACTATGGGCCGCAAGGGAGTGTTTGGCTTGTGTATCTTAGGCAGACCATATAGTTTGGGGGGTTGGAAGTTCCTGGGTCGCAGCAGATGTGCCACTACCTCTTCACCGATTACCTGTTGATGTTCCTTGATCATTCGAACCGTGCTTCGGTTGAATATCGGAAACTCAAAATAATGAAACATGGTAAATATCCCGTTTATTCTGATACTGATCATTAATTGGTCCTACAGACCTGGGTCCTTTAAGCGGGGCGTGAAAAAGCATCTGATAAGGCCGCCATGCTAAGTGCCACCATTGTAATGGTGACCCTCTTTCCTAAAACTTTGCCTTTAGCTTACCATCAGACGAGGTCACCTTATACGACACCGCATGGGAAGAGATGGGGTGGCCCTAATTGTACTCTGCCGGAAACCACGGGGCAAGAGATTTATAATAATAAATATTCAACAACATTCTACACAGCGCTATCTAGACCTTTAAGCATGAGTGCCACCATGGTAACATTACTTAGTGTCTGTAACGATGACCCTCTTTCCTAAAACTTTGCCTTTAGCTTACCATCGGGCGAGGTGAAGTCAAGTTGGTGTGTCCTAGATGAAAAAATGGTTTGATTTGATCTTGAAGCTGTTACAGTAAGTTTCCGAGGACAGTCGACAGGCGTGAGGTGCGCTCGCGCCCATTTTTCGCCGTTTTCACTAGTCGCACTAATGCAGGAATTAGTGCGGCTCTAAATCGTACCAACTGTTGATAATTATAATAAATTGTTTATAGATTTGGATGTATTCACTTTGTCACATAATGAATTTATAAATTCTTTGTTAAAAAAATTACCTACTAATATTATAAATTAACTCTGTTATAATGAATATTGCTTTTTGGATAACCATAATATTACTTTAATAATATGTGGATAACGCTGTGTAACGGGAACTACCGGGGTAATCCCACGATACTTATAGCTGTGATCGTCTATTTACCTAATCTTTAAACCCCGACCCAATATCTATCATTCATTACTTTAATAATTCTGACACTACAGTTTAAATCGTTATTCTAACTTAGTTTTTAACTGTTCGGAATAGTGTGATGATAAGACTGTGGATTTATATTTCATTCAAATGAGATATATATTAGATTCAATATAGGTCTTTGATAGTTTGAACTTTGTGGCATCTTTTCAGCTGTATATTTTATATAGGCCTTTAATGTCGAAGATATCATATATGATTTGTGATATGTGATCCGGATCAATTAAATGTCTCAAGCCCCGAAGAGCGAGAATATGAATCTCAAGCCCCGAAGAGCGAGATTACATTATGATCAATTCCGAAGAACTGATAGCGTTGATCAAAAGATCAAGGCTCTCCTCCACTTCGTCACAGTTAATTTAATTCAGTTTGTAAAACCTCCACTAAACTCCACTGTATACTGTAATCCTTCAGTTTTCGGCTTCTGGTTCCAGTATAAAATGTAGTAGCCCTTTAACGCCTCACGAATCTCATGAACGATGCCAAAACAATTTAGAATAATGATTGAATGTGATATAATATTATTTCAACAATGAAAAGAGATATTATGCCTTCACGGCTGTAATGGCTGTCATTTACTAATGAATATATAATTAATTTGATAAGTTTTGGCAGGTTTATGGACCGCTACACTTTACAAACTGCTCTGATTGGAATTTTATTGATATCTTCAATCAGAGTTGCTCTAATACTGTATCAAAATGATCCAGGAGCCACAAAATTGAATCCGAACAGTTGGAAATAAATGTATGACTTTACTATTTTAGGCCTCAGTATAGTATAAATGATGAGATCCAGTATAATATATGAATTACTAATGTAATTCTAATAGGACATAAATAGTTCACTTTAGCACGTATGCTGTTAAATAAGATCTCACTAAATAAAGCCTTTCGCATTAATAATTCCACTGCAAATTCTTTCCAGCTACATTCAAATATGGAAATAACAAACCCCAACTCAATCTCTATACAAGTTGTGTATTATACCTAACCAAGATATAATTTACGAATACCATGTGTAATGTTCCCAACAGTTATTATATCAATACAAAGATAACGTAACAGATTCACTTCAAACTTAAGGTACAGTGCACACCTATAATTCTCATAGAATTCCTACAATCTATGTCTGTAGCAACAGAAAAACTAACTAGACCTAGCTAGGAGCCCTAGTGTTTACCTTAGGTCTATTAAGACTTACCAACCTTAATAGGTGAGTTAGAAGTTATGTGTATGTGTGTGTTGTGAATTGTGTAAATCAACAATGTGAACTAGCTAAGGTAATGGGAAGTGATTTCGTTTAGACTCTCCTACAACGAAACCACGGAAACCTAGGTGACCAGGATAAGGTATTGAGACGCTTTCGAAGGCCAGTCTCAGCCCCGAAATTTAAAGCAATCTTTACCTACAAGAACTTATCAACACTACGTCTCAAGGATGTTTGGTATTTCTGTGTATTGGAATAGGTATATAAATAATTAGGAACCTTCTGAAATAATTCAGAAAGCGCGTTGTTCCGACACAGTTTCCGCACACCGAACTTTTGCCACTTTCTCACAAATTACACTGGCGTAATACGGCTAGAATAATTTAATGAAACCGTTGCATGGTCTGTGCGCTTCTACTAATCGAACCAAACTCTGTCCCCCGCAAATCAGCCGATTTCCTTTTATACCACTGTGAACTCCGCGCGGGAGCGGGGACGCTTGCGTCCTTTTTTTATCATAGGATTTTTTTACAATGTCAACAAAGGAATTCAGTGCAAGTTAATTTTAAGCTCATGTTTACATTCAGATATAACATGCCTTCATGCAATATAATCAATTATGATTATATTCTACAGAATATCAATCATGCAAAACAATAGTATATAAAATACAGTAAACCAAATATACAGTAACTAAATAGTAAACCAATAATAAACCAATAGTAAACGAGTCATAAACCAATAGTAAACCAGCTGGTCATGCACGTATGTATCAACATACTGTATTTGCGCTTTCGTCGTGAAGATGAGCTCTTATTTATTTTTTATAGAATTCTATTGTGATGTAATTATGTAATGCTTTGTGCCAATTATTAGATTAATCCGAAGATTAATCATTCCATGGAGTCAAACTCGCATGAACCTACAAATATGTGTGGCGTAACAAGACGCCTTAATTATAATCAAAATCCACCATCTTTATCATGATACTATTCCATATCAAATATGATTACATTCTCAATATATTGTTATATGTAATATTGCACTCGTTCACGTATATAATATTAGCATCATAACAGTCTTTTGTATACATGTGTTTAAAAATAGAATATCCCAAGAATTCGATTTAGCCATCGTTCCCATGGCGTTGAAGTGGACGCTCTAGCAAAAAAATATAGTTTATGACCGGCCGACCTCTCTTTAGAATAATACGTATTTTAGTTAAGAGAAAGAAAAAATTAACACAAGTGTCTTGCCACATGCATAAAAAATATACCATGGTTTCGTATTGTGTAGTTATGCTTCAAATATGAGTTTTAAAATGATAAAATAATCTATATTCTAAATATACGATTATGTTCCATTTCAGTCGCCTCCTCAGACTTTGAAATAAGCTGTTTCGCTTAGAAGCAGTCTTCTTTCGAAGATCTGTCTATAGGGTAAAACTCTAAATATATCGAACTCATCTTCATCGTCTCTATATATAATACTTCGCTAAACTGATTATTGTATTAATTGTAATTACCCTTATTTTAGTGGTTCTATGTTCCACCAAAGTATAACAATTCTTTGTAACCTAGTTATATGCCTTAAACATCCACAACATCCCCATGACTTGACGATTGAAACCATATGCTGTTCTATTGTTCGATTGTCATTGTCTGTCTCGGTATTTTAAAATTGTTCAACTTGAATGTGTCTAGAACTAAATTATTACGTTTGTTTACATTAACCCAGTGTCAAAAAAAACCTTTCTAACTCACGTCTCCTATCCTAAACTTATCTCTTGGCAATATCAAATATCTATTTGAACGCTTTACATAATCTAATGGATAACTCTCTGTTAATGTATTAATGAATGTATTAAGTCGTTTAGTACATGTCACCTCATCTTGTCCAGCTAGTCTTATTGGATTTTCTGTCTCATTAGATAATAAATATAAACATTGAAATTCCTATTAACAATTCCACTTTAACAATTTGATTTTGTCCAATTTTAATTCGTACTTTGTAAACTATTGAACTTCAAGATAACTATATATTTGTGACGTCAGAGCAACCCGGTTTATTTACTTTTTGAACTCATATTAGTAGTACATTACGAAGTACTATTTTCGCTACTTGTACTCTGAGTTTCGGTCGCAGGTTTGAATTCAATAGGTTTCACGCCTCCTCGCATATTATAATAAGTTCTACCACGTGTTTCACCTCGACCACGCCTATTATAACTCCTATAAGACTGACCTCGGTTATGATAATCTCTATTGTTACTAGTTGGATTATGCCTAGTGATATTTACACGTTCTGAGCTATACTTTGTATTTACGTGAATACCCCGCGGTCTTTCGTGTATTTTAGCAGTTGTACTCTGCGATTGCGAGCTACCGGATTTTTCTTTGTTTATGTTACGTTCTAATTGTCGTTAAAACTCTACCGCCTCCTTGACTGTCATCTGCTGTTGTTGGCTAAAGTACGCCACCTGCACATAGTCTGGCAATTGTCTAAATATAGTATTAACCTTTTCCGCATCCGTAAATGGTAATGATAATGCATAAACTTTATCTAACTGTTCACATAAATATTTCTCCATACTACCAGTCTGTCTATTATATAGAGAAGTTATGAACCTATTTTTCACTACTTCTTGTTCGGAATAACTCCAAAATACGTTCTTAAAATCTATTTCAAAATCACTGAAAGTTTTCCAATAATCTCTATAAATATTCATACGAGATTTAGCTTCCCCAGTTAAAGACTCTATTGCAAATAAAAGTGCCCTTTCATCAGTAAAATTCTGTCCTACTAAATAGTTTTTTAAATCTCTTAGAAAAGTCATTGGATTATACGTCTTATTGCCATCGAACGTAGGTAACTTCTGTTTTGCCTGAACTACAATCGTTTCACGCGCCATCTCACTAACAGTACTCATTTCTGTCCCACTAGCAATTGGTGTTATTAAAGAATCTGAACCCCTACCGCTATCGCGATCATTTTCCAATCTCGTCAACCTATTCAAAATCTCCGAAAGTAACTGATTTGTTTGATTCGCGCTATCTGTGTCCTGATTTTTGCTACCTGACTTACGCATACGGCGTTTGTTATTCTTTCCAGACATCTTAAAACTTTAAATAACAAGCTAATAAATCTAAACTAACAACCTTCTACTAAAATGTTACTTATTACTGTGTGTCAATGTATCAAAATATGTAAGTGTTAAATAACTTATGCTTATCGTAATCTATTTGTCAAGTATTCACAAAATCTTTATCACCTAAATGTCTACTTAACCAATTGGTTATTTTAAACCCGATAGTACCGACCTATTTCTCAAGTGTTATAACGAATGACTATTTGAGTGTGTTGGGTTACTTTGTTATTATTTTTAATGTTAACGTAATATGAAGTGTCACACTAAAGTTGTTGAATATGCGATTTCTGTGTTTATGTTATCTAGCATTCGAAGTATTGACCCTTCTTTTTTTTTGTTTAAATTAGAAAGTTTTTGAAACGCGCAACAATTTTTTTCTGTTAAAGGCAATGATACTCCTTTTTATATGTAATATCATTGGTTAAAGGCTATCGTCTAACTCAACACGTGTACCTATCTCGTAACTTGCGTAAGCGAAAAAAAATTAACTTTTAGGACTGCAGTTTGTATGTAGCTATTATGGATGACCCTTTTTAAACAATATATCCCAAGTTTTATTACCTGACTTTAACAAAATTTGTGAATGAACAGTAGTGACGGCTTCAAAATAATGAATGAACTTATTGTTTACTAACAGTTTTGGATTTCAAAGATTTGTCTATTTTATCTACGTTGTGTATATTTAAGGTAAAATGTAATGAATTGCAATTTTAATAAATGAATTATAACTGAATATGTATAAGGTACTGAGAGTAATATCGCCTGATTCTTTCCGGTGTATTAAGAATTTTTAATACATTAAACGGAATTCTGGTCACGCGGCGCCAAATCTGTAACGGGAACTACCGGGGTAATCCCACGATACTTATAGCTGTGATCGTCTATTTACCTAATCTTTAAACCCCGACCCAATATCTATCATTCATTACTTTAATAATTCTGACACTACAGTTTAAATCGTTATTCTAACTTAGTTTTTAACTGTTCGGAATAGTGTGATGATAAGACTGTGGATTTATATTTCATTCAAATGAGATATATATTAGATTCAATATAGGTCTTTGATAGTTTGAACTTTGTGGCATCTTTTCAGCTGTATATTTTATATAGGCCTTTAATGTCGAAGATATCATATATGATTTGTGATATGTGATCCGGATCAATTAAATGTCTCAAGCCCCGAAGAGCGAGAATATGAATCTCAAGCCCCGAAGAGCGAGATTACATTATGATCAATTCCGAAGAACTGATAGCGTTGATCAAAAGATCAAGGCTCTCCTCCACTTCGTCACAGTTAATTTAATTCAGTTTGTAAAACCTCCACTAAACTCCACTGTATACTGTAATCCTTCAGTTTTCGGCTTCTGGTTCCAGTATAAAATGTAGTAGCCCTTTAACGCCTCACGAATCTCATGAACGATGCCAAAACAATTTAGAATAATGATTGAATGTGATATAATATTATTTCAACAATGAAAAGAGATATTATGCCTTCACGGCTGTAATGGCTGTCATTTACTAATGAATATATAATTAATTTGATAAGTTTTGGCAGGTTTATGGACCGCTACACTTTACAAACTGCTCTGATTGGAATTTTATTGATATCTTCAATCAGAGTTGCTCTAATACTGTATCAAAATGATCCAGGAGCCACAAAATTGAATCCGAACAGTTGGAAATAAATGTATGACTTTACTATTTTAGGCCTCAGTATAGTATAAATGATGAGATCCAGTATAATATATGAATTACTAATGTAATTCTAATAGGACATAAATAGTTCACTTTAGCACGTATGCTGTTAAATAAGATCTCACTAAATAAAGCCTTTCGCATTAATAATTCCACTGCAAATTTTTTCCAGCTACATTCAAATATGGAAATAACAAACCCCAACTCAATCTCTATACAAGTTGTGTATTATACCTAACCAAGATATAATTTACGAATACCATGTGTAATGTTCCCAACAGTTATTATATCAATACAAAGATAACGTAACAGATTCACTTCAAACTTAAGGTACAGTGCACACCTATAATTCTCATAGAATTCCTACAATCTATGTCTGTAGCAACAGAAAAACTAACTAGACCTAGCTAGGAGCCCTAGTGTTTACCTTAGGTCTATTAAGACTTACCAACCTTAATAGGTGAGTTAGAAGTTATGTGTATGTGTGTGTTGTGAATTGTGTAAATCAACAATGTGAACTAGCTAAGGTAATGGGAAGTGATTTCGTTTAGACTCTCCTACAACGAAACCACGGAAACCTAGGTGACCAGGATAAGGTATTGAGACGCTTTCGAAGGCCAGTCTCAGCCCCGAAATTTAAAGCAATCTTTACCTACAAGAACTTATCAACACTACGTCTCAAGGATGTTTGGTATTTCTGTGTATTGGAATAGGTATATAAATAATTAGGAACCTTCTGAAATAATTCAGAAAGCGCGTTGTTCCGACACAGTTTCCGCACACCGAACTTTTGCCACTTTCTCACAAATTACACTGGCGTAATACGGCTAGAATAATTTAATGAAACCGTTGCATGGTCTGTGCGCTTCTACTAATCGAACCAAACTCTGTCCCCCGCAAATCAGCCGATTTCCTTTTATACCACTGTGAACTCCGCGCGGGAGCGGGGACGCTTGCGTCCTTTTTTTATCATAGGATTTTTTTACAATGTCAACAAAGGAATTCAGTGCAAGTTAATTTTAAGCTCATGTTTACATTCAGATATAACATGCCTTCATGCAATATAATCAATTATGATTATATTCTACAGAATATCAATCATGCAAAACAATAGTATATAAAATACAGTAAACCAAATATACAGTAACTAAATAGTAAACCAATAATAAACCAATAGTAAACGAGTCATAAACCAATAGTAAACCAGCTGGTCATGCACGTATGTATCAACATACTGTATTTGCGCTTTCGTCGTGAAGATGAGCTCTTATTTATTTTTTATAGAATTCTATTGTGATGTAATTATGTAATGCTTTGTGCCAATTATTAGATTAATCCGAAGATTAATCATTCCATGGAGTCAAACTCGCATGAACCTACAAATATGTGTGGCGTAACAAGACGCCTTAATTATAATCAAAATCCACCATCTTTATCATGATACTATTCCATATCAAATATGATTACATTCTCAATATATTGTTATATGTAATATTGCACTCGTTCACGTATATAATATTAGCATCATAACAGTCTTTTGTATACATGTGTTTAAAAATAGAATATCCCAAGAATTCGATTTAGCCATCGTTCCCATGGCGTTGAAGTGGACGCTCTAGCAAAAAAATATAGTTTATGACCGGCCGACCTCTCTTTAGAATAATACGTATTTTAGTTAAGAGAAAGAAAAAATTAACACAAGTGTCTTGCCACATGCATAAAAAATATACCATGGTTTCGTATTGTGTAGTTATGCTTCAAATATGAGTTTTAAAATGATAAAATAATCTATATTCTAAATATACGATTATGTTCCATTTCAGCTGTAGGTTACATAATTACAACTATGTTAATTAAGACCTTAGATTAAGGACATTATGTAACTGTTTGTTTTCCCGAATAAATAAAAAAAAAACAATAAGCCATCATGTGTACCATTTTTTTTTGCCTGAGCCGTTCAGTCTGTAGAATGTGATTGAAGTACAAAATCCAAACATGCATAGTAGCATAGGAGAGGATTAGTAGGATATAATAGAAGGTATTATATAGATTCAAGTGATTCAAATTTACACTTATATATTTATTTCGTCGAAAACCACGCAGCAAATACAGCTAAAAGGTTTATCTCGTCATTGAATCCAATATTTTGGAGTACGAGTTCCATTCTGATATAATTTGTTTGAGCTTGTACGAAAGAAACTAGCAACTGACTCCCTAAACACTATAGAAAAGCTTACACCAGAGCCTCATCTGTGAGTTTAGCTCAAACGCCGAAAAGGCAGACAAGCACACGGCCCACCTGATGGAAAGTGGTTACCGCGGCCTAAGGACGTGTGTAACACCAGAGGAGACACACTCGCGCTGCTGACCCTGTAAGCACAGAATTTATGTGCCGTCAGTGTAGAAGACAAAGCAGGACAAGCTCTGGCTATGGTACCCTACTCACCGCTGGGAACACAACACGAAGTTTTTTTTTTTTTTATACCACTTAGTTGGCAGACAAGCACACGGCCCACCTGATGGGAAGCGGTTACCGTGGCCTATGGACGTATGCAACACCAGGGGTGTCACACTCGCGCTGCCGACCATGAAGAAACCTTCTGATGCCCCTTTTGAAGAACCCCATATTGTAGGCGCTTGGGAAAACCGCAGCAGGGAGGTCATTCAACATCTTGAGTGTGCGTGGGATGAAGTTTCTTTCATACCGCATAGTGTGCACCGTCTTAGGTCGCAATATGTGAAGATGAATTCCTTGCCTATGGCGAGAGGTGCGATGATAGAATGTAGCTACGGGCATCATGTCAAACAATTCATCTGAGCACAAACCATTGTATAGGCGGTAGAACACACACAGTGAGGCAAAATCCCTCCTAAGGCTACGAGTTTCCACACTACCTGTGAGTATGGGATTGTCAACCAGCCTCAATACCCGTCTTTGCACTGAGTCGAAGGGGTCAAGCTGGCATGCAGGTGCTCCAGCAAAAAGGTGACAGCAGTACTCCATGTGAGGCCGGACCTGTGCTTTATAAAGAAGGAGTTGCTGCCCCGCAGTGAAGTACTGCTTCGCCCTGTTGCGCACTCCGAGCTTTCTTGATGCCAACTTAACCTTGTCCCGCAAATGACTTCGGTATTGGACGTCGCTGGAGATATCGACACCAAGGATCCCTATACTCGAGGAGATGGTAAGCGGTGTGCCCAGGAATTGCGGCGCCACAATGAATGGGGTTTTCTTAGCGGTGAATACACATACTTGTGTCTTAGTGGGGTTGAATTGGACTAGGTTTAGTCGTCCCCAATCGGATACTCCAGAGAGAGTAGTCTCAATTGCAGACACAAGTTGTTCGCGACTCTTCTCCACCTCGGACTGAGGGATATTTGCACGGCCCGTATAACACGTGTCTCCGGTACTGTCGTCCGCATAACAATGAATGGAGCCATCAGACAGCATATCATTGAAATGCAGCAGAAACAGCGTCGGAGACAACACGGAGCCTTGTGGGACACCAGCGTTTATGTTCGTGCGGTCCGAGCAGCTGCCGTCCACGACGGCTTGGATGCTTCTGTTGGACAAAAAGCTGGAGATCCATTCGCACAGCCCCTCGGGGAGTCCATAATATGGCAACTTCGCAAGAAGACCTTTGTGCCAGACCCGATCAAAGGCCTTCACTATATCGAGGCTGACCGCTAGTGCCTCACCCCGACTCTCGATGGCCTGTGCCCACCGGTTTGTGAGATACACTAGAAGGTCACCGGCAGAGCGATGGTGGTGAAAGCCGTACTGTCGATCGCTCAGTAGATCGTTTCCCTCAAGGTACCTCAGGAGCTGTGTATTTAATAACACGCTCCATTAACTTCGAGAGTAGGGAGGTGATAGCGATAGGCCTGTAATTGGTCGGATCGGTCCTGTCACCTTTCTTAGGTACAGGGTGCACGAATGCGGTCTCCCACGAGGTTGGGACCCGCCTTGCGGAGTATGAGAGTGCGAAAAGACGTGTAAGTACGGGGCACAGCTCGGGGACACAGTGTTTAATCACCATCGCCGGTATACCGTCTGGCCCACTCGACTTCCGAACATCCAGGGACTTAAGCTCGCGCCGGACCACTCGTTGCGTGATTTTAACTTCAGTCATGGAAGCACCACAGCTGGGAATTATCGGTGGTTCGGCGTTCCCGTCGTTCATAGTCGAGTTTGACGCAAAGAGATTACCCAACAGATCGGCTTTCTCCTTAGCGCCATGAGCCAGACTACCATCGTATTTTTGCAGCGGTGGAAGGCTAGACTGGCAGAAGTTTCCCTCGGCAGCTTTAGCGAGCGACCAAAATGCACGACTGCCAGATGGGTAGCGCGCAAGCCGCTCGCCAATTCTGCCGATGAACTCAAACTTAGCCCTGACCGTAGCTTTTTTACTAGACCTCGAGGCGGCATTCAACTTTCGCTTCACTTCAGCGATATTAGGATCTTTATTGGCAGGAGCCGTGGTCCAAGCCCTGTATGCAGATTGCTTGTGGTCTCTTGCTTCTCTGCAGGGCCTATTAAACCACGGGCGTTTGCTCTCTCCTGTTGCGATCCAGCGGTTTGGAATATAGCATTCCATACCCGCTAGGATCGCATCAGCTACTGCTGTTGCACAGGAGTTGGGATCATTTGAAGTGAAGTAAAGCCGCCTCCACGGGTACAACGCGAAGAATTCTCGCAGTCCATCCCAGTCTGCCGACTTGTAGTGCCAGACATGCCGCCATTGAGGTGGCCGCGGTGGTTCAGGCCGCGTGAGAGTCACTTGCGCCCGAACGAGGCTGTGGTCCGAAGTACCAAGTGGTGCTTCCACAGTTACTGAGTATTCGTCCGGGCGCGAAGTCAGCAGAAGGTCCAGTATAGAGCTTCTGCGGGTCTCTATTTCTGGTGTTCTAGTAATAGAATGCACCAGTTGAGAGAATCCGTAGGTCAGAGCAAAGTCATGAGCAGCCCTTCCCGCAAAATCAGTTCTAGGAGACCCCAGCCACTCTACGTGGTGAGCGTTGAAGTCCCCCAAGAATACTAAATCCGCGGTAGGGTATTGCTCAATTACCTTGTCCGCAGACCGCTGCAGATGCTCAAACAATTGAGCTGTACCCAAGTCACCGCTATGAGACCTGTAGAGGCACGCAAAGATACGGGTGTGGCCACCGTAATCCGTACGTACCCAAAGAGTTGACAGGTCCCTGTCTTCAAGGCCTTGAAGACGGCGGCAGCAAATATCATCCCGGACGTACAAGCATACCCCGGCACGACTCAGGAAGTTATGCTCGAGTTTGTACCCGGGGTACATTAAGTAGGCTGTATCGGCTGGGCATGATATTTGCGTCTCCGTCAGAAAAAACAAGGTGGGCTGCGCGGTCTCTAAATGGAGATGGACCGCGTTGAGGTTGGTGTGTAGGCCCCTGATGTAACAGAAGTCCACATGTACTGTGGACGATGATGCCGCTGTGGTAACTTTTTCCTTGTTATTTCTCTTCATGACCTTTGTGGGGGGTGGGGGGGGAGGAAGGTAAAGAGAGTTTCTGTGCTCCCAGTGCAGAAGACAAAGCTAGGCTTCGTACCACCATAGACAAGCTGGGGTTGTGTGACTGACTGGCGCGGCGGGCGGAAGGGTCCCCGGTCCCCTCCCAAATACTGTAGCCGAGTCCACTCCGGTTTCCTCCTCCGGCACGACTACAGCATCGGGCACTTTACACAGGCTGCTAGTTCAGCCTCCTGGGGCGGAGATTAAGTAATCCCAGGTTCGGGAACCGTACAACCTGCGGGCGGCCAGCGGATAACCGTTTCACCGGGTCTCCCTGACCGCCGCGCCAACATTTCACGCCCCTACAAGTCAGTGGTGTCAATTTTAGCCTACGGTCTTTTCACTGACAGCACAAAACCTCTCCAGTGAGCTCTGGCTACCCTACTCACCACCGGGAACACAACACAAGGTTATTATAACCGCGGTATTCTGTAGGGCGGAGGTACTTCCCCAGTCGGACTACTCAATTGGGCGTAAATACCGCCGTGCCCTACCTCCTATATGCCTATGCCTCTGTAAAAATCATATGATTATCAATATCATTAAAAAGGCTTATTTAATTGTACTGTTAAAATTAACCTACAAACTGTTATAATCAAATATTCGCTGTTCCCAGAACAGTTACACTGGTATAGTAATATATTCATTAAAACTAATTATATTGCTAAAGTTACTGGGTTACAAATTACGATGTATGTAGTATTATTGTCGTATCGTGTCGTACAATGTATCATATGTATTAATTGAATATGATAATGTATCATAGCACAAGACAGGCTTACAGTGCTACAATAGTAACTTCTCCAGTGTGTTGTAGGTAACAGTGAAACCACGTAACAAAAGACATGCAAATTTAAATTAAATTAAATTAAATATCATTTTATTGATGGCAACAGGGCAACAATCACATCACTGTCGACTAGTTACAAATAAAACATGTGTGACCTGAGAACTTGACTTCGACTTACAATAAGGCGAGGTGAAGATTTGCCACACAATGCAATTTTTCATTTCCTTTTTTTCACAGTGCAATTTTGAAATTTAAGACACGTCTATTTGTACAGTGCAATTTTTAAATTTTAAGACACGTCTACAAATAGACGTGTCTTAAATTTAAAAAAAATGCACTGTAATGATAGCAATTTATTATACGTTGGACTTGTAAAATTTTAAGAAAGATTTCGTGCATAAGCGTTTTAATTAAGTTTGGCCTGCTCATTAATAGTTCTAATAATAGAAATTTTACTAACTTCCTGTGGACCTAACCTTTCCTTTAGTTCTAATGACTATACAATTTCCATCAATAAGACCTTTTAACATTATTAAGGTAGGTATTTTTTATTAAAATGTAAAAGGCTGGTTCTAAATAATGTAAACACCGCTATCTTGGCAAAAATCTTTTATTTTTGTTAACACCATCTCAAGCTGTGTTCTTTAAGGAAAAACCTGAAGATGAAGCTATTCGAAGATAGGCGGGATTGCGATCAGCATAGAGATCGGTATAACCTTGTATTTTGAGTCGTATTGTGTATCTTTTGTGTCTCGTATCATTGGATACAGATGGCGTAGTATCATGATGAGGGTTGATGGCATATGGGATGTGTTTTGTTTCTGTTCTGCAATCTTTCTTCATATTTCTTTATGATCGGAGGTATCGAGATTTGAGTTTGATTTTCGAATAAATAATCCTATTGAGATTGGTACGGTTCAGACCTGTATGTATATGAGATTGATGGAATCAGTACAGTCAGCGTCAGAATGATCTTGACTACAGCGTCTCAAAATGATCTTATTAAGAGCAAAGCAAACTGTTTTATTGATTTGAATCTCGTTTTTGTCCAAACTTAAGGTGTGTACCAAATATCAGAACAATCATTCAACAGGAATTATTGAGGAGGTAGGACACGGTGGTATTTCCGCCCAATTGAGCAGTCCGACTGGGGAAGTACACCTCCACCCTACAGAATACCGCGGTTATAATAACTTCGTGTTGTTTTCCCGGAGTTGAGCAGGGTAGCCAGAGCTCACTGGAGAGTTTTGTGCCGTCAGTGGGACGACCGAAGGCTTGTCCTGCTTTGTCCTCTACACTGACGGCACAAAATCTCTGTTCTTATTGGGTCTACAGCACGGATGTGACTCCACTGGTGTTACACACGTTCATAGGTCATGGTAACCACTTTCCATCAGGTGGGCCGTGTGCTTGTCTGCCACCTAAGTTGTATAAAAAAAAGGAAGGGGGAAAAACTAGGCATTAAGATTATTTTAAATACTTTCTTCGTCAAGATCAATCTGATGCTGACTGTATTAAGGATATCTTAGACATTGTGGTGGAAATAGTTTGAGAATACTTAAATATATATCAGTTTAAGAAAAAACAAAGTTGGATGGGATGATATCCAAATATGAATGGTTATTTGTATGAATTCAGAATGTATGTACCATTCGACCCCGTCCTGAGAAGACTTTGACAAGAAACCTTTTTTATGACCTATCAAGTACGTTTTCTTTACTTTTTTATGTACTAATTCATTATTTTTACACGAGACAAATGCGCACATCTTTAGTCTTAAGGAATAAATTATTGTAAATTGACGCCTTGAAATTGCTAAAGTGGAGTTTGTAGATGTTTCATCTCCACCTAGTGCCTAGGAAGCGGTGGTGGAGTGGAAGTGGTGTGGTGATGAAGAAAGAACACGACAAGTATCACCACTCCATCTTATCCAAAAGGGAGAGGTGACTAACGGATAAATACGCAGACGATATCACTGCGAAAAAAGGAAAACTTGAAATAAAACCATGTACCAACCCGTCTGGTCAGTGTGGAAACAATAGGCCAAAGCCTGCCAACATTGGGAGAGACCTGCGATAGGCTAATTAATTGATTGAAGTAGTGGTAAATTTAGGTTAAGTAGAATTGACGTCAATAAGACGTTATTATGTTGTACAACTTTGAGAAATAAATAACTTGAATTGGAAGTAATCAAAATTAACAATGTTTTATGCGAGTAACCTAATAGGTAAACATTTTATTGCTCAGCTATCATCATTTATCTGCCCTTAACCCAATTATTTGGGGTCGGCGCACCATGCCATGCTTCTCCACACGTTCCTGTAAGATGTAATTTCCTTAATTATTCTTCTTTACCATATCCTCTTTCATAAAATAATCCATTTTTTATTTGGGCTACCTCTGCTTCTAAAACCCCTTGGCCCGTTTTTATGACATTACAAGTTTTATAACGTTAGTAGCTGAGAGGTCCCAGGTTCGAATCCTGGCCATTACACTTCCGACGTAAACCCAATCCTAACACAAGCAATTTATCTTAGCTGGAGGGGTTAGAGGAAGTATTTGTAGTTCCAATATTCTTTATAAAAAAAAATGAAATTTAATTTATATTTCTTTTACTGGCAAAGCTACCCGTGACTAAGAACATGTTTGTTACGTACCAACATTATCAATTGTATCTACGAATACGAATTGAGCATTACACAGGTGGCCCTTTACAGGGGCTCGGTGAAAACAATGACTGCTTAAGGTCCCGTATACACTAGTTGAACATAATTGCACTACAAGCCTGAAAAACAGGATACCTAGTTCAGGCACAATCTATGCAGCACAGCTTAATAACTATAACGTAAGATTGATTTGACAATTATTGTAGAGTTTATGTATAAAGTATGCAATAAGTATAAAACATAGCAATAGATTATGAAACTATGTAACATATACTATTGAATTAATGAAATAAATTATTATTATTATTATTACAGAACTTTTCGACGATAACTAACGATTCTAGATTTTTCACACTCTAGATCCCATAACACAAGCTAGTTAAGTTATGCTTGCCATGGGTCTAGATAGCGTTGTGTGGTCGTTGTGGAATATTTATTAAAATAAATATCTTAATTAAACACATCAAGTCAGTACGCCAGTTGATAACACTTTATCTAACCTATTTTATAGCATTACTGTGCGAAAATCTTACCTAAACCATTCCATTTATCTCCCCCCATAAGTTAATAACACAGCTTAGAAATTATTTATCATTCTTTCTTTCTTTTCAGTGACAGTCGCTTGGGTCGTCGGAACGCTCCTTAAATAAATATGTCGGTGGGAAGACAGGTGGGCACTCACAAAGTTCCAGACGGATCATAAAGCATTCTTAAAAAGGTGCCCTAACAAGCACAGTAATGAGGGTCAACACAATTATTATAGACATTAATTACCTCCCTTCTCCATCCAGCCGAGCTCACACAAGAACGAGTGGGGCAAGTGAGGAAAGGACGATATAGGTATTGACTTGTGTTTGTAAGCATTTCTGTGTAAAATAATTAACGATGTTTTTCCTGCTATTACAATCTTTATGAAAAGTAATATAAGCTAAAATAATATAGTTATTGGGACAAAAATTCCTGGATTATATTTTTGTAAAGCCGCGTGGCTCTCGGCAGAATGGAATTTGGACGACCCTATCTTTGCCCAAGACGACTAAGAGATAGGGTTGTTTATCATCAAACAGATAATATATATACAGCCCAGCCCAGACTAAGCCTCAGATGCATGGCTCGAGTCAACAATAGTGCCTGGAAGACGGGAATGGGCTCACGCCCTATTACGTGAAACCAAATTTAATGATTGGTGAAATGATGGTGTTAATTTAACTCTGCCTAACCCTCTGGAGTAAAAGCCTAATTAAATGTTTGTATGTATATATATTTTAATGTATTTGACCATTATCTCATCTTCTCGTAAGTAATTATATGGTCAATCGTAAAAAAAGTCATCTAAAAGCAATCTATTCATTTAAAATTTGAAGATTCTCAGGTTATTTCCACTTCTCAAGTCTTCAAATTATATCTAGTTTAGTTCTAAATGGTGTAATGCAGATATTACACGACTTTTTACTGGTGGTAGAAACTTGGTGGCACAAATTTGTCTCAAGTTTCGACCGGGTAGGTACCACCATGCACTATTGCGAAAAACCCTCCATAGCAATTCAATCTCGGTTGGATTGTGTTCAGGGGTCAGCATGTGCATAGCCGGGCAGAGGTGGTGGTTGTCGCAGCACTAGTGGGACCAGTGGGTCTTGGCGTAGTCTAGTGGGGATGGCGCGGGGCGATGCGCCGAACAGGGAGACCTGTAGAAACGGTGGTGCCGCTGGCCGCCCGCGGTATAGTACAGGGGCCCAACTGGGGTTAACCACCTTGGGAGGCTGCCTCACCAGGCCGCGCATAATCCCGATATGGTTCGTCGTGCCGGTTGGTGACCGGATTTGGGAGCCCGGCGACCATACTCGGGGGGGTACGGGGGCCCTTCCGTTCGGCGCGTCGGCTCTCGCCATGCCTCACATTCATAGATGAAACCAATATCCCGCGCTTTGTCACACGGTGCTGCGGCGGCAATCACTTCTTTTTTCACGCCTTCTCCCACCCAAACTCATGGCAGCGCAATTCACAGAAAAAGGCAACACAGCGGCTCGTCACACTCCCAAAAGCTTGCTATTTGAGGTGGAGTCCACTAACATCTGTGGGCTCCATGCAAACCTCAACGCCGTCCACCAACACCTAGAGACGGCGAAACCTGCCATGTTTTTTCTAACGGAGACGCAAATACACCGCCCTGACGACACGACCTACTTGCTCTACCCTGGCTATGTTCTTGAGGAAAGTTTTCGTGCAAAAGCCGGGGTGTGCGTGTTTGTTAGGGCGGATGTTTGCTGTCGCCGTTTGCGCTGCCTAGAGGACCCATCCTTCTCCGTCCTTTGGGTACACGTAGACCATGGCCCTACGAGTCAGATCTATGTGTGCCTCTACCGTTCCCATACAGGAGATGCTGAGACAACTCGACTCTTTGAATATCTGAGTCAGGCGGCAGATGATGCGCAGGAGCGATTTCCGAATGCCGAAATGGTATTTTTGGGGGATTTTAACGCCCACCACGAGATCTGGTTGGGCTCCTCCAAAACAGACCATGCGGGAAGAGCCGCCCACGCATTTGCTCTGGCGCACGGCCTGACCCAATTGGTGCACGAGGTCACTAGGATACCAAGAAGGTCGGGCCAAGCACCTTCTCTGCTAGACCTTCTGCTGACGAGTGATCCGGACCGGTACAGTGTATCGGTGCGAGCCGCGTTAGGCAACTCTGACCACTGCCTGGTCTGTTCCACGGTGCCTATTATGGCGCCTCCACGACCAGTGCGGGGGAAGCGGCGTCTCTGGCACTACTCGTCAGCGGACTGGGATGGACTTCGTGACTATTTTGCGTCCATCCCGTGGGTTGAGCGCTGCTTTGAAGGTAAGAACCCATCGGATTGTGCTACTGCTGTCGCCGGTGAGATCGGTCTGGGTATGGAATACTATATCTCATACACCGATGTCACCGGTGACCGCGGGGTGCGCCCTTGGTTCGGGCGCGAGTGCGCGGAAGCTGTTGAACAAAAACAGTCTGCGTACCGCGCTTGGGTAAGGGCGCGCGCCACGCGCCATCCCAATCTGGGCCACTTCAAGGCGGCGTACAACAGAGCCACAAAGGTCTGTAGAAGGGCCTATGTCAGAGCGGATGCCCTGCGCATAGCGCGGCTTGGTCAAGAGCTAGTGATGCATCCCACGGGAAGCCGTGGCTACTGGCGACTGGCTAAAGCCGTGCAAGCCAACTTCTGTCAGCCTTCGCTGCCTCCGCTGCGTAACCCTGATGGATCCCTGGCCCATGAGCCGCAAGAGAAGGCAAATCTGCTGGCTAATTTCTTTGCGGCCAACTCCCGAATCGATGATTGTGGTACCCAGCCACCAACACTACCCGACAGTGACCACGCGATGCCTGATATCCATATCAGGCAACGCGATGTCCGTGCAGTGCTGCAATCACTCGATGTCCGGAAAGCCAGTGGTCCGGATGGAATTCCAGCGGTAGTTTTGAAAAAATGTGCAGCGGAGTTGTCTCCAATGCTTACGCGCCTGTACCGGCTATCCTACAGTTCGGGTACAGTGCCTTTGCCTTGGAAAGAGGCGAATGTTCAGCCGATTCCCAAGAAGGGGGATCGCTCGGAGCCAGCCAACTATCGACCCATAGCCTGCACCTCAGTGCTGTGCAAAGTGTTCGAGCACATAATTAACAAACAGCTCATGCGGCACCTAGAGGATCACTCCTTAATTAATGACCGGCAATATGGCTTCAGACCGAAACGGTCAACGGGTGATCTTCTAGCATACGTTACCCATCTTTGGGGTGAGGCTATGGACAAGCACGGCGAGTCACTGGCAATTAGTCTTGACATCGCCAAAGCTTTCGATAGAGTCTGGCACAAATCGCTTCTTTCTAAGCTACCTGCCTTTGGTCTGCCTTCTGGGCTGTGCAACTGGGTTGCTAGCTTCCTGCAGGGGCGCCGTATTCGCGTCCTTTGTGACGGACGAGCTTCGGAGTTTCTGCAGGTTAATGCTGGCGTGCCCCAGGGGTCCGTCTTATCACCCACTCTCTTTCTTCTGCATATCAACGACATGCTGTCTACCGGCAATGTTCATTGTTATGCAGACGATAGCACTTTACATGGGAGTTATCATGGACATCCAGCGGCCAAGCAGTCAGATATCGCAGAGAAAAGGCAGCTTCTTGTCACTGAGCTTGACGGGGTCCTGAATCACATTTCTCAATGGGGCTCTGAGAACCTGGTTGAGTTCAATGCCAAGAAGACGCAGGCATGTGCGTTTACAGCAAAAGTATCTTCTTTCCTTCCCCTCCCCACTCTTCAGAGCACGCCACTGCCGCTGCAGGACAATCTCAATATCCTAGGTATGGATGTTCGCTGCAACCTGAATAACAAAAACTACATCGAAAGCATCATCAAAACAGCCTCACGAAAACTCGGAGTCCTGAACAGAGTGAGACGATTTTTCACGCCGGAGCAGCGGTGTCTTCTATACAAGACACAAATTCGCTCCTGTGTGGAGTACTGCTCGCATCTCTGGGATGGTTCAGCAAAGTACTTACTAGATGCTCTCGACAGGTTGCAGCGACGTGCGGTCCGCATCATTGGGAATCCCGAGATCACGAACACCCTAGAACCTTTACAGCTGCGTAGAGATGTTGCGTCCATGGCTGTATTTTACCGTCTGTACCATGGGGAGTGTTCTGATGAGCTCTTCCAATTAGTCCCACCCTCCCCTTTCCTACACAGGACAACGCGTGCAGGTCTTAGATGTCATCCGCACACGGTGCAAAACATCCGATCAAGAACCAAGCGGTTCGGAGACTCTTTCCTCTGTCGCACCATTAAGGCCTGGAATTCATTACCAGCTCATGTGTTTCCTTCTTCCTACAGTCCCGGGTCCTTTAAGCGGGGCGTGAAAAAGCATATGATAAGGCCGTCAAGCTGAGTGTCACCATTGTCACACGGTATGTGTATGTAATGGTGACCCTCTTTTCTGGGATTTTGCCTTCAGCTTACCATCAGGCAAGGCGAAGTCCAATTGACGTGTCCTATATAAAAAAAAAAAAAAAAAAAAAAAAAAAAACTTTGAACTCAACTAGATATAATTTAAAATATGAGCACAGAATAGGTAATAGCACTGACATGGGTTAAGAGTTATAGGTTATGGATAAACATACTTTAATATATTTTTATAAAGACACACAGCATTCTAAACTAAATTTCATCAAACCCTGTCATTGCCTTCATCTGCCATTCTGTACCCCTAGCACTATGTGTGTTTGTTATTGAATCGTATCAGTACCCCTAGCACGAAAACCTGTCCTTATTGTATCGTAAAATTAGGAGCATTGCGATTGGCTGGCTGTCTAATTTAAATCTATTTGCGTGTTCTCTCGATACGTTTACGATTCGATTACGTAAGTTAAGATTTTCGTGTCACAATAACCACTTTCAGGTGGCCCATGTGCTTGTCTGCTGCCCAAGTGGTATGAAAAAATAATAACACGTCCCATTTGCTATAACTTGTACCCGAACTAAAATAAAGAACAAGGGGGACCGTTGACTAGCACGGCAATGTGCAAAACTGCGCACTCCGAATAGATTTGTTGCTACAGCGATTTTCAATTGTGCTCGCACCCCGCCTTTGTCTGCCACTTCGCGTTATTTATTACTCTGTGGACCCTTTGTGATGCTGTTTCCCGATTATAATTAGTTACTTTGTGTATTTATGAAGCGATTGTTTTTGTTTGATTAGAGAGACTCGAATATTAAATGTTTATATGACTTCCTAAAGTTTTGACGCACCTACGTGTATTGTATTGCTAGCTGCGTATTTTCAAGAAGGCAGACAATAATAGCTTCTCTTCTAATATGTAGAATAGAATATCATAGATTGACAAGCTGACCTGGCAAGCGATATTTTGCCATAGTTGATCGGTTATCGACAGGCGAAGGCGGAAGATCAAATTGAATTGAATCAAAGAGAATCAAAGAATCAATTTCATTTATTCAGTTTAGACACATAAAGAGCACATATGAACGTCAAAATTTTACATTTAGGCATGTCAAGAAATAATATAAAATATTAAATAATGTAAAAATAAACCATTGGATAATAATTCTTTCGCTGGTTCGGTAGGTTAGTTCTACTAAGAAGATACCAGCAAGAAACTCAGCGTACTTTATTAGAACTAGATTATTTTTCTTTTTTAAATTTACTTTAGTTTACAATTTATTTTGTGCAAGCAAGCAAGAGACTTATGTTGATCACGCATTTACATCATCAAGATACTCCTCTACTTTATAGTAACCTTTACTCATTAAAGTTTTTTTTTCTTTTATTTTAAATTTATTTATTGGCATGTTAATCAAATTCTGAGGAATTTTATTAAATATTTTTAAACAGCCTACAAATGAATCATCTTTGTGAAGCCTAAGTTTTAGTACAACTAGTTTATTCTTGTTTCTTGTATTAAAATTGTGCACGTCAGATAGTTTTTCCAAAATATTTAGGTTTTTTCGTAAGATATTATCATAAATGTTTTGAGAAGCAATACTTTCAGCGAGTCACGGGGTCTGAGGCCATAGATCGCGTGAAAAAAAAAACATAACTAAAAGAAATTATTAAAAATAAAAAATCACGATAGAAAAATTGGGGTTGATCTTAGAGGGTTGAAAATTCAGGGTTGCTGTAGAAACTTCATCATAAAAATAAAATAATATCCAAAAATTAAAAATTAAAAATTTTTGCGGTGGACTATCCTTAATTAGGGGAATAAAAAATAAATGTTATCCGATTCTCAGACCTACTCTTGTCACAGTGTGCATATTGCACACAAAATTTCATGAGAATCGGTCAAGCCGTTTCGGAGGAGTTTTAACTACAAACACCGCGTCACGAGAATTTTATATATTAAAGTAGGGACAAGATAATAGGTCACTTTTGACATTTCATCAAAATTCAACAACGTAACCTTGTAACGGCGGGCATAAAATAAGAACTGCACAAACGCTTAACTTTTTTCAATTACGTTTACATATTTATTGTAATAATGACCGATACGAGTAATTTTACGATTTGCTTTTACTAATAAACCATTCTAAACATAATAAACAATTTCTGATCTAAAGAACTGAACGTCGTTACAATGTTGCGTCAGTCAACCCTTTTTCTTTTTAAACACTAGGGATGTTACTCTAAAAATCGAAAGCTGATAGGATTGTAAGTTGAATCGAATGCAATGATTACTTGTGAAGAAAAATCACCATAAATTTATAACCACGTTGTGATTATAATAAAACCTAATTATACATATTTATTATTCTTTTAACTAACTATAAAAATACAAAAAAATAACTAAATAGAAAGGTCATTGATGTTGGGTGCAATTTAGGTGGATGTTGCTGGCAACACCAGTGCCTGTCGATGACGCATGTCATGTCGCCATAACATGATGATGACGCAGTCTTTTGTTGTTGTGCGAAGTGACTGTGCGTTTTTGGTGTGCTCTCTGTTATTTTCTTCTGATCCGGCTTTTTCATTGAACTGATCTTACTGACTACGTTTACCTGGCTATAAATTGGACTCCGATTGCTTAACGATTATTAAACAAGAAAAACATTACAGTCTTACTATGTCGAAACAGGGGAAAACTCTAAACAGTCAATCTCGCGAACTAGTGCTGAAATTGTACAATTATTTTGGACGTGAATCAGTTAACGATGGGCCTCTTTTACCATTGAAACCACCGAGAGAACGCGTTGCCGAAGCATTGGGAATAGGGAAGAAGACAGTAACTCAAATTCTGAAAGAGAAATACGGACCATCAGGCTCAGAAGATAATACTTTACGTACACCGAAAAAACGAAAGAGGGACAAGAAAATTGTTGACGTTGATAATTTTGATGCTGCTGCAATTCGCAACCACATTTATGGATATTACTCGAGAAAAGAATATCCTACACGGGAAAAGCTATTGAGTTCGTTAAAAGGCGCAGGCTTATTTTTTGGAGGCAAATCGTCTCTATCAAAGGTTTTGAAATCGATTGGCTTTAGATTTAAAAAATCCGACAAGCGGAAAATCCTGCTAGAACGCTACGATATTATTTTGAAGAGAATAACATTCTTACGTCAGGTAAATAAAATTACGGATTGGGACAATGTCGTGTTTATTGACGAAACATGGTTGAATGCGAACCATACGGTTGCGCGGACATGGACCGATGATACAGCGGCCTCCACCTCAAAAGTTCCATCGGGAAAAGGAGCCCGACTTATTATATGTCACGCGGGATCAGCTTCTCAAGGTTTTATTCCAGACTGCCTCCTCGCATTCGCCTCTAAAACTACAACAGATTACCATGAGGAAATGAACTTTGATGTTTTTAAAAAGTGGTTTGAGAAGCTGCTAGTCAGCTTAGAAAACCCATCGAAAATTTTAATGGACAATGCTCCGTATCATTCTGTACAAGTTGATAAACCACCAACTCAAGCAAATAAAAAGCAAGAAATTGTCTCGTGGCTGGTAAGAAATGGTGTGGAGGCAAGTCCAACTTTATTAAAAGTTGAGTTGTTAAATCTGGTAAAAGCAACTAAGCCCTCCAAGCTCCGCTATGTAATCGATGAACTAGCCCTAGAGCATGGACACGAAGTTATTCGATTGCCTCCCTACCATTGCCAGTATAACGCCATCGAGCTTATTTGGGCACAAATAAAGGGTCATGCAGCGCGGAACAATACTGAACCACCCTTCAGTACTGCTAAAATGATGACTCTGCTACAAACTGCATGTGCAGAAGTCACTACAGAAGACTGGCGAAAAGTCGTGGAGAAGACAAAGAAAATAATTTTACAAGATTTTGAACGAGATGTGAGAATAGACAATATTATTGAAAATGAATTAATAATATCTCTGAGTGCTGACAGCAGTGATGAAGATAGCAGTTCCGATAGTTCAAGTGAATAAAAGCAATTTTTTTGTTAAATTACGTAGGTACTTGTCTTATTTTGCTCCTTTAATTTATGAAAGAAAAAATAATAATGGGACAGGGATTCGCATGATCATTTTTAAAAATCACATATGTTTCAAGTCTGTATCGATTCATTCGATTCATTCATTTAATCGATGTTTTTAACCAGGTCACCTCACTATGAATATAAAACTGACATCTGTCAAAAGTGACCTATTATCTTGTCCCTACTTTAGATTAGATATATGTATGGTATTGACATACGCTGGCGACTGTCATAAACGTCAAAAGACGTGTCAAGCCTATAAATTCATTATTCTGTTCTACAAAACATCGGCCAACGAATCGCCTCTAGTCTAGCGGGGCGGGGCTACCCTAGGAATTTTGGGAGGTTGATCAATATCGGTAACTATGCCTGAAAACTATAGTTTCATTTTTCACTTATTATATAATAATATGCTCATGTCTGTATGCTAATATTACTACGGGGAGGCAATTAGGAATTCTGGGCCTCTCGAGTCGTGATGCGCGCACGTCGGCTCATGAAACTTACCTAGGTACACCTACCGGTTATTGACTTCCAAAAGTCAGCTGATTACTGCAACCTATGTACTGAACATATGGATGTGGTACGGTAAGCAGAGGCATTGGTGTCAAATTTTGAAATCTTAACAACTGAATTTTCGAGAATTGGCTCACTCAATATTTTAGATTTTTTTTACCTAAACTAATTTTGTGATACCAAGTAATCACACAATTTTTTATATATTTATTACACACATCTTATACCACGATTACAGAAAATTACAATTTGATAGTGTGGACTTAAAATTAAAATAAATTATTTAGAAGAAATTCAGAGAGTTCAGTTGGTTACACTTTTTAGACTATTTTTTACGTGCGCAAACGGATACCCCCCACCGGAGCCGGTGGGAGACGTTATGTCGTACTCGAACCCCCTTACACTTTTTAGACTTAGTATTTAAGTATATAATAAATATAAAGTTCCATAGGCCACGGTAACCACTTTCCATGTGCTTGTCTACCACCTAATGGTAAAAAAAAATTAGAAAAATCTAACTTAAAATATTTTTTAGAAAATCAAATATGTATTACGTATCGGACATTAGCTAATGATCAATAAAAAATTAAATTACAACAGCATCTTCCTAACTTACTGCAATCAAAACATCTTGTTCCCAAAAACGTCGCTTTAAATCTGTCTGTCAAACTTCAGATGAAGATACTCTATACCAGGTTCATTCAAAATTTAAGAAGCTTTACTACATAATCTAAACGGTTTCAACGCCTGCGTCTGACACCTGCTAATAAATTGTTTCAGAAATATTGCTTATACATTTTTCTCTTAGATAAAATTGAATAATAGAAATAAAATAGATAATGTGAGATCTTCAAATCTTACTTAGAAGTTTAGTTCAATTGATCTCGTTCTTGAAAAAGAATATGAATAGGAAACCATTTTTACGCGCTCTTTTCTAAGTCGATATCGACGGTTGAAAGGCTAAAGGAAGTAAGCGACAAGAACAGTTGATACGCAAATTACACTGTGTTGTAAAGAGTGTTTCATGTGCTTTAAGACCTTTTTTTGTATGAAATGTCGATGTCGCTTGTACCTTTTTGCTTTTCAACCGTCGATATGTTAATCCAGTCAATATTCTTTTTTATATACCACTTAGGTGGCAGACAAGCAAACGGCCCACTTGATGGGAAGTGTTTACCGTAGCCTATGGACGTATGCAACGCCAGGGGTGTTACACTCGCGCTGCCGACCACGAAGAAACCTTCTGATGCCCCTCTTGAACCCCGAATTGTAGAATAGATAGAAGTAATAAACTGGTAGGCTTTCATAAATTCGCATAGAGTTGTCAATTGGTGGAGATCTTAAATACACCATAATAATAGAAATATTGTTGTATATTGATTAGAATTATGCATTATATTTATTCAAGGTCAAAGGTCAAAATTATTGTATTCTCGGTTTTTTCTCGTAAAAAGAAAATGCTATCGCAAACGTTGGACAAATTTATTGGGCATGTAATTGTCTACAAAATTGCTCTATGCTTTTTTTTGTGCGGATCACCGTTTCGGAGAAATAGCGATTACAAAATTAGAAGAAGTCATATTCATTATATACAAAGTTACTTGTTCCCTTAGTGTGATTCTGAATCGCTGGGCCTATAAACTTAAAATTTTGGCAGTAGATGCTTTCTATCTTGATAACATTCACCAAGAAAGGATTTTTGAAAATTTCGTTGCTGAGAAGGTAAAACAAGGGATGAACGGGAATGAATTTCTAAACAAATTAGAAGTTCATTCCTATTCTTTCGTTTTTGCACATGTCCAATCAATGGGGACTTCTGACATATCTTTTATTATGGTGTATTTAAGACCCTCACCATTTTTTAACGTTACGTTTGTCTGTATTGTGTATTGTAATTTGATCGTCCTACATGCCACATACCCTAACACATTCTCTCTCTCTCTCTCTCTCTCTCTCTCTCTCTCTCTCACACACACACATGCATACACTCTCACACTCTTTCAAACACACAAAATACGCACACGCAATCACGCAAGCCCGAACACAAGCAATCACGTAAGCACGTACTAAATGTCGGTAAAATATGTGTATAAACACAGATCACTCCTCAAAATGAATGTTAAAATTATTCGTAGTTCAATAAATTTTATTTTTAAAAACTTGAACATGGTCGACATCTCTTGACTTGTTAATGGCAATTCTTTTCAATATAGAAAGTTTTCAATTTCCGGAGTAGGCATGACGTAAATGGATTTCCTTTTCAGATTGGGAGTCCCTCGATTAAAAAAAATCCGTTGAATGAGTAAGTTTGACCGAAGTGAAAGGAATGAAGGGAAGAGTTGACGTCGTGTGAGTGACATTTTCTGTATTGGCAGTTTGTGTGAGTGCCTGTATCTTATTTATTATTCAATCTGTTATTATAAGTAACTAGATTAATAATATTGACACTTAGTCAAATAATCTTTAAAGTAAATTCATTGGCAGCGTACCAAATAGGATTCTAACTATGGGTTCACATAAATAAACTATATTCTTAGCATATCCTAATGTTAAAGGAAACTAATGCGATTATAATGAAGGCATATACATAAAAAAATAATTACTTGATGATGCATAGCAGTATTGAGTGAATTCTTACTTATTAATTTGTTGGAAAGATGATACGATCACTTTATTATACCTACATTTTTTTAATATTTTTTTTATCACTTATCGATGATTATTCATCGACTTATGTGATCTGGTGGTCAAGAGTATAAAAATACTAATACTGACTGAAAAATTCTAGTTTGAGTGTTTATAAGGCAGGTATACATAGGGTATATATGTACATACTTTTTTTTTATATATATAGGACACGTCAATTAGACTTCGCCTTGCCTGATGGTAAGCTGAAGGCAAAGTCACAGAAAAGAAGGTCACCATTATCTACACATACCGTGTGACAATGGTGACACTCAGCTTGACGGTCTCATCATATGCTTTTTCACGCCCCGCTTAAAGGACCCGGGACTGTAGGAAGAGGGAAACACGTGAGCTGGTAATGAATTCCAGGCCTTAATAGTGCGACAGAGGAAAGAGTCACCGAACCGCTTGGTTCTTGATCGGATGTTCTGCACCGTGTGCGGGTGACATCTAAGACATGCACGTGTTGTCCTGCGTAGGAAAGGGGAGGGTGGGACTAATTGGAAGAGATCATCAGAACACTCACCATGGTACAGACGGTAAAATACAGCCATGGACGCAACATCTCTACGCATATGTAAAGGTTCTATGGTGTTCGTGACCTCGGGATTCCCAATGATGCGGACCGCACGTCGCTGCAACCTGTCGAGAGCATGTAGTAAGTACTTTGCTGAACCATCTCAAAGATGCGAGCAGTATTCCACACAGGAGCGAATTTGTGTCTTGTATAGAAGACACCGCTGCTCCGGCGTGAAAAACTGTCTCACTCTGTTCAGGATTCCGAGTTTTCGTTTGATGATACTTTCGATGTAATTTTTGTTATTCAGGTTGCAGCGAACATCCATACCTAAGATATTGAGATTGTCTTGCAGTGGCAGTGGCGTGCTCTGAAGAGTGGGGAGGGGAAGGCAAGAAGATACTTTTGCTGTAAACGCACATGCCTGCGTTTTCTTGGCATTGAACTCTACCAGGTTCTCTGAGCCCCATTGAGAAATGTGATTCAGGATCCCGTCAAGCTCAGTGACAAGAAGCTGCCTTTTCTCTGCGATATCTGACTGCTTGGCCGCAGGATGTCCATGATAACTCCCATGTAAGGTGCTATCGTCTGCATAACAATGAACATTGCCGGTAGACAGCATGTCGTTGATATGCAGAAGAAAGAGAGTGGGTGATAAGACGGACCCCTGAGGCAGGCCAGCATTTACCTGGAGAAACTCCGAAGCTCGTCCGTCACAAAGGACGCGAATACGGCGCCCCTGCAGGAAGCTAGCAACCCAGTTGCACAACCTAGGATGCAATATTTTTTTTATATACCACGACTCTATCGAATACGTGACTTGTGCCAGACTCTATCGAAAGCTTTGGCGATGTCAAGACTAATTGCCAGTGACTCGCCGTGCTTGTCCATGGACTCACCCCAAAGATGGGTAACGTATGCTAGAAGATCACCTGTTGACCGCTTCGGCCTGAAGCCATATTGCCGGTCATTAATTAAGGAGTGATCCTCTAGGTGTCGCATGAGCTGTTTGTTAATTATGTGCTCGAACACTTTGCACAGCACTGAGGTGACGGCTATGGGTCGATAGTTGGCTGGCTCTGAGCGATCCCCCTTCTTAGGAATCGGCTGAACATTCTCCTCTTTCCAAGCCAAAGGCACTGTACCCGAACTGTAGGACAGCCGGTACAGGCGCGTAAGCATTGGAGACAACTCCGCTACACATTTTTGCAAAACCACCGCTGGAATACCATCCGGACCACTGGCTTTCCGGACATCGAGTGATTGCAGCACTGCACGGACATCGCGTTGCCTGATATGGATATCAGGCATTGCGTGGTCACTGTCGGGTAGTGTCGGTGCATATAATGACGCGTATATCCCTGGATGGTTAGGCGGAGGTGAATTAACACCGACATTTCACCAATAATTGTATTCGATCCCACGTAGCCTATTGCCGTATTCCGGGCACTATTATTTACTAAATCCATGCATCTGAGGCTTAGTCTGGGCTGTATAAATCTGTCTGATGTTAAACAGCCCTATCCCTTAGACGCCTTGTAGGACACCGCATAGGAAGAGATGGGGTGGCCCAAATACTACTCCGCCGGAAACCACGCGACTAAACATTATTCTGCGGCTATACTACATATTTATGTAAATATATTAGTATTCTAGAACCTTCGATATAATCTATACTTAGTTTGAGTCTAGATAGTACTGTGTAAAATTATTCCAAAACATGTCTACTGCGGTAAGTAATAAACTACGTAAGCATTGATTTATCTGATGTTTGGCAATATTTCAAATGCGTGTTTCGTCGTTTGAGCCAAACACTAACACAATATTTAATGTTCAATGTAATTTCTGTTTTATGTAAGTTGGTATGCAGATATATAGATAGATAGATATTGCCCACAGCTACATTTTATCATCGCACCTCTCGCCATAGGCAGGGAATTCATCCTCACACATTGCGAACTGAGAAGGTGCGCACTGTGCGGTATGAAAGAAACTTCATCCCACGCACACTTAAGATATGGAATGACCTCCCTGCTGCGGTTTTCCCAAGCACCTACAATATGGGGTTCTTCAAGAGGGGCATCAGAAGGTTTCATCATGGTCAGCAGCGCGAGTGTAACATCCCTGGTGTTGCATACGTCCATAGGCCACGGTAACCACTTTCCATCAGGTGAAGGTAGAAAATAGCTAATGCATTTAATTTATAAATGGGTCATGTTTACTGGTTTCACCTGAAAGAAGAAAGAAAGAAAAACAATTATTAGTTCACCTCTAACTGGTTCTTGATAAATAGATTCCAATAACAATCTATATTTTTGATATTCTGCGAATACTCATATTCTGTCTAATATATTTGAAGAGTATTTTATCAGTCTATAAAACTATTACAGATATGACTCATCAAAATGTTATTTGTGGGTCTCTACTAAAATTAATCAATAAAGCAGTAAAATCTAGCAGATTTTTTTACACAACGTTGATAGTATTCTAACAGCCCATATATAAAAACTACCACCACTCTAACACTAAACTCGTCTGCAGTTCAACGAACTGGAAATCGACAAAAACAAATTCAACGAACAAAAATTCAAATAATATAAAAGGTGGCCGTTGGAGGCGGGTTAAAAAGTATTATTCCATATGTGGTGGCGTGTCCGTAGAACACAGAATATTAAATCTCCGCTTTCTATGCAAATATTACATCAACAGAGAATTTCAAAATTCATTTTTTCTATTCTTCACCGTTGAAAATTTTAACTGGATTTCCGTTGATTCTTTTTATTAATCCTCCTATCTTTTTATATCTTCTATCAATATTTATTAATATGAATGGCCGAAATGTATATATGCGCATATTTTTCGACCAACTGCACTAAATTGACTAATTCTCTTTTTATTGTGATCGTGATGGTTAGGATAAGGTTCCTATAATTTTTTTTTTTTAAATCACGGTTTCCGGGTTTCAGACGGCTAATGTAGTAAGGAAAGTTTAATTTATTACTAGGAAGTATATATTTTTAGAAGTAGAATAAGTTTATATTTGTCTATAAGGTTTCAAAGTACAGTCAGCGTCACAACGATCGAGACAACAGTCTCAAAATGTACTTAATACTTTTATTACGTGCGAAAAAATCCCCACGGATACACCCCGCCGGAGCTGGTGGGTGGGTTATGCCGGACTCGAACCGACTAAAACGCAAGGCGCCTGTGGGTCATTGTTAGTTGCTGAAGGTGAGGTGAGAGGTATATCCCTCGCACCCCGGCTGACCCAGGGAAAGATCTCAATACTAAGGTATTAAGAGCAAATCAAATTATTTTATTGTATTACTGTCCGAACCATTTTGAGTAGGTACTATATATGTTACTCAACATTGACCTGATGCTGACTGTACTCCACTTACCAGTTCCCAATGCATATAAAAATTGTAATATATCAATCCATCATGGTCTATTTGTCACTTAAATGATGGATGCTATTATTTTACCCTATGATACAAATGCATCAAAGGAATTGGAGGCCATTCTTCAACCAGCCTGAATAAATGTAGAGAATTGAGTGAATCGTTACCGATATTACATTGCACACGACGATACCTTCGAATATGATGCAATAAATCTTAATGTATAGATGTGAAATTATACAGAAAAGGTGTAAACCTTAATGCATAATTAATGCAAAATCGCGTATGCACCTTGTTCATCCCACAGCTATTAGTCACATCAGGCTTTTTCTGCATGATTGACTACATAGATTGGTATATTTTTCTTAGTGTAGGTAGATTAAGTATTTCAAGAGCTACTAGTCACCATCGGCATCCATAAAAGACCCACAGGAGCCGTGCGTTTTAGTTGTCAACATGTCTCCCATCGACTTCAGAGGGGGAGGAGGAGGCAACTGGGGGGTTCACAAGTAAAAAAAAAAGTATATACTAACGCAATGGCCATCATATGGAACAACTTGTTCACTACTGTAGTGTACAAACATCTAGAATATTCCATCTGCTTCAAATAGGCAGCTTTCTCCTGTAGCCGTTGCAAGGCATTCCCCTTTTCATCTTAGAGTAGGTCCTTTCAGCCGCATGCTTAACAAAGCGGGAGTAATCCTGGGCGGTTTTAAAAAAGGCGTGTAGACTCTGGCTGCGACGAAAGAGTGAGTTATTAATATGTAAAGTGTTGTACAAGATAAGAAAAGAAACGAGTTTTGAATGAAGTTTAGAAGATAGTTAATAGGAAAAAATAATATGATTTCTTGGAAGAACAACGCAGTGTTACATCCGTTATTGCTCAAATATTACTACCATTGATGTACTTAACTTGGCTGTATACTCACGGAGTTGCAGACTTTTTGAAGTGAAACCTTTTTAGGCGCGTTAAGGATTTTTCGTAAACGTTCTTTTTTTGAAATAGGAAAATACTATATAACTCGCGACCTGTTATCATAACCGTTATACTAATATTTTGAACGAAAATTTCAATGTAACTGAACAGTACGTAATAAAGTAGGCTAATGCTAGGCTGGTTTACTTTAGCTACCTGAATAGCTTGATGTCCTATGAAATACTACTTTGGGAGAATGCAGCAGATTTAACAATCTTTATTCAAAAACGTACTTCCCCAATATCCGTCATGAGAATGTCAGAAAAAATATATGTAATTTTACAAAAACAAGTGACATTACAGATAGCAATCTGCGAAATAAAAATAAACTACGCCTTCTATGATATCGGCTTACCAAACATAGCGATTCTTTTAATACGCTTCTAAAATAAATTGCTTTGGTACGTCTGACAATAAATTTAAAACCTTTATAAAGACCACCTTATACAATAACATACTATACAAGCCCATCCTAAAATGCTGTAATTACGGCAAAACATTGTATTAGGAAAGCGACTTTTTCATACATATTTTAACTCAGGTTAATTATTTCACTATAGGGGGTTTAGGTTTTTGTTTAAAAAAAGTTATTTTTATATACTTTCTAATTATTTTGACATGTGACAAATGTACATTCGTCTATATTTAGCCTTAAGAAATTACTAATTGTAAATTGAGGTCTCGAAAATACCAGTGGAGTTTGTAGCGCCGTTTCTTCTCCACTAGCGCCTAGGAATTGGTGGTAAGCTTAGTTTTAAGCTGTATTTGACGTCAAAAAGATGTAATAACGTTGTGCTATTTTGAAAAATAAAGAATTTGAATTTAGGTACTTATTGAGTAACTCAGGTCACAATATGATCTAACGCTAAATAACTGCAGTACTTCTTTTTCGTGTTTCTTCTGCAACTTGTCTATCTGTGATTACACTATAAGCCCATCTGCTTTTTATACTGTTACTGTGTCATCATTAGCAGAAAGAATGGTCGAAGATTACGATGACGAGAACTACAGTACTTACTGTGTACATGTAATCACATTCTGTTTTCTTTATAGTTAACGATAATAATATATTTGTTAAAAAATATCATTCTTCTATGAACGGAGGCTATAACGTTTTCTGTACAGCTACAGAGTTGTAAAGCTCGGTGTTATCTTGGAAGTTTAGTTCATAACACAATTTCTACTTTAGTCTGCCATATTATCACATTTTGGGAACCGGCCAGTTACCATTTATACCTTTTTATATTTTTTTACAATACAGTGTTTATTACGAATTATTGCACTCACATCTGAATTGCTACCAATCATTGTTTGTTTGCTACCTTGGTAGGTAGTAAGGAAAACGATTTTGGACGTTTAGACGTTTGGATGCTTGGACGCTTGGACGTTTGAACGTTGAGTGTTTGGACGTTTGCACGTTTTTACTCTAGGATATTAGGACGTTAGGACGTTTGGATGTTGATACAGGGAAAAATTACAGTCTGGATTAACCCAGAGGCTACTCTTTATTTCAAGTATAGGTTCGCATAGCTTACCAAAACGGGATCCAAATTCCACACACGTGAAGCCGCGGGTAACAGCTAGCGAGAAGCACGAAGTTCTGGTTTTAAATTAATAACAAGTTTAAAATTGCTTGCAACACGTGCGTACATAATTTTAAACGCTTGAGATAATTTTATCTGGCGAGCACTTAATCAGCAAATTGCTTAATTTGTTCGTAAGCTCGAGGGAAATTAAGAATCATTTGTACTTATGTGAATCATTATGAGGAACCCTAGGGGTTTGACAGAAACAATATCACTTTCCGGCAATTAAAACTTCATCTATATAATTTAATCGCAATCTATATTTGGAAATGTAAAAGTAGGTCAGGTGTCGGTGGTAAGTATCAATAGTGTGTATATCAGTTTGTGGTAACACATTTTCCTTTTCAATAGAGGCATCATAACTATTTTGATGTTGTGCCTGGTTGTAATGAAGGCTAAGAGACGGGGGTTCGGTTACACCTTTTCTTTTGGTTTGGTTTACACCGCTTTTATAAGAGTGACTACCATCTGACTTCCAAAGCCTGCGCCAGAGCTTCGTCTATCAATCCGTAGGTTTAACTCCTTGCAGGTGAGATTGGCTTCATGGGACCCCAATCCGAACTTACTTTTGTTTAAAGAAAGATTTAAATCAAGAAAAGTTAACATCCAGGATGGGACTAGAACACCTGACCAGTTCCTTTCTATAAGAAATATTCTAACCCACTGAGTAACCTGGACCTGTGTTGAATAACTGAAATTCTTGATATAAACGTCTTAGTAAGTTTTCATATTATCCAGTCTGATATCGGTGTTGGATGACTCTAACCGATATCCGATAGCCGTGTCCGGCGTGGGAGACGCCGAGACGGGAGCTTGTGGCGGCCCTGGGAGTGAGAGTTCTCACGCTCTCCACCTTGCTCGCGGCGATGGTCCGCTGCGTGGATGCGTGGGCGGCCGGCGCCTCCTTGTGCGAGCAAGCAATGCTCGTGAAGGAGGAGGCGGGGCGGGAGCGGCAGCGGGAGCGACGAAGGATCGCAAGCCAAGCTGCCCGCGTATGAAGGCAACTCGGGCGTCAGAGGTCGATGAACGACCTCCTCCCCCCCATGAGCGAAGGCCTGGGGGTGACAGGTGGAGCCACCTGTCACCCTGGCAGAAGCAGGCCGCGGCGGTGGCGCGCCTGGCGCGCCTCCCCGTTTCCGGAGACGAGTTGGGGACTCTGTAGTCCCCACACACCCGAGAAGAGGGCCAGATCGTGAGAGATGGCCCTGAGTCGGCATGGGTGCGAGGGATATGCCTGTCAACCTCACATTCGGCAACCAAAATGACCCACAGGCGGCGTGCGTTTTAGTCGGTTCGAGTCCGACATAACCTCTTCCACCGGCTCCGGTGGGGAGGTATCCGTGAGGATTTTGCGCACGTAAAAAAAAAGTGCGAATAGCAGAGTTCCATCGATGCACATACACTGCACTTACTATTTCTTATCACCGGCGAAATTTTTTATGTTTTTGTTGATATGCAATTATAATTATTATATTGTTTATAGAAATTAAATTTAATTCACTCACACCCCAGATTAACCTATACGAGTTTTATGAATGCTTCTATGATATAATAACTATTGTAATACTATTGAAATAAATAAATAATAAATTGCTTGATAACACAGACTAGGGATGGAAAAAGCTAGTAAAAACCTGCAAGCAATTTTCGACCTAATTGACATGATATAATATACCATTTTTTTTTCAGATACGTGAACAGTGTCATCATCTAACGCGAAAAAACACGTAACTCAGAAACGGTTCGAGTCATATTCCACAATCCTATATCGGGCCAACACGGCGGTGTCGGCTCCGATATAGGATATCGAACCGGACAATGTGAAAGATACATATCTCATACATTTTACTTCCTATCGGCTATCGGATGTGCAATATCGAAGCCGACATCGATATTCGATTGGATAATGGGAAAACGCTCTTAGGACGACTGAATTAAGATAAAATGTATTGAATTAATGCAAACAGGACTTAGCGCGATCATGGTACCTGTGGCCACGGCCAGTATAATCTTGTTGAAACGTCAGGTATAGGCATATACCTATAACGCGATAGTTTAAAAGTAATTATACTGGTTTTTTTTTTCGTTGTCTATTCTAAATCACTGTTAATATTAACAATATTCATAAATTATATACAATAAAACTAAAAGAATTAACAAAACAAGCAACTAAATAAACAACTAGATGATAAACAAGCTTGGAAATTAGCTGTTCGCTCAACTATGCTACTCAAATAAATTATTGTATTCAGAGTAGACTTAGTAAATGTTTGTAAATAGACCAAAAAATGCCCGTTTAGTTTCTCGCCAGGGTTCATTTGCTAAACTAGTCTTTCATATATCTTTTTATGTTGACGTTTTGTAAGTTCCGATTTAATTATTTCTACTTTATTGACTTTGACTTATTTATGTCTACAAAATCACTCGGTACGGGCCGGGTGGACTTCTATAAAAGATTTAATAATAGTAGTGGAAGCTCATGAAGTGTGCAAGTACGAAAGCCGATAGCTGTTGAATAGCTGTTGAAACCTACCCCGGGGAGAGAAAGAAGTTTATCTCGAGAATGGATGAGTAAATAATTTGCAATCAAACATTCAAAATCTCCGTACTATTCAAATTTATAAGGATTTCTTATTTACCTAAGATGGTAAAACTTTTCAATTCTCTTAATACATTTTTGTGCTTCAAATGAGTCACTTCGAAGCAATTATATTAAAAATTCTATTAAACTTTTGAAGTATGAAATTACATTTGCGATTCGTACTCGCAAAAGACAAAAAATAATTTGATTTAATACCATATCGAGGACCAATATAAAATCACCCACCCTACCCAGGTTATGAAAAAGTCGTTTTAGGGTTCCATACCTCAAGAAGAATAATACGGAACCCATATAGGATCACTTCGTTGTCCGTCTGTACGGCTGTCTGTCAAGACATTTTTCATAGGAATGCGTTTTTTTTTATACCACTTAGCAGACAAGCACACGGCCCACCGGTTGCCGGTGGGAAGCGGTTACCGTGACCTATGGATGTATGCAACACCAGGGGTATCACACTCGCGCTGCCGACCATGAAGAAACCTTTTGATGCCCCTCTTGAAGAACCCCATATTGTGGGCGCTTGGGAAAACCGCAGCAGGGACCTTCCTGCTGCGGTTTTCCCAAGCGCTACAGCTACAGCTTCAGTGTGCATGGGATGAAGTTTCTTTCATACCGCACAGTGCACACCGTCTCAGGAGGCAATGTGTGAGGATGAAATCCCTGCCTATGGCGAGAGGTGCGATGATAGAATGTAGGTACGGGCATCATGTCAAACAATTCATCTGAGCACAAACCATTGTATAGGCGGTAGAACACACACAGTGAGGCAAAATCCCTCCTAAGGTTAAGAGGTTCCACACTACCTGTGAGTATGGGATTGTCAACCAGCCTTAATACCCGTCTTTGCACTTAGTCGAAGGGGTCAAGCTGGTATGCAGGCGCTCCAGCAAAAAGGTGACAGCAGTACTCTATGCGTAAAGGTATCAAGATTTATACCAACTATTCAGAACTGTAACACCTTGAAGCTGTGAAAAATCAAACTTCTAAGTCAATACAATCAAAAGATACAATATGGACGCTTACATAGCAAAATACAATTTAGTTTCTTTGACCATTCAAATTCAAATTAATAAGAACCAATTTTTATCGGCAAGCGCTTTGTACTTAAATGTATATATGACCTACTTTCAAAAATAGGCGAAGTTAATGTAGATATCTATAGAATATTCGAAATTTGAAAATTGTATGGTTTTAACTGAACGAATGAATGACTTTAATAATTAAAATCCGTGCTTCGTCAGAGCGTCCAGATTCTGATCGCATGTGTAACAATATACATAAAATAAAATAATAACTTCAAGTTTTTACGGAACCCTCGGTGCGCGAGTCCAACTCGCATTTAACCGGCTTTTTTAGCAGATACAACCTTAGGTCATATGCAGATAAGCGATTCAGTCATAGTCTAACGGCTGAAGAAATCTCATTGATATCTGGTACAGGTATAGATTATCGTCTAGAATAAATCATGGGCTACTATTTAACCCGGAAATAGATTCACATGGGCTGCGGGCACGATATCAGAAATTCCTAAGCAAAGTCTATTAATAAATAAACCTTCACCAGGGAACTATGCAAGAAAATTCTAATACTTTTCACTATTAAGTTAGTATAAATGCTAGTAAGTATAAAGGCAGCCTCTGTGGCGTGGCCGTAGTGAACGCGGCCGCTACGCAGGAGGCGCGGGTTCGATCCCCGCTCAGTGCAAATATTTGTAAACATGAATATATGTATTTGCATTGGTCTGGGTGTTTCTATGCATAATATGTATGTATTTACAAAAAAAAAGTATTTAAGTATGTTTAACAGTATTCTAGATTCCATAACACAAGCTAGTTAAACTATGCTTACCATGGGTCAAGATAGCGTTGTGTGAAATGTTGTAGAATATTTATTATTATTATTTACTTTATTTTAATATTCAACTTATAAATTATATTTTTAAACACATATAAAAAACATCTATTTAAAAATATAAAAAATAGTGCTCTACCGGTATCGGGTACAGGGACCAAGCTACCGGTGGTTAGGGCTCCAAAGAAAGAAACTTCCGCACGATGCGCGCCGTATCAAGAAGCACAGCCTTCTGCATCTGGCCCTTGACCCAACCGTCTAACCCGAGCCTCTTTATGTGTTGGTCGAGGCTCTTTGCTATTAGTCCATTGACTGACACGACTATCGGAACAATGATTGCTGAGTCAACATTCCACATGTCGACAACCTCGTGGGCCAAGTCCAAGTACTTAACCTGTTTATCTTTCTCGGCTTTCACGAGATTCTCGTCATGAGGAATGGTGATATCAACAATCAATACTCGGCGTTGGGATCGGTCTATCACCACAATGTCAGGCTTGTTGGCTACAACAGTCCTATCAGTGATGATAGATCGATCCCAGTACAATGTGATATGACTATTTTCAAGAACTGGCTCAGGAACATACCTGTAGTACGGCATCTCAACTTCCACAAGGTTGTATTTCAGAGCAAGTCGCTGATGGATTATCCTGGCTACTTGATTATGCCTATGCAAGTACTCGCCGTTAGCAAGACGAGAACAACCGGAAGTAATATGCCTGAGGGATTCACCAGGCTGGTGACACGCTCGACAGATGTCAATTGTGCCATCCCTCATGATATACTTCCGGTAGTTATTCGTCTTGATAACTTCGTCAGCAATTAATTGCACAGACAAAACCTTCAGTTTCCCCAAAAAGGTCACCAAAACGTAGCCAGGACACGGATGCCAGTATGTCTACTTCAGGCCTGTGGAGGGCCCGATAGAACCTGCCATGTAGCTCCTTACTCTGCCATACCTCCCCGCGGCTGTCAGTACCAGCTACTATAGGTCTGCGCCAGTTCTCCTTAGCCAGACTGAGCGGGGTGAGCCCGGTATCTACGTTGACTACATCACGATGCATATCCACGTTAGACTTAAGAAAATAGTCTCTGAGATTGCATACCTCGCGATTATGTAGAGTTTTAATATTTAAAAATCCTCGACCTCCACATTTCCGCGGGATGTACAATCTCATGACTGACGACCGTGGATGATGCATTCGAAATGCAGTCAACTGAGTCCGGACTCTCCTATCAATGGTATCGAGTTCAGTCTGAGTCCACTTGAGTATACCAAAGGAGTACATCAAGAGTGGTATGACCCAACTGTTACAAGCGCGCACCTTGTTACCACCTGACAAAAGACTGTTAAATACTTTTTTCAGGCGGCCAAAGAAACGTTCCTGTAACATTTGCTTCATGCCAGCCTCAGTGATGCATAACGCCTGGGACATACCCAAGTACTTGTAGGTCTCAGTTACGAGGAGTGATCTTAGGTTAATGGAATCAGAGAGTTGTAGACCCTCCGACTCCACCGTATATATGACCATTATTTATTATTATTATTATTATTATTATCTACTGCAGACAAATAGTTTTAAGGATGCTTTAGTACAAGAAACATCGGTGTCTGACTAGACAAGTAGTCTAGGTGAATGTCAGAAATGAGCAAAAAGGTTAAAGTGACGCTCTTAATGGCCAATATCAGCGTCTGGAGACCCCGCGTTTGTCACAGCGAGAGACAGTATACAGGTGACAAACAGTAGTTTTATTCTATCAACATTTTTATTATTATCCTTAGATGAGTTAGAAAGAATATTAGTAATTTCGGTTCTAATATTATTTAATAAATAAATAAATAATAAGATGTGGGTTTGTGAGTTCAAGTTCAGTTTGTGTTATTGAAATACAAGTTTGATAGCAGGCGGTGCCCATTAATTTTCTTTTGGTTTACATACATACATACATAAAATCACGCCTGTTTCCCATAGGGGTAGGCAGAGATCACGGATCTCCACTTGCTACGATCCTGACATACTACTCTCGCTTCATTCACTCTCATTACATTCTTCATGCATGCTCGTAGGTTTAGAGCACTCCTGACCTGCCCCTTTTCTAAAACTTCCCCGATTTGGTCCAGGTATGTGCGCCTAGGTCTTCGCCTTCCGACGGTACCATCCACACTCGCCTCATACACCTGTTTCGTTAGTCTTCTTTTGGTTTATAATTGGCAAATGGGTTCCGCCTGCTATCAAACTTGTTTTGATCCTTCTTTCATTCATTCATTCATTTCATTCATTACCAGCACACGTGTTTCCTTCTTCCTACAGTCCCGGGGCCTTTAAGCGGGGCGTGAAAAAGTATCTGATGAGGCCGCCAAGCTGAGTGCCACCATTGTAACATTACTTAGTGTCTGTAATAGTGACTCTCTTTCTGGAGACTTTGCCTTTAGCTTACCATCACGCGAGGTGAAGTCAAGTTGGCGTGTCATATATATAAAAAAAACAGTCAGGTTTTTTACTTTTCAGATTTTTCTTTATACCACTCAGTTGACAGACAAGCCCACGGCTCATCCGATGGTAAGTGGTTACTGCGGCCTATTAATGTGTGCGTTTATACTGAGCTGTAATAAAACCCGCAACCTCTAACTTAGCAGACGAAAACTTCACCGCTACTTCACAGGGGTCGTCTTATCAGAGTACCTTATATTCTTATACTTCTGAAATGTAGTTGTCTTTGACCTATGACCTGAAACACTAGGAGTGGAAATTTATAGGGGTCGTCTCACACTCAGTTACGCAACATTTGATGAACAAAACTTGGAAAGATCACATTCTTCTAAATATATTTTTCTCTAAGATACTCGAGTTTCTGCAATGAATTATGTAGATATCATAGTCTCCCTTAATTAAGAAAGTTGATATTGAAGTAAATATATTTTTGTGATTTAATAGTAAATATTTAGACAAAATAGGAAAATAAAGATAAGATTTTATTTACGCTCTCTCTAAGTTTGCTCGTTATATTTGGTCGTGCTGATTTAAATTTCCGAATTGAGTTAAGTTTCGGGTTTTCAGAAGTAACAATAAAGTTATGAGTTTTTCTCAAAAAAAAATCCACCAGCAGTACATTCTAGAAGTTTTGTCCAGCAAATGATAGGTAAGAAAGTACTTTCTAGAAAAGAAGTGAAAAAGTGATGCATTCATCGAAGAGCAATTATTCGAATAGCAATGATTCGAATAGCAACGATACCATTCCTCGAAGAGCAATGATTCGTATTTTAGATCATTGCTCTTCACGGCATAAAAACTAAACTAAATTTTATTCCTCGAAGAGCAAGTTTTTCTAAGTAGCTGATAGAGATGTGGTACTAATATGAATTATTTTGCTCGAATTTAATAAAAATATCGATAAAATCATCAACTCGTTTATTTTTCAAATAATAATTGAATACTACAGTGGAGCCGAATCCTAAAGTTACGTATGACGTAATATGTCAATTTAGTATAACTAGTGATTATTTCAAATTATATTAATATTAGAAATTTTTTTTTAGTTTAGAGTTATGATAATGTATATCTTTTGTTTGTAATTAATTAAGGAGGTATGGTACCTATTATTTAATTTTGATTGGAAAAGAAATAGCGGTAACAAGGTTATAGCGGCCTGTGGTTGAGTTCTCATACAAAACTTTAGGATTCGGCTCTACTTTACACGTAAATATGAATGATGAATCATTTACATTCCTGTGTTGCCGGTTTTTGCAATTAAAAATTAGTCATGTGCCACCAGTATCGAAAGTTATCGATAAATTAAATTTAGTACAGATATTGGTAAGCTAATCTATAAAATTTATAAAATACCTACTAATTTTAAATTCAAAAAATAAAACAAAACTTATATTGTCATTGAAACGAAATGGCGCCCAATTAGCGTCACTTGGGTTTTCATTGTAAAAATCTTACTTAAAGCTTCATAAGCTTCATTTAATCGATCTGCAGAGACTATCGATAGAGATGACGATATACTAGTGTTAGAATCTGAAAACTGTAGGTATGTAAATTACAGATTTTTTCTTTTTTGGTACTCTAATTTAAATTTTAAATTAAAATATAAACAAAAACCCGATTGTGGCTAAAAAGATCGACGAAGTTTGATAGCAGGCATTACCCATTAATTTTCATCTGGTTTATGATTTACACACTGCCGATAGTTTCGAGTGCACCACTAAGCACAAAGCTGGTATCATTATTTCGCAATTTGACATTTGCACTTGTCAATTTAGTATCTGAGATAAAAAAACAGACTATAGCTGACCCGGCGAACTTAGTACCGCCATATTTTCTGATCCCGTGCCCGCTGCATATCTCTAAATTTATCTGTGTTCCTCTACAATATTATGCATGTATCATACAAATAAACCTTCCTCTTGAATCACTCTATCTATTAAGAAAAGCTGCTTCAAAATCCGTTGCGTAGTTTTGAAGATTTCGGTATACATAGGGACGGACAGACAGCGACAGCGACTTTATTTTATAATAATTAGGTAGTGATATTCTAAAGACTGATTTAGTAATAATACTGTCAACATCTTAATTAATACCCTAGGCTATATTCAAATAATGAAAGATCTGTAAAAGATTGATTTAATATTACGTAAACTTGTAAAAAATGGAATGATTTATATATATATCTTGTAAACATCAAAGAACTGTGATTTAGACATATTATAATAAGCACAACAGTAAATTAATGTAAATGATTCATCATTCGTATTTACGTGTAAAGTAGAGCCGAATCCTAAAGTTACGTATGAGAACTCAACCACAGGCCGCTATAACCTTGTTACAGCTATTTCTTTTCCAATCAAAATTAAATAATACCATACCTCCCTAATTAATTACAAACAAAAGATATACATTATCATAACTCTAAATAAAAAAAAATGTTTTCTAATATTAATATCATTTGAAATAATCACTAATTATACCAAATAGACATAGTACGTCATACGTAAGTTTAGGATTCGGCTCCACTGTAGTATTCAAGTATTATTTGAAAAATAAACGAGTTGATGATTTTATCGATATTTTTATTAAATTTGAGCAAAATAATTCATATTAGTACCACATCTCTATCAGCTACTTAGAAAAACCTGCTCTTCAAGGAATGAAATTTAGTTTGGTTTTTATGCCGAGAAGAGCAATGATCTAAAATACGAATCATTGCTCTTCGAGGAATGGTATCGTTGCTATTCGAATCATTGCTATTCGAATAATTGCTCTTCGATGAATGCATCGAAAAAGGATGAAGTAATTTCAGCTTAAATCTCAAACATGAACATCATCACATTTCTCCTAAAACAATAATTTAGTGGCCATAATAATATTATTAACTAATATTGACATTAACCTTGACTTTTCTAAAAACCTCCAGTCTTCCTTACTTTTGATTGATATATAGACAGATAGTTAATACTTTATTGTACACCAATACATTTAATATATAATAACATTCAATATATAATTATAGTATAATTACATGTACACCATATACCTATATATACATATTACCATAAACCTTTTTTTCGCCACTTAGGTGGCAAACAAGCACACGCCCACAAGTCACAAAAAGTCCTAAAATCCTATGCTCAATACGGGTACAGGGACTATGCTCACAGCGCGACACATTACGTTATCCACAATAAAACACTAATCTCAGCTTAATTATGGATTATATTTTTATAGCAAGTCACCTGGAAGCCACAACAAAGTGACAAAAGCATTCATACAATAGAAAACACATTTCCTGTTACCAACTAATATGAGTTAGGAGTACAATAGAGTTGTACCAACATAGACGTGGCTTCCGTAGGGAGGCCTTTCAAGGTACTCGCAGTATAGGATGACATGAAAAAGCCTCTGTATTTTTATTATAATACGAAAAATATTATGATCGAGGATTGCTTTGACGACGCTCCATCTGAAAAACGATTACCTATTCTCTTTCTGTGTATCAAAATATACATGGCGAATTCAAATTCGTAATTTTCCTGCAAACCACGTGATTTGCGTCTGATATGGAGCGTCCTGTGTTTGGAATGATTGCTTTTGAATTCTGAGTGCTGTTTATTTTATTCTTAAATAGAATTATGGTTGATATGGTGATCATTGCGCATTATTTGGTGAGTAAAATTATGTGGTAGTCAGAGGAAACAGACATAAAAAGCGATGGATCCATAGTTAAAATGTGTTTTAGCGCATAGGACAAAATATTAAAAATAAGAAAAAAAAATACAAATTCCTATCATTTAGTTGCAGCACTTCAATATTTGTTAAAGCGTAGTAAAACTTGTCAGTCTAAATTTTTTGAATGATTCGTAGTCTTTGTTTAACATAAATTACACCTGACAATTTCATACTATTTATACTGTTGATTGATGGCACTTGGTGGAATTTGCTGTTACACATATTGAGACCTCACTTGTACTTTTCCATAGTATTTTTTATATGTCTTATTTTTATTTATATTTATTTTTTATTTATATTTATTTTTTATTTATATTTATTTTTTATTTATTTTTTATTTATATTTATTTTTATTTATTTTTATTCTTTATTTAAATTTAACAAATGAGAATATCATATTTAGATAAAGGTTAATTTTTTTTATGAAATACGCAATTACCAATCTTAGTTTTAGGACATTATTAAATGTCAACAGCACCACACATTGTTGTCCAATAATAGTTGCTATTGAGTTTTTTGACTGAAATAAAGAACTATTAAACAAAACATCTGTCAGGTCCCCTTCAGAACATCGACTAATGACGTGGTTTGAACGAGTCACATAAATTCAAACTCATTCTGTGTAACGACAAAAGTTGTGACATTGGCCCGGCCCTAAACACCCCTCCATTAATAAGTTCGATACTTACACTTTGCAAAAATATACAAACATACATACACCCACAACTTCTATATAAGGTAGGCAGAGACAGTAGCCCACTATCTCTTAGCTACTTCGAAAATTATTTCAAACCTTCCTTAATGTTTTAAATTGTCGTCGTTTTAGGTCAATAGTAATTTAATAATGATATATACCTAATAACTTACTTATTTCAGGCATTTTACATTTCATCTATATTTAAAATTATAAAGGCACATACACTAGAACACAATAAAGAATAAAAGTCACATATTAGTTATCGGGATATTTCCACGTTGTATTGTTCTGAGTTTCCGATATTTTTCAAAAACAACCGGTAACAAGCCAAAAACAAAATCACAAGTGGATACAGTAAGCATCGTATGTCGTGAACGTGATCGAGATCGGGTTCGAGTTTGTAGTGAGAGTGAAACCAGTACGCTTAGTAAAAGAACTCGAAAGAGGGTAAATCGATATATTTTACTCATAAAAATCTTTTCACTGTTCACTACCAAAACTCTTGTTCCTCCATGATCATGGTGGTTGTAACAGTGCTGTAATATTGGAAACTCAGAACAATACAACATTTTAAATATCACGATACTAAAGTGAGTGAACTTGATAGTTTATATACCTATAATCACATATTAAGAGTCCATCCATATTCCTTTTAACCCCTCCAGCCATAAGCTAAATTACTCATGATAGGAGTGGGTTCGTGTCATTAGTGGAATAGCCAAGATTCAAACACAGAGTCTCTCGATCGTAAGGCCTCAATCTTAACCACTAAGCTATCGATGCTTTACTCATTAAAGAAACCACCAGGATGTGTTTCTGTGAGGTGAATTTAATTGTCATATTATTATAATGTAGACTTAATTGCAATACAGCGAAGCCTCACATAATTCCGACATTATAACCAGCTGCTAGGAAATACTACACCGTCGAGTTTACGGCTTCGCTGCAGTTCATCATTATTTGAGACTATTATGCACTCTACGGTTTTACGCGCAGAATAATCTTTGGCATATTGTTACAATTCCATTTAAAGCACTACGTTGTAATCCCTATTTATATTTAAAAAAAAAGAGTGAAGTATGAGAGGAACTTCATACGATACATGTTCCAGCTGCAAAATGAACTTCCTGCTGTATTTTTTCCAAAAAGGGGATAAGATGATTCCTACATGGTCTGCAGCACAAATATGACCCCCCTCTTGTTACACATGTTCATAGGCCACGGTAGCCACTTTTCATCCAAGTAAATTGTGCCAGAAAGGCTATTATAAAATCCAAGAATACTTGGATGATAAACAAGCTTGAAAATGAGCTGTTCGCTCAACTATGCTACTCAAGTAAATTTTTGTATTTAGACTAAGTAGACTAAGTATAATGTTTGTAAATAGACAAAAAACATGCCCGCTGAGTTTCTTGTTGGAATCTTCTCAGGTCGGGGCCGCGTTTCTAACTAGTGGTCCGTTTGCTAAAGTAGTCCTTCATATTTCTTTTTGTATTGATGCTTAATAAGTGCCGATGTAATACAGAATAAATGATTTTTGACTTCGACTTTGAAATCAGAGGAATCCCGGGAATAGGTACTCATGAGCTGTGAGAACGGTATTAAAATTTCACGCGGGCAAAGCCACAGCTAGTCATAATAATAAACAAAATCTTTTAAAACCCTTTTATACAGGGTGTATTTTTGAAACGGGGCAGTAAGGGCAAGTACCTTAACCGTTGCAGTTACAGCAAAACGTTCTTAGAAGACCTTTCCTAACTTTTTGACATATTTTGAACTGCATTCACAGATTTTGTAAAAAACTTACAGTTGGCAAAAAAAATGCAAAAAGTCCAAAAATTTTTTTTTTATGCCATCGATTTTATTTCATGTGGGGATCAAAAAACTCTATGAGACCATTTTAGCTTTCAGTACTAGGAAAGACAGAAATCGCCAAAAACGATTCCCATACATTTCGGCAACAGAAACAAATTTCTACGATGGTCTAACTTTTTGTTATGGCCAGGAAGTGGGTAGAATTGACTGTAAAGTAAATAAAAAGAATTTTTACCCTGAAATTTCGAATTTGATTCGAAAATCTGTGTGTTATATTTAGTTTCAGCTGAGAAACTTCGTATGAGTTATTAATTAAGGATTTTCGCTAAAATGTCTTCTAATCGTGAAAAAATTGACTTATTAGAAGCGTATTTTGTCAATAATCGAAATGCGGGAGCTGCATTAGTGTGGTACCGCAATAAGCATGTGCCAACAAGAAAGGTTATTACAAATATTTTGAAAAACCTGGAATTGCAGGGTTCTTTCAAAAGAAAGCGGCAGCCTCGTGTGGACATGGACACGGAGATTGCGGTTCTGACTTATGTCGAAGCATATCCAGAGGTATCGTCCAGGCAAGTCGCCCTTGAAGTAGGTGTATCCCACTCCCTTGTGATAAAGATATGGAAGAAATACGGCTACAAGTGCTATCGATATGGGCGCATAGTTCAAGTGTTACATCCGGGTGATGATGTTCGAAGGCTTACTTTTTGCAGATGGCTAAGAGGAAAAATAAGCAGAGATCATGAATTTTTAAATTACATACTGTGGTCAGACGAAACGAATTTTTCGAATAACGGTATGTACAACAGAAAAAATCACCACTATTGGTCCAAAGAAAATCCACTAAGAGTTACGGCAAGTCATAATCAGGTTCGCTTCTCATTCAACTGTTGGTGTGGTATAATGTCCAATCGAGTCATAATGGTGGAATTTTATGAAGGAAAACTGAATTCTGCCATGTATAATGAAGTCATTTTCACCATCTTGAAAACGAGATGGACGAATGGCCCCTATCGGAATTGCGAAAAGTTCACTTTCAACAAGATGGTGCTCCGCCACATAACAGTCACCTTTCACGTTCCAATTTGAGCCACCTATTCGGTACACAGTGAATAGGTACACATGGTCCAACACAGTGGCCACCTCGTAGCCCCGATCTAACACCACTTGATTTTTTTTTATGGGGCTTCGTGAAAAACGATGTGTATAAGACGATGTACGCCAGTGTTCAAGAGCTCAAGGATGCATTAATGACCATTTTACGTAATATTCATCCCAGAACATTATTAGCCGCCATTCGTTCAGTGCAAAAAAGGATAGACTTATGTATTCGTGAAAATGGAAATCATTTTGAGCAATTTATTTCATAAACCAATTTCTTAAATGTTTAAATGATTTTTTTTATTTAAAAAAGTTCAAAATTTTACCTGACCTATGAGTTTCGAGTTGATTTATCATATTTCCGTACGAAATGTATGGGAAACGTTTCTGGCGATTTCTGTCTTTTCTAGTACTGAAAGCTAAAATGGTCCCATAGAGTTTTTTGATCCCCACATGAAATAGAATCGATTGGCATAAAAAAAAATTGTACTTTTTGCATTTTTTTGCTAACTGTAAGTTTTTTACAAAATCTGTGAATGCAGTTCAAAATGTCCCAAAAAGTTAGGGAAGGTCTTTTAAGAACGTTTTGCTGTAACTGCAACGGTTAAGGTACTTGCCCTTACTGCCCCGTTTCAAAAATACACCCTGTATACTAGTTGAAATTACACTACCTGACATTCCAGCTAATTCAGTGGAATATTTTTACGACTCCCATAAAAAACACCATCGCACAATTGCCCCTAAAACGGGGTAGATAAGGAATTTACTGCAAGCCATTCATGTTTAATAAAGTGACCTTGAGGTCAAATGACCCAGAAATTGATTAAAATCTGACCTCAGCACATTTACGAGCAATAAGGGACTAGACATACTACTTCATCTGAAGGAGCTCTTTATTATGTTAGTTTTTATATACTCACGCCTGCATACTTCAAACGAGATAGGCAGGGACATATTTCTATTTATTATTATATTTTTATTGTTTAGTTTCACATAATGTTAATAGAGTATATTTACCAATCCCATGCGCTAGCAAAACCCTCTTATATAACTCAAGATTCGTCTTTTTTTTTTTTTTTTTACGTGCGCAAAATCCCCACGGATACCTCCCCACCGGAGCCGGTGAAGGAGGTTATGTCGGACTCGAACCGACTAAAACGCACGCCGCCTGTGGGTCGCTTTGGTTGCCGAAGGTGAGGTTGACAGGCATATCCCTCGCACTCAAGATTCGTCTTGAAAATCAAATCTAGAACCTCTTTAAATAAACAAAAGACGTAGTACGTACTTTAGATTTCTTTCGTTAGTGCCACAGTCAGTGCTCATACCGAAAAGTCTCCCTAGCCGTCTATGAGCACAACTGCTGATTAAAATCTGTCGTGCCAACTTAAGACAACACTGTCCCTTGTCGAGAATGTATGCATTGTATACGGAACATGAAAAGCATATTGATTTGAATGTGTTATCCATACCTGCCCTCAAAAGAGCATTACTTTGATTTTGTAGCTAGTTATTTTTACACACAATACTTTGTTCTTCTCATAAGGATGAAAAAAATTATTCATAATTTGTAATAACATAATTTTGTTTCTTCATAATTTACTGTTGTCATTGTTATCTAATTTAGGTTTAAGTTCGCGCAATTTCCCTGGGCACGCAGTGCTTTTCCATAAATATTGTTGCACTTAGCTTTTTCTAAATTGCATGTCATTGTTAGTATAATGGTGTACTCAATGTTGAAAGCCTAATAAATAAATAAATAAATACGTTTTTGGTAACGACTGTCCGAAATTTCCGTCCGTATCTTCGGTAGGTACTACGTTTCATGGTAGGCTTGTGATCTGTTATAAAATATGTATACCCTCAGGGCCTTAGGGTAGGGACCAAGATTAATAAATAACTGTCATCCACTTGCAACTCTATTAATTACGGTGCTACAACTCGTTTTATCATCGCTCGCTTTCTGAGCGGAGATCTCAATAATACATCAAGGGGTAGGCAGGATTGGTTTATTTCATTATTTCACTAACTTTGTTGGTCTCTAGCGAAAATAGCGCGGACTTACAAATAAATAATAATAATAAATATTCTATAACATTCCACACAACGCTATCTAGACACATGGTAAGCATAGGTTAACTTGCTTGTGTTATGGAATCTAGAATGCGGATATACGTACTTGAATACTTTTTTCCTGTAATTACATACATATTATACATAGAAACACCTAAACCAATGCAAATATACATATTTGTGCATACAAATATTTGTGCTGAGCTGGAATCGAATTCACGCCCCCTGCATAGCAGTCGAACGTTCTACCGCTATGCCACATACCAGATTACCTGTATTCGGGTCTCATGAACGGTACGACGTATTTGAAGTAAATTTTAAAGCATTTAGTATGCTAACTATTGAAATCGATTAAGATAGGAAAAATTTAATCGGTTCAGGCGAGATTCGAACCCGCGATATTCCCCTTACAGGGGGAATACTCTGACCAATGAACCACTAAACCATGCCTTATGCCATCCAAATAAATAATAGTGTTTGTTAGAAGCCGTTGATAAGATTATATTTATGTAGGATAATTTATTAGATGAATATATATTATAATAATGTGTATATATAATATATAATAGTAAATAAATCATTTATGTTCTTGGTATTTAAACTATCATGGTAACTCATATCAGTATTAAAATAAACGGGATATTTACCATGTTTCATTGTTTTGAGTTTCCATCACGGAAGAACTGGAGAACTGGAGTAGTGGCGGTGAAAAGAGAAAAAAGTTTTTTCCTAGGAGTAATTATATCAATCTACCCTCTTTCGAGTTCTTTTACTACGCGTATCTGCACTACTATTGGTTTCACTCTCACTACAAACTCGAACCCGATCTCGATCACGTTCACGACATACGATGCTTACTGTATCCACTCGCGATTTTGTTTTAGCTTGTTCCCGGTTGTTTTTGCAAAGACGGACCACTGGATGCCAGACGTCAAACCGAAACCTATCCTCACGATTGAAATTTTTATACTTTTTTATTTCAATTGCTTCCCTAACCAGTCTTGGAATATAGTGGCGTTCTGTCGAGAGCATCTGAGGGTTATGTAGTTTGATCCAGTGGTTCGTACTGGACTCCAATAAATGTTGAGCGATTGCAGATTTATGCGGTTCATTATTTTTGACTGCCCTGATGTGTTCCTTGATTCGCCATGTAACCGATCTTTTTGTTTGTCCTATATAAGAACTGCCACAGCTACAGTCAATCTTGTACACTCCCGGACTGTTCAGTAGGGAGCCATTTTTGGGGGAGCGCAGGCATTGCGACAGCTGTTTAAAAGGAGTGAAAATAGTTTTCACAGATACCTTCTTCAGGATGTTAGCGATCTTATCTGTCACTCCTTTGATGTAGGGTAAAAAGGCTGGCTGTCTTTCCACCTTATAGTTCCGGGGTTTATTTGTGGTGAGTCTGGGTGGTCTTATCCGTCCATTGTATCCATTCTTTTGTAGAACGCCGCTTATGTGCTTCAACTCTTCTTGTAAATGTTCCTCGTCACATAAACTATATGCGCGGTCAGTAAGTGACGTCACTACCGAATTCAGATGGCGCGGATGATGATGTGAGTCGGCATGCAGGTAGCGGTCAGTGTGCGTGGGTTTCCTGTACACGGAGTGGCTACACGACCCATCCCCACGAACACCGATCCTCACGTCAAGGAAGGCAAGGGTTCTTTCCTTTTCCATTTCGCACGTAAAGCTCATTTTTCCATGGATGTTGTTGAACTGGGCCACGTATTGCTGTACAACATTCTCACCTCCCTCCAGTATACAGAAAATGTCATCAACATACCGTTTCCAGATTTTGATGCTTGGGGCGGTAGGTATGGCTATGGCTTCGAAATGTTCCATCCACAAGTTTGCCACAACTGGAGCCACCGGACTGCCCATCGCTACTCCATCTATCTGTAGGTAGTACTCATTTCTGTATACGAAGTAGTTTGTGGTCACACAATGTTGCACAAGGTCGGCATATTCTTTAGCGAGTCCGTTCTCTGCGATTTTTCGTCTTATGAACTCCAAGCAGTCTGTGATGGGAACATTAGTGAATAGGGACTCCACGTCAAAGCTCACCATCACTTCTTGATCATTGACCGAAGTTTGACGCAAAATCTGAACGAAATGTCTCGAGTCCTTCACGTACGACGTGGTCCTACCCACCAATGGCTGCAAGATATTCGCCACATGTTTGGCCAGTTCATAGGTCGGCGAGTCAAACTGACTCACTATGGGCCGCAAGGGAGTGTTTGGCTTGTGTATCTTAGGCATACACACAGCGCCGAAATATCGGAAACTCAAAACAATGAAACATGGTAAATATCCCGTTTATTTTGATACTGACATTTATGTTCTTATAACAGAGACTCAAATGAGCTCACAGACACTATTTAAAACTAATAAAAACAACTATATCACTTTTGCGTCGAGAGCACCTCATCGATAACGATGAGGTGAGCTTGATTCGACTAAAACCGCACGTTGTTTCATCACGTTGGTCTGTATGATCGAATAACCCTAAACTTATAGCAAATTAAGTTTAAACAGATCATTTATTAAAGAACATGAAACATCCAATTTCGTAACTTTTCGGTTGCTCGTATAATTCATCATCAATAAAGTAGGCTCCAGCCCCACCTTCGGTTATGAATATTGTATGAATTTTGACTGCGAGAACACCGATGCTATTATGGACGAGCGTGATCTCATGAAATTTAGATGGACAAGGACTTGCTGGCTCTGGTCAGTGTATGAGAAATTATTAGTAGTGCAGGTACGGATTTGGAATTAACGATTTCATGATAAGTAACCTGATCGAAAACGTCAGGCAAATCAAAGGTATGTATGATATCGTGACTTGTATTTTTTTTTTAATGTTTCATACAGAAATTATTGCGTGTTTTGAAGAAGTTTCAAAACATCTCAATGGGGCTGTACCCTGAATAGTCTTTGGCAAGAACTCCAACGGGTTTTTGATGAGCCCTTTGAACGCAGCAGATGATTATTTGCAAAGGTTAGCCCGATGCAAGGAATTTTTACTTCTGCCCTTATACCGGTATTTTGTTCGTTTGTCGAAAACTACGTAAATATTGTAACCTTGCAAGACTTTTTTTTAAGGATTTATTTTTATAAGTAATTTATTATTATTGTTACCAATTGGCTGTTGAACAGCAATCAAAATATCGTGGAAAATAGTGTAAACCACAATAGAACTTGTTAAAATAGTTTTATTTCACTAAAAAAATTCATTATCATTCATTATAACGCTAATATATATTATAGTAAACGCTAATATAGAATATATATTGATGTTTGCAATCTATAAAATAAGTTGTGCTTATTTATTTAACATTATTTACATTTAGCTCGATGTTAAAAGCTGTTAAAAATTGATCTTAGTTTAATGAGTGATGTTCACGTAAACTTTGGACAGTATCAAGTTATGCTTACTTTAGGTTTACATACCGCTATTTAGTAAATCTCAGTTATTATATACATGAATATTATTTATAGGCAAAAACTAAACACAATAAGTATTGTAAGAATTTGATGACCTTTCCTCTCTCCGTAAAATCTTTACGGCTATTGTATAACTAGGCAAATATAGAAAACCAGTGCAAATAGATGACAGTGTACACACTTACTGGAGATCGAACTCGTCTAGTAACAATCGTACGCTCAACTACCACGCCACGAAGTATATTTATAGTGCGCCCCAATTCCAACCCTGTGGAAACTTGTTGTCTATACTGCAGCATATCTTCAAACGCAGCTTGCAATTCATATTCAGAAAACTTACGGGCAGTTATATGCATACTTTGTAAAGTTTGTCAACATTTTACTTTTAATCTTAGAATTTCGTGAAGTTTTTAATTTGATGTTGGTTCCGATTTCTTAGAATTACATACATACATACATACAATCACGCCTTTATCCCCGGAGGGTTAGACAGAGGTGAATTAACACCCACATTTCACCCATCGTTGAATTCGGTCCCACTTAATAGGGGGTGAGTCTATTGTCGTCTTCCGGGCACTATCGTCGACTCGAGCCATGCATCTGAGGCTGAGTCTGGGCTGTATTTATCTGTCTGGTGTTAAACAGCCCTATCCCTTAGTCGCCTTGTACGACACCGCATGGGAAGAGATGGGGCGGCCCAAATTCTACTCTGCCGGGATCCACGCGGGTAATTTCTTAGAAGTGCAAGCAGCAATTTTTTTTTAAATTTGTCGGTACACCGATAACGACTTGTTTAGTGAATAATAATACAGAAGATTCTCGTTTGAAGAGAGTTAGTAATATTTTTTCTTTTATTTTTTTATAGCAATATTAGCAACCGCCATTGCTAATATTCCCTCTAACCCCTAAAACTAAGCTAAATTGCTTGTGCTAGAAGTGGGTTCACGTCGTTAGTGTAATGGCCAGGATTTGAAATCGATCGTAAGGCCGACTCCTTAACCACAAAGTTACTGACGCTTTTATATTGCGAAACTAATAGTTCGTGTTGAAGTTGAGTTGAGTTCTAACTGTCCATCAGTTAGAACCAAACTAAATTTCAAACTTAAACATGTGTGATGCACATCTGCTTACCCCTTCGTGAATATAAAGCGTAATGTAATTGTAGATATGTAGTTTATTCACATTATATTATTTGTTTACATGTATTTTATTTCTAGTATTCCCAACATTTGGGTCGCTATTTATCCGACTACGGCGAAGCTGAAGGAGGGTTATGATTTTGACCAATTATTTATGTATGCATGTGTGTAGGTTCATCTGTCTCTCTATAGCTCCTCGACTACTTATTAGAACAAGAAAAATGAGGTATCGTTAGAAGCGTCTTTGTCGTCTTCTGGTTTTATATATATACATACATACATAAAATCACGCCTGTCTCCCATAGGGGTAGGCAGAGATCACGGATCTCCATTTGCTACGATCCTGACATATTACTCTCGCTTCATTCACTCTCATTACATTCTTCATGCATGCTCGTCGGTTTAGAGTACTCCTGACCTGCCCCTTTTCTAAAACTTCCCCGATTTGGTCCAGGTATGTGCGCCTAGGTCTTCCCCTTCCGACGGTACCATCCACACTCGCCTCATACACCTGTTTCGTTAGTCTTCTTTCATTCATTCTCTCAACATGACCAAACCATCTCAACATTCCTCTCTCAATTCCCATCACTACATCTTCTATCACTCCACATCGTTCTCTTATCACGCTATTTCTCACTCTATCTTTCAAGGTCAAGCCACACATACTTCGCAACGCACGCATTTCTACTGCATTTACTCTACTCTGATGCTTTTTCTGCCACACCCAACTTTCACTACCATACATAAGAGTCGGCACCAATACTCCTCCATGTACAGCCAGTCGTGCCTTTTCGGACACTTTCCGGCTGCTCATAAAGTTGTGTAGTGCCCCATTCACTCTATTTCCAGCCATCACTCTCCTTTCAACATCTTCTTCATGCTTTCCATCTCTCGTAAACAATGTTCCCAAATATATGAACTCATTCACTTGTTCCACTTTTTCTCCATCTATACAAATCCTACACTCTGTCACACATTCATCTCTTTCAAAAACCATAACTTTTGTCTTACTAACATTCACTTTCATTCCTTTCCTCTCAAAAGCTTCATGCATAGTTGTTACCATCTCCTGCAACTCATCTGCCGATGACGCCAGTAAAACCTGATCATCAGCATAAAGAAGACATTTGACGAGTAAATTCTTCATTCTTAAACCACATTCTTTATCTTTCAAATCTTGCAAACAACTGTCCATGAATAAGTTAAACAGCCATGGTGACGCTACACATCCCTGTCTAACCCCTTTTTGGATACTAAACCTACTTGGATACTAAAAACTAGATATATATATATATATATATAACCAGAATATATATATATATATATATATATATATATATATAATAGCAGCACAAACATCGTTAATTATTTTACACAGAAATGCTTACAAATTCAAGTCAATATCGTCCTCTCCTCACTTGCCCCACTCATTCTTGTGTGAGCTCGGCTGGATGGAGAAGGGAGGTAATTAATGTCTATAATAATTGTGTTGACCCTCATTACTGTGCTTGTTAGGGCACCTTTTTAAGAATGCTTTATGATCCGTCTGGAACTTTGTGAGTGCCCACCTGTCTTCCCACCGACATATTTATTTAAGGAGCGTTCCGACGACTCAAGCGACTGTCACTGAAAAGAAAGAAAGAATGATAAATAATTTCTAAGCTGTGTTATTAACTTATGGGGGGAGATAAATGGAATGGTTTAGGTAAGATTTTCGCACAGTAATGCTATAAAATAGGTTAGATAAAGTGTTATCAACTGGCGTACTGACTTGATGTGTTTAATTACTATATTTATTTTAATAACTATTCCACAACGACCACACAACGCTATCTAGACCCATGGTAAGCATAACTTACCTAGCTTGTGTTATGGGATCTAGAGTGTGAAAAATCTAGAATCGTTAGTTATCGTCGAAAAGTTTAATATCTATAATAATAATAATAATTTATTTCATTAATTCAATAGTATATTATGTTACATAGTTTCATAATCTATTGCTATCTTTTATACTTATTGCATACTTTATACATAAACTCTACAATAATTGTCAAATCAATCTTACGTTATAGTTATTAAGCTGTGCTGCATAGATTGTGCCTGAACTAGGTATCCTGTTTTTCAAGCTTGTAGTGCAATTATGTTCAACTAGTGTATACGGGACCTTAAGCAGTCATTGTTTTCACCGAGCCCCTGTAAAGGGCCACCTGTGTAATGCTCAATATATTATTCGTAGAAACTATTGATAATGTTGGTACGTAACAAACATGTTCTTAGTCACGGGTAGCTTTGCCAGTAAAAGAAATATAAATTAAATTTCATTTTTTTATAAAGAATATTGGAACTACAAATACTCCCTCTAACCCCTCCAGCTAAGATAAATTGCTTGTATTAGGATTGGGTCTACGTCGAAAGTGTAATGGACAGTATTAGAACCCGGGAACTCTCAGCGACTAACGTTATAAAACTTGTAATGTCATAAAAACGGGCCAAGGGGTTTTAGAAGCAGAGGTAGCCCAAATAAAAAATGGATTATTTTATGAAAGAGGATATGGTAAAGAAGAATAATTAACGAAATTACATCTTACAGGAACGTGTGGAGAAGCATGGCATGGTGCGCCGACCCCAAATAATTGGGTTAAGGGCAGATAAATGATGATAGCTGAGCAATAAAATGTTTACCTATTAGGTTACTCGCATAAAACATTGTTAATTTTGATTACTTCCAATTCAAGTTATTTATTTCTCAAAGTTGTACAACATAATAACATCTTATTGACGTCAATTCTACTTAACCTAAATTTACCACTACTTCAATCAATTAATTAGCCTATCGCAGGTCTCTCCCAATGTTGGCAGGCTTTGGCCTACTGTTTCCACACTGACCAGACGGGTTGGTACATGGTTTTATTTCAAGTTTTCCTTTTTTCGCAATGATATCGTCTGCGTATTTATCCGTTAGTCACCTCTCCCTTTTGGATAAGATGGAGTGGTGATATTTGTTGTGTTCTTTCTTCATCACCACAGCACTTCCACTCCATCGCCGCTTCCTAGGCACTAGGTGGAGATGAAACATCTACAAACTCCACTTTAGCAATTTCAAGGCGACAATTTACAATAATACATTCCTTAAGACTAAAGATGTGTGCATTTGTCTCGTGTAAAAATAATGAATTAGTACCTAAAAAAAGTTAAAGAAAACTTACTTGATAGGTCATAAAAAAGGTTTCTTGTCAAAGTCTTCTCAGGACGGGGTCGAATGGTACACAAGACAAAAACGATAGCCTGTCTAGTGATATAAGTATTATACAGATCTTTATATTGATTTTGGCAAGCAGAAAAAGTCACCAGAATGTTCTACATAAATGTGTGTGCAACAAAACTCGTTTCCTCACTCACACACACTGCAAATTACGATTCAAAACCATTCGTATTTATTTATCATCAGTTACACTTTCTTTAGTAATAACAATAACTCCTAAAATTCTTATTACTGGTATATGAACGTAGTTTTTGTTTAATTTTCTTAAGTCTCCGTGACCCTGGGGTTTACAGATTCGCTTTTTAAGAGATAAAATCCTGCAAAGTTTTGAGTTCGAATCCCAGTCAATTTTACTTTTTGAACTTTTAAATATTTGTATATCTTCATGTTAATTACTTACCTATTAAGGGAATGTTGAGGTAACATCACAAAAGTATCTTGATATTTTAGTTATTTTTTTATAGCAACTTAAATCAGTAGTATTTTTATTATTACTGAGCGAGTATTGTTGCAGACACATTGCATTAATGATTCTCGTATTGGAATTAATGCTACCCTCATTCTCACGATTAAAATAACATGATAATTTTATTTTTAACTGTCAACAATTGGATGCATTGTGATTTCCACACGGTTAATTAACAACTTAAACGTTCTTTAATATCACAAACAAAATAAAGAACAAAAACAAAACTATTTATTAACGTCAACGACTACATCAATATAGTTGCGGTTCGAACTCGCTACCTTCGAAATGTCTTTACGCCTGTAATGCCACTCAACTACGTGAGCCAGTGCTAAAATGGTGAAATTCACCTTCTCATTCGATGGCAGGCAAATCACTCACACATATTCAATCGTTCACGATTCACGATCATGCACAATGGCACACATAAACGTATTACACTAATACGCCTTTAACGATGACGCACACATGTGACTTCAAATCAATGAGTTATTGTTGTGTGAACACACATATGTATAACATACGGGTGCTTCCACTTGACCCAGATCATAAATAGATTTTATTAGATGGATAGGCTATCGTTTTTGTCTTGTGTACATACATTCTGAATTCATACAAATAACCATTCATATTTGGATATCATCCCATCCAACTTTGTTTTTTCTTAAACTGATATATATTTAAGTATTCTCAAACTATTTCCACCACAATGTCTAAGATATCCTTAATACAGTCAGCATCAGATTGATCTTGACGAAGAAAGTATTTAAAATAATCTTAATGCCTTGTTCCCCCTCTCCTCCCTTCCTTTTTTTATACAACTTAGGTGGCAGACAAGCACACGGCCCACCTGATAAAAAGTGGTTACCATGACCTATGAACATGTGTAACACCAGTGGAGTCACATCCGTGCTGCCGACCCTGTAAGAACAGAGATTTTGTGCCGTCAGTGTAGAGGACAAAGCAGGACAAGCCTTCGGTCGTCTCACTGACAGCACAAAACTCTCCAGTGAGCTCTGGCTACCCTACTCACCGTCGGGAAAACAACACGAAGTTATTATAACCGCGGTATTCTGTAGGGCTTCCCCAGTTGGACTGCTCAATTGGGCGGAAATACCGCCGTGTCCTACCTCCTCAATAATTCCTGTTGAATGATTGTTCTGATATTTGGAACACACCTTAAGTTTGGACAAAAACGCAATTCAAATCAATAAAACAGTTTGCTTTGCTCTTAATAAGATCATTTTGAGACGCTGTAGTCAAGATCATTCTGACGCTGACTGTACTGATTCCATCAATCTCAAATACATGCAGGTCTGAACCATACCGATCCCAATAGGATTTATTTATTCGAAAATCAAACTCAAATCTCGATACCTCCGATCATAAAGAAATATAAAGAAAGATTGCAGAACAGAAACAAAACACATCCCATATGCCATCAACCCTCATCATGATACTACGCCATCTGTATCCAATGATACGAGACACAAAAGATACACAATACGACTCAAAATACAAGGTTATACCGATCTCTATGCTGATCGCAATCCCGCCTATCTTCGAATAGCTTCATCTTCAGGTTTTTCCTTAAAGAACACAGCTTGAGATGGTGTTAACAAAAATAAAAGATTTTTGCCAAGATAGCGGTGTTTACATTATTTAGAACCAGCTTTATACATTTTAACAAATAATACCTACCTTAATAAAGTTAAAAGGTCTTATTGATGGAAATTGTATAGTCGTTAGAACTAAAGGTAAGGTTAGTTCTACAGAAACTTAGTAAAATATTATTAGAACAACTAACGAGCAGGCCAAACCAAATTAAACCGTTTATAAACAAAATATTTCTTAAAATTTTACAGTTCCAAGGGTTAATAAATTGCTATCATAACAGTTTTTTTTTAATTTAAGACACGTCTATTTGACTTCACATCGCCTGATTGTAAGCTGAAGTCAAGGTCACACATGTTTTATTTGTAACCAGTCCACAGTGATGTGATTGTTTAAATTTGCATGTCTTTTGTTCCGTGGTTTCACTGTAACCTATAACACACTGGATATGTTACTATTAATAATAATAAATATTTCACAACATTCTATAAAACACTATCTACACCCATGGTAAGCATTACTTAACTAGCTTGTGTTATGGAATCTATAATGCTGATAAACATACTTAAATACTTTTTTTTGTAAATAGATACATATTATACATAGAAACACCCAGACCAAACCAAAAGAACCAGAACCAGAAATATATATATATATAAATTATATATGACGTGTCGTCGAATCTAATGGGCGCCGTATAGTGGTCATGAAGTACTGTGTTAAAAAGAAATTTGCTTTAAATATACCGTTTTACATTTCATATACATTTCAAATATGTAAAAATTATATCTGTTTCTTGCTCCAAAATAATTTATTTAAATAAAAATGAGGTTGAAAAGACTTCTTTAAAAACAAGTTCTAAAAAGTATTTAATACTTTTTAAGAAAATATCAAGTATAGCCGTGATCGCGTGCCACTTACTCCAACAAAATAATACATTCTAGGAAAAAATGGCATACGACCGGCTATTCTTGAGATTTTCATGTGTAATACTTTTTAGAATGTATTTTTACAGTGGTCGGGTTTTAGTTTTAAATATCATTTTAGCAACGTTGCTCAGGAAAACACTTTATTCAGAGTTTTTGCACAAAGTGGTAAGTGAAAAAAAAACTACGTTTTTATTAGATTTTCTAGATAAATGGCACAGATATCAAATAGCGCTCAGTGCTAGAGCGCATTATAACATTACTAGCTATTCTTTCTAAATTTCTTCTTTCTTTTCTTTTCTTCTATTCTTCTTCTTCTATTCTTTGGTTTGGAGACTAAAAATCATGATGAGATACAAAGTCGTATACCCATAATATATTTTTGCAGCAAAATTCTATTATGGGCTGCAAATATCAAGTTATATGATATTGTAATTGTGTTTTGCAGCGAAGTCGTATTTATAGTACAAGACTGATTTTAATGAGGCATTGTTCAGATACACAATATGGCGAATTTAATGAGGACTATGTAAAACAAGCATTATAATATGTATAGTATGGAAAAGCAGGTACAGTCAGCTTCCATAAATTGTATCAAAATGTCAAAATCGTTATAAGAGTACAATTGTCATAATCGTATTTACCGACATGTTTACACCATATTTTGATACAATTTATGGAAGGTGACTGTATTTTTCTCGCTGACTGTACCGCAGAACTACTAGGTACTTACTTCTTCTATATTACTGAGAAGTTGGTACAGTCAGCATTGAAAGTACTAACATAATTATAAATCCATGTTAATTTATGGTTTAGGTAGAGATAATTATATTGTACGTTTTTATTTTTCAAATAATGTTTTTTGATTTCACATACAATACGAGATTCACCTTCAACCAAGGAATTTAGAATTAAAGAATGAAAATGGAAAAACGTAATATGTTGAAAGGAAAGTTAAAAGGGATTAATCCAATGCAGATAAACGCAAGCGCTGTTTTGAAATTTTTTCTTATATTTAGATCGTCAAATTCACTACACACCACCTGAAAGCCGCATGGTTCCCAACAGAGTAGAATTTTGAACACCCCATCTCTTTCCATGCGGTGTCGTGCAAGGCGACTAAGGGATAGTGCAGTGTAACATCGGACAAATAAATACAGCCCAGACTCAGCCTCAGTTGAAAGGCTTGAGTCAACAATAGTGCCCGGAAGACAGCAATAGGCTCACCCCCTATTATGTAGGACCGAATTTGATGTTTGGAGAAATATGACTGTTAATTCACCTCTGCCTAACCCTTCGGGGATAATGGTGTGATTATATGTATGGATGTATGTACCGCCTGAAAGGTAGCTGGGGTGCAGTTCAAACAACAGATGCCACCATTACAGATGATATCCCCAGAATGGCTGTTCCAAGAATGGCCAATGGCCAATGTCCATTCCTACCTTAACAAAAGGAGAACACATATAATAGTAAAGTGATGACAGTTGTAAAAGAATGGCAAAGTAAAGGAAGCAAATAGACCGAAAAAATACTGAACGAATGACATGAATCAACAAGTATTTAAGGCAAAATTGATGGTGTTTAAAAAAATGCAAGTCAGAAGGACCAAGGGGTTTAGGAACGGCTTAATGACGGTCGAGGAAGCTCGCACTCGACAGAAACAAATGGAGCATGGTTATCTGTGCTTACCCCGGACTGGGGAAGACGGGGGGGTACGTATGTGCTATTTGCAAATTTTGTTGTCATTAGTTAAATAACGATTCGGGACTTATCGCGATTATATCATATTTTGTAGTCTATAGCAACCCAGGTTCCTAGACATTCTATTCGCGCCACGCGTGGACGGTTACCCGCGCGCTATGCGTCTCCCTCTGACACATAAGCGGTTAGTTCGACACACGGCCGCAAGGGCAGTCCGCCGGCTACCGCGCTTACGCACACGTCTCGCTGGTACCTACCTAAGCTCGCCGGAGCAATACTTACTGTATTCGACGTAGTGTTACTGACTTTCAGGCATTGTAACCCCGTAAACATTATCAGTGTAAATCAATCTTTGAAATATATTATAAACTCACATCTCGTGAAACTATTCATTCCCCTGAGACTGACGTCTCCCCCATATATGGCGCCCAACGTTTTTCTCGAATACCAGTGAATAAGTGACTATATCAGTGATCATGCCAGTGACCAGGAGTAGAGCGGCTAGTTTGAATCGCAGGGACGATGTCGAAAACACATCAACGATTGTCTCGCGACCGAACACGCCGCCGCCCGCCGAGTCTGCGTTTCAAGATGGCGCCAACGCGTCCTCTCCTCCGCAATGTACCGACGCTACGTTTTCTTTACAGCACGTAACGTCCATAATAGCTGCCCTTCAACGTTCACAGACTGAAGCGCTCAGGGAGCTACTTACCTCGGTACCACGCGCGAACGCATCGACTCCGGAGTCATTTGCTTTTTCAGGGCAAAGCACCCTAGCTCGCTGCAAAGTCACGTTCTCCGGCACACCGAAAGAATCGGTAGAAGCTTTCATCGATGGTATAGAAGCATACAGTGACTGTGCACAAGTTTCGGACTCAAACATTATACGCGGCCTTGCATACTTATTCAAGGACGAAGCCGCTGTTTGGTGGCAAGGAATCAAACATACCGTGTCAACATGGCGGCAAGCTAAAGAAAACTTAATAAGTGCATACGGCGACCGCCGTCCACCGCATCGTATATATAGAGAAATTTTTTCAACAACACAACAAGAGGAGAATACAGACGTGTTTGTGGCACGCATTCGCGCCCTTTTATCACGTTTACCTACGGGAGACGTAACCGAATCTGCCCAGATAGACATGACGTATGGCCTTCTCAACTCTAGGATAAGAAAAAGGCTTCGAAGAGAAGACTGCACAAATTTTAGTCAATTACTTCGGCTTTCACGTAACATAGAGGATTCATTTGATGATAAACACACGATGCCTACTACAAGTGAGCGCCAGATACAAACAAAGATGCGCCCCTTGTCTACATCTACGCAACAGACACAACTCGTCGCTAACACGCTACCGACCCGCGGGGCTCAGGCGCCGGCTCGCAGCGCTCCGCTGCCCGCTAGAAACGTTCCCGCCGTTTACGAAACCCAGCGCCCGCCGCCGCCCGCTCAGCCGCCGCCGCCGAGTCAAGACTCCGCCAGTACTGCGAAGCATCAACGACCCGTTTGTGTTTACTGTAAGAAATATGGACACACTAGGGACCAGTGCCGTAAGTTACAAAAACATTCAGGTGAGTCTCAATCTCATAGCTGTACGGAAGTGCGCGTGCGTGAAAAACCCGATGTCTGTGATAAACAACAAAATAACTCATTTTATTGTGTTCATTCTCGTGTTATACCTACAGACTCTAAGAATAATTTTAATAATTCTTACGCTAATAATACTTCTCGTACGTATAATTCTAATATTCATAAGTGTGTATGTATACCTAAATGTGATCGAAGTATTCATTCAAATTTTTCTTGTGATAAATGTGTTAACAAGTCATTTCTGTTTTGTAATAATAATAGTAGTTGCTCCGAATTGGATTCAAGTTCCGTTTCGCGAAATTGTTCAAAATACGATAGTAAACAAATACGTTTAAAACAAAAGTGTAATAAGTCTAGATTATCAGATCAAAGTAGTGATGTGAACCAAAAGGTTAATAACCTCTACATTGATAGAAATGTACGCACAGTGGGAAAGTATTGTAACCCACAAATTTTAGAAATTAAGAATGATTGTTATGGTAGTTCTATATGTTTTAGTGGAGGAGATGCTTCATCGTGCGGTAACCGTCCTGTCGGACGTATAGGTCGCGATTTACGCCCGATTTTCGAAATTCAAGTTTTGGGTTTTAACGGAACCGCATTGATAGATACGGCTGCTAAACACTGCATTGCGGGTCATTCGCTGTATACTCTCCTTCTACGTCAAGGACATCCACTCTTACCTTCCACAAGGGAAGTAAAGCTCGCCGATGGTATAGTGCGATTAATGGATGTACTAACGACTACATTAGAGGTTACTTTAAAGACTTCAGTTATCACCATGCCATTTTTAATTTTTCCCAACTCAACTAATAATGAAACATTATTAGGTATAGATTTTATAACTGCCGCCAGGGTTGTTATTAATTTTCATAAAGAAACTTGGTACTTTAGCAACAATAATCAAATAAAATACAAGCTGTGTTTAGAACCAAGCTCTCCTAACGTGTCCTGCGCCTCGACTGAAATACTTCGAGATGATGAAGGTACTCACCTCACGCCAGCTGAGCGTCAAGCGCTCGCTGACATCATTAACAGGCACGCTCGCGTCTTCAGTGCAGGGGGAGGTCCAACACCGTACGCAGAGCATCGCATTGATACAGGTGACCATCCGCCAATAGCGGTACCCCCTTATCGCCTTAACCCTTCAAAAAAACAGCTGATGAAAGCTGAAATAGCGAAGATGCTACAAGACGACATCATTGAAGAATGTGAATCGGCTTGGTGTTCACCGGCGCTTATGGTGCCAAAATCTAATGGTGGTATCCGTTTTTGTGTAGACTATAGGCGTTTGAATTCAATAACTAAGGCTGACACATACCCGATGCCACGCATCGACGAGTTACTACAGAGTACGAAACAGGACTGCTACATGAGTACGTTGGATCTTCGATCTTCCTACTGGCAAGTAAAGGTAAGGGAATCAGATAAAGACAAAACTGCTTTTGTGTGCTCTTTAGGGACCTATAGGTTCAAAAGGATGCCCTTTGGGGTCCGCAACGGTCCGGCCACGTTCCAGCGTCTTATTGATCGTCTCCGGTCCTGCTCTGCACTTCAAGAGGTAACTATGCTATGCTACTTAGATGATCTGTTGATTATGTCCCAGGGGTACCAAAAACACCTGCAAGACCTCGAAATAGTATTTAAACGTCTAGCCGACTTCAAACTCCATGTTAATAGAGAGAAATGTGTCTTCGCCAGAGCTAGCGTTAAATACCTCGGTCATGTCATAACTCAACAAGGTATATCGGCCGATCCGGAAAAGGTGAAGGCTGTAACTGATATGAAGGAGCCAGGTAACCTTAAACACCTGAGAACCTTCCTACAAACTTGTTCTTGGTTCAGAAAATTCATACCGAGTTTTTCAAAAATTGCCGAACCATTAACCCGTTTGACTAGAAAGAACCAAGAATGGTCTTGGGGCTCAGAACAGACCCAAGCATTTACCGAGCTAAAGCGTCTACTGACCACAGCTCCCATACTGGTTCAAGCCGATTTCAGTCGTCCTTTTGTTCTGCGTACAGACGCAAGTAACTACGCCTTAGGTGCAGTTTTATTACAGGGCGATAGCAATCAGGAAAGGCCTAATCAAATCATAGGTAAATATCATACTCAGGATCTTAGCCTTTATCAAGGTAGAGAGTACAGCACTGTACCAAAACCCGTAATTCCAAAAAGGAATCGCGGACGTCCTACAAAAAAGGTTGAATCACCAGTCCAGGAGCGAGGGCGTTCTCCAGAACTGGAGGGGGAGTATATAGCAACCCAGGTTCCTAGACATTCTATTCGCGCCACGCGTGGACGGTTACCCGCGCGCTATGCGTCTCCCTCTGACACATAAGCGGTTAGTTCGACACACGGCCGCAAGGGCAGTCCGCCGGCTACCGCGCTTACGCACACGTCTCGCTGGTACCTACCTAAGCTCGCCGGAGCAATACTTACTGTATTCGACGTAGTGTTACTGACTTTCAGGCATTGTAACCCCGTAAACATTATCAGTGTAAATCAATCTTTGAAATATATTATATACTCACATCTCGTGAAACTATTCATTCCCCTGAGACTGACGTCTCCCCCATAAGTCATATTTCCAAAATTACAGTCCAATTTTGTTTGGTTCCCAGCAGAGTAGAATTTGGTTCGCCACCTCTCTTCCCATTCGGAGTAGTACAAGGGGACTAAGGGATAGGGCTGTTTAATATCAGACAGATATATACAGCTAAGACTCATGCTCAGCCTCGAGTCAATAATAGTGCCCGGAAGACGGCAATAGGCTCGCCACCTATTACGTGGGACCGAATACAATTATTGGTGAAAAGTGATTATATGTACATTATTCGCAATTTTCAGTCTCCTTATTTCCTCTTACAGGTAAGTACAAACTGAAGTGCTGAAAAGTTGATTAGTTTTTAATCTACTCGAAACGTAATAACAAGGTAACTCAGAAACACATTTAAAGCGCGCATGTAAATAAAATGATACTTTGTAGCAAAAATAGACTAACATCATTTATTCTCTTTTAGAGTTGTTTAAAATTCAATGAATGAACTTATGTTTTATATTGCAACACATTTGAATATTCCTCTGAATACATTTTTCAAAGGTGAGGTGAGGTTAAAAATGAATTAAACTCACTTATGCAGCTAGATATTGGTCTTGTTTCAATCATCAAAATAAATACGACTAAACTGAAAAGCAGTAAGATTCTAGTGGTTTGTTTCTAAACTATATACGAAAGCATATTATATACATATTTATAAATGTCAATCAATCAGTCGATCAATTATCCAATAGCAGTCTGCTGCTGGACATTGGTCTGTCCCAATATGTGCCATTATTACCGCTCCTCCGATTTCCGCATACAGTTTGAATCATATGAATGTAGTATTCATATATTTCAGTTATCATTGTGCCGTTAAAGTATCACTATCTCGGGACGAACAAAATGGCCTGGTTCTTTTCCAGAATTAGACTATTTGTGTCAGAGGGCATTATGTTCAATTTTACACAATATTAAGAAACAATCACTAGCGCGATATTAAATCACCCTCCGGAAATTTCCACACGTGAATACGAAAATAAATAAACTTTGCCAACAAAATATTCCGTTCCATAATATGTAAATTAAGACATAAGCCATACAACGTGGCAATGCTGCCAGTCTTCTGGGAACACTACCTCAAGAGGCATGCGATGCGGACGAATTCTACGACGCATTTTAATTATTTTAAGCTAAAGTTGTATAATAGTTCTTTTAGTTTTATTTCAATAATCATATGTAAATAAATTAATATTACGAATTGATTAAAAATATAAATATTTAAGGAAAAAAAAGACATAAACAAAATCTCTAAATATTTTTGTAAATCATATTAAAACCGCAGCTAACGTAACTGTAGTCAATGTGTATATAAAACTGTTTACAATTGAAACACTAACGAGGGCTCTATCAATTCGTTCATTGAACACGAAACATGTTAAATTACATCGATCTGCTCGCATTTTACGTCTACCAATTATTCTCTTCTTATGTTTCATGTATTAGGTTTAAATTCTCTGTATATTCTACTGCAGCTTCGTGAAAACAAGCAGAGCTATCTGTTTGCATGCATTTGCTTCTACATAAGTAGGTACTAAACAGCTGAACCAGTTTTGATTAATAATATTATGTCATTTGATTTGTCTTTATTACGATAGTGTTATTAGGTAGGTATCTATAATATTTCCTTGTTATTGTATCTGCGATGGGCTAATTGATTTATTGTCTAAATCTAATGTGTAAAGGGCTGTAATTTTTTGATTAAAAAAGCTCTTGACATGTAGACAACCAGACAGATAGAAAAACAAAACCGACCACGAAGGGATACTGTAAGAGTTTTAACGTAAATATATGTTTTTGTGCAGTGGTTACCGTGGCATTTGGACGTGTGCAACACCAGGGGCGTCACACTTGCGCTGCTGACCCTGAAGAAACCTTCTAATGCCCCTCTTGAAGAACCCCATATTGTAGGCGCATGAGAAATCCGCAGTAGAGTCAAACACATTATATATCCTCAAACATAATATCCGAAATTAAACAACAATTTATCTAAACAACATTATATTCGTGTGTCACTTATTCGTGAACTAGGTTAAATTATATCGACAAGCAAACACACACTAACGTGACGTCAAAGTTTCAGATTGCACAATCAAAGTTCGTGCGACAGTTATTCCGACACAATTCCTCCGTTTCAACTATGGCAATATTGAAGCGAGCAATACTAGTATCAAATAATGTGCTAACGGTAAACGTTGAAAACAATATCATTCTATACTTTTTGAGAGTTGCGAGTGTGTTATATTCATAGTATATCCGGCAATGTGTTCCTATTTTATCTATAGTTTAAAGTTTACCTCTATCTTTATATAAAATATTCAGTGTAACAGCGGTAGCCTAGTGGTATGGGAAATGGACTGCTGAGACGAGGTCTCAGGTTCGATCCCAGGTTTTACCATGGCACACACCAATGACTTTTCGATGCTTTTCGAAGTTATGTGTGTATTTATCGCAGGTTTATAAGTGCTCGGTTAATGGCAATGGGCTCGCTACCTATTACATTCATAAACTGGCGAAAAGTGGGTGCTGGCACCTCTGCCTACTCCTTCGGGGATATAGGCGTGACTTTATGTATATGTAACATGTGGCCGGGGATGACGGATGTAGCCGCCTATCACCCTAGCTGAAGGAGGCCACGGGGACGAGTTGGAGACTCCGTCGTTCCCACAGAGGATGGAGGAGGAGGAGGATGAAGGCCAGATTGAGAGAAATGGTCCCGGGTCAGGCAGGTGTGAGGAATATGCCTGCCCACCTCGCCTCCAGCACCCAAAAACGACCCATACTCGTAGATAATTGTTATTTATTTTGATTATAATATTACCCACAACCGCGGGGATTTTTCGCACAATAAAAAACAGTGTAATATGGAACCAAACTCACCTGTAAGCCGGTACCCCTGCTGAATGATGGTTGCGACTCATCAGACTTCTTTCTAATAGTTGGGAAGTCAGACGATGTAATTCATGTCATTACGCGTAAGCTGAAACCAGATAAATACATATATGTTATATAGATTTAGAAACGCAATAAAATGCAAATATACATATTCATACATATATATAATCACGCCTTTATCCCTGGAGGGTTAGGCAGAGGTGAATTAACACCTACATTTCACCAATAATTGTATTTGGTCCCACGTTATAGGGGGTGAGTTTATTGCCGTATTCCGGGCACTATTGTTGACTCGAGCCATGCATCTGAGGCTGAGTCTGGGCTGTATATATCTGTCTGATGTTAAACAGCCCGATACTTTAGTCGCTTTGTACGACACTGCATGGGAAAAAATAGGGTGGCCCTAATTCTACTCTGCCGGAAACCACGCGGCAATACATATTTATTGCATATAAATATTTGCATTGATGGGGAATCGAACCCGCGCCTTCTGCGTAGCAGTTGAACGTTATACCGCTACGCCACAGAGCTACACACATATTATGTACTATTTCACATATATATGCACACACTGCACATTACACATACACTATACAATAGAGGATTTCTTTCTTTTCAATCATGTATTTAACGAAAAAGGAAACATTTTTATTTTTTATCATATAGCGGTTCGGGACTTCATGGAAGTTACTATTTCTGCCGACGTTTTGGATGCGTTACAGCATCCGTGGTCACGATTTGACTGGCTTGCGAGCATCAAGAGGTATGCGGGGGAACGGTTAGGCTGACGATACACCACACTCAGTATGTCAGTTTTTAACGGCACTGTATGTTTTGGATTTAGTATATTAATCACTGGATTCCACGTTCCGGATAGTTTTAATCCATCTTCCCAATTGAATTCTGCAGCGCGATTGTGACACCCCTGGTGTTGCATACGTCCATAGGCCACGGTAACCACTTCCTATCAGGTGGGACGTGTGCTTGTCTGCCACCTAAGTGGTATAAGCGATTTTTTTTTTATTTCAATGACCTGACGCACAATCCGTGAATAGTAGTGGCGATCAGTGGAGACGACTTTGGGTTGATGAAGTTCAATCCAGTGATTGGTACCCGACTCACGATATTTTGCTACTAACGATTTGTTGAACTGACGGTTTTTCACAGCTGCGATATGTTCTTTGATTCTCTCTGTAATGGTCTACCCTATGTAGGAACTGCCGCAGTTGCAAGCCACTTTATAAACCGAACCGTTATTTAATTATGAATTCACACCACGATAGTTTAAAAATAACATTTCAATTCTTTATCATACAACGAAGATACAAAGGGCAATAACGAATTACTGAAACAGTATTTTTCGTTCACTAAATGTCTAGAGTCTAGACAATGGAAACTATACCATTAACTCACGGGTCTGTGCGGCTCGCTTCTGACCGTTATAATAAATGAAATATCTTCGCTCTTAGTATTGTGGCTTTTAATAATGCATTTAATTGTATTCCGTGGTCTTCCATCGGCCGAAATTAAACGATAAGAATAGTTTAAATTTAGAATTTTTCTCTTTTAAGTATTTTGAATAATTATATAATGTTTGAAGCTTTGACCATATACTGTATGGACACAGTATTCCTAACAAAATGTATTACAAAAAATAGATTAAGATATGAAAATATTGGACCGGTTCAGGCGGGATTCGTCTTACGGCAACGATAGTTCGTACAAATATCAGTAGATGGCTCTCACCGTCACCGTAAGACAGATAAAGTAGCATAGAAGAATTTGGATGGTTGCGGGCGAAAGTTCTGTGGCTTAGTAGTCAGAGCGTTCCCCCTGTAAGGGAGAGATCGCGGGTTCGAATCTCGCTTGACCCATAGCATACTGAATGCTTTAAAAATTCATTCTGTTACATAAAAGTCGGTCAAGTGCGACCCGAACTTGCGTTTAAGTTTTGCACAGTTTCAAGACATACAGTTATAGACCTGAATATGTGGTATGAATTTCCACTTGGTTTCCACACGCATTCCTGAGAAAAAGGTCTTGACAGACAGACAGACAGACATACTACGAAGTGATCCTATGAGAGTCCGTTCTTTTCTTTTGAGGTACGGAACGATTTGAACTTCATGTGTGGGTCTGTGTAAGTGTGTCTATAGAGTTTGTACCTATGTAGTCTAAAGTTTAGGGCATTTACAATGCTAACTCCTGCTTATAATTTTAATTAGGAAAGTTAAAAAGAAAAGTCACAGGAGAGAAATTGAATTAGCTGTTTTATTGACATATTTTTTTGTATAAATTATTGTTTCCCCCTCAACCTATTCACCGAGAGTTTAATATTAAATATTTAGCTTTAAATTGCATGACAACACTAAATAAATATTTAATTATAACGCCGTAGTATACAGATCATGGTACACGAGTCCACTTCTCAAAAAGCAATAAACTTTATAACGTACTCATGCAGAGGCTTGTTTGTAGCGATAAATAAACGCCTTCAATTATATCAAATTAGATAAAAACGAGAGAACGAGCGTCCGCAGCATCCACAATAGGGAAGGAATATAACAGATTGGAGCACAAAAGTAAGATTTAATTTAAGTAGAAATGTGTCGTAGAAGCTTTGTGCATGCGGTGTGAATAGTACTTTTAATAGCAAACCAATTTAATGAATGCACTACTAGCTGCTTTTGTTGATATACCGCGCACACAACCTTGTGCGTGTTGTGCAAAATGTATGAACCTTTTTGCACGTATTTGGTCTAGTTATCTGCATGAAATGTGTGTTATTTGCACGAAAGTGCGTAAGCAAACGTTCAAGTGTATGTAATAGTATTAACCCATAATGATGTTGATCTTTTGTACATCTCACTAAAGTAAACTATAACCTATCTCTAAAACATTTTCAAGACTTCATTCTATTTTGAATCGGATTTAATTTTATCTTTAACTAAAAGACGTAGGTATTTATTGACAATTTGTTGGGTTTTTTTTTAATTTAGCACACGCTAATTTGACTTTACCTCGCCTGATGGTAAGCTATAGACAATGTCTCAGGAAAAAGGGTCACTATTACAGATACGTAGCATGTTACTACGGAGGCACTCAGCTTGATGGATTCATCAGATGATTTTTCGCGCCCCGCTTAAAAGTTTATATCGCAGTATCGCATTGACAGGATCAATTTAAATTTTAAGAAGGTATTTCATGTCCACTCAGTTGTTAGAATGCCTACAAAAATACCTACCGTAAACTGAATCAGTAAGTACCAATATATTTGAAGTGAGGTAAAAATTGGGGCCCGCAATCCACCTTACGACCTAGCGCTGAGTGGGCACTCGATATAATATGGAAGCAGTTGTGAAGGTTACTCACTTTAAGCTTTAGCATGTTACGTGGTAGCATCACGAACTCCTTAATGTTCCTGCCTTTGTAGCCTTCATTTATATTCTTTGAAAACTATGACGAAAATAAATTAAAAAATAACTTCTACCGACATTTAAATGTTAATTTACTTGATTCTTAAAACAATACATCAATGATTAAATCAATCGTATGAATTAAATATTTAAACAAAGATAAGTTAAGCAGATTGACACGCAAATGGGCAGAAGCAAAAGTCCTTTAACCAAGTTGTCCGTACGAAAAAGGACCCCGAATGCCTCTACTGACGCTATCGCTCCCGCCATGTCCGTTAAGCATCTTACAATATAGTGTATTTATTTCTGTTTATTTCTTTTTTTTTCTAGACAAGTAGCGGCAATTCATTGGTCGTCGTTATGTATTGTTCAATGTATGGAATTGACATATATTTCTATGTTTTTGACGTTCATTACAGGCGTCAACATATATCAATTTAAAATATATTGATCATCATCATCATCATTATTCTCTGAGCCTTTTTCCCAATTCAGTTGGGGTCGGTTTTCTAGTCTTAATAAGATGCGACTGAACTTCGATATTTTCCGTGAAGCGACTGTCATATGACCTCCTCAGCTAATTAGTAATATCGAAGTTTTGGAATTACCCGTAACGACTGCCATGCATGTTCGTATGGCAACTGGGACCGACGGCTTAAAGAGCAAATGCCCATATTCATGCATACAAATATTTGCATTGAGCGGGAAGCGAATCGTCTCCTGCAGGACAGCCGCGTTCTCTACCACCACGCTCCAGAAACTTTCAATCTAATCTCAAATATTTATCATTCTATTCCATTCCATTTACATTGTCAATAGTCTAGAGGGGCTGATTTACTCGCTTTGTCTACGCTAGTTGTGCTAATACAACATGTCGTGCCTGCATTAGTCAGTAGAATTCCACCAGCGTTGAAACCCCGACTCATCAATATCACCGTCTCGTGTCGCAGAACGTCGAAAGCATGATATCTGCAATATCGGCGCCTCGTGACGTCACCGCACACGTTGTCTAAATCGCTGATCTATTGAAAAGCCTCTGCGCATTTAGGTGGTTGGCACACTGCCTCACATCGTGAAATGAAGTGCGGGATTTCGATACATATAATCACGCTTTTGTCTCCGGAGGGTTAGGCAGAGGAAAATTAACACCCACATCGTTGAATTCAGTCCCACGTTATAGGGAGTGAACCTATTGCCGTCTTCCAAGTATTATTATTGACTCTAACCATGCATCTGAAGCTGAGTCTACCGACTCGTCGTCGTCTGTTATCTGATTTGAAACCGCTCTTAGTCGCCTTGTACGACACCACATGGGAAGAGATGGGGTGGTCCAAATTCTACTCTGCCCAGAACCACGCGGCAATAAATAAATAAATTGCAAATAAACTGCACGTAAATACTTCTCTTGTCTGATGCACTACGCGTGTTCTCAAAATTAAGATAGATAGGCATATCCCTCGCACCCCGACCGACCCAGGGCCATCTCTCACGGGACTACAGAGTCCCCAACTCGTCCCCGGAAACGGATAGGCGCGCCAGGCGCGCCACCGCCGCGGCCTGCTTTTACCAGGGTGACAGGCGGCTCCACCTGTCACCCCCAGGCCTGCGCTCATGGGGGCGGAGGTCGTTCATCGACCTTCGACGCCCGAGTTGCCTTCGTACGCGGGCAGCTTGACTTGCGATCCTTCATCGCTCCCACTGCCGCTCCCGCCCCGCCTCCTCCTTCACGAGCATTACTTGCTCGCAGAAGGAGGCGCCGGCCGCCCACGCATCCGCGCAGCGGACCATCGCCGCGATCAAGGTGGAGAGCGTGAGAACCCTCACTCCCAGGGCCGCCACAAGCTCCCGTCTCGACGTCTCCCACGCCGGACACTCGGTGTAGTATGCTAACTATTCAATTTGATTAAAATAGACAAAATGAATTGGTTTAGGCGGTATTCAAACCCGCGATCTTTCTCTTACATGGCTCTAACCACTAAGCCACTGAACCCCGCCCGAAGCCATCCAAATTTTTATTTAAATATATATCCGTCTTGCGGCACGGTGGGAGCCATCAACCGATACTCGTACGAACTCGATAGTTCGTACAAATGTATGATGTTTCAATTATTATTAAATTCATTGTCTTTTTGATTACTCCGCCAAATTTATTGAAATAAATTTTAAAGCATTTAGTATGCTAATAATTCTAATCGATTAAGATAGAAAAATTTAAATGGTTCGGACAGCAGTCAAGCACAATACAACACATAAAGTATGTTTATGAAATTAATTTATGTGCCTAACTCCTAACTGTACTTTGCTTCGGATCGTTCGAGTCTAAAATAATAAATATAATCTTTACTGAATAGGGTCCCTTATTTTTTTTTATTTTCGACTATATTGTTATATCTTAAGCGACATAGAAGTAGACTCAGAATTCGTCCAGGACAATAAGTTGTCATATTATGTTCACTTTTTAAAAAAATAACTAGCATAGTGGTATGGGTAATGGACTGCTGAGACGAGATCTCGGATTCGATCCCAGGTTTTACCATGGCACACGCCACTGACTTTTCGATGCTTTTCGAAGTTATGTGTGTATTTATCGTAGGTTTATAAGTGCCCGGTTAATGGCAATAGGCTCGCCACCTATTACATTGGGACCTAAACATTAACTGGTGAAATGTGGGTGCTAGCACTTCTGCCTACCCCTTCGGGGATATAAGCGTGAGTTTATATTATGTTATGTTTAAAAAAATATACATAAAACAAAACCTGTCTCTAAATGTAGATATTTGACTGAAAATTAATTCACAATGATCCTGTTTAGATATGGTATCCTAGTACCTCAGGTGACTGTTGCTAATCTAGCAACACGTCCCCCTGACGTATAGCCTTAATTACCCCTAACGACGCATCAGCGTGCTGTTACCGTGTTTCTTGGAAACATCAGGGCACCTTAAGTAGCCGGCCAATTTAGACACAGTTATGGACAGTATCAACCTCTGAATATTAAGAAGCTGAGGTACTTACACTTATGTGTTAACGCGAATATTTTGATTACCAAATCATTAAGTTTGCGAGAAATGCTGTCTTATCTTAAAAGGTAGGGGGGAAACAAGTGCGAAAATCAAAAAAAAATAAAGGCTCTCATGAACCAAAATACATAAAAAAAATCCTTCTAACTAACTCAATGGTAAATATAAATGAATCAAGTCAAACTGGTACATTTCAGAACAAAGCAGCCAAAACGAACAAAGAAATACAAATTCCTTTGTTCCTTAAATTTAACTTTTACACTATTTTGATTAACTTTTTTACTTCCACACATTACACATTCAGGGAACTGTCGTCGCATCGAGATTAAGTTCATTGCACTAATGGTTCAACCAAATGAAATTCACTTATCTCTGCAAAACGTTCATTTATTTTAAAAGTTCTGCATCCATTTTTAAATTAATTTCATACATAACAGTAAGCATTCTTAATAATCTTTTTGCTCCTCTCAGCCTCTTAAGTATCAAATTTTATTAAACGGACGTTCTTATATAGCGCAATTTTCTTGAGATTTCCCTCGTATAAGTTTTAGGAATATACGTCAAGGATGTATTAAAATGTAGTTGGCCATTGTCGCTTTAAGTGTTTAGTTTAAAATTTTAATATTTCGGTCTCCATCTTTACAAAAATGTCCAATTTCAAAGCATGTTTATTTGCATTTTAGAACCTACATTACTAGTTATGTTTCATTTAGGTATTAATAACACTGTTTAAGATGAATGTACTAGCAAAATAAAAATATGGTTTTTAATTTATCACCTAACACACATTTATCTTTTTTTTTTTATACCACTTAGTTGGCAGACAAGCACACGGCCCACCTGATGGAAAGTGGTTACCGTGACCTATGGACGTCTGTAACACCAGAGGAGTCACAGTCGCGCTGCCAACCCTGTAAGTACAGAGTTTCTGTGCCGTCAGCAGAAGACAAAGCAGGACAAGCCTTTAGTCTTCCCACTGACAGCACAAATTCTCCAGTGAGCTCTGGCTACCCTACTCACCGCTGGGAACACAACACGAAGTTATTATAACCGCGGTATTCTGTAGGGCGGAGGTACTTCCCCAGTCGGACTGCTCAATCGGGCGGAAATACCGCCGTGTCCTACCTCCTTTAAAACATGTCGGTAATTCCCTTCCATACCTTTAGTATGGTTTATTTAATCTTTTTTGCAATATTGGAGGGTTTTTTTAAGAATATCACAAACGAAATTACTAATATTCCCTCTTACCCCTTCAGTTAAGCTAAATTGCTTGTGTTAGGGATGGGTTCACGTCGGTAGTGTAATAGCCAGGATTCGAACTCGGGACTTTTCGATCAATTTATATTCATATCATTTTGAGTAGTTAGCTAGTCTGTAGTAGATCTGATGCTGACTGTACCTCTCAATAAAAACGAACGAATTAAAACCTTACTTCTTTGAAAATATAATATTACCCCATGAAAAAACATTCGTTTTTCAAATCTACAACAAATTCTCATTAGAGATAGTGAGTCCACGATTAAACTCGCAATGCAGCATGGCCCTGCATTCTCCCTACATTACGACATCGCTAATTTTATTGGCCTGGAGGTCAACATCTGTAAGTTGGCCCGGGTCCAAAACTTTTCTATCAACATGAAAATACTAGGCAACAGGATAACGAAGTACTAAAGTTTATTCTCTAATTACCCCATTTGGAGTTACCGACAACGGTCCAACAAGCATGAGCACTTAATAATTAATTAATTAGATTTTTTTATAAAGGACAGTTCGATTTGACTTCTCCTCGATTGATCTGAAAGCATAATCTCAGGAAGAAGGGTCATCATTACAAATACTAACAATATTGCAATGGTGATCTGGTGACCCTCAGTTTGACGGCCACATCAGATGCTTTGCTGCGCTTAAACATCCAGGACAGCAGGAAGAAGGCAACACGTGTACTGGTAAAGAATTCCATAGTTTTATGGTGTATCACTATTTTTTTATACAACTTAGTTGGCAGATAAGCACACGGCCCACCTGATGAAAAGTAGTTACCGTGACCTATGAATGTGTGCAATACCAGGGGAGTAACACCCGTGCGAATGACCCTATAAGATTAGAGAGTTTCTGTGCTGCAGTGCAGAAGAAACAATCAGGACAAGCCTTTAGTCTTCCCACTGACAGCATAAATACTCTTCAACTCACCGTCGGGAACACAATATGAGGTTATTTTGGCGGCGGTATTCTGTAGGGTGGAGGTACTTCCGCAGTCGGACTGGAATGTAGGATCATATTGACATAGTTTCTAAAACTTTAATTTTAATTTAAGGCTAAATTACATATTATGTATGTATCCTTAAATCTATTTCTGAATGCACAATGGAGTGGACAATAAAACCTTAAACCTCACAGTTTGGTTTCATTTAGCTCACCACCGGAAGATTAAAAGTTTCCAATATCCGCTGATTATCCTAGGCATGTTGTATCTCCAAGGCGCCCGAACTTTTATGGTAATGTACTTACAAACCAATTTTGTTTTTATTTCTTTTAAATAGGAGATTACACACTTACTTTTTCACATTTATCATTACAACTGACCCCCATCTTTTTTAATTATTACAATTGGAACGGAAATACCGTCGCGTCTTACCTTCATTTTACCTTTATTCTACACGGTATGCAGGTGACATCTAAGCCCTATATGTGTTGTCCTGTGTAGAAAAGAAGAGGGTAGGACTAATTGGAAGATCTTCTGTTATTCCGGAAAAATATAAAAGTGTAATTTTTTATTACAAATAATATGATGTTCGTGAATATGAAACCTCACAACCACTGAATACCTTTTTAAAGTATGTGGCAAGAATTATAACGATATGGTTGAAATGCAAATGGATGTAAATGACATCGAATACTCAAAGAGAAAAGGTCCTTAACGACATCATAAATGCTTTACTGAAAAGCAATTTTTCCGTGAACAGTTATTGGTGCTTACTCTCTTTAGGCTTTTAACTGTCGATAACATTTTATGCGCAATGTGTATTCCGAGTGGCATGTAAATAAACCGACATTAAACACATTTTTGCATTTAAAAGCCGAATGTAAATTTTGTTATTAAATTTAATTGGATAGTTAGCTTTTTTTTTACCTGTGTGGAGATTTATATACCTACAGAGATAAAATATGTTTTTTTTATACTACTTATTGTGCTTACACGGTCCAACTGATGGAAAATGGCCTAAGGACATATGCAAGATCAGGGGTGTCACAGTCGTGCTGCAGCCCCAGTAAGAATGCGCCATCATTGCAGAAGACAAGGTATGACAAACTTTTGGTCTTCTCACTGACAGCACAAAAACACTCCAGTGAGCTCTTTTGCTTTGTGATTTTATAGTATTATGGGTGTATTACTTCATTTCATGCGCTAGTTGTAGAATGACCTTCCTGCTGTGATTTTTCTAAGCAACTACAATATGGGGTTCTTCAAGAAGGGCATCAGAAGGTTCTTATATGATCGCTAGCACGAGTTTGACGTCTCTGGTGTTGCATGTCCTTAGGCCATGGTAACCATTTCCCTTATAAGTGGTATTTAAAACCCTAATAAATACGGAGCAATTTAACCAACTTCTCAGTGGCGTAGCGGTAGAACGTTCGACTGCTACGCAGGAGGATTTTGGTTGGATTCCCGCTCAGTGCAAATATTTGTATAAACGAATATGTATATTTGCAATGGTCTCAGTTTTTCTGTATAATATGTATGTAGGATACCGCGGTAGCCTAGTGGTATGGGTAATGGACTGCTGAGACGAAGTCTCGGGTTCGATCCCAGGTTTTACCATGGCACACACCAATGACTTTTCGATGCTTTTCGAAGCTATGTGTGTATTTATCGCAGGTTTATAAGTGCCCGGTTAATGTCAATAGGCTCGCCACCTAAACTACACACTAAACATAAGCTGGCGAAATGTGGGTGCTAGCACCTTTGCCTACCCCTTCGGGGACATAGGCGTGAGTTTATGTTATGTAACATGTATGCATTTACTAAAAAAAAAAGTTTCTAAGCATGTTTATCTGCATTCTAGAATCTAAAACACAAGCTAGTTAGGTTATGCTAACCATGGGTCTGGATAGCGTTATATAGAATATTACAGAATATTTATTTATTGTTAATATTTTAATTAATCAATAAGCCCACCACTGTCCACTGTTGGACATAGACCTCTTCCAATGTGCGCCATTTCATCCGATCCTCCACCTTCCGCATCCAGTCTGTCCTAGCCACCTTTTTCAGGTCGTCCGTCCATCTGGCTAGGGGCTGTCCTACCTTCCGTTTGCCTTCTAGCGGTCTCTACTCTAGGACTCGTTTGTTCTTTATTATTTACTTACATTTATTTATAACTTTAAATTATGTAACTATTCTCATAATAAATAAACCAGACACCATTCTGTCCTCTCCTAAATATAGATCTAAAGGCTCGCCTTAAATAGTATCGCCTAACAAGCTGCCCTATCGATGGTCACTAATTAAAACATCACTGTGTTATAGACTCAATCGAATTTTAAACTCGTATTAAGGTTCACAAAGGCTTTGATGCTACGATAGTTTGAGAACAAAATTTAAGTTGAATAGACTAGTATTTAGGGATCATTGTGAAGATAAAATTAAACTGTACCTACAATTTTCTTTTGAAGTCAAGCAAGTTGTTAACCTTCCCATCACTATTGGAGATAGGCCTCACCCAATATGCCTCATATCTCTCAATCCTCCACCTAGCGCATCCAGTTTCTTTTAACTTCCTTTTTCATCTTGATTACGATAGGAAAAAAAATCCGGTCAGGTGGGATTCAAACCCGCGATTTTTCCATTACAGGGGGGAATGCTTTAACCACTAAGCCACCGAAACTTACCTGAAGTCATCCTATACGAATTCCGCATGAACTGATTAAAACTTTGTCCTACTAATTGCTTTACAATTTCTTTAAACTTTAATTCAATAGTTTGGACGGAATCATCAAATTGATATTTAAAAATGATTTTAATATTATTCATTGGTACCGATAGTTCATATAAGTATAGGTAGATGGCTCTCACCGTTGCCGTAAGACGAATATTATATAGGAAAATTTGAATGATTTCAGGCAATATTCAATGGCTTAGTGATCAGAGTATTCCCCCCCTGTAAGGAAAAGATCGCGGGTTCATATCCCGCCTGAATTGTTTTTTTTTTCCTACCCCAATTGATTTGAATAGTTAGCGTACTAAATATCTTTTTAATATCGTCCGTCTTATGTCAGGACAGACGCAGATAGTAAATTAAAATCTTATTAGAGGTTATAATTTGCCAGAATAAACAAGAGGTGTGTATATGTATTTATGTATAAGCCAATCTATAAATTGAGTATCAGTATAAGCATCACACTTTGATCACACGTTCCAAACATTATTATTCAGAAGCGATTCTCAGCAAAGTTATAACTTGAGGGAAACCTTCTAATGCATCTTTAATGGTTTCATCTTGCGTTCTGTAACACCCCGCAAGTACCTAATTCGTGATGATAAAACTTCTTTTTCGTGTATACCGTAGTTTTTTTCTTCTCTTTTCAAATGGCTCCTTGCATCGGTTATACAGGTACCGATGATTCTGCCAACCTCAAGTTGTTGGTGTTGCTGGTGTTACAAACGTCCATAGGCCATAGTAACCAGTTTCCATCAGATGGGCCGCGTGCTTGTCTGCCAACTAAGTGGTATAAAAAAAAGGTGGAGAGGAGGTTTAATTATTTAAAGAGGACTCTAGGTAGCTACGAGGAAATAATTATAATTTGAGCTTATTCTTGTCGGTCACTCAGAAAGGACACCATAAGTGTTAGTAATAACATAATAACCATGATGTAAATATGTATCTAAATTAGGGCTCAGGGTTAGATAAGTTATTTATTGGGGGAGGAATAAGAAGCATGGTTTGTATTCATCTAACAGTATGTGTATTTATGTTATAAAATCGTGACGGTCCTGTGACACTACTCAATAACACTACTGATAGCGTTACTGATATTTTTCGTAATTGTAAAGTAATAGACAAAGATTTTTAGGTAAAGTCTGGACGGTCCGGTCCAATATTTAATTTCTTCTTATTTTTTAAGAGTTTTTATTCTGTTGTACGGTTGTTAAAATACAGGGTGAAATTTTTGAACCCTATCTAACGGGAAAATAATATGAATACAAGAATCAGCAATGTATTTTGTAGATTACGGAAATTATATTTCAAACAAAGGGATCACAGTAAAAAATTACATTTGAAATTCTGGGTCCGTACAAAACACGAAGGAAAGAAGACGTTATATTTAGCTACTGTGATGAAGATACTTCATATATCAATCAAGGAGTTTCTTGTTGTTTGAGTACAAATGACAATTAAAGTATGATTCAAATTATGTGTGTGATTATTTTATAAGATGATTATTATTATTTATTTTTTGATTTCTTTATTTGGACAACCAGTGGTTGTTACATTAACACTTACATCTAAAACTTGCAACCATAATATAAAGATTAATGCACAAAATTTTAAGGTGTCACAGCATGCAATTAGTAACACTGGTATGAAAAAAATAAACAATACTCAACACAAATGGAAAAGTATACAACTAAGAAAAGTTTAGTAAACATGTTTCGTATATGAGCTAAATTAATTTAATTTCTGCTACTAACCCTAAGCAACTCCATAACAGCCTTTTTTAAAAGTGGTAGCGTATCAATGAATAAATCCACATTCCCACACATTGTATATCTTCGACAAACGGGATATGGTTGAATGTTGTTTTAAGTTAGTTAGTTATTATACCACTTACATGGCAGACAAGCACACGGCCCACCAGATGGAAAGTGGTTACCGTGGCCTATGGAGGTGTGTAACACCAGAGAAGCCACACTCGCACTGCCGACCCTGTAAGCACAGAGTCTCTGTGCCGTCAGTGTTGAGAACTAAGCAGGACAAGCCTTTAGTCATCCCACTGACAGCATAAATTCTCCAGTGAGCTCTGGCTACCCTACTCACCGCTGGGAATACAACACGAAGTTATTATAACTACGGTATTCTGTAGGGCGGAGGTACTTTCCCAGTCGGACTGCTCATTTGGGCGGAAATACCGCCGTGTCCTACCTCCTAATATTTATTATTGATAGTATTGTGTATTCTTTTATCCAAATTTTATTCTTACATGAATTCTTGACACTAAATATTGACATTTATAGACATTTTATTTATATTCCAATTTTAATCTTATTACAATTCTTAATTGTCAAATATATGTAACATTTTAAATGGATCAATTTGCATGCAGTAATTCTGCAAAACATGTCGGACTTTATTTGTTTTTGTAACTCAACAATTTTGATCTACAATTTCGGATTAACAGTATATAGTAGATTTACAGAGCCGTGCCTCGGAGAGGACGTTCAGCCGTCGGTCTCAGTTCCCATACGAACATCTATGGCAATGGTTACGGGTAGTTGAAGCCCTAAAAAGTCCGACTAGTCTAAATACAGAACTTCCATTTCGTTTGTGGAGGTTGGATGGCATTCGCTTCACGGATAATATTGAAGTTCAACTACATAACAGTTAGACTAAACAAACTGAATTCAAGTGAGTGAGGACTCATATTCCTCTGATTTCCTAAACAAATGTGTATGCCCTTACTTAAAGAATTTTAATTATGCAAATGTATGTCTACAATGCAAATTTATTAATAAATAATTGACCTGAGCCCCAAGTGATATATCTACGATTCCCGTTTAATTGTCACCCCAAGGGCGTCTAGCTATGATCGTTCCTGGCAATAAAGCAGACGTTGCGCTCGCAATAATTCTGACCTTTGAGTTGCTATTGAAATATTACTATGTTTAGCGCACAATTAAGAATTATATTTACTCATTTGAGCTTGCCCATCTAAGTTAGTACTAGGCTCAGTAATTTATATAAAATTATGAATGAAAAAAAGATAGAATTAGACATATTTTTCTTTTCAAAATTATAAGATAAATAGAAAATACAACATACTTGTACTTTGTCCACAGTATTCTTTATTAGACCTGAGCGGTTAATATGTGTAACAACAAATTCCACCTAATGCAATCAACAGTACCTATAAATAATCATCATCAACAGTATAGTGTATATAGTGAGCGAATGACATGCGAAGTGGGAAGGTAATTTGGGTTCGAACTCGTAGAATTACGTTGATTTCTATCGTTTTTCGGTAAGCTAAAGGTTCGACTAGGTAAAACACTCGGAAGCAACCGGGTCTAACGCAAGGATATAATGTTGATTACCCTTATCACATATTACATCTATATTTGAAAACGGGGCTCATAATATTAGGTGTTGAGCCATTCACCGTCAACCGGACAGTAGATTAGACTCAATAATAAGAATAACCTAATAATAAAAAAAAATAAAGCACTCACTACTCGCTCACATAGTAACACAAAACCTATCTGTGATATAGCAGAATGAAATAAATATACGTGGCTTCCAGTAGAGTAGGATTTGGACCACCGCATCTCTTCCCATGCTTCACAAGACGTCTAAGGGATTGTGTTGTTTAACATCAGACAAGACATGTACAGCCCATACTCAGCCTCAGATGCATGGCTAGAGTCAACAATAGCGCCCGGAATACGGTTATAGGCTCACCCCCTATTACGCGGAACCGAATAAACGATTGGTGAATTGTGGGTGCTAATTCACCTTTGCCTAACCTTCCAGAGATAAAGGCGTGATTATATGTATGTATGCATGTAAAAACACATTACCGGCCTAAAATATTACTGTAATATAAAAACTTACAAATCTAACCTCACTTCAAGAAAATACTGCTGGCATATTTATAAGACGGTGGTTTTCAATATTCCTTTGGAATATTACACTTGTACTCGTATGTAGATACAATGTGCAATCGTTCATTTGTTTTATATGTAAATCAGCAGAAATTTTGCATTCAGATAGACTGTGATCACGAATGGAATGTTAGTTTATAAGTAAGTAATGGTACAGACACATCGTCAGAGAACGCATCAGCGTGGGATGCTTCTTTTGTAATATTTTTTATATCACTTAAGTGGTAGACAAGCACACGGCCCACCTGATGGAAAATGACCTACGGACGCGTGCAAATCAAGAGAGTCACACTCACGCTGCCAACCCTGCAAGTATTGAGAGTTTTTGTGCAGTCAGTATAAAAGGCAAAGCAGGACAAGCTTTTGGTATTTCCACTGACAGCACAAAACCCAGTGTTTTCAATTGACTTGTCAAATATATAAAAAAAAAGGAATCTTGACGAACAAAATTCTCAAAATGATCTTAATACCTTAATAGAGTAGAGCCATGAAGACATCTGCACGTTTAAGATATTCGTAAAAAAAATCTTACTATCCCCACTCTCCGCTGAAATTTATTTGAAAGTGGTATTAAACCTAGGCCTGGGGGTGACGAGTCAAGCCGCCTGTCACCCTAGGAGAACCAGCCTGCGGCGGCGGTGAATGCACGTCTCCCCGGTACCGGGGATGACTTGGGGACCCAGTGGTCCGCGTACCTGAGGAGTGCCAGATTAAGAGAGATGGCCCTGGGTCAGCCGGGGTGCTAGGGATATGACTGTAAACCTCACCTTCGGCAACCAACAATGACCCACAGGCGACGTGAGTTTTAGTCGGTTCGCGTCTGACATAACCTCTCCCACCATCTCCGGCGGGGAGGTATGCGTAAGGATTTTTTCGCACGTAAATAAAAGTGGTATTGAACTTAGGTTAGACTATTCATATTGTATTATGTCTTAAGTTCTGAGTTATAGTTAGAGACGATGCTTACGGTCACTTGACACTATTAAGTACTACAGTTCTCTCTACCGATAGGAGTTTCTCCTCACACTTTGGAACTATAGCGATCACGTACTACACGATTCTAAAGGAATTTTATTCTCTCGCTCACACATCTTGTACTAGAGTTGAAAACGTAGTACATGATTGGTTTCTTGTAAGTTAAGGAGTATCTACTAACAAGCAAAGGAGCAATATACTCGTGTTTATTTTAAAATTCTATATTTCCTATACTATAAACTAGTTGATACCCGCGGTTCCACTCACTTGAAATTCTGATCCTATTCTCGCATGGAAACCTGCATGAAAACACATTCCATCTAATGTAAACTTTAATATATGCCAATATTATTTCAGCTAAATCTGTTCAGCTGTTTAAGTGTGATTTTATGTGAGGTAGGACACGGCGGTATTTCCGCCCAATTGAGTAGTCCTACTGGGGAAGTAACCCTACTGAATACCGCGGTTATAATAATTTCGTGTTGTGTTCCTAGCGGTGAGTAGGGTAGCTCTGGCTAGAGCTCACTAGAGAATTTGTACTGTCAGTGGGATGACTAATGGCTTGTCCTGCTTTGTCCTCTACACTGACGGCACAGAAACTCTGCACTTACAGGGTCGGCAGCGCGAGTGTGGCTCCTATAGTGTTACACACGTCCATAGGCCGCGGTAACCACTTTCCATCAGGTGGGTCGTGCGCTTGGCTGCCACCTAAGTGGTATAAAATAAAAATATCCAAACATATTCACAAACTTTTACATAAATTAATAGGCAGTTGCCCGCGGCTTAGCGTGCATCAATTTCTAATCAAATCAAGCAAATCATAGCACTATATTCTTATTTTATTTATTTGAATTACAAATACAGTCTGACCTATCAATCATCAATCAATTCGCTTATCGCAGTCCACTGCTGGACATAGGCCTCTCCCAATGTTGGGAGACTTTGGCCTACTGTTCGCACGCTGGCCTGACGGGTTGGTACAGGTTTTTATTTCTAGTTTTCCTTATCTTGCATACATAGATACATGTAATCACGCATTTATCCCTGGGGGGTTAGGCAGAGGTGAATTAACACCCACATTTCACAAATAATTGTATTCGGTCCCACGTAATATGGGGTGAGTCTATTGCCGTATTCCAGGCACTACTGTTGACTCGAGCCATGCATCTGAGGCTGAGGCTGAGCTGTATATATCTATCTGATGTTAAACAGCCCTATCCCTTAGTTGCCTTGTACGACACCGCATGGGAAGAGATGGGGTGGCCCTAATTCTACTCTGCTGGCAACCACGCGGCAAATCTTGCAGTCTGGGTTTTTTTTTCTGGTTTTCTCCGTTCACGATGATACTTGTATTCTTTCTCCGTCACCACACGGGTTTCAAGGAGGTAGGACACGGCGGTATTTCCACCCGATTGAGCAGTCCGACTGGGGTAGTACCTCCGCCCTACAGAATACCGCGGCTATAATAACTTCGTGTTGTGTTCCCAGCGGTGAGTAGGGTAGCCAGAGCTCACTGGAGAATTTGTGCTGTCAGTGGGAAGACTAAAGGCTTGTCCTGCTTTGTCTTCTACTGACGGCACAGAAACTCTCTCAGGGTTGGCAGCGCGACTGTGACTCCTCTGGTGTTACAGACGTCCATAGGTCACGGTAACCACTTTCCATCAGGTGGGCCGTGTGCTTGTCTGCTAACTAAGTGGTATAAAAAAAAAGGTAAGTCTGACATAATTAACTTATAAAACCTGAGTAGTAGTGGTTTATCTAGTCTATAATTGTTTGTTGTACACAGTTTTACTACTAAAACCCACTAACCTTCTCTTCGAACGTACATAATCTTGGAATTAGAGTTTTAGGCTAAGTCTGAGCAGAGAGAATCAAAGTAAAAAGTTGAAATAAAAAGTATGACCAAAATTCTTCCTCCATACAAATTCCGTTTCTTACATAATGTATGTCGTCTGGAAAAAGCGTTGTATTTTCCTAGCAACACCTTCCGTTCATCAACCTTTCATTGATTTTGTCGGGCTATTCTTGTGTGCAATTTTGAACATTACTTCACTAGATATAAAGTGCATAATATATTGGAATAGCTAAGTTGGTTAAATACCTACAGTTGAAATAGGATTCAGGAAAAAAGAGGTAAGGATTACTTAACAGTCGTGTGTTTTGATTAATTGTTTTTTTTTAATTTAAAAAATGGTAATTTTAGAACGTTTTTATTACATAATATAACATGACATAAACTCACGCCTATATCCCCGAGGGTGTAGCTGCTAGCACCCACATTTCGCCAGTTTATGTTTAGGTCCCGATATAATAGGTGGCGAGCCTATTGCCATTAACCGGGCACTTATAAACCTATGATGAATATCCACATAACTTTTTTTTTTTACGTGCGCAAAATCTCCACGGATACCTCCCCACCGGAGCCGGTGGAGAAGGTTATGTCGGACTCGAACCGACTAAAACGCACGCCGCCTGTGGGTCGTTTTGGTTGCCGAAGGTGAGGATGACAGGCATATCCCTCGCACCCCGGCCGACCCAGGGCCATCTCTCACGATCTGGCCCTCTTCTCGGGTGTGGGGAACTCGACCCCAGAAAACAGGGAGGCGCGCCAGGCGCGCCACCGCCGCGGCCTGCTTCTGCCAGGGTGACAGGTGGCTCCACCTGTCAACCCCAGGCCGGCGCTCATGGGGGCGGAGGTCGTTCATCGACCTCTGACGCCCGAGTTGCCTTCGTACGCGGGCAGCATGGCTTGCGATCCTTCGTCGCTCACGCTGCCGCTCCCGCCCCGCCTCCTCCTTCACGAGCATTACTTGCTCGCAGAAGGAGGCGCCGGCCGCCCACGCATCCGCGCAGCAGACCATCGCCGCGAGCAAGGTGGAGAGCGTGAGAACCCTCACTCCCAGGGCCGCCACAAGCTCCTGCCTCGGCGTTTCCCACGCCGGACACTCGGTGAGCGTGTGCGGACCTGAGTCCTCGCTCGAGTCGCAGTGATGGCACTCGGACGTTGGCTCTTTCTCCATCCGACGCATACTTTCCGAAGCACCCGTGCTCGGTGATCATCTGCGTCAGTCGGTACGAGAGACTGCTGTGTGGCCTCTCTAGCCACTCCCCCATGATGGATCTTACCGCCGCTACTACGGCGCGCCCTGCGCCTGGTCGCCCAAGTCGTAGCTCCCATTCCGAATACACACATAACTTTGAAAAGCATCGAAGTCATTGGTGTGTACCATGGTAAAACCTGGGATCGAACCCGAGACCTCGTCTCAGCAGTCTGTTACCCATACCACTAGGCTACCGCGGTCATCTTTATTAATTCATTATTATTTTCTATATCAAGTGCGGGTTCAGATTGATAGTTTTAATTTATTTATTTATTTATTTATTGGAAACTTAACAGCTATTTTACATAATCGTGGGTAAAGTTAAGAATAACGTAGGATTAGAACATAGAAGCCAATAATAAAGTTTCACGACAAGTAAAGAGTTGCATGCATAACTTAACAACTAAGTACACAATACTTAATTCATGCAAACAGTAGTGTTCCAGCTATGTTATTTCGGGAGCGGCAGCGGGAGCGACGAAGGATCGCGAGCCAAGCTGCCCGCGTACGAAGGCAACTCGGGCGTCGGAGGTCGATGAACGACCTTCGCCCCCCATGAGCGCCGGCCTGGGGGTGACAGGTGGAGCCGCCTGTCACCCTGGCAGAAGCAGGCCGCGGCGGTGGCGCGCCTGGCGCGCCTCCCCGTTTCCGGGGTCGAGTTGGGGACTCTGTAGTCCCCACACCCGAGAAGAGGGCCAGATCGTGAGAGATGGCCCTGGGTCGGCCGGGGTGCGAGGGATATGCCTGTCAACCTCACCTTCGGCAACCAAAACGACCCACAGGCGGCGTGCGTTTTAGTCGGTTCGAGTCCGACATTTAACCTCCTCCACCGGCTCCGGTGGGGAAGTATCCGTGGGGATTTTGCGCACGTAAAAAAAAAAAAAAAAAGCTATGTTATTTAATTAATTAATTAACTTATCGAATACACCTTCATTTGGGCAAGTATGATTCTAACCTACTAATAATTTGTTTCCTGAAAACACTTTTGGACAGGTGGAAGATGACTAGGGTTTAATGACAAGGGTTCGAACCCACAAGTTATTTTTATACCATTTAACATTTAATTTATTATTCTTCTGACTTCTCTACATGGTCCACCTGATGAAAAGTGATTAAAATGGTTTGAATGAACCTTCAAGTCAAACAGCTATCGTACTATCGTTGTACTTATCGAAAAAATATTTATATAACTCGTAAGTTTCTCTTCAACATCAATAAGTTTTTATTCAAATTTACATAAACATACCATAACATAAACATAACATAACATAAACTCAAGCCTATATCCCCGAAGGGGTAGGCAGAGGTGCTAAGCACCCACATTTCGCCAGTTTTTATGTTAAGGTCCCAATGTAATAGGTGGCGAGCCTATTGCTATTAACCGGGCACTTCTAAACCTCCGATAAATACACACATAACTTCGAAAAGCATCGAAAAGTCTTTTTTTTCTGCCATGGTAAAACCTAGGATAGAATCCGAGACCTCGTCTCAGCAGTCCATTACCCATACCACTAGGCTACCGCGTTGTTCAAATTTAGCAATCATTCAACTTATTATTATTATTATTTTATGTATAGGACACGCCAACTTGACTTCACCTCGCCTGATGGTAAGCTAAAGGCAAAGTCTCAGGAAAGAGGGTCACCATTACAGACACTAAGTGTTAGAATGGTGGCATTAGTACTTTATTTAGTTTTAATTGGTAAGCCAACACCCAATATCAAATGCCAAAAAAGTGTAATGTTTTCATAGCCCATGCATACACTTTTCAATAATCAAAAGAGCTAATTACGTTACAAAACGCCCTTGATTCCGTCACGTAACATACTGGTCGGAAATTCTGTTCCCATACATACACAAAATACAACATGTTCCAAATTTCCGTCCAGTTGGTTTGGAGAATATATTTAGGTTGTGTAATATTTGTACACAATCCTATAACATTGCCGTTTTTTCATCAGGATGGCCCACCCTTAATAAGTTATGAAAAAAAGAACAGTATTTGCGTAAAAAATTCGTTAACACCCTTAAAAAGCTTTTGTTTCGTCCTTTAAAGAAAGAAGATTAATTTTGCCAATGATGAAAAGATAGGAAATTTAAATATGCAAATGTTAAATCATCATTACCTCCATTAACGAGTTCGAAAATAATGATAACATCATTAAAAGTAGCGATAAAACCTAATAATGTGGGAACAAAAAGTTGAAACTGCTTCATGAAATGAAGCAGAGCGCACTATAGGGAATATTTTCTTTGACACAAATACTTGCTATAAATGCGATAGTAACTCTGTCGATCTGTACGTCTGTTTGTCTGTCTATTAGGGTTTCATGCCATCAAACCTATTTCGATAATATTTTGTACAGAGATAGGCAAAAGCTTAGGAAAGGACATAGACTATGTTTACTACTGTTTGTGGTTTTTCTTCTAAATATTACTATCCTACTCTTTTTTGTTCACGTGTCTTATGCTATAGTATTACACAATTCACGAGCATCTTAAAATGTTCTTTTATACTGTTTTAATGAAGTGCGTATGAAAACATCTTGTCTGTGATCCTATCATAATCCTTTTTCTCCTTCAACGGAACATACTTAGCAACAGTCGTATGAATGTATAGCTTCCGGCAATATGTATGTTTCCGACAAGAATGCCGCAGACAGAGGGAAGTGGAAGAAAGGCAGACATAACCATAAATCTATGTATAACTAGGTGGCGCACAATGGGGTGTGCTTACAGGATAGGGCGAGAAATGAACTGTAAACTTGATGAGACAGCTTGTTACGGGAACTTTTCCTAGTTTGTTATTAGGTGATTTCTTGTAGAATATTTTCTGTGATTCATAATTCTAGCTCCTATGGGTATTTACTTACATGCATCCACCATTTACTTCTCTTAGATATTACACAAAATTTTTCAACTGTCATTAAATCTTTCATGCTGGCCTACTGTTCTGAATTGACTTCTTTTCAATACTTTATTGATTTGGTCTATGACATACATAGAGGTCGACCCCAGCTGGTCTGACTTATCACCTGTGTCTGATATATTTGATGTGTTAATTTCTCAGTACGTATTTAGGGCTATGCAATTGGTTTATTTATTAAAAATCACTAGTTGCTAGCAGTCAAAACATTGTTTACTTTAGAGGAATTACAGCAATTTTTTTATTATTGTATTTTTAAAATTGTGATGATTATTTCTGTTGCAATAACGGGGTGGTGGATCTCATAGATATTTGAATAGATTTATTAGTGAAAACTCGAGCAACAGATGTTATGAAAATGTATAATTGTATTTATAATAAAAATTACATTGATTATGTATATGAAACTATAATGTGCAATGCATTAATTCGTGTATAACACTTTTCTAGCAATATTTTCCAAAGTTACAACACAATTCTTTGCCCTGACCGATTATTACTTAGCAAATTGATTATGTATATGCTATTGTGTTCAGTATCAGGCCCGAGCTCTCTGTGCCAGCGACCTCTCTCCTTTGCCCTCCCCCCCCCTCCCCCCCTTCAACAACCTACTGCTATTGTTCTCTAAACTTGACAGCCCCACTTGATTCGTTTTAATCATAGCTTGTAGGGTCGCCATGCTTTCCGCGACACGAGCTCAACTTGAAATCTTATTTCAAGCTCAATGCTAAGATTTAATTTACCATGTAGGTTTCACAACTTGTTTGTATTGCTTGTAGTTGAGAACTATTATATGAATGTCTGAGATTCTACAAGCAATTTTGATTCTTAGATATATATCAATCTACAAATTCTTCTGTTTAACCCAAATTAGTGTATACTGACAACGATAGATTTTTTAAAAGCCACTACTGTGGTAGTAGGAATTCAGGTTTCTTTTATAAACATAACAAAGCGTAGAATGTTAAGTTGATATAGCGTTTGTTAAATGGATCAATGACTTATTAGTAACACATCGTAAACTTGATGTAAAAACTAACCAGTTTCATCTTAGTATGACCGCCATTGAGACCCTGTAAACTCCTGTTGCCATACGAACATCGATTGCAATCGTTTAGAGTAATTATCCCAAAAGATTTTAACTAAAAGAGTTTCGACATCAGTAGTGCATTAATCAAGACATAACAGTCGTTTCACGGAAAACATAGAAATGCAGTCAATTTGTAACATAAACTCATAAACTCACGCCTATATCCCCGAAGGGGTAGGCAGAGGTGCTAGCATCCACATTTCGCCAGTTTATGTTTAGATCCCAATGTAATAGGTGGCGAGCCTATTGCCATTACCCGGGCACTTATAAACCTGCGATAAATACACACAACTTCGAAAAGCATCGAAAATTCAATGGTGTGAAACCTGGGATCGAACCTGAGACCTCGTCTCAGCTGTTCATTATCCATATCACTGGACTACCGTAGTGCTCAATTTGTAATTAAATTAAAAAGCTGACCATAACTGACTTTAGAAAAGTCTCGAAGACAGATGAAAGTTTATATGTGCATCAATCTATCCTCACAAACTTTAATGTTTAAAATTCTTTTCCATTACATATTAGCTGTTACTAGAAAATACTTATCTGCTATTCTGCAAATACGGTTATGCTCTTCAGAGCTATTAATTACGTTTACTCATGCTATCGCCCAACCACACGATTTATACACTGCAAATATAATTTTATTAACAACTTAAAGCATAATAACAATTTGTTCATGTCATATTTTCATGACAGTAAAATTATAACAAAATTTTAATTTTCGTATGGAACGTTAAATAATTTTTTCCACATTTGAAAGCCTGCCAACTGGATATGAACTGAAATAGACCACCTGGAAGTCCTTAAAAAAAAGGTTGAAGCAGCAGTGAGAATGCTAAAGAGCGAACCTGGTAAAATAGGGTAACCTGGACACGGAAGGTGGTGACCTGTGACTGTGGTAAACCTCTGCAGTCAATGGAACACCTCCTGTCATGCCCTCTGTGCCCCTAAAGAAAGAAGAAGAAGACCCTACACCATTTTAACGGTGGAATAATTTTTAGCATTCTGGTTTAATAGCACAGGTTTAAATTTAAATGAATTGTGTAAATAATAAGTATTTATACAATTCACAATTCATCAAACTTATTTTTAAAGAAGAATCAATATTACTAATATTCCCTCTAACCCTTGCTGCTAAGCTAAATTGCTTGTGTTATAAGTGGGCTGACGTCGGTAGTGTAATATCCAGGATTCGAACCCGGGGCCTCTCGATCGTAAGGCTGACTCAACCTTAACTCATAATATGGTATTCCAGATCCTAAACTATAATTACAGGGTATGCTTACCTATTATGGTAACAAAATACATAAATACAAAAAGAATTTGTATGTATCCTGAAAAAAAAAATGAAATTGCTAGCGCACTCCTAATCCCTCCAGCAAAGGCAAATTGCTTGTGCAAGTATTAGGATTCATGTTGATAATGTAATAATCAAGGTTTGAACTTAGTACCTATTGATCATAAAACTGACCCTAACCACAAAGTTGCTGACATTTTTGTTTGTTTATTAAGAAGCTCTAAATGATACATTTTTGCTGTGGTCGCAATTCCAACTGAAATGTTCAATAAAAATGACAATTATTTTTAGCACGAAAAAAATACAAGCGCGAGTTGCTTTTATTAAATTCTTTTTGTTTGTGCTATTTAATTAGATTTGCTTTTGTTATAAAATGATAATATTTTTAAATGCTCAGTAGATGGAATATTTTAGACTGACTTTGTGTGTGAAAAATCTTTGAGTTCGATTTGAAAAGAAATTACTTCATCTAATTCAGCAATGCTCTTTAAGTTAATGAAACCGTAAAGTAGCAGGTAAAGGTTTATTATCCTATCTACAACAAATCAATTAATTAATTTATTAGCTTATATCAGTAAACTTCTGGATATAAGCATCTTGGAATGTGCGCCATTACAGTCAATCCGTGTGCAACTTCTTCAGGTCAACAGTCCATCTGGTTAGCGGGTATCCTACACTTTCCTTTTGCGATCATTTAATTAAATATTGTGTTACGAGACGACCCTATTGTAGGCAGTAAGACACATTTCCCTAACATCCCACTTAATAATCCTCTATTCCTTTCATACAACTCACTCAAATAAAATAAAATCTCAAAACATGGCAGTCCATTCCTGGGATAATCCCATGCTACATCAAAGAGTAGAAAAATGTTATATTCATAACCAGAACCAGTAAAAGAAACTTTAGAGCTTACTTAACGCTAAACGCATTACATTAACCTAATTCTGACAGATAGATCTTCTCAGTTTCCCATCCAAAAATCACCATGGCAACTAAATCAGCCCAAAATTCAGGTGCCTATTCCATATTTCATGAGAGTATTTTATACAGTGTATTTGTCTGAGAGCTCGTTTCGTTTAGAGAGAGGAAAACACAATCAGCTGCTTTTTATCTCAAATAGGAAGAATCAAAGGGATGTTTTTTTGAAAGGCACTTTTCATTTAAATAAATAACGAGGAGAGTCAAAAGTGTAAATTGTTTCCGTGGATCATGGAATATGTAACTTTGATGTTAGGAATCCAACAAGACTGTATTTGAACGAATTAAATTTTGATACAATTAGTATTATATGTTTAAATTATTTATAAATTAAATTGACTAAAAACTTATGCATAGATGAAAATATAAATTAATCAGTTCAAATCCAGCTTAGGTGTTTTGCAGACTTCCAGTCTTCAGGGTATTTGACCTCTCTGGGTAGGGAGGTCAGACGGCCGTCGCTTACCGAGAGGATATAGGAGGATATGAGATGTAGGAGGAATGAAGTAAAAGCCTCAGATGTAACCGAAAACATCAGTAATGACAAATCCATTTTAAAATTGTAGTGTAAGGACCACTAATAGACGACAGCTTCAAGAATTTTAACTGATGCACCAAAATTAGAAGTCAGTTCAATAAAATTTTCAAATTCATTTACGTGTATAGTTAGTGCCATGTTAATCTAATAAAAGGGTATAAAAACAAATAGCTGTATGTACTTGTTAGCAAACATGGCGTATAAAAGGCCATTGTTATTTTAGGCGCACTGTTATTTTTTGTTTAAAATGAATACGAACTTCCTAATCAATATACATCTGTCATACATATACGTATACCAACATTAGCAATAAAGTTTACCACCGACACGCACCGCGGAATGGATGATTGAATTTTATTTTTACCACAACATGGATGGCAGTAGGACAACAGTTTTGTTTCAATATGTATCATTTAAAATATTTTTTTATAATACCTATGCCTGAGTAGCTACACACATAATTTTTCGATTTTATCCACCATTTGAGGAGGTAGGACACGACGGTATTCCCATCCGATTTGAGCAGTCCGACTGGGGAAGTACCTCCACCCTATAGAATACTACGGCTATAATAACCTCGTGTTTTGTTCCCAGTGGTGAGTAGGGTAGCCAGAACTTACTGGAGAGTTTTTGTGCTGTCAGTGGGAAGACCAAAGGCTTGTCCTGATTTTGTGTTCTACACTAAGGGCACATAAAATCTCTGTTCTTACAGGGTCGGCAGCACAGATGTGATCTACTGGTGTTACACACGTTCGTAGGTCATGGTAACCACTTTCCTTCAGGTGGGCCGTGTGCTTGTCTGCCACCTTAGTTGGATTAAAAAAAACACAAACCGGGGTACTAAATACCCCACTTCCACCAAATACTATAAATATAAAATATTTTAATATACAAGAAACTCAAAACTAAAATTGTACCAAACAGGGCAGCTTTCAAATAGTAGGCCAAAGCCTCCCAATATTGTGAGAGGTCTATGTCCAGCAGTGTACTGCGATAGGCTTATTGATTAAGATGTTTGGATGTTCGATATTCAGTTGCCAGCTTCAAATAGATGCAGACGTAAATTATAATCTAGAATAATACATAAGTTATTTGGGACTGGTTGCCATGGATTCTGTTAAATAGATTGTAAATCTCATTCTCACCACCCACGTGGACCATCGTAACGGCTAATATATATTTTTTAAATTCGAATATTGAATCCAACCGATCTGCATGTTCATAAACATTGTAAAGAAAACATCAATCAACTCTAACCTTGTTCCAGAATTAAGTACTGTTCCTCAGGGACAAATAAATAACTTTTAGACGATCGTACATTAACGTAAGCAAAACCGCAGTTAGTATTTATATTACTAAAAAGAAAAGAAAAAATCCTTGGTATTTATGTGCAGCGAAAATATTTATATGAGATCACAACATGCATCAAAATTAAAACAAACCAAACGAACTTGATATACTGTGTTCACCCCACGAGAGCACTTTAAGCCGCGCTGTTCTAATCAAACATCGAAAAAACAAAAAGGTATTAAAAAAGGCATGTTTCGTCCATTGTTTGTTTTAGGTTTTAGCCAGTGGACAATGAATTTGTATTTGTTTTCATTTTAAGCTTCAATTTGTTAAATTCTGTTAATACGAAATGGCGTACTCGTATTTTCTTATGATCGAATTATACAGCAAATAAATTGAGTTTTTGATGCTGTCGTAAAATATGTTCATATAATTTTATTACATTCTTGAAATAGTTGAGGTTAAAATACCTTTGATATATTTTAGTACGTTAAAGTACTTTTATATCAGCATAAAGGCAAATAAGATTTATTAAGTTCGGTGGTTGATTTTTATAAAGAAACTGAATTCATTTATCCGGACATGTGAGCAGAATACATTATTAAAATTCATGTGATTTATTAATGCTATATTTATCATCTTTTACCTATATTTTAATTAGTTTTTTTTATAAAACTAATAAATTAAAATGCCACTAGATTACAAAGAATATGTTACCATACTCTTGTATTTTGTCTGGTATAATATCAACCTAAAACCTAAGAAAATGCATCGCTTTTGAAGATAATGTAATCAATATTATAGCAAATTTTTTAAATTTTTACTTGCGAAACATCCTCACGGATACCCCCACCACCGGAGCCGGTGGGAGAGGTGGGAGAGATGTGAGAGAGGAGAGTGAGAGATGAGAGGCTATGTCGGACTCGAACCGACTAAAAGGCACGACGTCTGTGGGTCGTTTTTGGTTGCCGAAGGTGAGGTTGACAAGTATATCTATCGTACCCCGGCCGACCCAAAGCTATCTCTCTCGGGTGTGAATATTATAGCTCCTAATAACTGTAAAGCTATATAATTCGTAATATTATGTCCGATAGCATTTAAATAAGCATAGATGAGAAATTAATGAACCGATTTTAATAATTCTTTCAAAATTAAAAAAAAGCTACTTTTTATGCCGATATTTCAACGGGATTAAGATTCTTATGCGTAAAACGCTTATGTCTCTCCAAAATGCTAGGCAGCTATGATACAAGAGTACACCACAATTGAAGCGGTATGACCCGTCATAGGAAAAGGCGAGCCCTGGATCCCGAGGTGAGTGATGATGGAAAGTGGTTATTGTGCCTTACAAATGTTTATAGGTAGGTACAGAAATCTTCATTTTAGGTGTAAGCCGAGGTTACGTACGATTAATGAAAGACATATTAACCTTAACAGCATTGAATAAGAAAATAAACCTTGAATTTTATAGCCAGCTAACAATCAATAAACATTAAAACTTATAGCTACCTAAACCTTGTTTGTTTGTGGCTCTTTGTATCAGTACAATAGATAATCACACACATTCAATTCTATCACAAACAATAGATGAGTCAAAGAATGTTTTTCAATAACATCGTCCATGAAACTAATTCAGATTATTCTGACATACAATGACTTACAAAGAAATTAGAATGTCTATGTCACATAAGAATATCTCGTAGACAATGTAGCCTCGTAGCAATAATTTCGTAGGTTACGTCTACGAAATGTTTGCTACGTCCGTATGTGATGAGTTGTACAAATAAAATCTCACCTCAGATAACTAATTTAGTGTATTAGCTATTTTTATATCTATACAAACAATAAAGGTGAAGGGTTTGTTTGTTTGCTTGAAGATGCTTGTCTCGGGAAGTTCAAGTGGGATTTGATACAATGTTTTGCATTTGGTATTTCTGTTCTTGAGGAAAATTATAAGCTACGAGTATTTCATGATCACATGAAGACAATTGGGTGAAATTTTGTATTGATAGTAAAGTTAAATATGTGAAATATTTTATAAAACGCACTAATTTGCAATTATCCCAAAGATGTTGACCCTCTATACTTCAAATAAGAATTAAATAGGTTTTGATCAATCTTTCATTCGGGAAGTGATAGTTCCCGGTGGAGTACAATAGGACCACGCTATCTTTTCTCCCGTTCTCGTGGGTGTTGGAGAAGGTGACTGAGACATAGTGCAGTTCACCATCCATCCCACAGTAAACATACAGCCCATAACGAAGCATCCCATAACGACACTAGACTCGCCCCCTGGGGTGTCCATCATCAATTTGACGAGTTTCACCCCTTTCCCCCTTACCTAAAACCACGTGAATATTTTGATACAAATTATTTAAATAAAAAGAATATTCACTTTTTCACGATAGGAGTCGACGTAGACATAGATATGTCAATCAGATCGAAGGCATTTTGAAGAAAGGACATGTCAAGAGTACCCGAACCGAAAACAATTTTAAAAGTAGATAAAGCGAAAGAGGTATGCCAGAATTGTGGCGAGAAAACTGTAGTCTCTGCCTGCTATACCAGGTAAAGACGTGACTGTATGTGTATGTATGTATGAGTAATTTAAAAAAAATGGAATTCCGTGATCGGAAAAAATCACGAAATACCCCTAATCCTGGTGGTATTTAGTGATTTTTTCCGAACCCCTCCTCCATGTTGAATCTCCCTTATTAATGAAAAGCCCCTCAGGTGGGACTGAAAATCAAATTTGGTTAAATATGATTGTTGATATGTATAGTCTCGACAAAGGAGATATATTACTGTTCATCCCAAGGCTGCCTGGAAGAAATCACTTTCAGCGATAAGGCCGCCCATTGTACATTAAACTGTATATTATGCATATTACATATTATTGCATGCAAGAATTTATTTTAACTTTAAACTAAAGTTTAAACCTAATCTTTAAACTTTATTTTTGCACACCGAATACGGTGAAACATGCTGCACTAATAAAAATAACAACCTGTTACCATTGTTGAACCATGTTTCTTGCAAATAAAATTTCATTTCATTTCATTTCATTTCATTTCATTTCATTTCATTTCATTTCATTTCATTTCATTTCATTTCATTTCATTTCATTTCATTTCATTTCATTTCATTTCATTTCATTTCATTTCATTTCATTTCATTTCATTTCATTTCATTTCATTTCATTTCATTTCATTTCATTTCATTTCATTTCATTTCATTTCATTTCATTTCATTTCATTACCTACTTGTCTCAGCTGTAAATGTATTGGTGTACAATAAAGTATTATATATCTTTACAGACGCACCTTTACATAGAAAGTATTATTCAACCTTATCTTTCCTCTTCCTTCTTCGTGGATTTACAAACACGAAGATATATATGTTATAAATAATTCATTTCATTAAAATAAGTTGTTTTTGCCAGAGAGAACAAAAGAAATTTAAAACGGCTAATAAAGAGCAAGAAGCAGATGTTAAGTCAACATACACGGGCAACTTACAATCATCCGCTTCGAGGATACACAAGGACAGTCCCGGGTTAAATGTAATCCCGGTTGGCCGATTCAGTGCGTTGTTTTCTTTCCGGGATCATAATGAAATGGACTTTCATTTGCACAAAATTTTGTTGAATCGTATATTCTAAACATTTTTTTGTTTTTTTTTTTGTGTGCCTTTGATGTGTTTATGTCTTAAACGCAACTCTTGTGATACATAGACCTGCAAAAAACTGTATTTCTGCCTGAACTTCTTAGGATTCTTGTTTGTAAGTCAATTTATTCGTAATATGGAGGTAGGACACGATGCTATATCCGTCCAATTGAGCAGTCCGACTGGGGAAGTACTTTCGCCCTATAGAATACCGCTGCCATAATAACCTTGTGTTGGGTTCCCGGCGGTGAGTAGGGTAGTCAGAGCTCACTGGAGAGTGGGAAGATCAAAAGCTTGTCATGCTTTGTCATTACATGACTTGCCTAGGTAGTATAAAAAATAGACGCAAAATTGCTAGCCAGTAGCTGCATGGATTGCTTTAATCTGATTTTAATTTGATTTTGACTTGATTTATATAAAAATAATGTTTTGTTTTTGTTTTTGTTTTGATGTATATATAATTTATTGACTTATTTTTAAAATACTGACATTTATTTTATATAAGAGTTGACAATTAATTTAATGTGTCAGTGATCTGTAATAATATTGTGAATGCTGTGGCTGCCTTAAAAGGTTAAACATCATGCAGGGAATAATGTGTTATATCGAGTGACAAAGTTTTTGTATGTATTAACCAATGGCTGTCCTACTAAATTAAATAAATAAAAATAAAATGGATTTCAAGTCGTTTTTTTCTTTGAAAGGTGGCTTAAAATATTACGTATGTTTATTTATTTATTTATTTATTTATTTATTTATTATAATCATTGCAAATATGGGTTACATATAGTTGTTATAGGTAGCAGGTAGGTTTCACCATATTTTACCATAGTAGGCATGCAATTTTACAAGCTAAATTGTAAATGTAAATGTTTAATCGCAATTGGTTACGCAGAACTAGAGTTATGATATAAATTGCGTTAACCGACATCTGCGCGGATGAAGCCTCGGGCACAAGCTAATCTAATACATGCACAGTATATTTAAAAAGATTTTAGTAACTGCGCAATTTTTCTTCAAAGAAAATTTTAGGCAGCGTCTAGAACATACATTCTTTACTTATAAGGTGGCCCTTGGGTACTATACAAGAATTTATATCGAAAAGCCTCTAAAATTCACTTAAGAGATTGGTGAGCACTGGACGAACTCTAAAAGTACGCAATAGGCTAATAGTTTGTTGCATAAAAACTGCCGATAACCGGTAAAAATCTTATATATAAAATTCTCGTGTCGCGGTGTTTGTGGATAAACTACTCCGAAACGGCTTGACCGATTCTCATGAAATTTTGTGAGCATATTGGGTAGGTCTGAGAATCGGATTACATCTATTTTTCATCCCCCTAAATGATAAAGGTTGTCCACCCTTAACATTATATGGCAAAACAACGTTTGCCGGGTCAGCTAGTTATACATATAAAAAGTCATTATCGAGCCAAATGGATTAACCACCTGAAAAAGGTGGCTGGGACAGACTGGAGGAGGAGAAGTGGCCTATATCCAGCAGTGGAATGCAATAGGCAAATTGACTGAGTAGCCAGAACTTCTATAACTTTAGAATATTTTGATTAGTGTAGGAATCCCACCAAAGACTTTGAGGGCCAATCCAACAGCTAGGTGCTTAGTGATGGAGGAATATAAGGTCAGACGGCATTCGTTCCCATAAAAGTCGTATCAGCCAAACCTAAAGCAAGAGGAGTAAACTGACCTATGGGTCTGAAGTTAAAGCCTCGAATGCAACATGTACAAGGCTAAATAAAATAATAAGTTAATAAAATAAATAGGTTTATTTCAGATAATAATAAACTCATACTTTATATTTTTACTAGCAATACTCATAACTGAAAATTGAATTCCTAAAATAACATTGTTCAATGTAATATTTGGTTGTATTAATTACAATATCATAATCAGGAGGTTAGAAACGACGGTATTCCCGTCCCAATTGAGCAGTCTGAGTGGGGAAATACCTCCACCTTACAGAAAACCAAGGCTATAATAATCTCGTGTTATGTTTTCGGTGGTGATTAAGGTAGCCAGAGCTCACTAGACAGTTTTCGTGCTGTCAGTAGGAAGACCAAAGGCTGTTGTTGATGGCACAGAAACTACCCACCACTTTCTATCAGGTGGGCCGCGTGTATGCCTGCCACCTAAATTGTATAAAAAAATCAAAATATTATTACATAACATAACATCACTTCACGCCTATATTCCCGAAGGGGTAGGCAGAGGTGCTAGCACCCATATTTCGCCAGTTTATGTTTAGGTCCCTATGTAATAGGTGGCGAGCCTATTGCCATTAACCGGGCACTTATAAACCTAAACACATAACTTCGAAAAACATCGAAAAGTTATTGGTGTGTGCCATGGTAAAACCTGGGATCAAACCCGAAGACCTCGTCTCACAAGTCCATTACCCATACCACTAGGCTACTAATTAGTTTGTCTGCCACCTAAGTTGTTTAAAAAAAATCAAAATATTATTGACTGAACTTGACGTACATATGTGCTTGACGTTCATAATTATGTGCTGTTTGTGTGCCTAAACTGAATGAATGAAATTGATTCTTTGATTACACTTTTTAGTAATTAGTTTGTCTGCCACCTATGTTATATAAAAAAACAAAATATAATTACACTTTTTAGTAATCAGTAAAAACTGTTTTACCAATAATTCGTATAATCCAAGCCACCCCTTACAGTTAATTACAAGAAAATCTCGATAAAACTTGCACACTAAGACCTTATTAAACTGAGTTTAATATCTAGCGCCCAGGACCGGCGCAGCGGTGCGGACGAAAGTAATTTGTTTTAGATAGGACTTCGTACTATCTATCCTTATCCTAAAGACACGAGGTAGACATGATGAAAAATGGTACGTCGATGTGATTAAATTTTATGTCGAAATTGGCTTGTGTGGTCCGAGAATCAACCGTGGAAATTCATTCATATCATGACTGTTGATGTCAGTTTTCTTTCACGGTTAGCATTTTCTAGCTCCTAATAAGACCTACACAGCTTTAGAATTCCTGAATGAATTAAAATAAAAATATCCCGGTATTTTTTTAAAATATTTTAATTTAGATAACTTCCGTGTACATTATGTAAATATTAATATTATATAAGGATAAGGATGTATAATAATAGAATAAGAATGTTCAGTATGTACCTTCCAGTAAATTTTTCCTGGTTAATAATACAACGGTATTATTGTATTATCACTGAGCATAACAAAATGATGAACACAAAATAAAACTCCATTATGCCAGCAAATTCTAAATTTCTAACATATGAATAACCTCAATTGAACTATTTGAAATCCGAGTGAAAGAAACGAATAGAACTATTACTGGCATATTACATAATATTATTAACTTGTTGAAGTGATTCACTCCTGCAACGTGTTAGGAGAAATTCAAGAGCTAACAAAAGTAGATTTCTTTTCAGTGTTAATTCTGGCAATGTTTACTCGAGTCACATAAAATATATATCTACACTAATATTATAAATGTGAAATTAATTGTATGTCTGTTACATTTTCACGTCTCGTCTACTGAACCACACTAACATAGAATATGTTTCGTTGCAATAACCGATAATCACGTAGACGACATTATGACTTTAAATTGCTCGTAAAAGAAACATACTAATTAATAAATCGAAGTCAGACATCAAAAGTACATAAAAAATTTAAAACATGAAAAGAAAATCGAAGCATTTTAATTGTCTTTTTGTATCAATCGGCAGCAGTAAAGATAAGTGAGCGATCTGAAAACAGAAAAATAAAGTTGGTCTCGATAGTGGATGAGGGGTCCTGCAGAGGGAGGGGGGCCGCCTGCGCGGCGCCGCTGTACCCCTCGCACCGCGCACACCCCGCCTTCAGTCCTGTCCAACCCTCGAATGGTAACGTCGTTTCTCGCCGATGTTAATCATAACCCCCAAAGTGCTATAAAATATACGGGCTAGTCAAAACATGTCGACTGTTTTCCATCTAGTGCGATAAGTGTCTGATGTATGAAGTGTCTGGAGTGTTGTGTTCGTGTCTGTGATTAAGTTTCATACATGAATGCACTCACAAACAAATATTTATTTGGTGTGGATTCGATGGTGTGATGCGTTTCACGTATGTATTTTTGTTTATTTATTTGTATTTTTCGTACTTAAGCTATGAATAAGTGTATGATATGATATTTGCGATAGATTTACATAAATTATATGTGTCACACAGCAAAATATTGATCAAACATTTTAAGACGCTTCCGCTCACATTCATAAAATAAACATGTTTTAACTTTATGAACTCATCAAATCCAGTAATAAATAAACTATGAAATACTTCAGAATACGAACATAATGCCAGTTCCAGTAAAACTCACGATAAAAAGTGACACAAAATAAAAACAAATACTATAAATAGGGTACGACAGACCCAACTTGATCCAATATATTTTTATTTTTGTACAAAGTGGGTTGTCAGTAACCGCATCGATGGAGATTGAAGAAAACGTTATTAAATTCTAAAGGGAGGAAACATTTTTGCCGAAGTATCCCGTGGTTATTTCCGGTCAAAATATTATGGATCTGCAGTTTAAGGGTTGATTTCCATAAAAACTTGGGAATAATTTATTTTTATGCATATGCCATTATGTATATTATTTCTCTTTTTAAACTGTAGTATAATGTTCTAGTAATATTTTTTTATTTATAAGTGGTAATCGTATGAATATAATTATAAAAATATTATTATGCATCAATTGTTTTTAGTATTTTTATTTTGCTTTTTTTTATAAATGAAATCAATATTTTTTGAATATAGAACTTCATAAAAGAAGTCTAATAAAAAAAGATTAATATATACATTAAAAAAATAGTATTGGAAAAGTGTAGAGTGTTTTACGGTTCTAGTAACGCTTAGTATTAGTAGAACCGAAAAATTATTAAAGAAAAAGTAATTTGCCACTATGACATTTTTTATACCACTTAGGTGGCAGACAAGCACACGGCCCACCTGATGGGAAGTGGTTACCGTGGCCTTCTATTTACGGATGATTCTATCTTTTATTTTTTAGTCTCTCCACTATGAATTTCGATACTTTTATTACACAGTTCTGGAGCCTTTATCTGTTTTACTATGGTATTTCAAACGTGTTTTGAATGTTTTGGCAATGAATGCAATTACTATACATACGGTAATGGTTGTCACTAAAAAAAATCCGCGGTAGCCTAGTGGTATGAGTGATAGACTGCTGAGACGAGGTCTCGGGTACGATCCCAGGTTTTACCATGGCACACACCAATGCCTTTTCGATGCTTTTCGAAGTTATGTGTGTATTTATCGCAGGTTTATAAGTGCCCGGTTGATGGCAATGGGCTTGCCACCTATTATAATGGGACCTAAAGATAAACTGGCGAAATGTGGGTGCTAGCACCTCTGCCTACCGGGGATATAAGCGTGAGTTTATATATATTTATGGTTGTCACTACGAGATCAGCTTGAATTATTGTGTTATCTGGTAAGAATCGGTGGATAAGTGGCAATAGACATACCTATACATGTGAAATAAAAAAATCTAGTACATTATTTTCTTGTACAATGTCTCATGGGCGAGAATTTTATTCTACTTTAGTTGAAATGTTTTGTATTATTCCAATGAAAAATATACCTACATCTTGTTTTAACTACCTTATTATAAGTATACAGATAAAATGAATACAAGTGGTTACAAAATATATACAAATTGAATTGAATTGACAGACGGCAATACGCTCGCTCTCTATTACGTGGGACCGAATCTAATGAATGGTGAAATGTGTATATTAATTCACCTCTGCCTAACCATCCGGGATAAATGCGTGATTATATGTATTTGAATTAAATTGATTGCATTACAATACTCCTCTAGTAAAAGATCGCGGGTTTGAATCCCGTGAACGATCGTTTTTTTACTTGTAAACTGACGAGTCTAGTAAAGTGAAGAATTATTAAACGAAATTTTAAAGCATTTAGTATGCTATCTATACAATTTGATTAGTTAGAAAAAAAAATGAATCAGTTCGTCGCCGTAAGATGGTTATATATAGGTAGATTTAGATGGCTACTCACGAGGTTCGGTGACTCAGTGGTCAGAGCATTTCCCCTGTAAAGAAAAGATCGCGGGTTCGAACCCCACCAGAATTGATTCAAAATTTTTCCTATCTTAATCGAAGTGAAGTTTACTTCTTCTTTACTTTAAGTAAGTTTACGTTTAATTTTAGAATTTTGAATTCTTCATTTACTATTTAGTGATTGGTGATTCTTTATTTAATATTTACATACTAGCCGTGCCCATGACTCCGTCCGCGTGAAATTGGATATGGGTTTAAATTTTCTGCGTCTTTTCACTGAAATAGAGCCTTTCACGCACAGTGTTCGAACCCGATTGTGGCTGTAATATATTTTATTGTTGCAACGCATCAATCTAATCGGTCACCATTTAACCATTAGCCTTCTTTTCTTGTATGAGGTCTTCCATTCTACTCCTGCTTCACACTAATATTATAAATTAGAAAGTTTATAAAAATGCTTGAATCTTTATTTTTCAATCACTCTCTTATCTACGCTTTCTAATCACGCACGACTAAACAGATCTTGCTATAATTTGGCAAAAGGATACCTAGATTATCTACGGCCTTTGTGGCATAATGTTAGAAATTTTGATTACTACGCAAGAGTTTGATTTCTGATCAGTGCAAATATTTCTATGCAATTATATGGATATTTGTACTGGTCTGGGTGTAGATATTTCTATGGATAACATGTACGTGAATAAGGTAGCCAGAACTCACTGGAGTGAGTTTGTGATGTCAGTGGGAAAGCTTGTCCTGCTTTGTCCTCTACATTGACGGCACAGAAACTCATTGTGCTTACAGGGTCGGCAGCGCGAGTGTGACTCCTCTGGTGTTACACACGTCTATTCGCCACGGTAACCACATTCCATTAGGTGTGCTTTCCGTGTGCTTTCGGTAACCTAATTGGTATTTAAGTATTTAAAGATGTTTATCCGCATTCTAGATCCCGTACACAAGATGGTTAAACTATGCTTAGTATGGGTCTAGATAGCGTTGTGTAGAATGTTGTAGAATATATTATATTTAGTTTACTGTCTAAAATAACACATATGCATATCCTGGGCGTTAATTCCCATAGGTAGCAAAAACGGGATCAAAATCCGTAGACTAAAAACTCTTACAGATACTAATAGTTTCCATAACCCTAAATAGTTATACAGTCTATTCATAGTTCCATTCCCGGGAGAGCCATATTTACCTTAATTACCGAGCCTGACAGCTCCAAATTGATGACCACGGTACTACAGAATAGGAGGAACCTTTTCCCTGTCGTATAGTACTATCCTTTACCGTGACGAGGCCCGAGGGGAGTTGTCTAATCGACGCTACAACACTATAGGGGTACAACACTATCGATAATTGAATTGTATTGTGTTCATGAAATAGTGTGGGGATTTTATTGTGGGGATAGTGTGAGCATTTAGAAGATATGATTGGAGATAGTCGGGTAGTATTGTAGTTAATGTAAGAATTTGGTGGGTTCAAGCGAGTTCAGTGGTTAGAGCTTTCACTCTGTAAGGTAAAGATTAGAATTTCGCCTGAACGTATTCAGAACTTTCTCTTCTCAATCGAATTATGTAGGTAGTATATAAGTAAGATCTCGTCTCCTCTAACCCCAATGAGAAAAAGGCGTGAAGTTATAGTTGTTACTGGTGAAAAAAATTTGGACACAGATTCGATAGATTTCAATCAAATTAATAGTTCCAGGTGATTTTACCTGGAACTATTAATTTGACTGAAATTTTAAAGCATTTAATATGCTAACTATTCAAATCAATAAAGATTAAGATATAGATAGGCTATTAACCATCGCCGTAAGACGGATATAAGATTAGAAGAATTTGGATGGTTTCGGGCGTATGTTCTGTGGCTTAGTGGTTAGAGCGTTCTCCCTGTAAGGAAAAGATCGCGGTTTCGAATCCCACCTGAACCGATTAATTATTATCTTGTTTTTAATCGATTTTAATTTGACTATTTTTTTACAGTGTATGGCATACATACCTGGACCAAATCGGGGAAGTTTTAGAAAACGGGCAGGTCAGGAGTACTCTAAACTGACGAGCATGCATGAATAATGTAATGACAGTGAATGAAGCGAGAGTAGTATGTCAGTATCGTAGCAAATAGAGATTCGTGATCTTTGCCTACCCCTATGGGAAACAGGCGTGATTTTATGTATGTATGTATGTATGTATGTACATACAATGCGTGGTTCCCGGCAGAGTAGAATTTGAACCACCCCATCTTCTCCCATGCGGTGTCGTTCAAGGTGACTAAGGGATAGGGCTGTTTAACATCAGACAGATATATACCGCTCAGACTCAGGCACAGATACAAGGCTTGAGTCAACAATAGTGCCCGGGAGAAATAAAATAATAGGTTCATCTCCTATTACGTGGGACCGAATTCAATGATTGGTGAAATGTGGGTGTTTATTCACCTCTGCCTAACCCTCCGAGGATAAAGGCGTGATTATTTTGTATGTATGTATGTATGTATGTATAATAATAATATACTGTGTCAATAATGTATTGGAATTGTTAACATTTTGCAATCGAAATTTTTTCCATAATCATTTTAATCCGAAAAGAATATAAAATCACGCGGTATATGCATAGTTATTGCATATAACCGGGATTATCGGTCGGCAGAATTCCCGGTTGAGTTAGGTACCTAAAATGTCCAAACTTTGATAACCCTTACCGACCCGGAAATCAATCCCAGGACCTCGTGATTGAGAGGTGATTAATCGGTTATTGTCTTTATCTAATACCATTAGGACAATTGATGTTAAGCCCCCCCTAGGCAAGTGGCAAAATCAATTGATATGTATTTTTACTCGATTACGGCGAAACAAAAGGGGGTTCTGATTTTGGCAGCGTGTATGTATGTATGTGCATATTTATATAGTAGGTTCATCTGTTCCCTCGTAGCTTCTCAACCACTTATTAGAACTGGTCAAATGAGGTATCGTTAGAAGTGTCTTAGTTATCCGCTGGTCATATAATGTGACACTGAATCTATTGTAGCGCCCTCTAGCAGTTATTATTAGCACATATATACATATTGCATGACCCAAATGAATAAAAAAAGTTTAAAACTGAAACCCAACTACTGAAAAATCACGCTATAACTTTTTTTTATTTTTATTATTTGGGGCAAGCAATATGTATAATTTATACTTTGAAATATGAGCTACCAAAAGTTAAACAATGTACTTTTCGTGTTGTTTAACTTCGATGGTTACATAAGCACCTATCACAAACGCCAGAGAAATTCCCGAATCATAACTTGTTTAATAATTATGAAGGTTTACATTAAATTTTAACGCGCACACGTCGCTTAACGTGAATTACGGTGTTTCTGCTCTTGATTGAGTTCAAATTGAGGTAAAATTATTTTCGAAATTAGATCGCGAACATATTTGTGGATATTTCGAGGTTATATGACTTTAAATAATTGTTATCCATTGAAACAATTTTACATGTTATTTGCACTATTGATCTATTGTACTTGGTAAAACTTGTCATACATACATACATATAATCACTTTATCCCTAGAGGGTTAGGCAGAGGTGAATTAACACCCACATTTCACCAATAATTGTATTCTATCCCACGTAATAGGTGGTGAGCCTATAGCCGAATTCCGGGCACAATTGTTTAATCGAACCATACATCTAAGGCTGAGTCTGGGCTGTATATATCAGTCTAATATTAAACAGCCCTATTCCTTAGTCGCCTTGTACGACTTCGCATGGGAAGAGTTGGGGTGACCCTAATTCTACTTTGCCGGAAACCATGCGGCAAGACAATTTTACATGCCATTTTGTACTGTTGATCTATTGTACTTGGTAAAACTTGTCTGACATATTGAATAAACACTTTCAACAATGTTTCATTTTTTAACCTGCCTGGTTTTGCTTTCAGGCACTCTCAAAAGCTTCATTTAAATATATAATAGTCTCGTGTATGATTATAAATGTATCCAAGATCTTTGAACCCAATCTGGAACATCTGCTGCTAATTGACGGACGAAATCTTACATCCGGGCCTAGGGGGCACAGATGGCTAAGGCCGTCTTCCAATATCCAAGGATGCAACCAGGACCAGCGCGTTGATAGCGATGAAGTCAATATTTTTTTAAGTTTTTTGGGTACTAGTATCGATATATGTTAAAAAAAAAAGAGTTGGTTCACTGAACCGATTATTTTTTTCCTATCTTAGTCGATTTGAATATTAAGCTTCTTGTCATTGAGCTTGACGGGATCCTGAATCACATTTCTCAATGGAGCTCTGAGAACCTGGTTGAGTTCAGTGCCAAGAAGACGCAGGCATGTGCGTTTACAGCAAAAGTATCTTCTTTCCTTCCCCTCCCCACTCTTCGGAGCACGCCACTGCCACTGCAGGACAATCTCAATATCCTAGGTATGGATGCTCGCTGCAACCTGAATAACAAAAATTACATCGAAAGTATCATCAAAACAGCCTCACGAAAACTCGGAGTCCTGAACAGAGTGAGACGATTTTTCACGCCGGAGCAGCGGTGTTTTCTATACAAGACACAAATTCGCTCCTGTGTGGAATACTGCTCGCATCTCTGGGATGGTTCAGCAAAGTACTTACTAGATGCTCTCGACAGGTTGCAGCGACGTGCGGTCCGCATCATTGGGAATCCCGAGGTCACGAACACCCTAGAACCTTTACAGATGATGCGTAGAGATGTTACATCCATGGCTGTATTTTACGGTCTGTACCATGGTGAGTGTTCTGATGAGCTCTTCCAATTAGTCCCACCATCCCCTTTCCTACACAGGACAACACGTGCAGGTCTTAGATGTCATCCGCACACGGTGCAGAACATCCGAACAAGAACCAAGCGGTTCAGTGACTCTTTCCTCTGTCGCACCATTAAGGCCTGGAATTCATTACCAGCTCACGTGTTTCCTTCTTCCTACAGTCCCGGGTCCTTTAAGCGAGGCGTGAAAAAGCATATGATGAGGCTGTCAAGCTGAGTGTCACCATTGTCACACGGTATGTGTAAGTAATAGTGACCCTCTTTTCTGAGACTTTACCTTCAGTTTACCATGAGGCAAGGCGAAGTCTAATTGACGTGTTCTATGTAAAAAAAAGCATACTCTTTTTGTATAGAGCGCATAATCGCCACGGATATCTCCACCACCGGAGCCGATGGGGAGGTTATGTCGGACTTGAATCGACTAAACCGCACACCGACTATGTGGGCCGGAGGTGAAATTATCTGAGACTCATCCCTCGCACCCCGGCCGGCCCAGGACTATCGTTTCTGAGACAGATTTCATCGGATGTGCGGAGAATAATGAGCATGCTAAATGCTTTAAAATTGAATTACTTCTGTTCGAAAAGAATCATTATAAAACTAACAAAACGGTACTGCAATTAAGCCATTTAATAATTATATATACCTATTACCATCACTATTTTAAACCCTAAAATGTACGAGCAACTAGAATGCACGAACAATTCCTATATAAAGAAGTCTACAATTAATTTCTCTACGAGCTTCTAACTCCGCCGCAGTAGTTCTGTAGTGAACTTCCGCTGTCGGTGCGGCTATTGTCTTGTTTCAATTGGCTCTCTTACATGAAATGGGATAATAATACCCAAGCTGCTTGTAATTTTATTGCAGTTATTTTTGTTGATACAATTACTGCGGTACAGTGATACAGGGTTAAAATTTGTGTAATGTTCGTTATTTATTACTTAGATGCGAATACAGTAAGAGTATACACTCATGACAGCCAGATGGTAAATAAAAGAATATCCTAAAAAAGCCGTTAAGCACTTTTCACAGTTGATAAAAAGTGAGATTAAGATGTTTTAGGTTCCATCAAGAACTTCATGGCCAATCCAACCTCGAAGCTGGGACATTTGTTGGCAGTTGCTTACATAAAAGTAATAAAAAACCAAATTAAAAAGAGAAGAAGGAGCAAACGAACTCCTTGTTTTCAAGTGGACACAAATGGGATGCAAACCCGGAATATCCTTAGAGCTGTTCCCGGTTGCATCTGGATGAAATTATTCCATCATTTTAAGGGGATGACGGTGAAATATGCGCAGCATAAGCAACTGTACCATGGGATAGCCTCTGTGGCGTAGTGGTAGTGATCGCAGCCGCAGGAGGCACAGGTTCGATCCCCGTTCAGTGCAATTATATGTATGCATGAATATGAGTATTTGCATCGGTCTAGACGTGGCTCGGACAGCACGTGTCGAGTGGAGGTCAAATGGCAGTCGCTTCACGGAAAATATCGAAGCTTAGTCTGGCAAAACGGACCTCAGACTACGAGGTAAAAGCTTTGGATGTGACTGGGAGTACCGCTAAGATGAAGACGCAACTGTACCATTTAAACTGAATGGTTACCATTTTAATAGTTACCCATTCAGCAGATATCCCAGCTATCGAGCATAACTCGCAATAGTAACAAGTGAGGCTATATTTAAAAAAAAATACTTCGGGCAATATAGAAACGACGTGTTCAGAATAATATCCACACTTTCCTTAAAGCAGTTCTCGACTTCACGATGGAGGTATAATGAGAAACAATACCTGCCTCCCTTTATAAACTTGTAATCAAAGACTCGCATGGGTATTTGATACAAATATTTACATTTTAGTTCGACTGGGGAAGTGCACCCGCCCTAGAGAATACCGCAGTCATAATAACCTCGTATTGAGTTCCCGGCGTTGAATAGGCTAGATAGAGCTAACTTGAGAGCTTTTGTGTTTTCAGTGGGAAGACCAAAAGCTGGTCTTGCTTTGTCTTCCGCACTGACGGCACAGAAACTTTGTTCTTACAGGGTCGGCAGCCCGAGGGTGTCTCAGTGATCTTGCACACGTCCATAGACCACAGTAACCACTTTCTATCATGTGAGTGGTATAGAAAATATGTAATGTGTGGGCTACAATTGCTCAAGGATCAACCAGGGGCCAACCAACGAGCAAACGAGTCAAAGGATGAAGACCGCGCTTCTGAATCAGTAAGATGGATAGATGACCCGAAAAAGGTGTCTAGGATGGACAGATGCGGATGGTGGAGAATATAGATCAATAGTGCACATTAGGAAAGGTCAATGTGCATCAGAGAAATACGATAGGCTTGTTGAATAATAGGACAGTAAACCACCCCGCTAAAAGGGGAATGATTAGTTTATAAACGACAAACTCTGAAACTAATAAATCAATTTTAATCATTCTTTCAGTATCGCAGGTTTATAAGTGCCCGGTTAATGGTAATAGGCTCGCCACCTATTACATTAGGACTTAAACATAAACTGGCGAAATGTGGGTGCTAGCACCTCTGCCTACCTCTTCGGGGATATAGGCGTGAGTTTATGTTATGTTATGCTTTCAGTATAATAAAGGTATTTTATGCAGTAGTAAATTACTACTGGGTATTTTTTATTTCGATATTCTCACAGGAGCAGGATTACGCGGGAAAAATTGCAACGCCACAAGGTTAACATTTTTTTATTAAGCACTATAGGGTTAGAACTTTATTACTTAGAGACATTGACTCTGTGCCAAGAAAGAGCCATTGAATAAATTGATATTTGAACTTTAACCCTAGACTGACTTTATCGTGCATACGAAAACCGGTTTCATATACTATACGGCAGTACTTGGAAACAGAAGGCCAGTTAGTTTGCTGTATGGAACTCAACCGAACGTAGTAGACGACAAAAGCCTCAATGAAGCGTGGAAATCATAGATTTATAGTTGACTAGATGACGCATATGGATTAAATAGTATGGAAGAGTGAGCGTATCATTTTATGGTCACCACTGATCATTTCGTGAGCTATTTAGTAATAATATCCTATACTATAAATGTGAGTTTGTGAAAATGTTTGGATGATTGTTACAACAAAGGAATTCGTACCAGAGGGATATCAAACTAGTATCATCATCAACAACATGAGATGTATTTACCAGATTGCAGTTGAAGCCGGGATGAACCTCCTCCACCTCGCACGGAAATCAAATCAAACAAAATAAAATGCATCAAACTGGTGTAGTTCACCTTTGCTTGTTCCTACTGTAAAATATTATATAGGTACGTTTAACTTAGCAGGTTTATAATCAAAATTATAATTATGAACTGTTCTGACTTCGTCAAACCGACGACGAAAAGCGATTGAAATAAATTTGGGGGCTATCATAAAACGTATATCCTAAACTTAAGATTCGCAAGAAACAAAAACAAAAGACAAATCATGTGCTGTGACGATACTTCGATTTGCTTTCGTCAGAGTTTGAGGACCTACTACGAGCCAGCTTGCAGTAATAATTGTATTTCATTGTACTCGTACACATTATACCTGAAAATTTGATTGTATGTTTCATAGCAGGTCTATAAATTTACAGAGTTAAGCTCCATAGTTTATTTACATAAGCCATGGCCTTTTTATAAAATTTGTAATAACCCTATATTTGAATTAAAATAACGTCGTCACAAAACATAACATAACATTAACTCACGCCTATATCCCCGAAGGTAGGCAGAGGTGCTAGTACCCACAATTCGCCAGTTTATGTTTAGATCCCAATGTAATAGATGGCGAACCTATTGCCATTAACCGGGCACTTATAAATATGTGAGAAATACACACTTGACTTCGAAAAGCATTGAAAAGTCATTGGTGTGTGCCATGGTAAAACCTGGGATGGAACCCGAGACCTTGTCTCAGCAGTCCATTACCCATACCACTAGGCTACCGCGGTTTCATCACAAAACACGTCTCATATATAAAAAAAGTGTAGTTGGTAACCTAGTTGATGAATAGCAGCTACTGTATACATATTATCTCGAACAGCTCTCGCTAATTACTACTCAAATAATAATTCAACCAACGAGCCCGAGACCTGATTATGTCAATTATAGTTCAGTAAATACATTTGGCATAATTCGATAAGCCAATAAGTTCAACTGGCATACATTTTAAAATGTTTGAGCTTCAAATTACTTTTAGTGAAATGTATTTTTTAGGTTAAGTAATTTGATGTTTCAATGTTAGGTTAAGTAGTTTCAGACATAATTGAAAGAATGAAAAGCTATAATTTTGTTAGTTTTTTTAAATGTGGATTAAAATATCTTTGTGAAATTTTTATTAGAGTGAAGAATTGGAGAATTATTTAGATATATTATCGCCATAATAGCCTTAGTTTTGCAGCATAGTGTTACATTGTTATACTTAACTACCATTTCCCTTTGAAAATATATTCTGCCCTCCATACACATTTAATTCCGGTCCCATTGCCGCAACCTAAATAAACCTATTTAACTATATTATTCTAATCATGGTTTTCGGCCCCACGTAATAGGGGGTGAGCCTATTGCCGTCTTCCGGGCAGTATTGACTCGAGCTTTGTATCTGTGCCTGAGTCTGAGCTGTATATATCTGTCTGATGCTAAACAGCCCTATCCCATAGTCGCCTTGTACGACACCGCATGGGAAGAGATGGGGTGGCCAAATTCTACTCTGCCGGGTACCACGCGACTGGTGAAATGTGGGTGTTAATGCACCTCTGCCTAACCCTTCAGCGATAAAGGCGTGATTATATGTATTTATGTATCTAATTATAAAATGTAGCCTTTGTGCTAATCCTATAATTTGTGCTAGTCCTGTACTATAGTATATCCCTGTACCGAATTTCACTCAGATTCTTCCAGACGTTTAAGTTATGAATATTTTCAAACATCTTCACAAACTTTCACATTAATAATATTAGTGTAAGACTATAATTTGTGTAAGAATATCATTAGTGTAAGAATATCATTAGTGTAAAATTATCATTAGTTTAATAAAACACAATATTACTTCAAAAGTAATCACTAGTATCGCCCCTTCACCAAGTTATAGTGAAGGGAAAGACCCACGCTATGGCTTGCTCCCTCGCGGATTACGCGTTACGCGTGCGTGAGGGCGTTAGGATGTGTCATCGTGTACCAGGCACGGGGCGTTTCTTCCAAGAATGAGAAGGGTCAATGTCATCCCACACGGATCTTACAATATAGATGGGATTTAGGTGGATTACAAGATAGGATATTTATTTCTCCCTCTATTTTTTTTTGTTGGTATTTTTGTTGCTAGGGTAACAGAAAAGTAAATGAACTACGACGGAATGTAACTACTTTTCATCGTGGTTCAAATACTTGTCTGTTACTCACATTGCAGTTGCGGGACGCTATAAACCAATTCCTACCGGCTTTTCTTTTGAAATTATTTGACGCAACTAGATGTCACTTTCACAGTGTATATCATTTCTAATATGATCCATATTTTTTATCTTTCCTACAATTTTGCTAATGTCAAGTAAATTGTAAATGTTTATAAAATTATTAATAGCGAAACGCCAATCTCAAGTTTTCCCAGAAATTCTATCAGAGCCACTTCCACGCCATTAAATTGGTTTCTGTGTACCCGTCTCTCACGAGGTGGTCGATCAGAAAGTGTGGTTGAATTTTAGGGAGCTCATTCCTAATATGGCGGGTATATTGGCATACGTGAAAATATTGATGATAAGATTATGCACGCGATGACAGTGACGAAATTAAACTTAACAAAAATACCTAGTAACACTATAGCACTGATGATTAGTGATAATGATTGATGAGTTATAATCGTGTAGACTTCAGACAGTATCACTATAGCTGTACAGTCTGATGACTGTACATCGCATGTATAGTGCTATAACTATACATGCGTTGCTGACGCTTGAACGCATTGCCGATGCATTGTTGACGCGTCATAATTTATTTCGTAACATTACTATTTATATACAATACAAGTAATGAAACTTAGAAACTATCAGTACAACCTTTACCATGGGAGCTACGACTTGGGCGACCAGGCGCAGGGCGCGCCGTAGTAGCGGCGGTAAGACCCATCATGGGGGAGTGGCTAGAGAGGCCACACGGCAGCCTCTCGTACCGTCTGACGCTGATGATCACCGAGCACGGGTGCTTCGGAAAGTATCTGCGTCGGATGGAGAAAGAGCCAACGTCAGAGTGCCATCACTGCGACGCGAGCGAGGACTTGGGGCCACAAACGCTCATCAAGTGTCCGGCGTAGGAGACGCTGAGGCGGGAGCTTGTGGCGGCCCTGGGAGTGAGGGTTCTCACGCTCTCCCCCTTCCTAGCGGCGATGGTCCGCTGCGCGGATGCGTGGGCGGCCGGCGCCTCCTTCTGCGAGCAAGTAATGCTCGTGAAGGAGGAGGCGGGGCGGGAGCGGCAGCGGGAGCGACGAAGGATCGCAAGCCAAGCTGCCCGAGTACGAAGGCAACTCGTGCGTCGGAGGTCGATGAACGACCTCCGCCCCCCATGAGCGCCGGCCTGGGGGTGACAGGTGGAGCCGCCTGTCACCCTGGCAGAAGACGGCCGCGGCGGTGGCGCACCCGGCGCGCCTCCCCGTTTCTGGGGACGAGTTGGGGACTCTGTAGTCCCCACACCTGAGAAGAGGGCTAAATCGGGTCCAGACCCTGGGTCGGCCGGGGTGCGAGGGATATACCTGTCAACCTCACCTTCAGCAACCAAAGCGACCCACAGGCGGCGTGCGTTTTAGTCGGTTCGATTCCGACATAACCTCCTCCACCGGCTCCGGTGGGGAGGTATCCGTGGGGATTTTGCACACGTAAAAAAAACGTACAACCTTTACCTAGTACACACTATCGAGGAAAGATTAGCCACACATATACTACTGTTAACGATAGAATATACGTATTTAAGTTGCCTTCCGGCTATCCTTCCTTTGTCTCCAAACTAGCAGTACCGCACACTCCACTATAGTCAATGTACAGGATAACGTCTCGTACAATAGCACTATCTAATAGATAGCCTTTTCTAGCAGTCCCACAAACAATACTAAGTGAAATTATTGTATTCTCTTGCCAAGTCAGTCTGGTCTCGAAAGAAACAATTTCAACTCGACGACTTTGAACAAAATCAAGCTTGAGACTCCTTTGAGCATTTTTCGCTAGTTCATATAGTTTTGCCCATGTTCATTTGAAATACTTTCTTTGTATACGCAGAGGTGTGTGATCATAAAAATTATCCAGCGATATTATTTCAATTGCTTGGACTAAATATTGTAAATATTTATATAATTATACGTTGTTTATTAAACACACATGCGGCTGCTCGACATTTTACTAAAAGTAAATTATGCAATGATGAATGAATCATTTTAATAACAATCGTGTTTACAAGAGACATGTTTTTGGTGATTGCCGTAATGTTGTAGGTATTTGGATGTAAAATCCAGCTCCGTATGTCGCAGCAAAGAAAAGGGGTACGGAACCTTTAAGTTTAACAAAACAATTAAAAGTAAGTACTCAAAATGACCTTTACCTTGAGCTTTTTTTTTTTTTTTTTTTTTTTTACGTGCGCAAAATCCCCACGGATACCTCCCCACCGGAGCCGGTGGAGGAGGTTATGTCGGACTCGAACCGACTAAAACGCACGCCGCCTGTGGGTCGTTTCGGTTGCCGAAGGTGAGGTTGACAGGCATATCCCTCGCACCCCGGCCGACCCAGGGCCATCTCTCACGATCTGGCCCTCTTCTCGGGTGTGGGGACCACAGAGTCCCCAACTCGTCCCCGGAAACGGGGAGGCGCGCCACGCGCGCCGCCGCACCTTTACCTTGACCTTACCAAAATGAAAAACTACCGTAGTCGTATCGTAAACGTAACGAGAGAACAGAGCATTGCGATTGGCCGGCTTCATACATTAGCAGGTTCATAGTAGGCAGCCAGCCAATCGCAATGCTCCGATCTCTCGATAAGTTTACGATAAGATTACAATTGTCTTTCGTGCTTGGGGTACTGATGCTGACGCTGACTGTACTTATATTTTTGTTAGTCTTTCAAATTAAGCTGAATTGCATGATAGGAGCAGGTTTACGTAAGTAGCATGGGGTGGGGCTCGAACTCACGAACTCTTAACTACCATTCCACAGCCATAGGCCAAGTCGTTTTAAACACACAAACACTAGGCCAATCCATAAAACTTTTATTGCCGGTAATAAAACTTGGCAATGATGACTAACTTTTTAGAACTGTCCATGCTTTGCCAAACCCGTTTTTATTCTCGTATTTTTTTAGATTTACTAAAAATTTAATGTACAATGTGACAATCTAAACTTTTGACCGATCAGTAGTAATAAAACTAGTCAATAGTATTTTTACTACCCGACTACGGCGAAGCCAAAGGAAGGTTATGATTTTGACAGAATATGTTTGTATATATGTAAGTATGTATGTATGTAGGTTCATATGTTCCCTTATAGCTCCTGAATGACTTATTAGAACTAGACTAATGTAATATCATTAGAAGCGCCTTGGTCGTCCGCTGGTTATAGGTTATCTGACATATCACTGAATCTAATGTAGCGCTCTCTAGCGTTCATAAAGTACTGTGTTGAAAAATAAAGTTGAGATAAATATACCGTGTATGATATCATCAGAAAGGGCTTAATAAGCACGTTACAAATAATATAAATAAATAACTAAGTTTAAAACTAAAACCCGATTACTGAAAAATCACGCTTTAATAAGTATTAAACAAGAAAATATCAAGGATAGCCGTGGTCGTATGCCACTTAGTCTAACAAAACAAAACATTCTACGAAAAAGTGGCATACGACCAAGGCTATCCTTGATATTTTCTTGTTTAATATTGTTTAAAGCGTGATTATTCAGTAGTCAAGTTTTAGTTTTAAACAGTTCTTTTACACATTGATTTAATATTGTATGCCCAAATGGCGAATCATAGCTGTCCTCATTACTTTGTGAACATCCTATGTATCTATGGTTGCCAATAAACACATTTTGAATTTGATTTGACATCTGCACAAGATTATGCATAAAAAGTATACAGTCATAAAATGTATGTGTATGTATTTTTTATTCGGTATATGAATGACTATTTTATGTATGTGTAAGCAGGTCTATAATGGTTTTATACGCATGTTTATTTAATGCCTTTTTGTCAGAGGTATACCTTTGGTATAACTATTCACATTAATAAATCTTAACATTCATGTAAACAAGACTTTGCCTCTTATTGGATTGCAATTCCTCTGTGCACTCCCGGGTTTGATGGAAGAGAACTCAACATTGAGTTAAGCTCGCCTTTGTACATACCTTTGTACATTTTCACTTCTTTGTATAATATGCCTTGTAAGTGTATAACACAGAATAAATAAATTAAATAAAAAAACTAAGTTTATTAAGCTCCATTAGTTAAAACGACAAGAGTAAAAGGACTTTGAAAGATTGTTACAGAGTCGGCAGCAATATTTTGACGCTTCTGGTCTTGCATACGTCTAAAGGTAAAAAAAAATTAACTACAAAAACTGCGCCAAGATACCAAAAAAAATAAATCAAGCATTGATTTTCAACTAGAAGAAAAACTAGATTTCGGACCACATCTTCGCCGTCTCACCCCAAAGTAAAAGGCGAAGGGGAACTTTAAGCCCCAACTTTACGTACAATTAGAGACTCTAGAACACCCTTCCGTTTATCTCGAGGGAAAGTAAAACTAATAGCATGTTATTGATGACTTTATCTCAGGGTACATTTATTAGAAATCTGTGGCGTGACTGTAGTGAATGCGAGTGCTACGCAGGGGCCGCTGCTTCGATTCCCGCTCAGTGCAAATATTTGTATGCACGAATCCCACACCACAGGCAGGGAATCCTACCCCACACATTGCGACTTGAAACAGTACGCACAGTTAGGTATGATAGGAACTTCGTACCTCGCACGCTTAAGCTACAGATTTTTTTTTACTTTTTCATACCATGTAGGTTGTAGACAAGCACACGGCCCACCTGATAGGAAGTGGTTACAGTGGCCTATGGATGTGTGCAACACACACGCATTACACTCGTGCTGCCGACCCTGAAGAAACTGTAAACCGCAACATTGTAAGTACTTGGAAATCCGCAGCTGGGAGTTCATTCCACAGCTTGAGCGTGTATGGGATGAAGTTTCTTTCTTACCGCATAGCATGAACTCCCTGCCGTGGTTTTCTCAAGCGACTACAATATGGGGTTCATCTAGAATGGCATTAGAAGGTACTTACTGAGTTGGCAGCGCGAGTGTGACGCCCCTGGTGTTACACACGTCCATGGGCCACGGTACCCACTCTCCATCAGGTGGACCGTGTGCCTACCTGCCACCCATTTATCTCGCCGTGCGTAGGAGAGTACGTTAGCCGTCAGTCCCGGTTGTCATAGGAACATCTATAGCAGTGCTTACGGATAGTTGGAGCCCTAAGAAGTCTTTATGTTGCGCAAAAAAGTCTAACATCTGATCTAACTGCAATAATTTTTATTTATTTATTTATTTATTTATTTATCACAAAACAATTTTTACATTGTGTCGGATTGGAAAATATAATATAATTTCAAGGTATTGAGTATTTACACATACATTATGAACAATACAATATAAATTAAAATAAGCTATTCTATGAGCTCAACAAATTATTCATCAATCAAATTGGCCCATCAGCATTAAAACATAATAATCCTAATAAATTAATCAGTCAACAGTTTATAATAATTCAATAAGCATAATAATCCAATTATATTATTCAATTAAATATTTCATCATCCAATAAATAATAATCCAATAATTAGTCATCTTAATCATTCCAATAAATTAGTCCATTCAGAGGTCGGCACTTCTAACAAAAAATAATAATAATAAAAATAAAAGAAAATATAACGGAAACTAAATATTACATTCCAATAAATAATAATCCACTAAAATAGTCATCTTAATTATTCAATAAACAATAATCCAATAAATAAGTCACTACAGAGGACAGCACTTCAAACAAAACAAAACAAAATATAACGGAATCTAAATATACAGAGAAAGATCAGCTTTTATTTTTATTTCACCTGTGTCGAATCCAAATATCCTCTATCGAGTAATAACAACCCTCTATCAAAAAAACCCTCAGTTTCGCCTCAAAGTCACTTTTATAAAGTGAGATTTTTATCTCTGATGGGAGTTTATTGAACATTTTTATCGACATGTATTCCGTGCCATGCTTGAAAATATCCAACCGTGGAGTGGTTCTTATTTGGAAGTCCTTCCGCCTTGTACTTTCTCTAACTACTCTTTCTTTTTCTGTTTCGTACTCGTGTATATACTTTTTGAAGTATGTTAGTAGTACGAGTACGTACAGACTGGGAACAGTCAATATCCCAAGCTCCTTGAAGTGTTCCCTACAGGACTCTTGTTGCCTGATACGCACGATTGTGCGAATGGCTCTTTTTTGAATGATGAAGGCCTTCTGAATGTTGTATTCATAGCTGGCCCCCCACAGCAGAATGCTGTACCTTAGCCTAGACTCCACCAGCGCATAGTACACTGTCTTCAGCTGCACAGTGTCAACATCATTTCGTAGGCTTCTGAGCACATAACAGGCCGAGCTAATGGCGTCTTCCACTCTAGCAACTTCATGTTTCCAGTTCAAGTCGCTATCCACATGAACGCCAAGAAACTTAGTGACTTCCACTGTTTTAATTTGGCTACCATTTAGGCTGCAATTGAGCTGATCACTGCCTATCGCTGATGATCTGAAGAGCATGGTATTTGTTTTTGCTGGATTTACCTGCAGTCCGTTTACGGTGAACCAGGCATTTAGCACTTTCAGGGCTTCGTTCACATGCTCGCTTAGACTGTCCATGTTGTCAGCTGAGACTATGGCGTTAGTATCATCCGCAAACAGTACCAACTTGGTGTGATTGTTTAAATTATTCTCCACATGATACACAAGATCATTGACAAAAATTATGAAGAATATCGGACCCAATATGGACCCCTGCGGCACACCCCTGACACTACAGAACATTTTAGACTTGTAAGCTTGCTCACAAACCTGTACCGTACTATCCTTGTTTTTATTGATAGAGCACTGTGATAGACCCCTAACCTCCACAAAAAATTTCCGATTTTCCAAGTAAGAGTTCAAAAGTTGCATGGATTTATCACGTATGCCGTAGTAATCGAGTTTGTTTAACAATAACTCATGGTTCACTGTATCAAAGGCAGAACTTAGGTCCAGAAACAGTCCAGCAACCTTCTGCTTTTTATTGAGCCTATTCCTAACATCACTAATTAAGGTGTCTATGGCATCGCGGGTTCCAACTCCGAGCTGATAGCCGAATTGCTTTAAGTTTAATAACCTATTACCATTGAGGTGTCTCATTAATCTTACTTTGATAACCTTTTCGAAAATTTTTGAAACTGTTGGCAAAAGTGAAATGGGCCTATACATTTTGGGATCCTGTCTAGACCCTTTTTTATGGATGGGAATTATTCTGGCTATCTTAAATTGATCAGGAAAGATGCCTTCTTCTATACACTCATTGTAGAAGGTACTAAGAGGTTCCGCTAAGATATCTATGTTATCTTTTATCACCGTTACCGGCAGCTCATCATACCCACATGAAGTCTTGTACTCCATTTGGCCAACCAGCTTTTGTATTTCAGCAGCAGTAGTGGTCCCCCATTCGAGCTGATTGTCCACTCGATTGGTGCCTTGCATAAGTAGTTCCATGGCTTTTTCTTTACTGTAAGTGGAGCTCGCGGCATTGCTTGTAGCAAATTGCTCCCCTAGAATATTGGCTACTCTTTGAGGCTCTGTGATCACATTTTCACCAATTCTAACTGTAATGGTATCCTGCTTTGGTTTGGTCTTATTTCTATGCCTGTTTATTATTTTCCAAACATCTCTAGCAATATTTTTGGAACGTGCCAGTTCAGTCTGCACTTCTAATCGTTTCGCCTTCCTCATAACATTCCTGTATATTCTTATATAGCGATTTCTATAGTTGACGACACTAGCGTTCTCGCCCCCCCGTTTACCAGTGACCAAAAAGCGCTTCATTTTACTTGATACTTTTATACCTTTTGTTACCCAGCGCAATTTACAATTGGACGTAAAATGAATTGGCTTTTTCCTTTTCCTAAAAGATTTCTTATAAAAATCCTCGATTCGTCTTATAAATGTATTTATCCCCGGCATGCTCCAGTCCTGGTTTAGTAGAAGTTGTCTAAACCTATATTTACTAATTGAATTAAACTGTCTTTTGAATGTTACATATTTCATATCATTATTGTTTACTTTTTTAACCCCAGCTATCAACATATTACATAATAAGCCCGCGTGTCCATCTGACAGGCTGTTTTGATCCGTTTTGCAAGACTGTATACAATCGGCTGGCAAATTGGTGAGAATATTATCAATGCATGATTGGGTATTATTGCGCTTGAAGGTAACTGAACGGATAAGAGCTCTAAAACTATAAGATGCTAATAAACTAATAAAATCACTATGCCTACCGCTGTTCACCAAAAGATCTATATTAAAGTCACCACACAAACAACATCTTTTGTCAACCAAATGTTCCAATAGCTGTTCTAATTTCTCCATGAAGGTGACAAGGTTCTTATCATATGGATTCCGATAACAACAGCACACACATACACCTGTTTCTTTATCCCTAATCGCACATATTTCGAACGCCTCCATTGTATACAATTTTTTAGCTATCGCTAACTCTTCCCAATCTCTGTCTTTACGTGCTAATATGATTGTGCCACCCCTTGTCTTGTTTATTCTAGCACTGTAAGAAGCGACGCTGTAATTGGGGAAGTTTAACAATTTGACCAAACTGTCGTTAAGAAAATGTTCAGTTATGCACAGGTAATGCACTGTACTCGGCATGCTTTCAATGTAAAGTGACAGCTCATCCTTTTTGTTATTTATGCCACATACGTTCTGATGGAAGACATTAAATTGGACACAAGTTAAACCACTATTTCTATTTATGCTACCTACAATCTCATTCCTATGATTGTTCACGAAAACAAACGATGTTAGGTAGGGACCCATCACAAGCATTCCCATTACCACCTGACAATATACTACTATCTGTTTGTATTCCGACACTTTTACAACTTTTAAGATGCGTAACATTCTGACTATATTTTAATGATTTCTCCAAATAATTAGAGTACTTAACTTTGTAATTTATATTTAATATTTCTCTAAGCAGGTTTCTAGATGCGTTCAATTTATTTAAAGGTTTTTTACCATTTTGCATAAGATCATCAAGAGCAACAAACCTTGTGGTATTTTTAAAATTAGAGCAAATGTGTTGCATTAACAAATTTAATTTATATTCGTTTAAGAATTTGTTTTTATAAATATTGCCGACAAGGGTGTTGGTATGTTTCAATTTGAGAAAATAATAATACATAAAAGATTGTATTTTCAAGACGTTGCAATCATTCGTACCCGCCAGTATAATTACGTAGTCCGAGTGCGTAAAATCCCTGCAGAGTGACTCGCATGATGCCAGTATTTGGTCCAGCTGTGCGTTTGGTTTTAAATAACTGGTTACAGCGTAATCGCGTCCCAGCAAGTTCTGTAGCATTCTGCGGACTCCGTAACCCGTTTGGTCTGCAAAAATTGCTACTCTGTATTTTCCACTATTTTCCAACGTGACACTGGCTTTGTTTGTGTCATTTTGGGTCACTGTAGGGGCCTCCACTGTGCAACTAGTCGATGTTACATCACAGTTATGTTTCATAATTGGCGATGCCGGTTTCAAGGAACAGGTACTGCTACTCAGTCGAATCTCAGCCGGTCCAGGTGTAATGTCTTCACTTTTTTTCCTCCTATTTAGGTCCGATAATTCAGCAATTTCAGCAATTTGCATGTGGGTTGTAGGTTTATGTTGTACACCCATTTGTGTTCCACAGGTGCCTGATAATACTATGGGTCTGTATTGGTGTATGTCTGTGGCAGATTGCACTTTTTTTCTTGCAGGCGTTATGGGTTTGTTTTTACTTGAGCTCATAAAATCTTTAATAGAAGTGTTTAATTTTTTATAAGTTTCTAATAGGATATTTTGCTTTTTTATGACTGATTTTAGTTCAGTATTCTCAATGTTTAAGTTTTCAATTTCTCCGTGGGCTCTATGGAGATCATCTGTTAATTTATGAATTTTCTCCAGTAAATCCGAATTTGTTTGATCATGGTTAAGTGAAGTGTTTTGCAGGCTCCTAATGGTTTCATCAATTACGTTTGAATCGTCGTTTTCGCTTTCTGCAGTCAAGTCATTCCATGAACTGGTGCGAAGTGGTTTACGAAATGTTATATTTTCATTCATTCTTTTCGCTACCGGCACAATAGTATAAACATAACATAACATAAACTCACGCCTATATCCCCGAAGGGGTAGGCAGAGGTGCTAGCACCCACATTTCGCCAGTTTATGTTTAGGTCCCAATGTAATAGGTGGCGAGCCTATTGCCATTAACCGGGCACTTATAAACCTGCGATAAATACACACACAATAGTATATGTCTCTGTAATTAGCAGCTGTATGAAGCAGGTGTACTTTGAGTAGTGTTTGATGTAAATAATATTATTGATCAGAACATCGCATCGTAGGTATGTCCTCTTGATAACTTTTTTGAACAACAGATGGCAGCACTTTACAGACAGTTTACTTTACCAGTCCTCTATGGTTGTTTGTAGTGCACTTATTTTACACTAGGTGGAGTCACTTCCGAAAAAGATTTTCAAATAAAAAACGGTTTTTGTTTTGATTAGAACTTTGATTATCACTTTGAACTTATAAGTTTTTCAACAAGTCAATTGTATTTACACCTCTGTGCACATATTATGCAACCTCTATGCACATTTTTGCAACTAACACTCCGTTTTTTAGAAATGTTCGCAAATTTGTTTATCACGATATTTTATTTTTTCCTATATCTAATCCGTCACTAACATTGTCACACCTTATTTGCGAGTTTTCTAACACTTTTACGAATTGTGCACTTTCCGTAGTTCAATTTAAGTATTTTTAAAAGTAAATATTTGAGGAGCCGTAACGAAAACCGTGTTTACTAGTTAGCGCCATCTAGCGATGCAACAATTCAACATCGCTGTTCGGTTGTGGAGATCAGCCAAATTTTATACACGGTTAATACTGAAAAATTTGAACCTAGTACTTTAAGTTGAAAGCTCCAGATGCGACCGGGATTTCTTATGGGTGGATTTCTTAGAAATGTAGTCAGTGTGGTCTAAAAGCTAGTGGCGAGTTGGATGATTTAGAACTTACATTTGTTTTATTTGAATATCAGCTTTACCGGGAATAACTACAATCTGTTCTCCCAACCCCGCTAATAAAAGCCTGCATCAGAGCCTCATCTGTTCCTATAACAAGTGCAATGACTAACAAGTGAGGTTGTGTAGGGTACTTTTCATGTACATACATAACTACCTATATAAGAAAAATATGATATCGGCAGGTGGCACAACCCCACACTGAACCACGAGAGTGTATTCAGCTGGTTCTGTTTATTTTTCATTACACGGCGGTAGGCCCAGACTTCTCAACTAAACAGTTTACGACCACTTAGCTGTTACCTTACACTCTTGTAGTAAACGTCTTGGGTAAGCCACAATTGCACTAAAATATTTTAATTAACGATTTTGTAAAAAATACTTTCAGATGTTTAAACACAATAAGACGGTAGAGACGTAGTTTTTCTAACATCAATAGGTGTCTGAGGAAGTTTTTAGAGAATAAATAGTATTTAAGTATAATGTACTCAATATTATCTAGGCCTAAAATCACCATAGAGAATTAAACTAGCTTATAGTCTAGAAAGTGGGTAAACATGCTTAATTTTTTTTTTTAAACATACAAAGATTATATAGTATCTTCTTTCCTTCCCCTCCCCACTCTTCAGAGCACGCCACTGCCGCTGCAGGACAATCTCAATATCCTAGGTATGGATGTTCGCTGCAACCTGAATAACAAAAACTACATCGAAAGCATCATCAAAACAGCCTCACGAAAACTCGGAGTCCTGAACAGAGTGAGACGATTTTTCACGCCGGAGCAGCGGTGTCTTCTATACAAGACACAAATTCGCTCCTGTGTGGAGTACTGCTCGCATCTCTGGGATGGTTCAGCAAAGTACTTACTAGATGCTCTCGACAGGTTGCAGCGACGTGCGATCCGCATCATTGGGAATCCCGAGATCACGAACACCCTAGAACCTTTACAGCTGCGTAGAGATGTTGCGTCCATGGCTGTATTTTACCGTCTGTACCATGGGGAGTGTTCTGATGAGCTCTTCCAATTAGTCCCACCCTCCCCTTTCCTACACAGGACAACGCGTGCAGGTCTTAGATGTCATCCGCACACGGTGCAAAACATCCGATCAAGAACCAAGCGGTTCGGAGACTCTTTCCTCTGTCGCACCATTAAGGCCTGGAATTCATTACCAGCTCACGTGTTTCCTTCTTCCTACAGTCCCGGGTCCTTTAAGCGGGGCGTGAAAAAGCATATGATAAGGCCGTCAAGCTGAGTGTCACCATTGTCACACGGTATGTGTAAGTAATGGTGACCCTCTTTTCTGGGATTTTGCCTTCAGCTTACCATCAGGCAAGGCGAAGTCCAATTGACGTGTCCTATATAAAAAAAAAAAAAAAAAAAAAAAATATAGAAAAACGCAGAAGGCGGGAATTGATCCTGATAGCTAAAAATTGTTTGACTTCAAAGGTTGTATGCCGCATAAATTTAAATAATTGACATGGCCACTTATACTATAACTACAAAAGACAACGGTAAAATATTAAAGGCAATGTCGGATTAATTTAAATTCATAAAATCACGCCTTTATCCCCGGAGGGTTAGCCAGAGGTAAAACTAACATCCAGATTATACCAATCATTGAATACGGTACAACGTAATAGGGGGTGAGCCAATTGCCGTATTCCGAGCACTAGTCTGAGCTGTAAATATCTGTCTGATGTTAACCCTTCCTGCGTAGCGGATTGTGAACCACACCAGTGTTCCTTCTTAAAAATCGTTGGTGTTTGCATTTCTATCGTACCGGGTTTTCATCCTTTCACCTGTCTTCAGATTGATTTCCCGGACTATTCTGTGCACCTCGTCCAGTCGGTTTCGAAGTTCACTCACGTAATCCGTCACGGGCTTAGGACTATCAGGTGGCGTACCGGTTAAACAGCCCTATCCCTAACTTGCCTTGTACACCACATGGGAAGAGATGGGGTGGTCCAAATTCTACTCTCCCGGGAACCACGCGGCTAATATAATAACACTATTGTATATAATAATAAATCTCTGCAATATAACAAAACCTAACAAAATTATAAACGTTCTCCTTCAAAAGTATTGCAGATGGTAATTCCTCATAAATATACATGATATGGTATCAAAAAGAAAGAAGAACGACAAAGATAAGTACGTAACTTTGTTCAATTCGAAAATGTATAAGCCTCTCGGTTTAAGCTCAAGGAATTGACTAACAAAGTTGGAAAAAGGTCGGATTGGATTAGAAATTGAAATCAGCGTACGTTGCAACGAGATATGGAAGCTTCTGGAGATATATGTACAGTTCGCGGCTAAATAATTAGAAGAAATTGAAGAAAACTAGGAGTCTGATAACAATATAATAAGCCGGTTCAATTACAATATAATTTTGTAATATGTTCTTTTTCAGTTCGTTTTTGCAATGTGTTCTCTCTAGCTTGGTTATATTTATAGAGCAGTTAATACCGTAGTCACCTGATTCTGGTTCTTACGCAAAGTTTATGAAAATATTTGGATGCTTGTAACTCAATCACGCTTAAACGGTGAAATGAATCTAGCTGAAATTAGCAGTAATAGATTATACTCAAAAACATCACATAATCTGCTTTTCCCCTGGAATATGTTCCCGTAGTTTTTAGAAGTGGGAAGACCGAACCAACTTTATGTAAAATTGAAGCAAGCCGATCTTAACTTAGCTTCTTCACAACGTACCAAATAAAAAGCCGGGAACAGTACGCAGGGTGAGGGGTGCGTGAGGGACAAAAAACACTACCCTTACAGCTAAGGGAACCTTGCCACCCTAAAAAGCCCCTTTGTCTGTCTGTGTAAATATTTAACGTGTACATGTAAGCGCGTTAGATAAAGCAATTTTGTACTTGAGACAAACTCAGCACGATGACTTCAAGTCTGCATTCCTAATTAATTACGCAAGTGTGTACGTAAGTTATTTTACTTACATTGTAAATTTTCATTACATTGCTGTTAAAAATATAATTCTAGTTTAAGTATTTAATTATATATGGCTTTTACTTAAAAATTAATCTCGAAGAGTCAGATGAGTTGATTGTCATGTCCAATTAATTTCATTTTATTAAGAGTCTCAATGATTTATTTGACGGTTATTTAAGCAATTATATATGACGAAAAGCGATAAGGTATGACGTCATTGTCAAAATGTTATTAATAGTATATTATTATAACAACGTGGTCGTAACTCTATTATGTGTGATAACTTTCAACTATAGATAAAATGCACCATTAAGGAGACATTTACCTACGTTATGTCATTTGAAATCTATATTTGCAATATAAATTAAAAATAGAGTAATTTTTCAAACATAACTTTGTTTCAAAGCATTTTAGTCTTAAATTATGATCAACAACAAATAAATACATTTCTTAACTTAACTAAAATAAAGTCGAATACCGCTTGTCAACGAAACTGTCGATTTGTCATAATAGACTATTAAAATAATAATTGAAAACTGCACCACCCGCATAGCTAATCGGTCTACGCTCTGTGTCAAAAGTTATTATGTCCTCACCGGTTTTCCCCTTCTTTTCCACATGGATTCAACAAATAAATAAAAATAAAAAATAAAAAAATATTTTATTGCGTCAAAAACATGGTTTACAGAGATATATATTTAAGTAGGCTTCTAGTATATTACACTATATTTCTGTACGAAAAATGTTTCCTAAACTAGGTTATTGCCGGTATTTTAGGTAAACAGAGTTCAGTCGTTGACATATTATTTGTTTGCACACAAAATAGTCTTTGTGGTTATTTGTTATTATATAATGTGTGTGTGTGTGTGTGTGTGTGTGTGTGTGTGTGTGTATGTGTGTGTGTGTGTGTGTGTGTGTGTGTGGGTGTGTGTGTGTGTGTGTGTGTGTGTGTGTATGTGTGTGTGTGTTTGATTGTGTTTGTGAGTGGGCGGTGTCGGTTTACGTTTATGAGTATACTCGTAATATGTGGTTTGCAGTAGGTACCTTATGATTGGTAAGAGACGAGTTCTTCAGTCAAACTATAGTCGAGTTGTTGTAGCCAACTGATGACTTTGTCTCTAGTTTGACTTCTGCTCAAACCAACTATTTTTATTTTTTATTTAAGTAGTTGTATAGCTTCGTGCTTAGACTTCGAAACTGCCTTCTTGCGAGAGAAGTTCTACAGATGACCGGAGGGCACACCGATGACAAGCTGCGCTTTTTAGGATCAGGGGGAGGAATTAATCATACAAGCTAAAAGCCACCTTATTTTTTGAGCAGTGTAACTAATTTTTGAGTACTTGCGAAATATTTTACTAATACACCGACAGTTGTTTGATGTCTGATTCGTTCCGTATTGAAAATAATACTATCCCTCTATTTCGATTATCTGCATTTGGAGAAAAAATATCGTCTTATTTCAGCTCCTAACATTTGATCCTTTACGTTTTGTTAGGTGTTTTGTCTCTTGAAAAACGTGGCTCAAAGTATGCATACTCATGTTAAATGATGTTGAATTTGATCGAATTGAAAAATTTATTCCTTCTCAAACTCTATTAAATGAACAACGGAACATTTACAAATTTAGCAACGGCTTTTGGACATTCTTAATTTTTTAATTTATTTATTTATTCAGAATAACTTTTACATTGTGTTGAATTTGGCAAAGAATGAAAACATGATTAAATTAAACTATTATAGGTCTAGGCAACATGTCATGCGATTCTTTTTTTTCTATATAAAAGCAAGATAAATATCAAAAAATAAAAATACTCAATAATACCAAAATGTCACAAAAAAAAAAGAAAAAAATACTTCATGTCATGCAATTCGAACAATAATATCAAATGTCTAAACTTAAAAAAACATCTAAATGTCACAATAAAAGTCATTTGTACAAGAAAATTAGGCGCAACAAAAACTGAGTTTATAACATGTCATCTAGACTATAAAATAAATAATAAATAAATAAATATTCTACAACATTCTACACAACCTAGATCCATGGTAAGCATAGTTTAACTAGCTTGTGTTATGGAATCTAGAATAGGGATAAACATACTTAAATACTTTTTTTTGTAAATACATACATATTATACATAGAAATACCCTGACCAATGCAAATATCCATTTTCATGCATACAAATATTTGCATTGAGCGGGGATCGAACCCGCGCCTCCTGCGTAGCAGTCGCGTTCACTACCGCTACGCCACAGAGGCTGTCATAAAAACAGCCTTCCAATAAATACTGCTTTAATTTGGATACAAAGTGGCGTTTATATAAAAGAATTTTGAGGTCATCGGGAAGCTTATTAAATATTTTCACTGACATGTAGCAAGTGAGAAGCAAGATGAGGAATAACTTTAGTTTGGAAGTCTTTCCTTCTAGTACTTTCCCTAAGCTTCCTTTCCTCTTCGGTTTCAAATTCGTGTACATATTTAACAAAGTTTTTCAGAAACACAAGCACATACAACGAAGGCACAGTGAGGATATTTAGATCTTTAAAATGTTTCCTACATGATTCTTGTATACAGACGATAGTGCGATTTGCCTGTTTTTGTAATACGAAGGCTTTATTAGTGTTATATCCATAACTACCTCCCCAGCATAAAATGCTGTACTTTAACTTAGACTCTACTAACGCGAAGTATACTCTCTTTAGTTGTGGTATGTCGATAACATTTCTTAGGCTTCTCAAAACATAGCATGCTGAGCAGATAGAATTCTCTATGCTTTCAAGTTCGGGTTTCCAGTTAAGGTGACAATCAACATCTACGCCCAAAAACTTTACCACCTCTGCCATGTCAACTTTTTCACCGTCTAATGAACAGTTTATGCGATTCTTATTTTTAGAACTTATACGAAATAATATCAAATTGGTTTTAGTTGCATTCACCTTGAGTCCGTTAATAGTAAACCATTTATGAAATTCTACTAAGGCTTCATTTACGCGCATATTGAGCGATTCAATAGTATCTGCTGATATTACGGCGTTCGTGTCATCTGCAAAAACTACTAGCTGTGTATGTCCTTGTAAGCTTTTCTCCATAAATATGCTTTATTAAGTCATTAATGAAAATTATAAAGAATACTGGGCCAAGTATTGATCCCTGGGGAACTAATATTCTCGAATTTAGATCTAAATGCCTGTTCGCAACGTTTAGGACAAGTAATGTTCTGCTCTCTTTCGTTATCATTTTGCTCAAGCATCATATGCTTTACTTCGACGAAAATTTTTCTGTTTTTAAAATACGATGTGAGAAGCTGCAAGTCTTTGCCTCTCACACCATAATGTTCAAGCTTACATAATAGTAGGTTGTGGTTTACTGTGTCAAAAGCAGAGCTCAAATCAAGGAAGAGGCCAGCAGTCATTTTCCTAGAATTTAGTCCATTAATACTGTCCGTATGTAATAGGTCGTTACATATGAAACTGGGGTTTTTTTGAAGTTGCATTTGTTTCAGGAATAACAAATTCAAATTTTATGATTTTTTTTGTGTATGAATGTGATAAAAGTGATAAGCTTAAAAAGTAATACGAAATTTATCATCAAAATCAAATTTAGGAAGTACCGTTTTTGAAGACTGAATTTAATTTATCAAGCGGCCGATAAAAACAAAATTTAATACAGAATGGTAAAATGTTAAAATGAACTTTCAAACAAAATATAAATAATGAAAATAGCTATTAAATTACAGGAATAACGAACTCATGAATCTGTAAAAAAAATCGGCAATTTCATAGGTAAAGACTTAATATATAGAAATAAACATTAATAATTTATAAATTATCGTATTATAAATGAGGTAACACCTCTTATATATTTTTCTACGAAAGTTACCACGCGTCGGTAGCTTAGTGGTTAAGGTCCCGGGTTCGAATCCTGTCCATTATACTACCAACTTGAACCCACTCCTAACACAAGCAATTTAGCTTAGCTAGAGGGGTTAGAGGGAGTATTAGTAATTTCGGTTCTAGTATTCTTTATAAAAAAGATGGAATCTGAATCCTCATTCACAATATTTAAACTCAGTTTTATTACGGCACTGCTGAAAAATAACAAAGTTAAAACGTGAAGTTTTATAACAGAATAAGCTTAACTTGTTCGTGATCGTTTATCGGAAATTGAGACCACAGATATCGAGTAGACTAGATGCGTGTCATTTGGTACTGCAAACGATGACGTCACGTGAACCATATTATGAAATTATTTCATTTGAAACGCTTCATTCGCAGAATTTGACATTTTCTTGTTCACTAATAGTCTATAACTTGAACACTGTGTACTATTTTAGTGACGCACTGGGGTGTATAACTTGAGATATATTTTCTTCATCAGAACTCTACTCCCTAGTTCCAGTATCAATTTGTCCCATGGATCAGAGAGATTTTTTCTCACTAGTTTCATTATCAAAAAAAAACTAGGTGAAACTAGTAAAACCAAACCTAAAAAACATGTCTCACCAATTCCACCTCACTTATTAATGTAACTAGTATGAATTTTGTTTTCTCAGTAGTTCCATGGGACAAATTAACGCTGAAACTATTGAGAACTCCGCTCTTTTACACATCTTTTCAAAAGTAAAGTATGTAAGGTCTGTCAATCAGCAGGTACATCGGCAGCTTGCAACATCTAGATTGCTCTAAATCTGTGTTTGAAATATTAAACGCTTCAAAATGTATTCCAACAATGCAGCATTTCATCTCGATACATTTCACACCTCACACCAAAAATATAAAAATATTAACAGCGCTTTATACAGGCGGAATTAAAGCGGAAAGTAGCCAATATTTAAAACAAACGTATGGTGGCAATATTCATAATGAAATTACCGTTTTCATGCAGTTTGTGAATAGTATTGTTGATTTCATTGTTCTCAGTTTTAAATATTTGATTGTACTTTACTCACAAATACTTAATGATTCGTTATTGAAAAAATGAAATCGGAAAATACATAATTCGTTCGTTAATAAAATAGCAGGTAGTTGAACACTGGGATTTTCACTTGGGATACATTTCGGCTCGAGTAAACCTGGATGGAATGGAATCCCGTCTGCCGTCACTGTCCTTGCGGACAGCGTGGACAACAATCTCGTAACCTGAAGGAGGCCGCCACTTTTCCTTGAATAATGTCAAATCTTGACGAAATGTCTTTGATTTGCAAAAAACATGCATTTGACAATGACCACCATAGTCTATATTTTCGTCATTTCATTGAATTGTTTCTTTTTTATATAAATATAGGACACGTCAATTGTTAGACTTCGCCTTGCCTGATGGTCAACTGAAGCCAAAATCTCAAAAAAGAGGATCACCATTTTACTTGCATATACCATGTAACAATAGTGACACTCAGCTTGACGACCTCGTCATATGCTTTTACTACGGCAAAAATTTGAACAAAATAAACGAATCAAAAATTGTTTAATCAGGTCACTGTGATACATAATTTACTCCAAACTTTTTCTTTTCGACCAACCTTCACACAAAAGACTTTCTGTCCACCACAAGACCGCAACGAGACTTCATAGAGCTCGGTATGTTTTCTTTTATTCATTTAATCTGTGGCCGTACGTCAATTCCACGCAGAGAGGGTCCCGATTGATAATGTAAAGCAAATACGTGCCGGCCTTTGAGTCCGCCTCATCGTTGTTACAATAAATGATGAGAAGGGTACGGCCTAAAGGGATTTCCTGTTCAGTTTCTGAGCTGGAGACCGGCTCGGTAGCGTATCGAGTGCCACTGCTGTATATATTCTTGGAATTCTCTCTTAGAACTGGAGATATATATTTTTTATACAATTTAAGTGGCAGGCAAGCACACGGCTCACCTGATGGATAGTAGTTACCGCGAAGTATGAACGTGTGCAACACTAGAGGAGTCACATCAGTGCTACCGACCCTGTTAGAACGGAGAGTTTCTCCCAAGCCTTTAGTCTTCCCACTGACACAACCACTCTACAGTGAGCACTGGCTGCCCTACTCAACGCCAGGAACTCAACACGAGGATATTATAGCCGTGGTATTCTGTAGGGTGGAGGTACTTCCCCAGTCGAACCGCTTAATTGGGACGGGAATACCGTCGTGTCCTACCTCCTGTATGAAATATGAATAGAATCTGTCAGAGTACAACCTTAGCCAGCTAGTTTATGTTTCTGAAAATACAGATTCTTGCAGGGAATTAGGAGTAGGTACTACTTCAGTGCACAACAAAGAACTAGGTGTTACACCAGAATCCCTTATAGATGTATTGCGGTATGTCTTGTCATTCGTAAAGAGGTTTTTGTCTTAAAGTCTGCATTTTTGTTTTGTTGCATTGGATTTATTGTTGAAATGAAATAAAACACCGACATGCGTTCAACTTTCTATCGATATTGAAAGGTGGAGGAATGAGGAGGAGGAATCGTGATAATTTCAAATTCTAAATTTAATTATAATTACGCAACGCGGCCAGCATCATGAGCACCTTTGCGCCGGGAACGATGCGGAGTGAGTTGTTTGACGCGAATTTGTTTTGTGTATTTATGTTTTAATTATTTTGTATTTATAAATAAATTAAAATTAATTAATTTATAAAATTAATTATTATAAAATAAATATAAATAATTTATTTATTTATTATTAATATTATTAAATAATTCATTCGCCTCTGCCTAACCCTCCGGGGATGAAGGCGTAATTATATGTATGTATGTATATTACCTATCACATTTTGTGTCACCAAGGCCCCAATTAGTATTAACTTGTCATATGAGCTCTAGAATGTAGAACAACATACTTAAAAAGCTTTTTTATTACTACAGCAAAAGACACACCAATTCAAATGTATATCTTTATGCACAAATGCGATCTACCGCCACATTAATACATCAATCTTGTTTTCTAATGACCTGTAAACTTTTAAACAATACATCCATAACCTTATTGGCCGTTATAATTTATTCCCTTTTATTGTTCCAACGAAATTCTCTTTTCATTGTATATAAATTAGTTGTTTAACAACTTCTTATTCCGGAAAAAATTTGGCCTGCAAACTTCTTTTGTTCGAATAAAGTTTGGGCTCTTTATAGATAATAACCACAGTTATTCCGAAGGTCAAAGTGTAAAGATTATAAATTGCTTATTAGAAGCCATTTGTTAGATATTCTATGAGAATTTTTATGAGTTTTTATTGCGTTTATAGACAGAATACTGGCAATATATTCTAGTCATGTAATGGTCTAGTTGGTGTAGCCATTTTATTTTCTATCGCAGAATGTTCTAGTTTATGACGACGAATGTAACATGTTCGTTATGATGTCACGTTTCTCGCGTTTTTGTTGCCATGTTGACATAAATTTCTCGTATGATTCTGTGTTAGTGAATTGCCGACAGTATTTGAAATTATTTGATCAAAATAATGTAACAATATTAATTTAACATTACTTCTTTTTGCCTTTCTTTCTTAATGTGTGTCTTTCTTATCTCTCACTTTCTTAATTTATTTATTGTATTTTTGTATTTTAATTCCGTTCTCACTATTTTATTGTATTTTACAAAACCTTTTTCAATTTTTATGTAGTTAATATGTAGTACCGACTTGATGGCGAGCTCTTATTATAAGTATATGCGTGACTCTAAAGCCTTATTAGCTGCTATAAATTCATCAAGTATTGATGGATAATATACAATAATCAATGATGTTTCATGTATTCAAAAATATATTAAAATTATATTGCGTTGAATTTTTAATGTTCTCAATAAACAAACAACCCCGTGGTCGACGCCTCTGCATCCAAATTTTTTAATATTTATACACAACACTATAGCATATACCTAACAGTGCAGTGCTGCAATCACTCGATGTCCGGAAAGCCAGTGGTCCGGATGGTATTCCAGCGGTAGTCTTGAAAAAATGTGCAGCGGAGTTGTCTCCAATGCTTACGCGCCTGTACCGGCTATCCTACAGTTCGGGTACAGTGCCTTTGCCTTGGAAAGAGGCGAATGTTCAGCCGATTCCCAAGAAGGGGGATCGCTCGGAGCCAGCCAACTATCGACCCATAGCCGTCACCTCAGTGCTGTGCAAAGTGTTCGAGCACATAATCAACAAACTGCTCATGCGGCACCTAGAGGATCACTCCTTAATTAATGACCGGCAATATGGCTTCAGACCGAAACGGTCAACGGGTGATCTTCTAGCATACGTTATCCATCTTTGGGGTGAGGCTATGGATAAGCACGGCGAGTCACTGGCAATTAGTCTTGACATCGCCAAAGCTTTCGATAGAGTCTGGCACAAATCGCTTCTTTCCAAGCTACCTGCCTTTGGTCTGCCTTCTAGGCTGTGCAACTGGGTTGCTAGCTTCCTGCAGGGGCACCGTATTCGCGTCCTTTGTGACGAACGAGCTTCGGAGTTTCTGCAGGTTAATGCTGGCGTGCCCCAGGGGTCCGTCTTATCACCCACTCTCTTTCTTCTGCATATCAACGACATGCTGTCTACCGGCAATGTTCATTGTTATGCAGACGATAGCACTTTACATGGGAGTTATCATGGACATCCTGCGGCCAAGCAGTCGGATATCGCGGAGAAAAGGCAGCTTCTTGTCACTGAGCTTGACGGGATCCTGAATCACATTTCTCAATGGGGCTCTGAGAACCTGGTTGAGTTCAATGCCAAGAAGACGCAGGCATGTGCGTTTACAGCAAAAGTATCTTCTTTCCTTCCCCTCCCCACTCTTCAGAGCACGCCACTGCCACTGCAGGACAATCTCAATATCCTAGGTATGGATGTTCGCTGCAACCTGAATAACAAAAACTACATCGAAAGTATCATCAAAACAGCCTCACGAAAACTCGGAGTCCTGAACAGAGTGAGACGGTTTTTCACGCCGGAGCAGCGGGGTCTTCTATACAAGACACAAATTCGCTCCTGTGTGGAGTACTGCTCGCATCTCTGTGATGGTTCAGCAAAGTACTTACTAGATGCTCTCGACAGGTTGCAGCGACGTGCGGTCCGCATCATTGGGAATCCCGAGATCACGAACACCCTAGAACCTTTACAACTGCGTAGAGATGTTGCGTCCATGGCTGTATTTTACCGTTTGTACCATGGGGAGTGTTCTGATGAGCTCTTCCAATTAGTCCCACCCTCCCCTTTCCTACACAGGACAACGCGTGCAGGTCTTAGATGTCATTCGCACACGGTGCAAAACATCCGATCAAGAACCAAGTGATCGGAGACTCTTTCCTCTGTCGCACCATTAAGGCCTGGAATTCATTACCAGCTCACGTGTTTCCTTCTTCCTACAGTCCCGGGTCCTTTAAGCGGGGCGTGAAAAAGCATATGATGAGGCCGTCAAGCTGAGTGTCACCATTGTCACACGGTATGTGTAAGTAATGGTGACCCTCTTTTCTGGGACTTTGCCTTCAGCTTACCATCAGGCAAGGCGAAGTCCAATTGACGTGTCCTATATAAAAAAAAAAAAAAAAAAAAAATAACAACTACATTTTTGAACCAAAATTAGAAATAATCCCAAAAACCCTCCTCACAAAACTTGTCTTTGGAATTAAGTGTCCCTCTTCATTTTATCCCAAGCATCTTTGGCGAGCAGACAATGTACCTCGCATAGCAAATATTGTACATTAAACAAGTTCGAGGGACTTTATTAAGGTGCGGTCGGATGCCGGCGACTTGACCTACTTATCGAGACGTCTCGAAGACTTGACAATGCACGTCCGTGTACATTATTATGTATAGTTTGGTCGCAAAGCTTTGATACGTCTTAGTTATAAAGTGGGTCTCAAGCGCTTGGAAGATAAAAGAGAATTTTGATGTTACATCTGTGGGGAAAATAAAATGACTTAATTGTGACATTGTAACATCATGAATCTTTATACCATCTTTTTTTATATAGGACACGTCAATTAGACTGCACCTTGCCGGATGGTAAGCTGAAGGCAAAGTCCACGAAAAGAGGGTCACTACTACTTACATATACTGTGTGACAGTGGTGACACTCAGCTTCACGGCCTCATCATATGCTTTTTCACGCCCCGCTTAAAGGACTCGGGACTGTAGGAAGAAGGAAACACGTGAGCTGGTAATGACTTCCAGGCGTGGGCGTAATTGTTTTGGTATTTCTGTAATTCTGTATCTTTACGAACCAATTTCCGCCACCACTGGTCAGGAAGTCATTAGGACATTGTTTGTCTCAGGGGGATGTTCTTTAAAATAAACCTTCCTTGATATTTTGCGAGATATTAACTCATTTATTTGGCTTTAAGTAACAATGTTCTATATAACGAAGGTGACAGACAAGCTCACGGCCCACCTGATGGAAAGTGGTTATCGTGGCCTATGGGCGTGTGCAACATCAGGGGAGTTACACTCGTGCTGCTGACCCTGTAAGAACAGTGAGTTTTTGTGCCGCCGTAAGCTCTGGCTACTCTACTCACCGCCGGGAAAAGAACACGAGGTTATTACATACATGGTATTCTCATGATATACGAGGTGTTTCCTCAGTCGGACTGCACAATTGAAACGGGAATATAATTTCTTAACTTTTCATTTTTACAAAGTATTTAAAAATATTTATTTAGTGTTATTACTTATACGATGGTACGCAACCCTTCATCACACACACATGAAGAAGTACCCTCGCTATTAAAATAGTAAATTAAGTTACAACATCAAAGGCTCTGCTGATTTAATGTTATGTGAGGATCCTTCCGACTTCATACATATAAGAGGAAGAAATAAATTATGGGTTAAATGAAAGTTATTTTGCTTATAAATGGTGTGAGCAATGATTGGAGCCGGGTGGTTACCGGCAGAGTAGAATTTGGACCACCTTATCATTTCCCATGCGATGTCGTACAAGGCGACTAAGGAATAGGGCTGTTTAACATCAGACAGTTATATACAGCCCAGACTCAGCTTCAGATGCATGGCTTGAGTCAAAATTTGTGCCTGGAAGGCTCACCCCCACGTGGGAACGAATTTAATGATTGGTGAAATGTGGGTGTTAATTCACCTCAGCCTAACCCTCCGGGGATAAAGGTGTGATTATATGTATGAATGTATAAATGGTGTGAATTCTTACTTAATTCTTCTAACTCACTAGTTACTTAAACTAGGTAACCAAAGCACCTAAGTAAAAAGTCGGTAGGTAAGTGTTTTAGAAGGCGGTAATTGAGAGGTTCCGGGTTCGAAACCTAGCCATTTTACTATCGGCATGAACCCACTTCTAAAAAAAGCAATTTAGCTTCGATAGAGATGTTGCCATGCTAGTGTGTGTGTGTAATAAATGACAAATTGGGAATAAAAAAGAATACTTTATGGCTACACTAAACATATATTTTTCTTGCTGGTAATGTTTACAAATGAAATTCAACACCTTTTTTTGTACTTTATGATTTTTTTACGATTTCACAAACAACGTGTGTCACTTACGACTGTTTTTATGTAAGGTTTAACTAAAAGTATTTTTATGTGCCATTAATATGTTCTTGTTCTATACAAAGAATGTTTATGAATAACCTTTGATATCAACAAAATGAAATTACCTCAGTTGTGCAAATATCTCTACTCGGTACTGTGTTTTAATGAGCCTAAGAAATAAAAAAGTGAAGGAAAATAAGACGGTCAAGTGCGAGTCGGACTCGCGCACCAGGGGTAACTTAAGCTACATACATACAAATAATCACGCTTTTATCCCCGAAGGATTAAGCAAAGGTGAATTACACCCACATTTCATCAATCATTGAATTCGGGAGTGAGCCTATTACCGTCTTCCGGGCACTATTGTTGGCTCAAGCCAAGCTTCAGAGGCTGAGTCTTGGCCGTATATATCTGTCTTATGTTAAACAGCCCTATCCCCTAAGGGACTAATTGTCTTGTACAACACCGCATGAGAGAGATGGGCAAGGCCCTACTCTACTCTACCGGCTACACAAACCGTAATATATTTTGAACTTAGAAGTTTGATTTTTGTCAAGACGTTATAGACCTAAGTATGAGGTATGAATTTCAACTTGATACTACCACGCATTCCTGATAAAAACATCTTGACAGACAGACAGACAACGATATGCTTCGATAAGAGTTCGATTTTTTTTTACCTTTTAAGGTTACCGTACCTCAAAAGGTAAAAAAAAACCTTAAAAAAATAAAATAAGCCATAATAACCTCGTGCTGAGTTCCCGGCCCTGCGCCAGCAGAGTAGACTTACAGTTTAGTGCAAGTGTTATTGAGTATCAGAATAAACGGGATATTTACCATGTTTCATTATTTTGAGTTTCTGATATTCCGGTTAATGAAACATGGTAAATATCCCGTTTATTCTGATACTCATGTCAGTGACCATGATAGTTTAAATACCTGTAAGTGTTATTGATTTTACGTGTGTGTGTAAGGTTTTACTCAAGTAAGAACTATAAACACACTAATGCCTCTAGTGTTGTCTGCTAGATTTTCACACGGATATTTGTGGGGAGTTCCTTCAAAAGTTTCACTGGCATGTTTTAGATTAATGCTCTCGTTTGCTACGAACTTACAGAAAACAAGAGAAGCTGAAGTTACTGCACGCTGCTGAAATTAACGTCGAAGTACTCGCGGTCCAAGCTGCAGTCGGGTTTGTTTTATTTGTAAAGTTTCTTACAAACTTTCAATAACGAAACAATTTATGAAGCTACGCTAGATGAAGTCTACTTTTTCTTTTTCATTTCAACGCAGGGGGCGCTGAAATGAAGAAGAAAAATTTAGTCTTCAGACTGGGTACAGTCGCATTCAGAAGTTGTTGCACACTAGAAGAATAAATGATCTTTGCTTTAATAAAAATAAATATATTTATAAAAATCGATATCAAAGTTGACACCAGTCAAGTGTTTACTTTCACTATTACCTTCCACTAGGTATTAATCTCTCTAATTATGCGTCCAGTACCTATACCCCAGCTACGTAAAAGAGGTAGGACACGGCGGTATTTCCGCCCAATTAAGCAGTCCGACTACGGAAGTACCTCCGCCCTACAGAATACCGCGGCTATAATAACTTCGTGTTGTGTTCGCAGCAGTGAGTAGGGTAGGCAGAGCTCACTGGAGAATTTGTGCTATCAGTGGGAAGACTAAATGATTGAATTGCTTTGTCTTCTACAGTGATGACACAGAAACTCTGTACTTACAGGCTTGGCAGCGCGAGTGTGATTCCTCTGGTGTTAAAAACGTCCATAGGCCGCTGTAACCACTTTCCATCAGGTGGGCCGTGTGCTTGTCTGTCACCTAAGTGGTATAAAATAAAATAGAAATGTTTTAAGGCCGTCCATCCATCATTCTGGGGGATGTCCCGTTTTGTGATCAATATTTTCTGATTGATTCAAATGGGATTGCACTTATAGGCTGTACTAGAATACCTTTATTTTTAGTGCAATCTAATTACCATAAAAAATATTAGTACACGCATTTTGAAATTATTTCCGATTCAAAAATATTCAAATAAACTTTTTAGTCTTTGAAGGGGAGGTTTTGTATTAATTATACAAGTTACCTTATTGGCTTCTTACTTGGAAACTCACTATGAACAGGCTCCTTTGATTTTTAAGGCAGTATAACGAGCTAGCTCTATATTTGTTACCTTCCTTTTCAATACTAATTGGTGTTCTTTATCTATTAATAGATTTATTTCATCATTATTGTCTTCTTTTCTTAACTAGCTAACCCAGCCCGACATCACTCGTTTCACATTTTGAAGTACAAGCCGATTTTTTTTCTTCAAATAATGTATGGAAATCTGCCGGATTCGTAGATATTTATGATCACTACTCCACTCTCTTTGAGTAGTAGCGTGATAATATTTAGCCTAAAATCTTCGTCCATAAATGAACTATATAACACAAAAAGATTTTTCAATTCGAACCAGTAGTTCCTGAGATTAGCGCGTTCAAACAAACAAATTTATACACATAGATATGATCAAAGTACGCCAAATGCCCCTAAACATTTTGCCTATTTTTGTCTCAATCACACATGTTTATTATACACACATAAAAGTAATATATGTCAATTAATGTACAATGAAGACATTTTATTGTTTTATTAAATTTCGAAAATCATTTTCGAAACATAAATATTGTATTTCTAAATATCCTTAAAACAAATACAATATAACAATAATGCCTTTCCTCGAGTACTGGGATAAAGCAACTAGTGGTTAGGACTCCAGGAAGAGGAACTATTATTATTATTTTTATTATATTATGATTACAATTATACCTACGAGCATCCCACCACCTGTATACCAATTCATGCTCTTCACTCTAGGACTCGTTTGTAGCAATTAGGTATTCAGCAGATGTAACCATACCTAATCCATTGTCACTTGAGTATCAGTATGCAAAGGCTCTCCTTGAACTGCCAAAACAGGTCAATAATTGAACGCCGATCATAGTATCAACTTATGCAGTGGCAGTAAGATAGACATTCAATGGAGAATGTTCACAAAATTTGAATGTTAGCTTATTGTATTCTGTGTTGAAAACAAAAGATTTATGTGAAAGAAATGTTTCAATATATCAGTTAGTACACCGGCAGTGGTCATACGCCTGTGAGATGGCAGGTGTAGCCTGGGCCAACCGTCAGACAACTCAAAGGTATGTATTTACCTATACCATGATAGATAGATAGATAATAGTTTATTGTACACCAATACATTTACAGCTGAGACAAGTAAGTAGCATGCAATACAGTTTAAAGCAATGGGCGGATTTCTTCCAGACAAGCGCGTTAATTCCCGTAAACATTATTTTGTATCATGGAGCGCGAAAGTTTAAAAGTAAGTATATCAATTAGTTTTTAAGATATAGACTTTTAAAGTGGTCGCGCATCGACCAGCTCACGTTAGATGCGTGTAACGTCACATTATTCCGTCCTGTCAGCTTAAGTTGGCGCTGCCTTACATTTCATTCGAAATCTCAGAAACTACCTACTCGTTCGAATTGAAAAATTCTTTTTGTTTTGAATAGCCCGTTTAACGACAAAGGTATATTTTTATTTTCGTTCGTCGCAAGACAATAACAAAGAACGTTAAGTGCGCGATATAATGTGACGTGTCACATGCCTTCAAGTGGAGGACTTGATATTTTTCAGAAATTTAAATGTCTGTTAAATCATGAAACGATAACAAGTGTATTTGAATATATAAAAGCTTTACTGTAACAAATTTTCAAGTGATTTTGCACATCTAGTAACATTCTCCTTTATTGACCTGTTTATGTGTGGTAGGCCTACTGTGTGTTGTATTGATAATTTCAATTGACACATAAGGTTTTCCTAAACAGGTTTATAGTTATCTATCTTTGTTTCATCAATATAAAAATAGAAACATAAAAATTTTATTTTCGCTATACTATTACTGAAAGTACACATTTGGCAGTTCAAAATGTACCCACAAATAGAGAACAGTAATATGTGTGAGCAATTCTACTGGAATATTGCCAAATCGTCACATTTTATTTTAGGTATATGTTAGTACATTTTTCGTATTGTTCAGGTCAAACAAACTGCATAGAATTTCTGTTGCTAATATATTGTGTTTGTGTATAACGACCGGCTTAAAAGGAATTGAGAGGCTTTAGACTTTTGTAAGTACCTCGTCAAATAGAATAAAGACCACGTTCAGTACGCAAATAATGCCAAAATGTTAGTATTCTTTATCATGGCCTCAAGAGAGAAAACTTCTTTCAGTGATGTTGGTGAAGTATTCCCAGTCTTTGTGCTGTGATATCCATACTAATTTATTTATTTTTATTTATTTATTTTTATTTATTTATTTTTGATTTATTTATTTTATTTATTCACAAACAATTTTTACATTGTGTTTAAAGTATTAAACACAATGTAAAAATTGTTTATAGTAATCAATGCGGAAGTAATAAAATTGTGTAGCGTGTTTTCGAGCAGAGTACAATGTGAACCACCCCATCTCATCCCATGTGATGTCGTACAAGGCAACTAAGGAATAGGGCCGTTTAACAACAGCTAGATATATACAACCCAGTCTCAGCCTTAGATGCATGGCTTGAGACAACAATAGTGCCCGGAAGACGCCAAAAAAAAAGTTTTTTACTATAATAATAGTAGCCTAAAACAATTCTACAACAGATAAGAAAAGCTTGCCAACAGACAGACAGTTAATAATATAAACCGGTCTATGAGAAATGACTGTTTGCTATCTGCCTCTGAAAAATAGTCGTGTTATATCTTTCAGCTAGAACTTTTCCTACAAGCTTCGTAATATACATCAGTTTTGTGCTTCATATTCTAGGTCCGTGTTTTTTTTCACAGAATCATTTTTCACCATTCTAGTTACGGCTCGCTTTTTTGTTGAGTGACATACCGTGCATAAATCTTCACATGAAATGGAGAAGGGCGTATCTCAACGGTTATGTGAAAATAATGTACGATATATTTGTAATGTAGCACTGAATTTACTATAAAATGAAGTCTGCTTTTGATCAACGCTACAAGGATTATTCTTTACTTATTGATAAGTGAAACAGTTTGAAAATTTCTTATGAAGTACGATACTGTAAAGTCACTTTTCAAAATGCGTGATTTCATTTAGATTAGTAAGATAAAAAGCCGGTCAAGTGCGAGTCGGACTCACGCACTGACGGTTCCGTGACACAAACTACATAAACCGTAATATATTTTGAATACGTTGACTTAAAAGTTTGAGTTTTTCAAGACGTTATGGACGTGAGTATGTGGTATAAATTTCAACTTGATACCTCCACGCATTCCTGAGAAAAATGTCGTGACAGACAAACATACAGGCAGACGCTGTCCGCCTGTCCGTATGGACTGTTCTGTATTTTTTTCCTTTTGAAGTATGGAGCCCTAATTTTTTTTATACCACTTTGGTGGCAGACTAGCAAACGGCCCACTAGATGGGAAGTGGTTACCGTGGCCTATGGATGTATGCAACACCAGGGGCGTTACACTCGCGCTGCCGACCCTAAAAAAACCGTCTAATACCCCTCTTGAAGAACTCCATATTGTAGGTTCTTGGGTAATTAAAATAAACAAAGTCTATTCATGATCTTTCTAAACAAAAAGCAATACTCGTACTTAGATACTTATGTTTTAGTGAGATTACTAAACGTTCAGAATTTTTCCAAATTTGATTGCGTTATAGCGTGATTAAAAAATTAATATTCAAATATGTAATAATATCTTCATAAATTTTCATAACATAAACTCATAAAACATAAACTCACGCCTATATTCCCAAAGGAGTAGGCAGAGGGGCTAGCACCCACATTTCGCCAGTTTATGTTTAGGTCCCAATGTAATAGGTGGCGAGCCTATTGCCATTAACCGGGCACTTATAAACCTGCGATAAATACACACATAACTTCGAAAAGCATCGAGAAGTCATTGGTGTGTGCCATGGTAAAACCTGGAATCGATCCCGAGACCTTGTCTCAGCAGTCCATTACCCATACCACTAGGCTACCGCGACCTTAAATTTTCTTTGGTACAAATTTATTATTATAGTAGGAAGTTTCTGTAGCACAATTTAAATAAGTAACAATTTTGAATAATTACTATGAAAATGAAAACGTAGGTATTTATAAGTAAAAAAACAAAGCGTGTATGGCTAACGTTAAGTTACGTTCGACTAGTACGCAGGGGGGCGCGGGTTTGATTCCCGCTCAGTGCGAATATTTGTATGTATGAATAGGTATGTGTATTTGCATTAGTCTTCTATATCATTTATTTATGGTCAATATTCATAAGTAGGTAAGTAATTCAATTTACTCTAAAAATCTAATGTAATAAGATATAAACATAGTACATAAAATATTCTATTATAATATACAATTACTTACAAATTAATATAAAACTATGCTAACTATACAATATATACAAAAATGGAATAGAGAAAAAGAGGGAGACTGTAATTTTAGGCATCGAAAAATTCCTCGCCATCGATCTCTACTGGTACCGTGCCCAAGAGGCTGGCGGCATTACCACGCTGAATGGCGATGCCAATTCTTTGAGCGAGGTAAAGGCCAGCCTTATGGTCGCGGGAAGCGTCGATTAGTCGCTTTGCTATTTCTTTGAATAGTGCGCGCGCGCTTGGACCCCACGGACCCAACGTTTCGACTCCAAACGGCTCAAAAATATAATTACCAGTTAAATTGGTATATTTGCGCCGTTTGAGAGTCTCCGCTGATGCAGCAGCAGCGCATGCGCAGTCCATCGTATTTGCATTAGTCTGGGTGTTTCTATGTATAATCTGTATATATTTACAACAAAAAAGGAGTATTTAAGTATGTTTATCCACATTCTAGATTTCACAACAAAAGCTTGTAAATGTTGTAGACTATTTATTTATTTATTAAAATATATTTTTTTGTATTTAACATAGTAATACAATTTCCTTGGACGTAAAGATAAAGACAAAGTCGTTAATGTTTAATTTCAACTGTACTGTAAATAAACAAAAATAAATTATAGGAATCACAAATTTAAATGAAGTTAATGAATATAAACATGGGGCCCCTTGGAGATTTATCGCAAAAGCTATTAAATACACGAGGAAGTCATTCTGTTCTACTTTCAGTAGGAAAATCTTTCTATACGGAAAAACAAAGTTAGGAATTCTATCTTTTCTACTGCCTACTAAGCTTAAAAATGTGAAAGTGTGAAGATGCTTTAATGTTGTTGACACTTTGTTGACACTTTGTTTTAAAACCGAACCACATATTATTAATAAACAAGTCACACAAGAACATGGCAGTTTCCAATACTGGTACAAACACTAACTATAAAAGAATTATAGCTACTTACTAAAAGAATTATAGCTTATAATTACTAATAATACTATTTTTATTTTAATTATTCACCGCGGTAGCCTAGTGGAATGGGTAATGGACTGCTGAGACGAGGTATTCGGGTTCGAACCCAGGTTTTACCATGGCACACACCACTGACTTTTCGATGCTTTTCGAAGTTATGTGTGTATTTATCGCAGGTATATAAGTGCCCGGTTAATGGCAATAGACTCGCCACCTATTACATTGGGACCTAAACATAAACTGGCGAAATGTGGGTGCTAGCACCTCTGCCTACCCCTTCAGGGATATATAGGCGTGAGTTTATGTTATGTTATGTTATGTAATATTAATATTATTATGAATGTATTATTAAAGACGTATTTTTTTGCTTAGCGCACTGTCGCGTCTCAGACTGGAGCATAAAATGATGATATAATCACGCCTTTATCCCTGGAAATTTAGACAGAGGTGAATTAATACCCATGATTCTCCTACAGTATTCAGTCCCACGTAATAGAAGGTGAGCCTATTGCCCTATTCCGGGCGCTATTGTTGACTCGAGCCATGCGTCTGAAGCTGAGTCTGGGCTTGATATATGTCTGATGTTGAACGGCCCTATCCCTTAGTCGCCTTGTACGACAGTGCATGGGAAGAGATGGAGTGGTCCAAATTCTACTCTGCCGGGAACCACGCGGCAATGTCGGGAACCACGCGGCATGTAAATTTGTTCACAATATAAACTATCATAATTATAGGTAAAAAAACCTGCACTAGTCCGTTGACATATACGTACTCTTCAAAGACACAGCACCTACCATAAATTTTGATAGGTGCCTTTCGTGGACAAAGCAAGACAAGCTGCTACTCAAGCATTCTTCTACTATGCCGCGAACGACGCGGCCATGCCGGGAACACGCACGTCATCTTTTTGTTGTTGCCATTTTAGAGTGTTGGACTACGCATCTATAAATTATAATATATCATTGGCCACCGTACATTATTTTACAATAACACAATAAGTATGTTGATTCCCAGTGAAGTAATATAAGACCAACTTATTTCTTCCCGTAGGGGTCGTAGAAGCCGATTAAGGTATAGGACAGTTTTCCATCCGAGACAGTCCAACAACCCATGACAAAGTGCTCATTTATTTCTTTCTTTTTCTTTATTAAACTTAGGTGGCAGACAAGCATACGGCCCATATGATGGAAAGTGGTTACCGTGACCTATGAACGTGTGTAACACCAGGGGAGTCACACACATGCTGCGGACCCTGTAAAAACAGAGAGTTTCTGTGCCGTCAGTACAGGAGACACAGACAGGACTAGCCTTTGGTCTTCCCACTGAGAACACAAAATACTCTCCAGCGAGCTCTGGCTACCCTACTCACCGCCGGGAACACAACACTAGGTTGTTACAGCTGTGGTATTCTGTAGGGTGGGAGGTACTTCCTCAGTCAGACTGCTCAATTGGGAGGGGAATACTGTCGTGTCCTACCACTTGACGGCAATAGTTTCAACCCCTATTACGTATAACCGAAGAGCACAGTTAGCAAAATGCGAGTGTTAATACACCTCTGTTTACAGGCGTGAATAGTATCTAATAATTTTGACTTTTAATAGAGATATACTGATGTGACGCAAAATTCCACTATCCTATCCATTTGAAACACAATAACTGTTTCGTATTTTTTTATATCTCTTGATTGGCAGACAAGCACACGGTCCACCTGATGCAACACTAAGGTAGTCACACACGCGCTGCCTACCCTGTGAGCACAAGAGTTTCTGTGCCGTCAGTATAAAGACAAAGCAGGACAAGCTTTCGGTCTTCCCACTGACAGTACAAAAACTCTCCAGTGAGCTCTGGCTACCCTACCCACCGCCGGGAACACAACACGAGATTATTTCACCAAAATAAGGTACAAATAGTACTTAAACTACATAGCGCGTTAGCATGTAGGTACTACTGCATCGTATTTGGCGAGAAAGAGATAAAAATAGTCCTTAAACTACATAACACGTTAGCAGCTAGTACTAAAAGCTCATTCAGTTAAATTATGTTACAAATAGACTCTGTTAGTGTTCGTTAAAAATGTAAGCAAATGGTCCAAAATGCTTCGCGTTAATAGTAGCTGCTAACATGCCTGACGTCTCGTTCGTTTACCTTTATTTTGCTGTCGTTTAAACAGGACAGGTGATAAAAGGAAAACTATGTGGAGTGTTTGGTGCAAAAAGTATGTTTAATATGAGTCTTTTATTACTTCTATATATTTGACGAACCGTTGTTGAGGTTGTTTGTTTGTGACTTGTTTAGTACAAATATTTTTGGAATGTATGTGAGAAAGGTAGCTAAAATAAACTGGGTAAGGTGGAAGATTGGATGCTTCAGCTTCAGCTTATATTGCTTATATTGGGAGAGACCTTTGTCCAGCAGTATACTGCGATATAACCAACCATTAAACTAGAATCCTTCTTGTGTCAGTTCCTGTTGCATTCGATATTTTTCTAGTGTATCTGCAAATTGTATGAACTTCAAAATTTTCCGTGAAGAGCTATTTAACCCATTGGTGTTAACAAAGAAACACTGATACAATAATGTAGTAATCAATATTGTCGAGTCTTTTGGTTTCAATTAAGTAGTTTTTACCCGACTGCGCCAGCGAGGGTAATGTGTCACGGGCGTATGTATGTATGTATTTATGTCAGCCTGCAGGCCTGTAGGGGATAACAAAGAATGCATGTTATAATTCTATTTTTTCAACTTATCGAGTATCAAAATGATGAGAGTCATATCATAACTAAAAAGTATGGGTTTTTTTTTACATCCGACTGCTGTCTAAAAGATCGAAAGATGTTTGATAGCAGGTACCCACTAATTTTCTTTCAGGTTATGATTGATAAATGAGTACAGCCTGCTATCAAACTTGTTTCATTCTTTTAGACAGCAGTGGGGTTCATTATTGTTTAATAATTCATTCCAAATTGTTTACTGAAAATCTATCTGAAAAAAAATCTCTACCTAACTCAGGAATCAAACCTACATTCACTGAAACAACAACAAGTCTCGCTATCGCTACACCATAGTCATTACTCCAAGAATCCTAGCAACCTTGAAACTGTACGAAATTTATACAAAAGAAAAACATTGTATCTACCACACAATAGGATAAGGAAAATGTTCCCACGGCAAGCCGATGCGGTGGGAATATAAAGCAGTGTTTAGAACCCACAGATTGGAGTTGAAAGTTCGAGAAAGTGTAACAAACACTTCTTTGGAATTACTGTTGATTTTCACTTGTAAGGCGGCAGGAATATGAATGACATCAAAGTTTTTGTTTTATTATGAAGGAAGAAGTTTGGACTTCGGGCTTTGGGTGACACGTTGATCTTTGAGACTCAAAATACATGCTTTAAATAAACTTGGTTGTAGAATTTTCGCTTATAAGGTTAATTTTCAGAAATATATTTCTTTTACAATCCCATAATATGTATATGGCACCTATCCAGTATGGCTGCTATGGACCATGGAATAGACCAAAGGAAAAAGTCTATGTAACTTTACTTTACTTGTAGGTGGTACTTTTTTTTAACGTGCGGCTCTGTCTCACCCAGGTCCGCGCTCATGGAGGACAGAGGTCGGTCAGCAACCTCTGACGCTCGAGTCGCCTTAGCGCATTGCTGGCTAAGCGGGACAGAAGGGACCTAAGTCTCGTCTGGCCCCGTTCCCCTGCCTCCTTCTCGAGCATTACTTCCGCAACAACACTGTGAGCGACGTTTGGAGTGAGAGCATTCCCACCCTCAGGGCCCTCACAAGGACCCGCCTCGGCGTATTCCATGCCAGGCAATCGGTCAGTGTGTGCAGCTCCGTATTCTCACCTACGTCACTGTAGGAGGAACTCAAAAACAAAATTCCAACACTTTTCAGTGTAATTCATAGTATGTACGTATACTTAATATATGTCGATGTAATTAATATGTGTGTATCTGTGTCAACAAACACACATTTTTCTAGAACTAAGGTTAGGTAGGAAACTTCCACTATAATAAAATTTGTATTATGTAATTACTGGTCTCCTACTGGGCGAACAATGGGTACCTATATAGACGCCAAATGTGGCTTTTATCGTGATTGGTGAACGAATATGATGGGGCTAGTGTTTACAGCGGGAGCTACATAACCCTCAAATGCTCTCGACAGAACGCCACTATATACCAAGACTGGTTAGGGAAGCGATTAAAATCAAAAAGTATAACCAGTTGGCTTGGTGCGCAAAGATGGCAAGAGACCGGACGGTATGTCTTTGGTGCCTTGGAAGATGGGTAGGCCTTTGGTGTGGGACGCAACATGCGTCGACACCCTTGCCCCTTCCCATCTTCCAAGTACGACGGATTGCGCTTGTGCTGCTGCGGCATCTGCTGAGACCCTCAAACGGCGAAAATATGATAACATTACAAACAATTACATATTTGAGCCGTTTGGGGTTGAAACGCTGGGTTCGTGGGGTCCGAGCGCACGGTCGCTATACAAAGAAATACCAAAACGACTGGTCGATGCTTCGCGTGACCAAAGGGCTGGCCTCTTTTTCGCTCAACGGATTGGCATTGCCATCCAACGGGGCAATGCCGCCAGCCTTTTGGGCACATTACCAGTCGACATCGATGGGGAGGAATTCTTCGATGCTTAATTTGATCCTTTTGTATCCCATTTTATATTCTTGTAAATATTAATTTATATCTTATTACATTAGTTTACATGTTAATAAAAAGAAGATCAGTATTTACTAAAATAAAGCCAAAACAAAATCGCGAGTGGATACAGTAAGCATCGTGTGTCGTGAACGTGATCGAGATCGGGTTCGAGTTTGTAGTGAGAGTGAAACCAGTGGTAGTGCAAATACGCGTAGTAAAAGATCTCGAAAGAGGGTAGATCGATATAATTACTCTTAGAAAAAACTTTTACTCAGTTCACCGCCACTACTCCAGTTCCTCGGTGATCATGGTGCTTGCAACAGCGCCGAAATATCAGAAACTCAAAAAAATGAAACATGGTAAATATCCCGTTTACTTTGATACTGAGTGTTTGACTCGTTTAAATTTCTCACTTACAGTGTTCTAAATACATTCATGTCATCTCTTTTACTTTCATCTCAATCCAAACCTGTAATAGACCTTACGAAGGCAAACACATGAATCCTTGTAGACTCATTATGTACTATGTACCTTCACTTACTAAACAAACATGGTCTTAGTAATTTAATTACATCACGTTGTAGCAAACAATTCATTATATAGTCGCACAGTTCTCAAACACGGGCTCACCACACAACTTTGACAGTCGGATAAGGATAACAGTTATAAGTACAACATTAAATAACAACTCTCGCAATGTTTATGAACGAGATAGCGTGATAAATGAATGAGATGGAGCAACAAAAGAGTAGTGAAACTTTGTAGAGATTTAACTATGGGTTTAAATGAAACAGAATGTATAGAGCTGTCAAGCTTATCAATATGATTTTACTCCGTCTGATGGGAAACTGTAAGTAAAGTATAATTAATGAATACTCGTGTTATAAAAGCAAACAATGCTAAAAAGGTGGTGTTGTGACTTTTTTAGACATGACGTATACGAATAGAAGGAAGGACTGTATAAAATAAATTGTTTACTGCATAGTACGAAATATTATAATTATTTACGGACGGTCAGTAGCGCGACAAAATTGTTACGACGTGTGTGCCGCGTCAATGTCGCTGGAGCGACATTGCACGAAGCTAATACGGAAACACCTGAATCTCGATATAGATGATGGTAAGGTACGCACCAGTCACCAGGTGTAGTAGGTTGACTATGCCGACTGTGCATTCAATAGTCGAACCAAACCAAAGACAAAAAAACTAAGTATAATTACCGGTATATATCTTGACGCTAATTTGCAAGAGGAACGAGGACAGGAAGAGGAGCGAGAGGTACTCTGGCGTGCGCGTATTTGTTTAATATACCTTTTCTATAATGGTGAATTTGAGCTTCTTCGTTGTCGTAGTACCGCGTGCTAATCTCAAAAGATACTTTTTGGGGTCAAAATTTATGATATTAACTATGATCAGCGAACTGTGTACATCCTTTAAAAAAAGTAAAGTCAATAAACCAGCAATCTATATTCAATCTATCGTATGTAGACGAAGATTGATGTTACTCTGTCCGCTCAATTGATTTCCACATTATAGACTATGATCAAGCGTATATAGACAAACAACAGGCTTCGTACTCAACCGGATATTGAACTCTGAACTTTAACAAATACCGATCAACTTCTCCGTCGTCATAAATACGGGAGTGATTGCTTTTGTTCTACTCAAGTATGTTGGAATGGCTTCGTTTTAATCTGACAGAAAAGGTATGTTCGAGAAAGTAAATCGAGAAGAAGAGTGAGACGCCGGCTATGTGACAGGCCTTTATTATATTTAGTTAATCAATTGACTGTACCCCGCTAGATGGTAAAAAAAATAGGTACAGTTCAGAAGATACAGTCGACCGTTCCAGACGTTGTTGATCTCAAAATGGTCCCTGTAGAGAGGTAAAAGGCATTTTATGTTTCTCATATCGAACTATTTTTTATATTTTTACAGAGTAGTTAAAACCGCATCTGTTCATAAAATATGAAAACTATAGCTTCTGTATTAATTACTTTGTGTAAATATAGTAGTATTGTGCAATAAAGAGAACAATTTAAAAGAAACCAAAGCAAAACATTTTGTATATTTCTATATTAGATTTAGTTTGGGGAGGAGTGGGCGCAGGGTATGAATTTTAGGAGACCAGTAGGTTCGAACCCGAATATAAGCGTATGTTATTTTTTCGTTTTTCAAACTAATAATTACTACCTCAATTCAGTTTATTTTGTTAGAAGTATTTAATCTTCAAGAAAACACAAACATGACGCTGTTGTAATGTTTTTGTTACACAAGCACGTCCACCTTTCAAAGCGTCTTTTAGTCGTAAGGAGGCAAAAATAAATGGTTCTCTGCAGCCTTTGTTGGGCAATAATAATTGGGCTACATGAATTTGTAAACAGGGTACGAAATACACGATCCTAATATAACAGTAGGCATGTAATAAGCCTAAAGAGGAGAGGAACCTACTTCTTACCCGACTACGGCGAAGCCAAGGGAGGGTTTTTTTTTTTATATAGGACACGTCAATTAGACTTCGCCTTGCCTGATGGTAAGCTGAAAGCAAAGTCCCAGAAAATAGGGTCACCATTACTTACACATACCGTGTGACAATGGTGATACTCAGCTTGACGGCCTCATCATATGCTTTTTCACGCCCCGCTTAAAGGATTCGGGACTGTAGGAAGAAGGAAACACGTGAGCTGGTAATGAATTCCAGGCCTTAATGGTGCGACAGAGGAAAGAGTCTCTGAACCGCTTGGACCTGATTAGATGTTCTGCACCGTGTGCGGATGACATCTAAGACCTGCACATGTTGTCTAAGACGTGCACGTTATGTTTTTGACAGGCTATGTATTGTATGTATGTAGGTTCATCTGATCTGAAACAAATGAGGTATCATTAGAAGAATCTTGGTCGTCCGCTGGTTATTGTCTTTATGACGTATCGCAGAATCTCATGTAGCGCCCTCTAGCAGTCATAAAGTACTGTATTAAAAAATAAACTTGAGATAATTATATCATGTTTGATATCATCTGGAAGGCCTTAATTAGCATATTATAAATATGTATCAATTGTAACTGTTGCTTGCCCCAAAATAATATGAATAAAAAAATAAATTTAAAACTAAAATCCGACTGCTGCAATATCACGCTTTACAATTATTTTTTTTAGTGAGTTCCTATGGTCAAATCAAATCAAATCATTTATTCATAAAACTAATGTAATAAGATATAAACTAATATTTACAAGAATATAAAATAGGATACAAAAGGATCAAATTAAGCATCGAAGAATTTCTCCCCATCGATGTCGACTGGTAATGTGCCCAAAAGGCTGGCGGCAATGCCCCGTTGGATGGCAATGCCAATCCGTTGAGCGAAAAAGAGGCTAGCCCTTTGGTCACGCGAAGCATCGACCAGTCGTTTTGCTATTTCTTTGTATAGCGACCGAGCGCTCGGACCCCACGAACCCAGCGTTTCAACCCCAAACGGCTCAAATATGTAATTGTTTGTAATGTTATCATATTTTCGCCATTTGAGGGTCTCAGCAGATGCCGAATCCGTCGTACTTGGAAGATGGTAAGGGGCAAGGGTGTCGACGCATGTTGCGTCCCACACCAAAGGCATACCCATCTTCCAAGGCACACGGTCTCTTGCCATCGTTGCGCACCAAGCCAACAGGTTCAAGTATAGCTGAAACACCAGCGGTGACAAGAGCCCGGCGGATAATGTCATTTAAATGTGCATGACGTGACATGCGGCCTGCGCTCCTGCCGCATGATAAGCCGTGATACCCAAGTCTGTCGACTGCCTCACCACAGTGACATCGATGAGGAGAAACACAGGGAGCACCCAAACGAAGACAGGCTGCAATTCTAAAAGTCGTGTCGTCCAACATGGTGCCAATGTTGGACGACAGAAGGGCCTGAAGCCACACACCAGATTCCCACTCTCGAATTAAACAACAAAATAATCCTTAATATTTTCTTGCCGCGGTCATATGCCCATAAGTGTAACAAAACAATACATTCTAGGAAAAAGTGGCATACTATCCTTTTTTTTTTTTTTTTTTTACGTGCGCAAAATCCCCACGGATACCTCCCCACCGGATCCGGTGGAGGAGGTTATGTCGGACTCGAACCGACTAAAACGCACGCCGCCTGTGGGTCGTTTCGGTTGCCGAAGGTGAGGTTGACAGGCATATCCCTCGCACCCCGGCCGACCCAGGGCCATCTCTCACGATCTGGCCCTCTTCTCGGGTGTGGGGACCACAGAGTCCCCAACTCGTCCCCGGAAACGGGGAGGCGCGCCACGCGCGCCGCCGCCGCGGCCTGCTTCTGCAAGGGTGACAGGCGGCTTCCCCTGTCACCCCCAGGCCGGCGCTCATGGGGGGCGGAGGTCGTTCATCGACCTCCGACGCCCGAGTTGCCTTCGTGCGCGGGCAGCTTGTCTAGCGATCCTTCGTCGCTCCCGCTGCCGCTCCCGCCCCGCCTCCTCCTTCACGAGCATTACTTGCTCGCAGAAGGAGGCGCCGGCCGCCCACGCATCCGCGCAGCGAACCATCGCCGCGAGCAAGGTGGAGAGCGTGAGAACCCTCACTCCCAGGGCCGCCACAAGCTCCCGCCTCGGCGTCTCCCACGCCGGACACTCGGTGAGCGTGTGCGGACCTGAGTCCTCGCTCGCGTCGCAGTGATGGCACTCGGACGTTGGCTCTTTCTGCATCCGACGCAGATACTTTCCGAAGCATCCGTGCTCGGTGATCATCTGCGTCAGACGGTACGAGAGGCTGCCGTGTGGCCTCTCTAGCCACTCCCCCATGATGGGTCTTACCGCCGTTACTACGGCGTGCCCTGCGCTTGGTTGCCCAAGTCGTCTCTCCCATTCTGCCACCATTTCCCTGTGGAGCCGGGATCTCACGGCCCGAATTTCTTCGGGCTCGGGATCGTGACCCCGCTCCCGCGCCGCCCTTCGGAACCTGTATAGCGCCGAAAGGCATCTCGCTTCCAGGATCCATGGTGGCGATCCGGCGAGGAGACTCGCCGGCATACTCTCCTTGATATTTTCTTGTTTAATACTTTTTAAAGCGTGATTTTTCAGTTGTCGGGTTTTAGTTTTTTTTTAATCAAAAGGTCCATGTGGCATTTAAATATAAACAAAAACCCGATTGAGACTAAAAAGATCGACGAAATTTGATAGCAGGCATTACCCATTAATTTTCACCCGGTTTATGATTTACAAATAGCCGATAGTTTCGAGTGCACCACTAAACACAAAGCTGGTATCATTATTTCGCAATTTGACATTTGCACTTGTCAATTTAGTATCTGAGATAAAAAAAAAACAGACTATAGCTGACCCGGCGAACTTAGTACCGCCATATTTTCTGATCCCGTGCCCGCTGCATATCTCTAAATATATCAGTGTTTCTCTACAATATTATGCATGTATTATACATATAAACCTTCCTCTTGAATCACTCTATCTATTAAGAAACCGCTTCAAAATCCGTTGCGTAGTTTTGAAGATTTCGGCATACATAGGGACGGACAGACAGCGACAACGACTTTGTTTTATAATAATTATGTAGTGATATTCTAAAGACTGATTTAGTAACAATGCTGTCAACATCTTAATTAATATCCTAGGCTATTTTCAAATAATGAAAGATCTGTAAAAGATTGATTTAATATTACATAAACTTGTAAAAAAATGGAATGATTTATATATATCTTGTAAACATCAAAGAAACAGTGATTTAGACATATTATAATAAGCACAACAGTAAATTAATGTAAATGATTCATCATTCATATTAACGTGTAAAGTAGAGCCGAATCCTAAAGTTACGTATGAGAACTCAACCACAGGCCGCTATAACCTTGTTACCGCTATTTCTTTTCCAATCAAAACTAAATAATACCATACCTCCCTAATGAATTACAAACAAAAGATATACATTATCATAACTCTAAAAACACTAGTTATACCAAATTGACATATCACGTCATACGTAACTTTAGGATTCGGCTCCACTGTAGTATCCAATTATTATTTGAAAAATAAACGAGTTGATGATTTTATCGATATTTTTATTAAATTCGAGCAAAATAATTCATATTAGTACCACATCTCTATCAGCTACTTAGAAACACCTGCTCTTCGAGGAATAAAATTTAGTTTTGTTTTTATGCCGCGAAGAGCAATGATCTAAAATACGAATCATTGCTCTTCGAGGAATGGTATCGTTGCTATTCGAATCATTGCTATTCAAATAATTGCTCTTCGAGGAATGCATCATAATCGATTCTCTACTTCTTACAATAATAGCCTATAACAAAACGTATTAGGTCTTAATAAAACCGTACAGTAATAATATGAAGTATTTTTGAAATAAAAATAAAGATACGGTAAAATATAAAAATCGTTCGAAAATTAAACAAAGAAGAAAATACAAAACTCATATTACTTTCATTAGAAAATCATTATGAACCTCAGAACCTCATTTCTCTCTTGATTAGAATACCTACTGTTTAATTCCTGCATGCAGTAATTAGGGCACATCCCCTAGAGAAAAGGTCAACGGATAGCGATTGCCTGCTAACGAGAATACCATTCCGAATCACGACCAGTTAATTACAGAAACAGCGCTTTTTAATCCGAATTAGAAATAAAAACAAATTACAGTCATTTGGGCTCAACAACAAGCATTTTGCGTTCGCACGCATTTCAAGTTGACACGCGTTTCGCACATATTTGTGTTAGCATGCGTGTAAACTAATCAGAACGCGTTAATTAATGCGCACGCATGGTCAATTATCACGCAGTGCTTATATTTGAATAAAAACTATCATAAATATAGCACTTACCATCTTTGTTATTCGAACTGGCTTCCAGGCAGTTTGAGCTTTTATAAGGCGTGAACAACATTGTTGACATACTTTGCTTGAATAATTTGCGAACAAAATCTCGTTTGCTGGTATTTCGTTGTTGTATTGCGCTTTATTTTTTGTTGCATTGAATGAGCTAGATCAACTAGAAAAGTGCTATGGTTTCGTTTAATATTGATTAAGCTTTATTTTTTTTATACCACTTAGGTGGCAGACAAGCATACGGCTCACCTGATGGAAAGTGGTTACCGTGGCCCATGGACGTGTGTAAAACCAAGGGAGTCACACTGTAACCACATAAAGTTTCTGTGCCGTAAGTGTGCCAGACGAAGCAGGACAAGCTTTTGGTCTTCCTACTGACAGCACAAAATCTCTCTAGTGAGTTCTGGCTACCCAACTCACCGCCCGGAACACAGCACAAGGTTATTATGACCGCGGTATTCTATAGGGCGGAGGTACTTCCCCAGTCGGACTGCTCAATTGGACGGAAATACCGTCGTGTGCTACCTCCTGGATGTATCACAAGAGCTGAAAGTACTCTGGAAGTCTTATTGTATCATTCTTATTCATATTTTTATTCTATGTCACCTGTGAGCTTCATTTGTTTTTTTAGCATACTGTCACACCTGCAAAAAATTACACCCACGCTCTCAAAAAATTACGCCCACGCTCTCAAAAAATTACGCCCACGCTCTCAAAAAATTAAATAGAAGTGCTTTTCATTTTCAGATGATATTACTTACCATATGTTACTTAAATTCTTTATTTTTGGTGAGCATGGGGCTCTACCGCGACTTATTGGGCAAAGCCTACCTCACCTACAACCCCTTACACCTACTGAAGACAGATGAGGCTCTGGCGTAAAATTGCCTCTGGGTATTGTGAGGTCCAATCGCAGCTGTATTAATAATAATGGTACTTAAGGTTTGAAAAGAAACGTTCTAAAACGTGACGGAATCAGACGTCGTTAAAATCGCAAAATCTGCAGGACAGATAAGATTTATATTCACTCAGCATGGCTGAGTATAAGCTGATTACAGTACCAGATAGATTACTGGGCCAAAAGAAAGTAATCTCTTTATTTCTTAAGGCCTACAGAGACGAAATTTTCTTCTATGTCTGTTATAAATAATAGATTTGCGATATATCAAAGGATTACCGTCGACATCAATACTTGCTTTCTCCGTTTCATGTTGTATGGTAATAAGCCTACTGATTTACTGCTGGCAATGTGTATCACAAGATCCAGTTGTTTGTGAAGAGATAATATTGTACAAATTCAGTTCACATTTAATAAGTTAATTATAGGAAATTGGGTATTCTCTGAAGACTGTAAGACTCTTCAAAGCAAGTGAATATATTAAATATTAATAATCAATTGTAGAATCTTGTAGTTACATGATATACAATAATGTTAACGAGAATTGACGTGATCATTGTTCTGGTTGGAACGTGGACGGAACCCGGACCCTGGTCGAAGCGTCAGGCAAATCAAAGGTATGGATGTACCTATACCATGATCGAGTTTATTCCTGTTAATATTATCGTACATTTAAATGTTGATGCGACTCTCTAAAGATGCTGCATGAGTGGGTTGTGGAGGTCATATAGCAGTCGCTTTACGGAAAATATTTAAGATCATTCAAACTTGCGGTTAGACTGAAGAGAGCAGACCCCATACTTTAAGGTGAAAGGTTCAAATGCGACTGGGTTTAACACTAGATTTAGATCGGTTGCTACATGTTATGCGGTTGAAACATATATATTAATTACAATAATATCACAATAATAAATTGTTGATTTTAGCCAATCAATCAATCCATAAGCTATTGCAGTCCACTGCTGGACAAAGGCTTCTCCCAATGATGGGAGGCTTTGATTATATATTATTTTATTAAATAAATATAGATAGTATTTTATTTTACTCATTTCTTTAATGAAGGTATGTTTATAGATTACTACCATTACGAGACTAAGCATACAAGGAGACAGATATAATCATATATTAAATTCAAATATAGCATACACAACGTACAAACAAACAACAAAAAACAAACGTGCAAGGCAAATAAAGATAGTCGCAATACTTATACAAAACTTACAACTATTCTATTCAGAAACCACACCGAAAACTTATAAAAACATAAGAATAAACTGAAAAAGCTACTCAAACACTATAAACAAATTGTTTGCCTGGTCCTCTTGCACTGGGAGAATCTACCATTCAATTCACTCATTCATTCAAGACACTTGGTCTTTAAATGAGTACTCTTGAAAAGACCTAACGATAGTATCATAGAAGGAGGTGAAGTTTTTTGGGTAATTTGAATTAAAAATATATTTGAACAGCTTAAATTTTTTGCGAATATCATTCATTGAAATAAAATAAATCCTCAAAATCTACTTTAATTATGACACTACTATATTTCTAACATAAACTGCAGTAATTATACCTTTAATGTTCTAGTCTCGAGAACAAACCTATAATTGTATTCCTTAATTGGAAACCATTTTGAGGGAAGACCAAAGGCTTGTCCTGACTGTGTCTTCTGCACTGACGGCACAGAAACTCTCTTTTTTTACAGGGTCGGCAGCACGGGTGTGACTCCCCTGGTGTTGCACACGGTCATATGTCACGGTAACCACTTTCTATTAGGTGCACCGTGTGCTTATCTGCCATCTAAGTTGTATAAAAAGCACTCATTTGCCTAATCACGAATATCAATCCACCAGTTTTTACCTGTCCTGTTCTGTCCTAATATCAAACACAGGTGTGTTTTATGTCCTTGTATTAAGCTCTCCTCTCTCTTAATAATGTTGGTTCATAGGTACAGAAATTTAATAAGAAACTGAATACTAAATCTGACAAAGCCATTTCAAACAATTATAAACTCATGAGTTGTAGTTTATACCTAATAAGATGTAGTCTGCGGTGTGGCTTTCGTGAAATATTAATCCATTAACTCTAATTCAGACTATTAATCTAAATATGTACTACTCATACATGCTACTTAACAGTATATGTTGTAAATATATCGGTATACAGTGATTATATTTAATTTCATAAAAATTCAGTAAAAAAATTCTATGAAAATGTTTTTTGCTGACCTGGTCTTTCGAAACATATAGAATCCTATAAGAGAAGGTAAGCAATTGTTCCCAAGCGCTCAGAGTTTACCCAGACTACCACGCCTATGTAACGGGTAAGGTTTAGTGCTACGGATAGCTTCTCTGAGATAGGGATGAACTCACTTCAAAATTGGAACCGAATTTTTAAATTTGGATAATGTTTACCAATTTTGGAATTTGGGTGGTGGAGATAAGGGTTGTTTGGACTGGATGTGCACTTTAGGATTTGTGTACTTTCTCAAAATGAACTTTTAAACCCCGTTTATTATAAAAAACGGGCCTGAGAATAATCTAGGGATTATATCAGTAACAAATTCAAAGTCAAAAATCATTTATTCTGCATAGACAATCGGCGCTTAAAAAACGTCAATACAATGGAAATATCAAAACTACAAGTAGTTTAGCAAATGGACCACCGGTTCGAAACGCGGCTCTGACCTGAGAAGATCTTGGCAAGAAACCGGGCAAATTTTTCGGTCTACTTACAAACATACACTTAGTCTTTTTAAACACAACAATTAGTCGTTATATATAGTTAAGCAAATAGCTCATTTCCAAACTTGTTTATCATTCAAATTTATTTACTAATTATGACTTTATTTATTTATGACAATAGAAACAAACCTCATAGATAGATAGTATGAGATCAGTGTTCCATGAGGGTAACCGCAAGCAAAAGAAAATATCACATGAGTAAGAACATAATTTAGTCATAAATAATTTCCCCCTTTCAAGTAAAACGGCTCGTATTATCTTCCAGTTATCTAAAAGAATAAACAACATAATTCTACGTAAGGGCTTACACGGAAGTGTATCATAGCGGCGGTAGATCAAATTTTGACTGTTAGCTTGTCTTACTTGGGGGCACACTTAAAGTGCTTGCTCATTGGATTTCGTTGAAGTACACTTTGTAATCTTATATATGGAGGGTCTATAGGTAAGGGGAAAGCAGCTGTCGCTTCGCTTATGATACGAAACTTATGTGAAGATGTTCAATTTTTTTTATACAACTTAGGTGGCAGACAAGCACACGGCCCACCTGATGGTAAGTGGTTACCATGACCTATGCACGTGTGTAACACCATTGGAGTCACATTCGTGCTGCCGACCCTTTAAGAACAGAGATTTTGTGCCGTCAGTGTAAAGCACTTGGTCATCCCACTGACAGCACGAAAACTCTCCAGTGAGCTCTGGCTACCCTACTCACAGCCGGGAACACAACACGATCAATTGATTTGTATGTGGTTAGGACCCTTTCAAGTATTACGTAAGTAGATTTATAACAAATATTTAATGTCCCTCCCACCCACACCACCATAAGATCCACTCTGGCTACAGAGAGTCCCCCACAGCGAGAGAGCAAAGGTAGGAAGACAAGCATCCAGCTCCGGTAGGTTTCATCAGACCAAGTGAAGACCTTCCCTCTGGATTCTATCATCAGTGGCTAACTTGGAAGTATTTAAACCACCCGCGAACCCAAGTTGGCCGCTGAAAATAAAACATAGCAAAGTGGGGTTTTATCGATCGGTCGCAAGAGTTCTACGACTGCGGGGCTAAATCTCAGTCCATGTCGCATTTGTTTTCCTGCTCAATGTGCTACTTCACTTGCACTACCGACTACTTATGTAGAGCATCGGAGAGCGTTGGTACTGTGGCCAAGTTCTGGATCAATAGAATTTTAATACCAGACCATTATATGCCAGACCCAGCCATTGGCTCAAAGAAGAAGAGTCAAAGTCAAACTTCTTTATTTGTTGAATATGGTACAAAAGTGATGTTTACATAATAATTTCGGATCTCATATTTCGCCAGTTGTGACGTACAAATTTTACAATTTGATTTAACTCATAATTACATTTACAACACATGCAAGACAATTCAAAATATTTCAAATTAATATTGTAATGTATCATTCAAAAACTCGTCAATTTTATAATAACATCTCTCACAAACTTCTTTTAAAACATGTCGATAGTTAATTTCTTTCAACCATTCCTTTTTTCAATGTATTTTCATGGATGTGTTTTATTTTATAAGCAAATCAATCAGTAATAAATTTAAAAGGGACTACACACACTTGTCATCTTTTTTTTTTTTTACGTGCGCAAAATCCCCACGGATACCTCCCCACCGGAGACGGTGGAGGAGGTTATGTCGGACTCGAACCGACTAAAACGCACGCCGCCTGTGGGTCGCTTTGGTTGCCGAAGGTGAGGTTGACAGGCATATCCCTCGCACCCCGGCCGACCCAGGGTCATCTCTCACTATCTGGCCCTCTCCTCGGGTGTGTGGGGAATACAGAGTCCCCAACTCGTTCCCGGAAATTGGGGAGGCGCGCCGCCGCCGCGGCCTGCTTCTGCCAGAGTAACAGGCGGCTCCACCTGTCACCCCCAGGCCGGCGCTCATGGGGGGCGGAGGTCGTTCATCGACCTCCGACGCCCGAGTTGCCTTCGTACGCGGGTAGCTTGGCTTGCGATCCTTCGTCGCTCCCGCTACCGCTCCCGCCCCGCCTCCTCCTTCACGAGGATTACTTGCTCGCAGAAGGAGGCGCCGGCCGCCCACGCATCCGCGCAGCGGACCATCGCCGCGAGCAAGGTGGAGAGCGACACACTTGTCATCTAGATATTCCTGAACACTATAATATGCTTTTTTAATTAAAATATTTTTTAAATTTGTGTTTAAATTCGTTAATGTCAAGAATGCATTACTTACGTAATACCTTACACAGATGTCCGAGCTAGTTATGTTGTTACAATGCATTGTCTGCACTAATATGGCCCCGAGCTATAGAGAATGCAGTAACACGCCACGCTAGCTATCGTAGGAATGCCGCAAGATACTCCGGGAGAGCATTTCGTATCGTTAGGCATTCTCACGCCACCGTCCATAGTAATAGAAGGTCACGTAATACGTGAGAATGAATTTTTCATGTTATGGGCCTACGGTTTACTATAAATTACAGGCTAACGTGGCTTGTGCTCACGGTTTTGTGTAAAACGTTGATTTATCGAGTGTAAATTTTACTGATTTGATGAACTAATGACTTAAAAATCACCATAAGTTAAAATTTTATAAAGTTATAAAATTCTGGAATATTGTTTAATTTTAGACAAATAGTGTTGAATTTGTTTTAAAATTTCAGAGATATTAAGCTCATAGTCTGCCGGCAGAAAAGTGGTTACCGTAGCCTATGGTCGCGTGTAACACCAGAGTCATCAAATAAGTGTTGCCAACCCTGTTGCCAACCTTCTTGAAGAACCCCATACTAACATGACGCATCATTTTTCAATTAATATTCTAAATCTAAACAATATTTCTGTGGTACATAACAATTTCATATAGTCTTCAAGTTTATGCAGTATTCTCATAAATAAGAATTAATTTTAAGTTAATAGTGAAATATAACTATTAAATAAAAATCCTCTGCAACTAATAACTATAAAATTATCGCTATAAAATGATACAGTTCATATTTTCAACACCCAAAGGAAAATAAATTTCAGATACTATTAAATATAATAGAGTTGTATTTCTAACAAACTCCTAACGGAATTCCGTGACTGGCAAGTTCTAAATTCCGCCTTCTTGACGCACAATCATTCAAAACGGAATTTAACCTATTCTAATTCCGTACCATGGAAAGGATTTCCCGGAAGGCGTTACATTGGTAATTGTAAGGGCCTCATTAAACACGCGATTTGTAAATAGAACAAGCTTGTCACGACAGATGGCGTGACCGCAGCGTTCTTGCTGTGTTGTAAACTCACGCATAAGCTATTCGATAAATAGCGCCAGCTCGTTTGGGTGGGCATAAAGTCAAATCGTTTAGCGCTGATTCTAGAACATTAAATCACCAAATAAATATAATTGTTCTAGTAGCTGACGCCCGCGACCTCAGCCTTGTGAAGTTTCCCGTTCCCGCTACCCTTGGAAACCCATTCCTGAGATAAAAAGTAGCAATTCTAGACTATAATCTATCCGAATGTGCGAAATTTCAGACAGATCTGTGCAGCCATTAGAGCGTGAGAGATAGCTAATAATTTCCCTTCTCTCTCTTTCTCTCTGATCAGTAGTAGTTGCGTCCATTGCAAACAAAAAATTTCAATTTACATACATACATATATATAATCACGTCTTTATCCCCGGAGGGTCAGGCAGATTTCACCAATCATTGAATTCGGTCTCACGTAATAAGTGGGCGAGCCTGATGATCTGTCTGATGTTAAACAGCCATATCACTTAGTCGCCTTGTACGACACCGCATGGGTAAAGATGGGGTGGTCCAAATTCTACTCTGCCGGGAACCACACGGCTTCCAATTTACAATTATGTATATATAATAGTATAGATAGATAGATAGATAGATAGATAGATAGATGGATAGATAGGATATGAAGTAGTAGCATAGTAGCTTCTAGCAATAGCAAAACAAGAAATAAATGCACTGACAGAAAATCAAGAAGGAAGGATTTTATAGGGTGATTTATATTTTAGATCACATTGTACTTTGACGCCAGAAGAAAATATATTATAAACGGAATTTTAACCAATATTCGAATTTAGAAGCTTTCAAAGCAAATAAAATCAACTGTTCTCATTTACAAGAGAATCGTTTCACTAAGGTATTCCTTGTCGGTGATAGCATTTGTTGTTATCTAAGTTAGCTTGCGACAGTATTTGAATAATAATTCTGTACTCAGAAGCTCAGCAATAATACCGTTAATTAAGAACGGGTCTGAACTCGCGACGTAGTGTCAGATAGGCGATAGCAGAGCTACTTTAATGCTATAATGGTATTGATCACCTGATCATCTCATCTAGATTTTTAGCTGAGTTAAGAAGAAAGACTGAGCATTGCCCTGTCTTGGAGAGCATGTTGAGCGACGTGGTTCCCGGTTGAGTAGAATTTGAACCACCCCATCTCTTCCCATGCAGTGTCGTACAAGGCGACTAAGGGATAGGACTGTTTAACATCGGACAGATATATACAGCCAAGACTCAGCCTCAGATGCATGGCTTGTGTTAACATAGTGCCCGGAATACGGCAATAGACTCATCCCTCATTATGTGGGACCGAATACAATGATTGGTAAAATGTGGGTGTTATTTAACCTCTACCTAACCCTCCAGGGATAAAGGCGTGATTATATGTGGGTATGTATGTATGTGTAAACCGTCGATTCTGGTTATCATACGAACATCTATGGCCGTCGAAAAAGTAAGAAAGCTAGTCTGGTCAGCAATACATCGATAACATTATTTTACTTAAAAAAAAATGGGTTGTGGAAAAGTGTGGAAAGACGATTCACGGAAAATATCGGAAATACTACCTTAATTATAAGTAATTCTTAGTTTCTATACATCACGGGTTGTAGAATGATATTTGATTTTGATTTGTATGGTTTGTATTTGGTTTTACGCCAATATTTCATGTACCTGAATATAGCTTATAGTACAATGCCAGTCTTAATTGAAATCAAAACAAAGAGATGTTCATTGACAAACATAATTAGCTTACAAAAGTCTTTGACAAACGATTCAAATATTTCTTGTAATAACTGTTGGTATATTATTTATTTCAGTGGATATTTACGGTACCTAATATATTGTTACATATATCTAATAATATATGTAACAATAATCATGATAAATAATCATCTAGAAAGATGATTAATTGTTTTGAAGAATATTACTAGAATAATTTTATTGATTTTTTTTTATTAAAGCGCCATCTTGTAGAGTTTTGAGGCATTAAGATTCTAACTTCAGTATCTTAAGATGTTTTATCTCGATTTCTATTTTATAACCCTTTGCATGTAGAAGCGCACAAGTGACCACTTGTACGTCAGTGTTCATTACACCACACATAAACTACTCGACCACGCACAGATCGACATCTAAAAGAATATATAGATTTTCATATTAAATAGGAATTTTTTCTATACAATTTCTTGCGGTCTCAATATACAGTAAAAGTGTGACCACGTAATTTATTGCAACTAAATATTAAAGCGGAGCGGACAATATTTAAAACATAAAATCCCAACTGTGATTGACTGCCCGAAAAAAGTAATTGCTGAAATAAAACTCCTTTTTATTCTGTCGAATTTGCAACTGAAATTCATCGCACATATGGAACGTTCACGGCACTCTGTCACGATCAGCTGTAAATTACCTCAACCAGCCTCGATAAAATATGTACGTACAAGAATGTGATGTTTTTATTAGTTGGATTCTACTGACTGCTTCATTGGATTTTTAAATATAGAAAGAATTAAAATAATGCGGCCGTATTGGTTAATCTGTGCCATCTAGTGAGGTACCTTATTGGAGTAGCTTAGGAGCCGGTCTTACGATCGAGACATCCTGGGTTTGAACCTGGCCATTACACTAGCGACGTAAATTCACTCCTAACACAAGCAATTTAGCTTAGCTGGAGGGGTTAGAGGGAATATTACTTAGTATTCAGCAAATAGGAAGCTAACATGTTAGGTTTAGGTTTTCAATAATCACATCAGCCGTAAGAATCCAACATTCAGCTCTCAAGTATAAAGGTCCATATCCACACTGATAGCAGTAAGCCTCTGCCTATAAAAGTTTTAAGTGAAGTAGACAGAACTCCATAAATATCGGTGAGCAGATTTATCAACGAGTGACAGCAGTTTGTCTAGCAGAATCGTGCAGTAAAACCTAACAAATACCTATTTTATAAGGTGACCGTCGTAAAACTGCGAGATTGGAAGAAACTGCGCTGAGAGAAACCTTTTTTTATCACGTCAAAGGCGAACGATCAATCATACTCTGTAGACAGTTAATGTATTTGCGTTTTGTCGCCGTGTTGCCAAGCCTACGCGGGATGATTTGGATTATCCGAAAATCTCAAATTGCGGTTTTGGGTGCGAGGAATAAATAATGGTAGGTATATATTTTTGATGACGTATGAAAGAATTTGAAAGCTTTTATCGAACAACCAGTGAAATAAAAGGAGATTTGTGTCGTAAACATTGAAAGGGAACAGATATACGAGTAGAATACTTGTGAAAATCCAGTAACAACACAGTATTTAAGAAAATTGTTTACTTGAGTTACGAAATTTTACTGAGCTCTCGGTTTCGATGCCAGTCCCTTTATTATTGGATTTTATGATAAAATATAACCAAAAACGTAACCAACTTCAACTAAGAATTTTATTGGAATCAACCAAATACTGGCACGGTGGGAATTTTGTAGGGAACATTGTGAAAACCTGTCCACATTAACCGTGCCTTCCCTCTATATATCAATGATTTTATGTGATTTTGGGAAGCACATAAGAGATTATGAAATGGAAGATGAAAGAGCAACACGTGAAAGCACTCGAAGGAACCATTTCAAAGCTACCTTGAATCCGAAAATTAACATCGTGATATTATAGTGCAAAACATCAAGCAATAAAACTTTTAAATAGTCTGCCTAGTGACTTACAGCTTGATGTCTATAAAACCAATTCCTTCAATAAAAAGCTTGATTCCATGCTGTTGGAGAAGTGTTACTATACAGTGGAAGAAATTGTGGATGATGACTGAAATGTTTTTACAACACAACATTACATTTAGACAGCACCTCTGCCTACCCCTTCGGGGATATAGGCGTGAGTTTATGTTATGTTATGTACTGTTGTAGTTTAATGTTACCTAAATTATTATTTTATTTTAATGTTATAGTGTTAATATGTATTTTATTGATTGCGTGTATTTCTTAGTTTTCATTGATATTTCAATACAAACTACGTTTGTATAGAAATAGATCAATTGAATTAAATTGAATTGAATTTTACAGTTACTAAAGTGTTTTTCAGAAAAATAGTCCGTATTAAACTCAATTAAAATCTGTTAAAATATTTGATCATTCTATATTGGATAGAAAATAAACTATAGTTTGTAACACTTGTGGGTGAGGTGTTTCTTTATAGAATCGAAGTGTAAATTGAATTTTCGATACAATTAAACGTGCAATTGTACTCTGTTGCGGGTAGCTAAGGAAACGGAGTATTTGTACTACAAACACTGCGGCAACAAAAGCAAGTTCTTCAACAATACGCAGTGTAAATTGGGTCAGTTCCGTTCAATGGACACTAATTTTATTTAACTACAAGGTATAAGTCAAAAGCGTTTCTTTCACAACGGTAAAACAGCTACGCAAATTTAGTAAAACTGACAAAACAAAAGAGTTGTAGATCATTACTAAATCATTCATAACTATTTTTTACAGAAGACTTTTTTTCGAAGTGAGGGTTATAAAATATGGAGCTATCAAAAAATATTGGTTACACTCTGCAGATCTAATGCGGGTATACTATATGATCACGTATTAATCGATCCCTCAAGTTTATGCACATGACAAGGAGTCAAGCAAGCGGTTACAATATTTAACACAGTACACAGGTTATATCCAATGTCCCTCATGTTAATATCTTATAACAAGAAGAACGTAATACTACCTTATTAATTTAATGTTTTACTAAAGAAACAAACAAACATTTACAATTACATCAGCATAGACAAAACTTCTCAAATATAGACCTACAGTTTCCTAATTTTTTTGTTCACAAACCTCAAAGATCATATTATTTTGATTGAAATTTGAAAGTTTTTTACAAGTTGTTTGTCTGCGAGACTGCGGATTACTCAATAGAATTTGTTCACTAAATTCACCGGCTGTGCGATTACGTGTAAGTTTTCATCTAACACTGCGAGGTATTCGGTCAGGTCTTTGCGTCCTATTTGTTCTTTTAAATTTATTGTGGTTATCGTATAACATGTTGTCACATTTACTTTTAGACTGACACTAAAACCTTGAGTGCCAGCTCGTACAGTTCTATTTACTTTGAGTGGTGGTTATATCGGTACCTACTTTTATAAGCGCCATGTTCTTTGATATTACATGTTAGTGCGTAGGAGGTATGAGCAGGTGCAGATATGTGTATATGCGGAGCAATACTGGACAATACTGATCCACTGAGTGAAAAACATCAATACTAAGAAAACAGCTGAACAAAAGTCAAGGCGGGTCTCAATGGATCCAGAAAATCAGAAAACCCACTATAGAAGAGGTTCAAGCCAGAACCGTGAAGAATCTCACAGTCTCGTCACGAGTCACCTAAGATAGCTGAGGGAGAGCAGTCATCTCAAAGACTCTCGATATTAAATAAATATTCCACACAACGCTATCTAGACCCATGGCAAGCTTAGCTTAACTAGCTTGTGTTATGGAATCTCGAATACCGATAAACATACTTAGATTTATTTTTGTAAATACATGCATCGAAACACCCAGACCATTGTAAATATACATTTTCATGCACACAAATATTTGCACTGAGCAGCAATCGAACCCGCACCTCCTGCGTAGCCGTCCAACGTTCTAACGCTACGCCACAGAGACAGTCAAAATATTAAATCATCCATGGACCATGGACTCACAATTTTTTAATATGTACTAATATAGTACCTATTCGAGGAAATACTACTTCCGTTTTGTCGTTCGGATTGCGGAATAACCCTTGTTTTGCTATCCTTACATCATCGCAGTATTTTTTTATCATTATAAAGTCGTTCATGTTTACCTACGGGTCATGTCGCTCGACCCAATTAAATACTGATTGAGTGACGAGTGGCGTTGCAATTTGAAGCTAATAATACAAAATGTAAATGTATGAATGAAGCCATAAAAGTATTTGTAGTTCTACATTTGCTTAATATCATCCTTATCATAGTGTGGTATTACTTACTACTGTTAATTAATACAAAAATTGATCTCATGACAAAGTAAAATACAAAGACTATTGCTATCAATGCACAAAGCAGCTAAGGCAGGACTGACTAGTTGATGGTACGGCCACTTAACCTCTAGTAGTTTATAAAATCACAACATCAACAACCTCCGTGGCTTGGTGGTAGTGAAAGCGGCCAATACGCAGGAGGCGCGGGTTCGATCCCCGCTCAGTGCAAATGTTTGTATGCGTGAATATAAGTATTTGCACTGGTCTGGCCGCGCCTCGGAGAACAGTTAAGCCGTTAGTCCCGGTTGCTATACCAACATCTATGATAGTCGTTACTTAGTAGTTCGAGCTTTAAAAAGTCCCATAACTAGTTCTAGTTTCGATCAATTCGTCTAACTGCAATGCTTCGATACCGCCTTTGGGTTGTGGAGGTCAGATGGTAGTCACTTCACAGAAAATATCAAAGTTTATACAAATCCGCAGTTAGACTGGTAAAGCGGACCCCAGACTCGGAGGTGAAAGCTTCAGATGCGACTGGGATAAACGATAAGAAGAAAATTTCAAAACAAGAAAAGAAGAAGTTCATAAATCACAACTAAGCGAGTTTAATCACAATATTTGTTCTGGAAAAAACTGGGTTGTTGAGACAAACAGTGAAAAATATCTAACAATATACGTTAATTGATTTCTCGAAGCTAATGCTTATGTTTGGTGTATGTACAAGGGCTTGTAGGTGCTACAATATCAAACCTGAGCCTATAACCAATTTTATCGCATGACTGGCACAATCCAAACTCATAATTCATGCTGTCACAAAAACCTAACACATTTTCACTCTAAAAGGGAAGCATTATCCCAATTACTTAATTAAATCATTTTTAAAATCATAATCAGATCAATTTAATGAAATAAGCATTCGATGTTCGCTTCACAGGGTACCTTTTTTAATTATAAATAAAATTACAGCCAGTTTTTCACCGGTGAAATATTATTCAGATGTGAAAAGCGGACAGGGTAATTTAAAGCATTGCCCAGGGAACCGTTTTATTTGCTGGGTGATTGGCTGTACACAATTAAACAGCCTGTATATAATATGAATCAACTATAATATATGGATGTATGACCGTATGTTTGTTCAATGACGAGTTTTAATATGAATAGCATTTCTGTTTTATTTATAAATTGAGCTTTGTTTACAGTATGCAGTAGTGACAAATTTTTTATTTTTATTTTTTTTTATTTATACCTTCAACCTCTCTCTCACTTTGTCTCCATTAAATACCTTCAGCATACATAAACGCATTGTTCGAAATATTCGAAAATATCAATGGCAATTAAAAAAAATATAATTAACTTAAAATGCATATTTACAAATCAATGATCAGATACATACTTAATATACAATTAAAATAATGACTAAAATAGAAGGAAATTAAATTACTCAGGGGAAATTATCAAATTGAACTCAATTTCAGGCAGTACTCGACTATTAAGAGACATACTTACTCTGGTGCTCTGGATCTAAATGCAAGTAGATATATTTCATAAGAAATATGTTTGTGATATCGGAGGGAAGGGAACATAACGATGTTTTAGCATGCCTGTGTACACTTGAAGGGGTAGACAGATATTTATGTTTTATTCGCAATTTTCGCCCACATTATCTACGGTGCCAAGAGAAAAGAATCAAACAGTAATATTTTAAAAAAAGAAAACTTAGATTGTATCGTGAAAAATGAACCGCACCTTTAGTTTTAAAAATATATTAAACGAGGTGAAAAAGAAAGAAAGTCGATACCCTAGTGATATAATAGTAATAATATTCTTTCTATTCTTTTATATTCTACACAAAGCTATCTAGTTCCAAAGTAAACATAGCTTTTTTTTTATACCACTTAGGTGGCAGACAAGCATACGGCCTACCTGATGGAAAGTGGTTACCGTGGCCTATGGACGTTTGTAACACATGAGGAGTCACAGTCGCGCTGCCAATCCTGTAAGTACAGAGTTTCTGTGCCGTCAGTGTAGAAGACAAAGCAGGACAAGCATTTAGTCTTCCCACTAACAGCACAAATTCTCCAGTGAGCTCTGGCTACCCTACTAACCGCTGGGAACACAAGTATTCTGTAGGGCGGAGGTACTTCCCCAGTCGGACTGGTCAATCGGGCGGAAATACCGCCGTGTCCTACCTCCTCTAAATAGCTCTAGGAACACTTAGACTAACACATACATAAATATATGCACAAGTCGGGAATCGAACGCGCGCCCCTTGCGTAGTTGTCGAATGCTCTACCGCTACGCCACAGAGTTCCGCGGTCATGCTCATAATGTCAATGTCAAAGGTCAATGTCATGGTTATAACTTCCAGACATAATTTTTCCATCATATCGTAAATTTTTCTTCACTGAGCATTTGACCTATTTCTCATTAGTACATCGCTATAGTAGTCAACATTGGCAGGTAGTAATGTCACGTAGCCCGGCAATCTGTCACGCACTTCATACTATATAAAGGGTAAGGGCTAAGTCGGTACGAAACTTTACGTTCAATTTCCTGTCTGCGAGAATCTCTTAAAGCCTTTCGAAGTGGCATAGTGGGCTGTAATTAAAATACCAAGTTGGAAGATCTGTGAGTGTGGCTTAGGAAAGTTTTGAAGATGCTGTTGTGAGGAATTTATCAATGTTTATATAGGGTTGCGTTATTTTGTAATCAAATTCAGATGAAAAAAATTGTGTGATGAATGAGTGAGATTGTTAAAATCCTCAATTATTTGATAATACTAATGAAGTCATTGAGATTAGTTAAATTAGAAATGAAATTAATATTTCTTTATAAAATAGCAAAAAGGCCCAATTTGTCAACAACTTGTCATTACATCTACTCGACACGTAGTAATTAATTAAAGAGCGTTGTGCAGACGCTCGCAATATGAAATAAAAAAACCAATTAAGGTTATTTTGCCTAAATAAAAGAAGGTTCAAATAAAAAAAGAGATATACTTAAGATTTGACTCTTAGCTTGCTAAGATAAACAAACGTAGCTATAAATGCCAAAAAACAAACGTAAATATTACGTAAATTAAGTTTTTCAGAGAACTAATAAGTAACTAGAGGATTTTGTTCGTTCTAATCCTAGCAGGTGAATATATACCTTCCTCGTATAAACGGCATGGACCTTAAGTTAGTACCTAAGTTCCTCCAACTTGTTTAAATTAAGCTAGTGCGTGCCACAGTTCACAGATATTACAATCCAGAAGATCAAAGTTCCTCAAAACCTTTCATTTGTTTACGTAAAAGCAAGTACAACCATTTCAATTAAAGCCTTTTAAAAACTCAACTTTCAGTGTAACTAAGTAACTTCGATATTTCCCGTGAAGCGACTGTAACCTTACCTCTTATTTTTGTTTTTATACCACTTATGTGGTAGACAAGCACACGGCCCACCTGATGGAAAGTGGTTACCGTGGCCTATGGACGTGTTCGTGGCTCTAAATACCCAAGTCGTAAACCACAGATGTTCGTATGGCAACCGAAACCGACGGCTCAACGAGGCAATTTATTGTAATAATATTTGGCGCTAATAACATGTTATTTGAACACATCGTAATCGAAATAATTGAAAACTTTAAGTTACCCCATGTTACATAATCTACCGGGGCTCCGCACTACGCAGCAATGTTCCCACCACGTGAGCCCCAAGCCCTTCATCCTGCTGCGGTTTTCCCAAGCGCTTACAATATGGGGTTCTTCAAGAGGGGCATCAGAAGGTTTCTTCATGATCGGCAGCGCGAGTGTGACACCCCTGGTGTTGCATACGTCCATAGGCCACGGTGACCGCTTCCCATCAGGTGGGCCGCGTGCTTGTCTGCCAACTAAGTGGTATAAAAAAAAAGTGAGGCATCTTACATAATATCACTTGACAGGAAGGAATACGCTTTCACGGTGTTAACTAAGCACAATTGCAAATAAAACAATGGGGGAATGCTAGGTATTCCACTCTTTGAATCTTGTATTAAGCGGTACAATATTTCAATGAGCAAAAAAATCTATTAAATGTATTTATTTGTTTATTTATGTGCACATGCAAACATAGAGATACATTGGTGGAAATAGTAGTACAGAAGCTCTACTTATTTGTAAAAGAAATATCTTCTAACAGACCTGCGAAAGGAGAGAATGAGAAGTAGAGAAATAAGTGAAAAGTGTGTTGGAAAGACGAAAGACAAATTTGTAAAGAAAAAATAAAAATAAACATAAAACATAATATACACTCGGCTTTCACTATTCTTCGGTATTGCCTTTTCGTTCCAAAATTCACCCATGCCCTACGATCAACGCCATTTTTTAAACATATAACAATTTTGAAAAAAATGGACAAAGTTATAGAAAATACCCTCACCAAAATTTTAAATGTGGCCTTGGATGACCGAGCTTTACTACAAGCGACTCTACCGATTCGCTTGGGTGGGCTCGGTATTCGCAAAATTTCAGATGTCAGCTTACCAGCGTTCCTGTCTTCAGTCCACAGTACCGAAGAATTAACTAGGAAAATCATTGCACCTACACTAGTTAATTCTGAAGTATTGTGTAAGACTAATGCCGTGAACGCTTGGAAAATTGCATGTCCAAACACCGATCTCCCAAGGAACCTCTTCTCACAGCGTCAGTGGGCCGCTCTGCAGCTTAGTTGGAAAAAAATTACTAAATACATGTTCCAATGCTGAGCGTGCCCGTTTACTGGCGGTTGGAGTGTGGGAATCGGGTCTTTGGCTACAAGCTCTTCCGTCATCTAACGTAGGGACTATGTTAGATGACACTACCTTCCGCATCGCAACTTGTCTCCGTGTAGGTGCGCCGTGTGTTTCTTCGCATCAATGCCGTTGTGGAGAAGCCGTTGACAGACTCGGACACCATGGTCTGTCGTGCTGCAGGAGCGCAGGGCGAATTCCACGGCACGCCAGCCTCAATGACATAATCCGCCGTGCTCTTGTCACCGCCGGTGTACCAGCCGTACTAGAACCAAACGGTTTGGCGCGTGACGATGGCAAGAGACCGGATGGCATGTCGTTAATGCCATGGAAGATGGGTAGGACTCTAGTGTGGGACGCCACATGCGTTGATACCATGGCTCCTACCCATATAACTAGCACGGCTGGCTGTGCTGGAGCAGCTGCTGCTTCTGCAGAGGCTCTCAAGCGGCGCAAATACTCCAATCTCATCGGAGATTATGAATTTGTGCCGTTTGGAGTCGAGACTTTGGGGTCATGGGGTCCGAGCGCTCGCAACCTCTTCCGTGATATTGCGAAGCGTATGGTCGACGCTTCTCGTGACCAGAAGGCTGGCCTCTTTTTAGGTCAGAGAATAAGCATTGCCATACAACGTGGCAATGCTGAAAGTCTTCTGGGAACGCTGCCACAAGAGGCATGTGATGCGGAGGAATTCTACGACGCATTTTAATTGTTCTTAGCTATAAGTTGTATAATAGTTATTTTATTTTTATTGTATTTAATATTTATAAATTATTTCTGTATAGATTACTTAGAATGAGAATAATTTAATTAACTTCTACCATCAAATATATTGATTGAGTTACTTAAAAATAGGTATAATAAATAAAACATATAAACACATACACACACACATACATATATACATAAAACTAATATCAAAATATAAGAATACATTAATTGTAAATACGCAAGAGTATATACGAGTTAGGGGAATGTATCAATCGTAAGTGGAGGATAGAAAAAGCTTGCGGAGTTTGATTCTAAAACTATTGACTGAATTGCATCAACGTTGCATCTCGCAATGTGATCCAGTTGATTTGAATGTTTACAATGATATTAATGTATGAATCCATACTTATCAATAACAAACAAACAATAAAGCAATCTTAAAACAAAGAATTTCTTTTATTTAGAACGGATTGGGACTCATTGCTGAAGTTGGTTTTTTATGTTAGATAACCACTATTTCACCTGTTAGATAGTGAAGATGTGGTCGGCAGTGGAGCATGCTTGATTGTAAGTAACCTATTCACTCCAGCCTAGAAGAAATCCAAGTTATAGCTATTGTTTATGATGTATTTTTAATAAATAGTAAGGTAGATTTCCCGAACCGTTGTATAATTATGAATTCACACAGTGATGTATTTTTATTTCTGAAAATACATTTTTTGTAATGAAGCGCATCCACAAAGGCACAGCCGCAGGCAGCAATCAGTGATTATTAAATAAAATAAAAGCACTCGAACTATGTGTGTGACATATATTAATTTTTGTAATACTTTTCTATACATGCTCAACAAGATGATACTAAAAGTCAATTTTAGATCTTTGGAGCCTAAATTAACAAGGAGTAAGAGAGCTCACCATGCTTTAAGCGATGGCGGGCCCCTTTACTCCGGATATAGATGATTTTAAATCAGTCTGAAAATTTACGCAAACTCTTCATTACGGACTTCACTTATACAAATGTTCCATTAAACTACGTTGAGCGCATAAAAATCTCAATTTCCAACGTTCACAACCAGCTGATACTTCAAACTCGCAAACTAATTAAAGATTTTTTACTGAAATGCCATCTAACGAGAGCTTTATTAACTGCTGCTGCTAAAAAGTATAAAAATTACCTTAATTACAGCATCAAAGTGGTCGTCATAAATGAATCTCCATGACCGTTTCACGACCCTTTTTGTCTTACCTTTGAGCCTTTTGCGCTTTTGAAGTCGAGAACTTTGAAGTCGGAAGCCAATTTCACCACTAGGGACTCGCAAGTTTTAGTAAAACTTTAGGTTCCCGGTAAACGTGTATGATATCATCTCTAGAGGAATTATTAAGTGAGTGACAGTTGGAGGGGCAGACAAGCGTTTAACGATAAGGGCTTCGCAGTATTGTTGAATGTTTTCTTATGAAATATTTGGTCGTAAAAATCTTCATGCTTTCACCGTGTATATTATTTTTGACATTTTTATTCTGTTGCTACTATAATATACTATTAGTTTTAATATTTTTTCCTATTGCAGGTGTATTGTTGAGAAGAAATTATACACGCTATAAAAACGGGCGGTTTAATTTAGTATGGACAGCTGTTAATCTCACTAACATTTCTGTTTGATTTTCGAAATAAAACATGTTTGCAATAGACATTGTTTTATTTAGACTATTTTATTTATAAAAATAATTGTATTGTTTTTTAAATAACATCATAATGTAAATTTCAAGTGTTATTTTGACACAAATTTTTGAATTATTATCAATGACTAACTCATTAAATTGAATTCTATTAATAAAATAAATATCAATAATGCATTTTAATCCATGCGATTCTATCAAGTTTACTGTAACTTTAATTATATTCATAAATACCAGCATGTTCATGAACATCCATAAATAACATCATTAATTCCACTTCCCGACGGAAAAACATCGTTAAATTATTTACTAGTCTTTCACCAGTCTCTTTCAGCTTAGCTCGATACACGCAAGTGTTGACGAAACCTAGCTAACTGTCTGCATATTCTAAGTGTTATCTAGAATATTGAAATTCTCTGTGGGACAGGTGTATCACGGGTGCTAGTGCAATGCCAACTATATATGTAAATAGTTGTAACTCAATTTATGATGCTAATGTGTACGATCTCAAAGCCTTAGAACTTTGGTCAGAGTATTCGGTGCAAAGTATAAACGGCAATAGATATTTTTACATGGATGGATATGTGATGCAGTCAGTAAAAATTGTATAGAAAAGCATTTGGATGTCTGCTCATTTCTGTAGGAATTCAGTATTGCTCATTTGCGTTTATGAAAATAAGTTAACAATAGTGGCATTCATCTTCGACATCTACATCATAAAAGAATGTGTTTTCATCTCGTGTTCTGAACTTTTATGGGAATTAGATTATATACCATGATGCGCCTTTTGCTGACCATAATTTCTATTTTTATCGCAGTAATAAAACGTTGATAGAAAGCATACTAAACATGGAATGAAATTACCACAGATTGAAGGCTATTTTGACTTCTAAATTTGTTCCCTTACTTTTCCGGAAATCCATATACAGCTTTAGTTTATATCCAATAAAAATTGTTATGTTCTTTCTCGATTAGAGATAGGCTATATTTACGATTCCACATTGGTAAGGTACATAATAAATCTGGTAAACTCATTTGTTTATGGTTGGAACTTTGTGGTAATCGAAAACACTGGATGTTTTTGCCAGAGAGATGGCAGTCAATCTTCAGACTGCGACAAAACTGCCTTTATACTATCGATGGGTACTGGAGGCTTATATGTGCTAAATAACTAAGTATAGTAATAGCCATGTATTTTAATGACGTACTTTATCATTATTTATTACTGCAGCGATAAAAATAAAAACCGTATTACAAGTATAGACTTATTTTTGTTCTACGAGTTCTCGTTCGTTACTCCCTTCATCACGTTTGAAAGTTTTGTACTTAAGTCGAGTGGCAAATGTTAGAAATTCTACCATTTCATAAAATCATCTACTATATTCGAGTATTTATGATTATGCTCATAGCTTCTTGAAATATTGTTTTACTTTTAACTTTTAGCACCATCTATTGTCAAGTACAGTCAGCATAAGGACGATCTTGACTGACAGGGTCAGTATGGCCTTCTGAGTTCTTCGCTGGCCCCATGACCGATCTGATGCTGACTGACCCATCCGATAGATTATAAAAACCAAAGCTGAATAAAACTGCTCATTTTTTATACGTAGCATCTCATTTCTTTCTAGATTACAAATATAGTTGAAAGTATCTTGAATGAGCAAAAACAGCCTATTTAAATTTCAAAGAGGATGATATAAATTTTTATTACCTTTTGTAATATGATTTTAGTACAAAAGTGAATTAGAAAACTCTCTTTTTATATGTTTTTAGATAAAATTGTTTGGTAGTGTTAAACAAAAAATAACGTTACAATCTGGAAATATTATGTTCCTAAATTAAGAATCTGAAATTTGTTATAATGAGGCAAATTGCACCAACAATATATTAATGAAATAAATATACAAGCGCAACACTATTCATTCGGATTCCTTGCTATTCTATAAAAAGGAGTGGATTGAAGAGAAAGTAACTATCTTACTTAACACATAACTACAAATGGAGGGGCTCACTAAACAAAATTAAACCATTATTATTATATAGAGATATTCACAAAATGCTACCAGTCACGATGACCATTTTGAACGACCGTACAAGCTCCCACGAGGTTTTCTACTCCCATCGGTGACTGTCCACTTCGTAGTCGTTATTATTTAAGTGTATCGTAACAACATTTTCTCTTAATTAAACAGTGATGCATAAATAATGTTCAAATTAATTGCCTTAACGGATGACGACCGTCATTGAACATTCTATTATTGCCAGACAGCCAAGGATGGTTAAAGTTTCAGATACGGGTTTTCGACTAAGGGGTTTCAGATACGTGTTTTGGACAAAGGGATTTCAGAATGCTTATTAGGCTACCTATGTAGTTGTTCTTATTTATTTTCGTCATCTTTAGTGTCGTGCAAGGGGACTGAGAGATAATGCTGTATTTCATCTACCAGTAAACTTTCAGTTCTTGAAAAAATCCCCAGTTTTTGTATTTTTTCCGACCCCATAAACACTAAGCTACTGACATTTCGGTTAGTTATTAATGATTATATATTCAGTGTTCTTATTAGGTACTTGTGTTCGAAATTCTCACCTCTGCCCACCTCGATTATATTTCAAAGTCTATAATGAACCGAAATTAAAAAGAAAAATTGAACTCATAACGTAATACAATATTTCAATTAATTCACTGTAAAGCAACTGAATATTCAAAATAAATTAACTAAATCGATCCAAAGCCGAACCGAATACAATTACAATAATTCTTCGTCATATTATGAAAACAAACATCCAATTTGATGGTGCACGAACCCCAATCGCATCAGTAACGCGATCACGTCTTTCTCCCCTAGGATCAGGTGGACTCAGCGCGGGAAGGTGGATTACTCCGAGGTCAGGTCGCGAGACACTCTTGAAAGGTCGGCGTTCCTTCATTTTGTTTTCTTCTGTGTTCATTTTACGTAATATTTGTAACCAAAATTTATTCACTCTGAAAGACTATGTTAATTATTTGAATAGTATTTTTGACATCGATATTATTGTTTTAGAATTATTGCTATTTTATTCTAACATCGAAATTGTTACTTAAGTCATATATAATGATTTTTGCTATCTATAATGACGGTTAAGATCAATAAGTCTGAAAAGGAATAATGTTTGTGAACATTAAGCAGGTTTAATAAATAAATAAACAATAAAACATTATTGTTTAGTAATATTAACATAGGAGATAAAACATTTTTTAATTTGGGGTTACGAGAATTTTTTATGTAGATGTTTATATGATTGTATATAGGTAAAGAAGGAAAGGTTAAAAGTAATAGGAAGTTCCCAATATAATTATTTTGTCAAAGGTTTTTTTTTAAGTTATTTAAAAAATTGCATAATGCGGACATAAATAACAGTGTAGTAGTAATAATAAACCACTAAAATTTGTGCTAATACTACAAGTTATACTTAATACTTCTTTAATACAATATATACAATTGAACTAATAAATAACTTCATTTAAATAGTAAAAATACTTATAAAATTTATACAATATAATAGATTAATAATTTTATCTATATTGCCAATATTTTTCTCACAAAAATCGTAAAAAGTCAATATTGACAAATGGTAATTTATGCCCAAAATTTAAATAGGTTTAGCACTTAAACAATTTGAAAGAATACCAACTAACTTCTTTTTCTCTTTTGCAGGTAGCTCAGAGGCAGAGCATCCCGATAACATTGGGATTGTTGTGCAACGATTCTCATCAACATCAGCCAATAAAGTAAGTATTACAATGGTATGCACTTTTGTGAATTTTATGGGTATAGTATAATATTCCACCCCCGAATAGGGCCAGATCCGGACAGATGGTCCTGGGTCGACCGGGGTGCGAGCGATATGTCGAAGACAATCTCACCTCTGGCGCGGCCCACAGCCGACGTGTGTTTAGTCGGTTCGAGATAGACTATGGGTCAATTTTTTTTACTCTCGAAAATTGACCAGTTGATAATAATGTAATGATGAAGTTTTGTAGATATTGAAATATTTAATTGAATAATATAATTGGATTATTATGCTTATTGAATTATTATAATACATACTTGAGTTTAATAAACAAATCAAGAAATAATTTATAAATATTAAATACAATAAAAATAAAATAACTAATAGATATACAAATAATATTATCGATATATCGATAGATTACTTGCTTTTTGTCAATGCCTTTTCCAAACGGTATCATATTTTGGTACCTATACGAATATTTTAATAACAAACATGTAATTTTCTAAATTAATATAATATTTCGAAAGTAGAGAGCTTGCTGCATTATAATGAACCATTATGTGTATAAATTCTACGAAAAGAAACACCATGAAAGTACTGAGTTTAAGTGTGAAGTCTAGTGTTTAGATTATTGCTACAGGTTTTAATTGACTCCAAAGTAGAAGAGGCGTGCGTCTCACCGTTACGCAGGCCTGTTTCTGTGTTAGAGTAACAGGCGGTCGAACCTGTCACCTCCAGAACTGTGCTTGGAGAACCTGCCCACCCTTGGCCTGCTTTTATGCAACTATGCCCTATAATATAATAAATAATATAACTCTGCTACGGAGACTTCAGAGGGACACACGGGGTTCCTATGAGCAGCCCTCTATCGAAATTGTGCTACGGTAGAAAGAGCGCACATAGTGTTTTATGATAACTACAAGAACATGAATAGCTATGGAACGCTACGAGCTTCTTCTGTATACTTATAGATATTTAATTTTGAAATTTCAAATGCTCGCTCTGCTCGAAAACATACAAAATAGAACTTGCAAGTGACGTCACACGCCAGTTGCACATAGTGTTAATGTATGGAGTGAATGGGAATATCACATTTATCTCGGTCTACATTGCGATAACACATTTATAGTTCATAATAATAGTAATTTGAAATTTAACGAGAAATCTACAAAGTTAAAAATTGGGACCGAATTTGATTGTTTATATTTTAACTTACTTTGGGAGTCAAAAATAATGAAAAGTTATAGTTTTAATTTAATAAGTTAATATTATGCTATTTTTTATAATGAAAATGATGTTGCTTAGCGAAAATTTCGAGAACAGCTCCATTTGGTCGAGCCGTTTTCGAGATTTGCGTTATATTTATTCCTATGTTCCTTAAGTACCACAGAGTATTTAAAAATGCTATTTAGCAAGAAATATTTTTTCAGAACAAACTAACATATTAAGCAGTATTGAGTAGAATCGAACGACCTTATCAAATAGCCTATTATGTGAGACCCCATATAAGGCGTTACAACTTATTAAATAAAGACATTTTTCCTGTGAGATAATAAAGAATAAAAATTCAAATTTTACAACTGAAAATTGTGAAGCTATAAATATAACTTCAAAAAGTTTTAATGTTCTCGACGCTACTTCAACACAACTTCAGCCTTCATCGCTCCATCTAAGCTGGCTCATAAATTTTCTATCTAACGTTATTATGTTATAATCAACTCCTTTCAATGCAAATTATACCACATTTACATACAATATCACATTAGATTTGCATAATATATTTTTATTTACATTTGCCCTTTTTTTTTTTTTTTTTTTTTTTTATGTGCGCAAAATCCCCACGGATACCTCCCCACCGGACCCGGTGGAGGAGGTTATGTCGGACTCGAACCGACTAAAACGCACGCCGCCTGTGGGTCGTTTCGGTTGCCGAAGGTGAGGTTGACAGGCATATCCCTCGCACCCCGGCCGACCCAGGGCCATCTCTCACGATCTGGCCCTCTTCTCGGGTGTGGGGACCACAGAGTCCCCAACTCGTCCCCGGAAACGGGGAGGCGCGCCACGCGCGCCGCCGCCGCGGCAATTTACATTTGCCCTTAGTTTCAAAGGTGATCTTCATCTACCCTTATTGTTTTTATTTAATTTGTCTCCGTGCACTATTCTAAAGTCGTATGTTATTATGATAATATTCTAAAAACAAGATGGATACAAAGATTTTACGCATCTAATAACAAAGCCCCTCATAGATTACAATATCAAGATCGGCTTTATAGGTCTCTAAATCAAAAGCATGATTGAATCTAAATCTATTTTCGATTTTAATACTAACATTATAATATTAATCTTACTCTTAATACTGTTCTAAATGTAGAGTTTGTGAAGATGAACATTTGAATAATATGGGATATTTGAATGTTTATTATAGTTACACACGCTCATGTGGGAAGTTTGACGACCTCCGTGGCGTAGCGGTAGAGCATTCGACTGCTATGCGGGGGGCACGGGTTCGATTCCCGCTCAGTGCCAATATTTGTATGCTTGAATATGTATATTTGCATTGGTCTAGGTGTTTCTATATATAATATGAATGTATTTACAAAAAGAAGTATCTTAGAATGTTTATCCGATTCTAGATCCCATAACACAAGCAAGTTAAGCTACGCTTACCATAGCGTTGTGTAGAATGTCATGGAATATTTATTATTTTATTATTTATTTTCTTCTGTGCCAGTCTCGCAATATTTTTCTTTAGTTAGTCGTCTAACAGTTCTAAAAAAGAGAAAACGAGCAAAACCAGGCGTGTCAAAACCGGAGGCCCTGAGGGTTAGGCAGAGGCGAACCAACACCCACATTTCACCAACAATTGTATTCGGTCCCACGTTATAGGGGGTGAGCCTCTATCTATATACACTATAACGTAGCAAATATATACGTAGCAAATTATTTTTTTAATGAAATTTCAATTTTACTATCTCAATTGTTCGTTGGTTTTTACATTCGTTAAATTAATTTTATCATTATTTGTGGAATCGTCTTGAAGGGAATCAGATTCGATTCGTTGTCAGTGCATCACATGACACTTCAGTGATTATAATATAATCAAAATAATAAAACCATTAAAGTTTTGTAGCAACCGAAAAAATTAAACATTTTCACTGGTGTTATCGCTTGTACAAAGTCACTTTGTCTAGAGACCCTGCTGTATAACTTGTAACTCAGATAGACGAACAAAATTGATCCCAGTGTGCACTTTAAAACGTATAAAATGTTTATTTATGTTGTACTTAAAAGCAACTTCGAAACATTTATTCTTTTTGTGAGATTCTCTTGAGATCCTTCTTAAAAATACGGCCGGGAATAATCTTGTCACGAAGCAGGGGTGTGCTTCGATGGCGAAACGTGGATTTGATAAACGGAGCTTAAGACTCGCTCCTGGGACTAATCTATAAAATGAGATTAAAATTGTACCATAGAATAGGTTTTTGTAAATCATATTCTACTTTTGGAAGTATTAATAACACGGAAGCTTGTGAAGCTACAGTGTTTAAGAAGCACTTTAAATAAGATATCTTCGTGATATTTCAAGGATTGTGATACATGATGTAATACACAAATAAACTTAATTGAACATTCAACCAGCAACCTAGATCTATTGTGAAAAGTAAATAACAGATTATAGTCATCGTAAGTGTAGACAACAGCCTGGCATTTCTTCCCTTGGGATAGATCGAAAAGCTTTCTTATTTATGTAGTTTTTTGATGTGGGAAAATTGTACATCTTTTAAACTAGACATTATGTGGGTATATACAACTGGCGGCCTTTTTTACTGTACCAATGTCTTCTAGGTAACCATTGTGCAACTAGTAGTGCTGTTTTACAATTTTTAGTCTACTCTTATTCTCATCAGTATCAAAATAATCGGGATATTTACTAAGTTACGTTGTTTCGAGTTTCCGATATTTTGTAAGCACTTTTTTTTTTTTTTTACGTGCGCTAAATCCCCACGGATACCTCCCCACCGGAGCCGGTGGAGGAGGTTATGTCGGACTCGAACCGACTAAAACGCACGCCGCCTGTGGGTCGTTTTGGTTGCCGAAGGTGAGGTTGACAGGCATATCCCTCGCACCCCGGAATTTTGTAAGCACTATGATCACGGATGAATTGGCGGTGAACAGAGAAAAAGGTTTTTAGGTGTGAATATATCGATCTACCCTCTTTCGAGTTCTTTCACTACGCGTATCTGCACTACCACTGGTTTCACTCTCACTACAAACTCGAACCCGATTTCGATCACGTTCACGACACACGATGCTTACTGTATCCACTTGCGAATTTGTTTTGGCTTGTTCCTGGTTGTTTTTGCAATTAAAAATTTACAATGCGACATAGTAATGGAATTCATTACCAGCCCATGTGTTTCCTTCTTCCTACAGTCCCGGGTCCCTTAAGTGGGACGTGAAAAAGCGTATGATGAGGTCGTCTGAGTGTCACCATTGTCACATGGTATGTGTAGGTAATGGTGACCCTCTTTTATGTGACTTTGCCTTCAGCTTACTTCGCCTACGAAGTCAAATTGTCGTGTTCTATATAAAAAAGTAAATCCCGCTTATTTTGATACTGATGTGAGTGACCATAATAATTTAAATACTCTTATTCTTGTACGTTAGTACTTAGTACATTATATATTTTGTGTTTGTGTAATATTTGACATGATAATCTCATTTAATGCTGCATCAATAGATCTGCAAGATACCCAGCAGGACCAATTATTTCTTCAGGTTTCTTCAGGGTCAGCAGCGCGAGTGTGACGCCCCTAGTGTTGCATGAGTCCATAGGCCACGGTAACCACTTCCCATCAGGTGGGTCGTGTGCTTGTCTGTCACCTAAGTGGTATAAAAAAAAAATTAAAGACAAAATATTTTTCCTTTTCAAATTTCTATAACTCGACTAATCGGTGCCTAAAATGCGTCTTCAGCAAATGAAACAAACTCGAAGATAAAGTCCGTGTACATATTTGACAGGTAAATAATGAATTATTTCAAACGATGATTTATTATTTGAAACTGCCATTAGTAACAATGACGTTTCAACGAATAAACTCGTTAGACATTCGAGTTTACATTTGAGTTATTTCTGTGATTTCAAAATAATGGCGCCCATTCATAATTGTCGATTTGTTGAGCAAGTAAGTAAATGTTATATTGAAAAACTGGATAAAGCGCTGTGAATGTACCGTTCTTTGTATTTATTTAACTTAATATAATGTAATACTGGAATTTCTGTTATATTTTAATTTGAGCATTTCTAGGGCTACCTCAGAAGGAAAAATTCCTTACAAAATTACTTTTTTGTTCGTCGGTCTGTAACCTTTCTGGTTGTCTGTTTATATTCATAGTATAATGGCCAGGATTCAAACTCAGATCTCTTAAATTCTATGAATGATGCCATAAGTAACATTCAGGTTCTTCTAGCTATTTTTAAGCTAGGTAGTTTTAAGGTAGGTAGGATACGACACGCGACGGTATTCCTGTCCCAATTGAGCAGTCCAACTGGGGAAGTGTCACCCTACAGAATACCACGGCTTTAATAACTTCATGTGTGTGAGTAGGGTAGCCAGAACTCACTAAAAAGATTTTGTGCTGTCAGTGGGAAGACAAAGGACAACTGATTTTGCGTTATGTACTCACGGCACAGAAACTCTCCGTTCTTACAGGTTCGGCAGCACGGGTGTGACTACCCTTGTGTTACATACATTTAAAAATCAGCCCCTGCCGGTTTGTTGCCAGAGGTGAGTTTAGCCCAGCTCCCCCAACTCGCCCCCAGAAAAGGGGGCCGTCATTGTAGGGCCTGCCATTCTAGGGACAGTATCAGTAATGGCGGCCACTGTTCTTTATACTGCACTCCAGCTTACCATCAGGCAGTGCAGTCAATTTGACGTCCTAAATATATTTAAAATAAATCCATCATAGAAAACCCAGTCTGATCCAGAAATCAAACCTCGAACTGCCTGAAAAATGAATTTAGTCTTGATACAAGGTCAATAGGGCAATGAGCTAGATGTTAAATATTGGCCCATGTTAACTTTACTATCATTAATTATAATGTCCCCGCCTTTTGAAATCAAACAATAATAATTTTATGAATCGTTGTCATTTGGTTTAATGAAGAGCAAACTGTTTAGTGTTTGATAAACAGTAATAAGTAGGTAATAAACAAGAATGAACCTTAACAGAATAAGAATAAAGTTTCAAATAAATATTCTCATTGAAATTTATTTACCTTGAATATGATAAATATCATGAACACTAACACAGCATATTCTTCTTCACTAATTTTTAATTGTATTAAATACATACATATAATCACGCCTCTATCCCCGGAGGCTTAGGCAGAGGTGAATTAACACCCACATTTCACCAGACATTGAATTCGGTCCCACGTAATAGAGGGTGAGCCTATTGCCGTCTTCCGGGCAGTATTGTTCACACAAGCCATGCATCTGAGGCTGAGTCTGGGCTGTATATATCTGTCTGAAGTAAAACAGCCTTATGCCTTAATCGCTTTGTATGACACCGCATGGGAAGCGATGGAGTGGTCCAAATTCTACTCTGCCGGTATCCACGCGACTACGGCTTCATTAAATGGGCAAATGTTAATATATTTACAATATAAACTATAATAATAATAGGTAAGAAAAACAACACTAGGCCGCTGACTTGTACGTGCTCTTCGGAGACAAAGTTGTAAAAATAAACTTGTATCCACGCACAGCACCTACCATAAATTTTGATAGGTGCCCTTCGAGGGAAAGGCAAGACAAGATGCTCTTCTGGCAGGTGCTTTTCGGCTGCGTGCTCTAACATGCCGACACCGTTAAAACAATGTCCTAAGTAATCTGTCATTCAGGTATCCTTCGAAATACATCAATTGACATTACATTCAATTTACATTCCACTTAATTAAATCAATCAATTGACCTCTTATTCACCTTCTATTAACCAAAGTGCATTACAAAGTATATACAGGGTCGGAAGCACGAGTGTGACTTTGATATTGCACACGTCAATAGGCCACGGTAACCACTTTCCATAACGTGGTTCGTGTACTTGTCTACCACTTAAGTGGCATAAAATACTTCTCCCAATACACCTTACAATATCAAATCTTCCAACACAATATATACGCACAAAAATATTTGAAACACATACAATAAGTAACAACGACAGCTCTTTCCCCAAAACCAACTCCTATAAACATAATATGGAGCATTACACGAGCGACTTACGACATCCATACATCGTGGGGATTGCTGGCGTCGCGTCGCAGTCGTTTAACCAATGCGGCAAACGGCCGTACGATAATGTCAACCTCTTTTAATTACAGCCGTGTATTTTAACAGATTTCCATTCGTAATGGGAAGGTCTATCTCGAATTTCGAAATCAACGTCGTATAAAGGTATGTTTATCTCGTAGTGGAGCAATTATTTCTGATCAATGTTTAAATTACTATAATGTTAACGGGTATAGGTATCTACATATTTTAGGGATAACAGGTGGAGGCCTGTCATCCTAGCAGAAGTGGGCCGTGGATGCGACACGCGATAGATACGTGCCTGCCCATACCCGGGGACTAGGTGGGAACTCTGTGGTTCCCACACCCAAAGAGGGATAGCTTGAAAGAGATGATCCTGGGTAGTTTGAGGTGCGAGGAATATGCCTTCGCTCCGGCAACTTCACATCCACGCCGTGCGTTTTAGTCGGTTCAAGTCCGACATAACTTCCCCCACCGGCTCCGATGGGGGGTATCCGTAGGGATTTACCGCAGGGTAAAAAAGTTGTATCTACATACTTTTGGTTTTGATTTGCCTGACTTTTTGACCAGAATACACCGACGGTCAAAGGCTTGCTGGCTCAGTGATACAGGCCTTCCGTCTTCGAGTCCGTGAGGTAGAAAGTTCTTTACCCCAAAATACATTCCCAATATATTTTACATTTTCGTTTCGCCATGTACCGTCACATACCACACTGAAAGTGTCTTTATTATCTAAGCAATATGTTCGGTGTCTATCCGACTGTACAAAAAAGAGGGGTAGTACGTTTCTCGTTCGTGGATCACAAAAGTTAGAGTTATTATTTACTATTATTTTTGGAATATTATGTACCATGTTTGTGTACTATGTTTAATTATGAGACGTATCCTCTACTTACCCTTTCATCAACTTACTAGTTTTAGTTAGTTTGGAATTATGTCATAGTTGTTAAATGAGAGGAATATTAATCTTAGTAAACAAGTTGCCTAATCCCTAAGTAGAATAATTGTGTAAACATATTGTCTTGACAACATGTTGTTTATGATGTTAACTTTGTGACATTGTTGCGTAAATCGTGAACTAAATAATGAAGTGTAATACCGTGTACACACCAATCGAAAACGATGGTTTGAACGAACACGAACAATCTATTGTGCCGGTTTGCTAAGGCGCAGCGCCCTACCAATGTGTCGGTGCATCTGCTAACAAACGGTCGAGGCGAATATATTCTTTTCCCCAAATCAGAAATAGACTAGCCACCTATTACGTGAGGCTGACGCAGTGACTGACAAAGAGCGGGCGAAATAAAGGATTAAGCAGTTAAAATTATTTTATTTCAATGAAATGAAAAAATAGAGAATAGAGAAATGCACAAATTCATGAACACTTGCCAATCCCTACCGTAAAGCAGAAAGCAAAAAGATGTTGCTCGAAATATGAACAGCGTTTACATAGGCACAATAATGTACTAGCAAGAACTTTAATGGCTATCCAACGCTGAAAGAAGTTCAATATCCTGAATATCGATAAGAGATAATAACCACCTCAACTACATAGCCTGTGTTTAATGTAGCATAACTACTAAATTCCTAAAAGCAATTAGGTGTGTTTATGATATCTATCATATATATGTTATATAAGCCCTCAACCTTCATTACGGTTCGCGGATTGTGGATATGCTTTCACATTGCTATAGTGCAAGCCTAATTTTAATGCTTGGTACTCACCAACCCAAGCACATCGAACGAAATGAACACAATCATAGAATGTTTTAAAACCATTTCGTTTGATAACCATCGTTCGCTTCTACTTATTTGGTGTATACTCGGTGTTCACAAAAGATTATATCATCAAAAATTCTACTCTGACGTTATTACAATTATGCCTTTGATCCATTACTTAACTGACAAAGAGATTATACATGGACTAGGCTGTATATATTTTTCAGTTCTACATACATCAATAAATCAATCAGTGTAACAGCGTACGGATTATTTATTTCTATTTCACCGTACAGAGACACGTGAGGATTATCAAAAATATCAAAAAAATAAAGGTTTAAAATGTATTGTACCATTTAGCCTTCGGAATAAATTGTCCTTTACTGATTTTTTTTTTGCATGACACAACAAACATGAGACTGTACGTTTACGGGAATTATAGCAGGTAGCGGTATTTCCGTCCGAATGGAAGTACCTACCCCCTACAGAATACCGCTGCTATAATACCCTCGTGTTATATTCTCGATGGTGAGTAGGGTAGCTCACTGGAGTGTTTTTGTGCTGTCAGTGAAAAAACCAAAACCTTGTCCTGCTTTATCTTCTACATTGACGGCACAGAAACTCTCCATTCTTACAGGGTAGGCTGACAGTGACTCCCCTGGTGTTGCACATGTCCATAGGCTACAGTAACTACTTTCCATTAGGTGGGCCGTGTACTTGTCTACGACCTAAGTGGTATAAAAAAATAAAGATGATATGGTAAATACAAGTTGTAAGTAGTAAAGGCCATAGAAGATAAAATATGATTTTTAGTAATCAGATGCGAATGATTAGATGAAGGGGTAAGACATAGTAAGTATTGAATATTATGGCTGACTGAGTATCACAAATTGATAGATACCAATTTTTTTGCTAATCTATTTGAATACATAAATGTCTTTAAAAAATATAATTAGAACTAAAATAACAATAACAACGAAACCTGAGCTGCTGATATTACGGGCTTTGACTCAACTAAGGCATTCACCAAGTCATTGCATATTAAAAGCCTTATTACAAACTTTATCCAATTTATCCCGTACGTTCGCGTTACATACCTATATCGTACAGTTGCATATATTATGTGTTCTACTATACTCACAAATCCATTGCAGAATTATCTATTTAATTTCGACTTTTTTCGGATAGATGATATAAATGATTAAATAAATATTCAACGACATTTTACACAACGCTATCTAGACCCATGGTAAGCATAGTTTAACTAGCTTGTGTTATGGGATCTAGAATGCGGATAAACATACCAAGATACTTTTTTTGTAAATACATACATATTATATATAGAAACATTCAGACCAATGCAAATATTCATATTCATGCATACAAATATTTGCACTGAGCGGGAATCCAACACACGTCCCCTGCATAGCAGTCGAATAATCTACCGCTATGCCATGGAGGTCGTCATGTTTACAGGGTGCTTATGGTACAAACTATATATTTTTTATACCACTTAGGTGGCAGACAAGTACACGATGACCTGATGGGAAGTAGTTACCGTAGCCTAAGAACATTTGCAACACCAGGGGCCTTATACTACTTATGTCGACCCTGAAAAAACCTTCTAATGCCCCTTTTGAAGAAACCATATTGTAGGCGATTGGGAAAACCGCTGCAGGGAGTTTTTTCCACAGTTTTCAGCTTGTGTGGGATGAAGTTTCTTTTATACCGCACAGTGCGCATCGTGTCAGGTCGCAATGTGTAAGGATAAATTCCCTGCTTATGGCGAGCGGTGCGGTGAGATAGTGTATGCAGATGTGGGCATCATGTCAAACAATTCATTTCAGCACAAACCTTTGTATAAACCTCCTTGAAATTCCTTACTGAAAGCAATGAGATTCTAAGCGTAAATAGCTAGACTAGCTAACTTGGTCACCATAGGCTATATAATATCAAAAGCCTCTGCTCTTAACATTCTTTTGTTTCCATCACCATCATCATGTTAGCGTTGTTGTACTCGACGCTTTCATTTTGGAGCCTGGAGTCCGTATATTTTTTCTTCTCCTTTTAGTTCGATCTCTCAACCCTAAGAGGAAAGCCTACCGTCGATCCTTATCCGTCAATGAACTGGAGTACATGAGTACTCTGAAGTCGTGACCACGGGTGCTGCAAAGCATCCGAAGCGTCGTCGACAGAAATAGTAAGTTCCATGATTTAATTCATATACAACCGTATAAATATATGAGTACTATCTTGCAGGTGAGGTTAACTTCTCTTCAGAGATCTTAATGCGACTCGTCTTTCTTTTTCTATTTCAACATCTATTGAAATATTTTCTTTTATTTAACCGTCATGAAAATGTTTGTAAAACAAACATCGATAGTAAAAACATTAATCGCTTTTAATATCTGGCCCTCCCAGGTACATAGAGCTGAGTCAAGTTTGGTACAGCTGTTTTGTACATCGGTAAAACATTTAACCCACCTTTCTATTTACCTTTAGACTTCACCACCGTTAGATGTCAACAAATTATTACTACACGCATAATAAAATTTATGAGCAAATAAATTTAAATTATATATTAAGGCAAGGGTAATGTATTTTATCAGTTCACTGCCTGCCTTTTGAAGCGCAGCAAGCTATCATTATATGTAAACGTTATTTCATACATAGACTAATTTTAAACCAGAATATTACTTTGTTGGTAAGTTTGATGGCTACTTAAATGAATTCAAAGAAAGTAGAATTCACCTACCTTTGAAGTTCTCAAGAGTTCAAACAACATTTTATATTTCTCTCGTACATTTCTGCGTCAGATGCGATTATTATATTACATCAAAGGGAATGTATTAACCTTCACTGAGTACAAATCAAATAAATCGCAATTTTAAAGGCAATTATACTTTTATCTTATTACTTATTGCAACCTTTTATATTCTTATCTTATTACTCATTCTAACCTTGAAGGCAATTGCTAAAAGTGAATAAATGTTAAGAGAATGATACGAATGTAATAGTTAATTACATTGTCATGATTACCGACGTATCGAGACACAGAATAAGCAAGCTGAAGTGACAGCGGGCTGAAAGACCGATGGTCCTTGGAGCAAATGAACAAACAGAAGGTGGGACGCCCTCTAGCCAGATAGACTGACGACCTTAAAACTGGCTGGGACAGACTGTGTGTGAAAAGAAGAGAATCGGGCGGAATGACGCGTATTAGGTGAGGCCTATGTCCACTAGAGATAGGCTAATTGTTAGTGTTATAGTACTCTTATTGATAGAATCGTTAGATATTTTTTTTAAATATAACACATAATTTAGGACGTGTTACATAGGATAACCTGGCAATCGCTTAACTCATGACACATCTAGAGGAAATGTAGAGTGTTGGTAATTTGGGACAGTATGCTCTTAGCGTATCTACCTACTATCATTCATCTCGTTTTGCAATCTCTACCTCATGAAATCAAAAATATTATGTTGCAAAGCCACGCGCTTAATGTTTTTCTTACTATATTCCATCAGTTAATGTTGTAAATATTAAATGCGATCGTGATAATCATTACCTTAGTGTATTTTTGTGTAAACAAAACTTATAATAATAATTATATCTAATAATCAAATTTTGAATTGGGTATTTGATTGACTAGTCAAATTAGTTAATTTTTTTACTAAACCTCAAAACGGTAAGTTACTAGGAATCTTGTATGAAATAATTTATTGTGACGTCATAATATTTAATAATAAATGATTTGACATTTATTACTCAATACTCAATACATTTATTGCGTTCCATAATGAAGTACAGTTGTTCAGGTTAAAATTATTGTTACAATTATGGACCCTGTCGGGCACAGCACAATGTTTGGAGAGAGGAAGAATTTGTCATACACAATATGTTCACTCTTAAATTACAGTTTGTTAATATTACTTATTATATTAAATTTAAATGATTTTTAGTAGGTATAAATGTCATTTTACTCGTTTTGGTTCGGCCCAAAAAGACAAGGACAAAAATGTAATGAAAATGTCAATATAGAATGTTAAGTGATACATATACAATTTATACAATTTGAAAATACATTGGGTTGATATTTTATCAGTTTAATATTAGTATGATATGTCATAAGTCAATCTTGATGTCAACATAGGGTTAATTAATTAAAAGTAAGAGTAAAAATAAAAATACGTCAGTACGAATAAATGTCAGTCAATATAATATATATATACATATTTTAAATTAATTAAATGATATATTTGAAATTATTATTATAAATTATTAAATATATTTATATATACATTTTAAATGAATTAAATTATTAAAATTGAATTAGATTATTAAAATTGAATTAGATTATTAAAATTGTATTAGATTATTAATATTAATTTTTTATAAATTTTGGTTAAGATAATATTTAACTATTCTAGATTGATTTTATCAATTTATTTGCCAAAGATATATTTGTAAATATGTCCGTACGTATGTTTATTTATCATTTAGATATTCCTGTATGCTGTAGTAGGTTTTGCTTAGTAGGAAGGTTTTTAGTTTGCTTACAAAAAGCTGTAATTTTTCTTCTTCTTTTATGGGCTCTGGCAATTTATTGTATATTTTTACTGACATGACCAAGGGACCCGAAGAATGCATTTCCAGTTTTGAGGTGGGCAGGTTTATTATAGGTTCGGTGGATAAAAAATAAATAAAAACGCTATTAATAAGTTCAGTACAATAATTTATTTTAATTACAGGAAAATAATCAATTTACCTGAACTTACGCCTAGGTAATTGTCTATTTATAATACAAGCAAAGTTTAACAGAAATAATGTCTGGGTTGAAACCGGAAACAATATTTGTGAGTTGAAAAAAAAATTGGTTGCATACGAAAACACGTCATAAACAAAAATACTTTGGTTCGGTACTTCCAATCTAGAAAATACAAAAACACATTCACAATGCACGATCATACACCAAAGAATACAATCAACTCACGATTTAGTTCCACTCAATTAATCGTTTGGCACAACAACCCATTGGTCGGAGGCACGTGGAACGAAATGAAAGGATTAATAGGATCCCTAGTGATCTCACATTCGATAATCTGCGTTGTGATGTTCAGTTAAGTTACGTGTTTGCTTTTTGCCTTCGTAATAATAGCTGAGGTAGGGCTAAAGCGCAAATTCATTTGATAGAGAATAGGATCGTGTAAATTAATTGTCCCTTTATCGTAATTATCATCGAGTATGTATTTTAAGCCTATTGTCTATTCATCTAAGAGTAGTTCTTGAAAATCTCGACAGTATATATTGTCAGTTTCTAAACTCTCCGTTATGGTAATAGGCTGTTCTCAACCAACAGTCACACAGCCCATAGGAAAGTGCCAGCCTGATGGCAAGAGGCTTGTACTCTCGAAATGCGGGTGATAATAATTTGACACTATAATTCGACAGATCCAACATAATTATTGAACACCCATCCCTTAAGGGCCTTTCAAATAAAATAATTACGTGATATTGCTTGCTTAGAGTACTATTCCTTCCGATAGTAAAGATCGCCAGGGCTGCTTAGAGATGAGAGCTGAGATTGGAGATATTGTTTATATTTCGAGGTTTATTTATTCTAAATGTTTGGGTTTTACTTTTTATGATGGCAAATGTTTGGGTTGGTTTTTAATATCATTTTATTATATCATTGGAACAATCCAAGGTCCCTTCGACATGACAACGCTTAAATCAAAATATTATTAGGTATTTTAAAGCCCTTTAGGCTAACCAACACGATTTATTTTCAACATTTTGTACGTTGTTTTTTGTGACAGGTTTTTTAAATTTATAAAATGTTTTTTGCAGAATAATATGTGTACGATAAATCCTACCTAAAGGTATGTAAATGTCCATAATGGTATTTTTATATACCACTTAGGTGGCAGACAAGCACACAACCCGACTACTGATACCGTCTGACGCAGATGATCACCGAGCACGGATGCTTCGGAAAGTATCTGCGTCGGATGCAGAAAGAGCCAACGTCCGAGTGCCATCACTGCGACGCGAGCGAGGACTCAGGTCCGCACACGCTCACCGAGTGTCCGGCGTGGGAGACGCCGAGGCGGGAGCTTGTGGCGGCCCTGGGAGTGAGGGTTCTCACGCTCTCCACCTTGCTCGCGGCGATGGTTCGCTGCGCGGATGCGTGGGCGGCCGGCGCCTCCTTCTGCGAGCAAGTAATGCTCGTGAAGGAGGAGGCGGGGCGGGAGCGGCAGCGGGAGCGACGAAGGATCGCTAGACAAGCTGCCCGCGCACGAAGGCAACTCGGGCGTCGGAGGTCGATGAACGACCTCCGCCCCCCATGAGCGCCGGCCTGGGGGTGACAGGTGAAGCCGCCTGTCACCCTTGCAGAAGCAGGCCGCGGCGGCGGCGCGCGTGGCGCGCCTCCCCGTTTCCGGGGACGAGTTGGGGACTCTGTGGTCCCCACACCCGAGAAGAGGGCCAGATCGTGAGAGATGGCCCTGGGTCGGCCGGGGTGCGAGGGATATGCCTGTCAACCTCACCTTCGGCAACCGAAACGACCCACAGGCGGCGTGAGTCGGTTCGAGTCCGACATAACCTCCTCCACCGGCTCCGGTGGGGAGGTATCCGTGGGGATTTTGCGCACGTAAAAAAAAAAAAAAAAAAAAAAAACCCGACTACTGAAAAGTCACGTAATTTTTTACTTGTCGGGTTTAGTTTTAAACTTATTTTTAGTTTGATTATTTTGGGGCTAGCAATAGGTATAATAATTTGTTGTTGATAGTACACACGACATTATCTTAAATTTATTTTTAGTACATTGCTTTATGACAGCTAGAGGGCGCCACAGTAGATTCAGTAACACATTATATAATCTATAACGAGCGGACGGTTAAGACACTTATAACGATACCTCATTTGTACAGTTCTTATAAGTGGTTAAGAAGTTATGAGGTAACAGATGAACCTGCAACAAACATATATACATAGCCTGTGTCAAAATCAAAACCCTCCTTTTAAAATAATTATATTTAAATAAACTCCAACGAATGAATGAATTTACACTTAAAAGAAGACTTGTTAGACAATTTCAACATAATTATTTTCTTTGAAAGACTTGCAGACAACGTGTATCATTGTAAATATCATTATAAAATGAGGGACTCCTTGGAAAGGAGCTGACGCTAAATAGATTCCGCAAAATAACTGTTCTTTGTGGAATTTTCTGGAATCTTTATGGAAATTGTTTGTAATAGGCCGTGTAATAAATTTTATTTTAATAGAACTGAGCCCCTATCTTGAAAAAATGGAAATGTAACTTCATTTTATTAAATGTTCTATATTTTTTAAAGTTGCGTGGTTATAATGGAGTCTTGATAATTTTCACATCCATCGGGATATTTTAGAGGATCTATTCAAATCTACTACCACTGGTTACTAGCCATTTTGCTTTTAAATTTGTACTTAAGTTCATTTAGATAGAAAATTGGAAAAAGTGCCACGAAATATTAAAATTAGGGATAGAGTATTAGTAATGATAAGAAATTTCTGAAGCTTCGATTTATTGGAAACGCTCAATTTTCTCAGTTCTTCCACAATAGAGGTTCTACGTGGACTAGGTTGAATGTTACTATACTAAATAATCTCCTGTATATAAGTACTGTTAAATGATGGCTTCGTGGAACTTGCTATACCTTACTTCAAAGATAAAATCTTATCTCGAAGTCTAAGTACGAGAGAAAATAACTTGCCAATTGTATATTTGAATAGATGAAAAGAAAAAACTGTAGAAGTCTTATTTTATGTGAAAACTGCGGCCTTGCCAATCATTGGAATTCTCTGAACTATTGGAGTGAGGGATGTAATGTCTTAGTTCTTTTACATTTTATCTTGAAGTGTTTTCTACTAAGTTATCATTACTTTATATCATTTGTTTAAGTTTTAAACAAATAACATAAAAGTTTCTTAATCTAGAGATCTTGAGCTCAATTCGGAAGAATTAAAAGAAAGAAGAAGAAAAATTAAAGAATATAAAATAAATACCACAGGATGATAAAGTGGTTCAAATTCAGCTTACAGGGTTTGTCATTTCTATGATTAAGAATACATTATTATGCAGAACTATGCATGGTAATGCAGAATTATGCACATTCAACTATGAACTCTAAATTGATGGTGTAGACTGTTGAAGACTAATTATGCTAAGTGAAGTCTTCTACACCATCAATTTAGAGTTCACAATTGAATGTGCATAATTCTGTATTACCATGTCGGTTTTCTTAAGACCATCGATTTCTAAACTAGCATAACAAACATAGCAATTTAAAGAAAACCGTTCAAAAATATATCTATTCTTCTACCTAAAATTTAAAGTTATATGCTGGACAGCGTTATTTAAATTCTTTGTCGGAAATCTCACAAGTCATAACTCATTTTAAGCTAAAAAACTTTGGAGCCGTGGTTTGTGTCGCAATTCTGCTCGAGCGAGCGCTTGTGACATCTTCGAATGAGATTATTCGGGAATTGTATTTGGAAATGTTTGTCGTATATCGTATATCAAACTTTAAATGTGCTCGTATTTGAAATAATGGTAGTGATACTTAACGTTTGTTTTCATACGGAATAAAAATTACGGAAGGAATTTATCTCGATGATATTTTCTAGCACTGAACAGCGGGTCTAAAAGGCCGATTCTGCCAAAAACGAGTAACTTAATGAATTGCCTGTAGATCTCGATCGATTCCTTTAAAATTTGTAAAATGATCACTTATCCTGAGCAGAATTACTAAAATTCGCTTACTAAGCAGATTCTAATTTCGTGTAAATGTTGACGCATGCCAAAAATAAGGATCGCGTTGAAACGAGTATTTTTCTGTGCTTACTGTTTTTACAAACTAAGTACGTTCATTTGTAGAATATGTGTTATTAAAACAATAAAACGATGAAATAGATGAAATTTCAAATACTCACCATAGAATTATCGAAAATAAAATTATAAAAACGAAATCAAAGTATAAGTGTTCCCATTATCTGTTAGCGTTTAGCAGCTTGGCTTTAGTATTATCTGTGGTATTATGTTGTCTATGATGTACTCTCGCGCTTGACATTTAATTACTCTATATGTATTCGCTAGATGGCCCAGCTCCTATGAATAATGGTTTCAGTTAAGTAAATCTAGGCTAATAGGCTAATAGGCTAATAGGCTAATTTGTGGACAAAACATAATACAAAACGTTTTTTCTTCTTGAAATTAAGACTTATTTTCTTTTTCATTTTTTAAATAAGCAAAAGTGTAGTGATGAGAATTGAGAGAGGAATGTTGAGATGGTTTGGTCATGTTGAGAGAATGAATGAAAGAAGACTAACGAAACAGGTGTATGAGGCGAGTGTGGATGGTACCGTCGGAAGGGGAAGACCTAGGCGCACATACCTGGACCAAATCGGGGAAGTTTTAGAAAAGGGGCAGGTCAGGAGTACTCTAAACCGACGAGCATGCATGAAGAATGTAATGAGAGTGAATGAAGCGAGAGTAGTATGTCAGGATCGTAGCAAATGGAGATCAGGCGTGATTTTATGTATGTATGTAAATAAGCAAAAGGAATTGAAGATGTTGCTGCTTTCGAATTTGCTAACTGACATCAAAGCAATTCATAGTTTGTGAATCATTTTACGGACTCCATACCAATTGACGTGTCCTATATAAAAAAAAAAAAAAAAAAAAAACTGTCAACTATTTGAATTGTCAAATTATTTCATATCAGTGTGTGACCTTTTTATGATTTTCAATATGACTCATATTATTATCCTAATACGATTCCATCAAAGTGACCTTTTTAGCGCAGTACAGTCCATCTTATATTAAGTGGTCTAAGTGAAAGATTCGGATAAACTAAATTATATTAATGTGGGCTGCTACAGAAAATATTACAGGCAATTCGCACCCATTTTTCTTAGTATGAGAGCGTTTTCCCGTTATCCGATCCGATATCGATGTTGGCTACGATATCCGTTATCCGATAGCCGATAGGAAGTAAAATGTATGAAATATGTACCTGTCTTTGACATTGTCCGGCCCGAAATCGGATATCGGAGCAGACACCGCTATGTTCACCCGATATCAGATATTAATATAAATCAGTCACCACAAATAAAGAAAAAAGAGTGTCAGTTGAGCTTATGGTAAAAAAAAATCAGTCTGTGCTATCGAGCAAATGGACGTATCCTTGGCGTATCGGATCGATTTTTTCGAGTATGTGTGAAAATAGCACAAGGTGTCGACTATCGTATATCGGCTATCGTCGTCCGATACCAATATCGGATCGGATAATGTAAAAACGGCCTTAAAGTCAACGGAACATTTACCACGTATGTGTGTTCCCGGCGGTGAGTAGGGTAGCCAGAGCTCACTGGAGAATTTTTGTGCTGTAAGTGGGAAGACCAATGGCTTGTTCTGATTTTGTGTTCTGCACTAACGGCACAGAAACTTTCTGTTCTTTCAGGGTCGGCAGCACGGGTGCGACTCCCCTGGTGTTATACACGCTCATAGGTCACGGTAACCACTTTCTATAAGATAGGCCATGTGCTTGTCTGCCACTTAAGTTGTTGTTTAATGCCTACAAAGGTACATTAAAACAATACAGTGGCAAATATCCCATTGACTAATTGGAGCTTAAGACATATTTAAGATACTGGTACAGTTGCGTATAAATGTGGTCCATAATAATTAGGTATGTGGACCACATTTATACGCAACTGTACCAGTACATATTGTGTACATAGAAAATGTAATAGAAATGATTGTACTAATAAGAAATAGTAAATAATATATTTATCTATTACATAACATAAACTCACGCCTATATCCCCGAAGGGGTAGGCCGAGGTGCTAGCCCTAGTGGTATGGGTAATGAACTGCTAAGACGAGGTCTCGGGTTTGATCCCAGGTTTTACCATGGCACACACCAATGACTTTTCGATGCTTTTCGAAGTTATGTGTGTTATGTGTGTATTTATCGCAGGTTAGTAAGTGCTCGGTTAATGGCAATAGGCTCGCCACCTTGGGACCTAAACATAAACTGGTGAAATTTGGATAAATATAACGATACAAGCGAGATGTTAAGATGTTTCTTCTACGTAGTTATGAGCAAAAACAATTAACTATGGATGTACCCGAGATAACTTGGACGAAATGGGGTCACTGCAGAATGTGCAGGCGTCTTCTTTAAAACTATATTTCTGTAATATACTGTTAAAGTTTTATTATAATTTCTATCTAGAAGGCGACGTAATTTAGCCTTTTAATAATTGATAATGGGTTTTGTGTCAGTATTATGTTGGGTTTATATTTTATACCAAGCGGTTGCAAGTGGTCTCGTTCCCGTGACCTACATCTATTTCTGGTTTAAAAATACATCAACCATTCATATAGATATTTATTGTTATAATATTAATAACAAATTTATTTATTTATTGCCGTGTGGTTCCCGGCAGAGTAGAATTTGGACCACCCCATCTCTTCCTATGCGGTGTCGTACAAGGTGACTAAAGGATAGGACTGTTTAACATCAGACAGATATATACAGCCCAGAATCAGCCTCAGATGCATGGCATGAGTCAACAAATAGTGCCCAGAAGACGGCAATAGGCTCACCCCCTATTACGTGGGACCGAATATAATGATTGGCGAAATATGGATGTTAATTCACCTCTGCTTAACCCTCCGGGGATAAAGGCGTGATTATATGTATGTTCGTATGGATTTTAATTTATTTTCATACCACAGTGTACGGCATAAGCGATAATTTATTACATTCTAGTAAGTAGTAAGTATATTTCTATAACTAATATTACAGTGTATATTATAATGTGTGTAAAATATCATGATATCGCAAATAAAGTACACTAGAGTCGCCATTGCTGGAGTGGACACGTTCTGCGATATCTATACGGCTACCTGGGTAACATAGGCATAGTTAGTGAACAAACGCATGTGCACTAACTAGCCAAATAAAAAATGATAATTATAGAACTTTTCAACTAATGATCTAGGATTGGTTGATAAGTCACTGCCGCGCTCCGTGACCCCCGCTAAAGTGGCCCAAAATCGCATTATGTGCATTTTGAGTACGATGTGATCCAGTTTGCACAGCATTATAACAAATGTATGTGAAAGTTTTTGGCTATTTGAAAATGACCCTATGAAAATATAAACGAACCAGAAACTATAAAAACGACAATCGCGTTCACTATAATCACAATAAACAGCAAGGCCTGGAATTTATTACCAGCTCACGTGTTTCCTTCCTCCTATAGTCCCGGGTCCTTTAATCGGGGCTTGAAAAAGCATATGATGAGGTCGTCAAGCTGAGTGTCACCATTGCAACATGAAATATGTATGTAATGGTGCCCCTTTTTTTGAGACTTTGGCTTTAGCTTACCATCAGGCGAGGTGAAGTCTAAATAACGTGTACTATATATAAAAAAAACTGCAACAACGTAGCGGTAAGCATGAGGCGGGTTGTAGTTAATTCGATGTCGTAAATATTGAAAAAAAAAAACGCATTTGGAGCTATCTTCAGTGATTGCCAATAGAAGTGAAAACAAAGTATCTAACTCGTGATACGTTTGGTAGCAACCCAAGCATTTGATGACCATGACGCGAATTCAATGTTTGTTCACCCAAAAAGTGCTCAACGCACCTAAGGAAGTTTTCATTACAAAAATATTAATATTTATATGCAAGAAATGCTGTTACACTATTTTACAGTTTGTTGTAGTACTTCCATAAAATATACAGGCTGCAACGCTTAAAAGATTCATACAACTAGTAATTCATGCATTAAAAATTTTGAGACCGCATCGTCGTTTCGGTGTTCAATACCAATATTCACGATAAGTCCATCTTAGTGCCGCCTTTCCTGTTCAGGATTCCATTTAAATGTACATAAATTATGCTGGATTGCGGAGACCTGCCTCTATAACATCTCTGTACCTATCTTTTTGAAATAAAATGTTTTCTAGAACATTATTCAAATGTTTGTAACGGACTTCCACTTTAGATACTTTTGCTCTTCGTTGTGAAATTTTGACAGAAGTTTATTCATACAAATTTTAAAGCATATTACACGAATTATTGGCAAAGGTTGAAGCAAAAACTTGTTTGTTATTTACACAATTATAATGGAGACTGCAAGCGCAGGTTTGTAAGAAGCCGTACCGTCGGTGCGTATTGAAAACTATTACGATTAATAATGTGGAAGATTCATCAATCCAATTAGTCTATGATGAACCATTCCGTAGGAACAATGGGGGTCATGCAACAACAGGTATAAAGGCTTAATATGAACACTTACCGCGCGCTGCTTTCTTAAAAGTTAGATGCTGGTCGCCAGCATCTGCTCCAGGAGTAAGGATTCGTAACGTATTCACTAGTAGCAATTGTTTGAGTCACTTTCCAACTTTCACTAAGACCAAGGCGAAATTGGTCTGTACGAAATGTTGCGCGCGCCGTACTTCATCAATCTCAAGTGATCGATCTACCCACATATCATGTGATGACAGGTACCCCCAAATTCACTAATATATATCCAGCTAAACACTAATATATACCCACTAATAATAATAATAACCTCGCAGGGGCAGCTTGTATTTTTTTTTTTTTTTTATTTTTATATACGACACGCCAACTTGACCTCACCTCGCCTGATGGTAAGCTAAAGGCAAAGTCTCAGGAAAGAGGGTCACCATTACAGACACTAAGTGCTACAATGGTGGCACTCAGCTTGGCGGCCTCATCAGATGCTTTTTCACGCCCCGCTTAAAGGCCCCGGGACTGTAGGAAGAAGGAAACACGTGTGCTGGTAATGAATTCCAGGTCTTGGTGGTGCGGCAAAGAAAAGAGTCTCCGAACCGCTTGGTTCTTGCTCGTATATTCTGCACAGTGTGAGGGTGACATCTAAGGCCTGCACGTGTTGTCCTATGTAGGAAAGGAGATGGTGGGATTAGTTGGAAGAGCTCGTCAGAACACTCACCGTGGTAGAGACGGTAAAATACAGCCAAGGAAGCAATATCTCTACGCATCTGCAAAGGCTCGAGGGTGTTCGTGACCTCAGGGTTCCCAATAATTCGGACCGCGCGTCGCTGCAACCTGTCGAGAGCATCTAGTAGGTATTTCGCGGAGCCATCCCAGAGATGCGAGCAGTATTCCACGCAGGAGCGAATTTGTGTCTTATAGAGAAGACACCGCTGCTCCGGCGCGAAAAAACGTCTCACTTTGTTTAGGAGTCCGAGTTTCCGCGAGGCTGTTTTGATGATGCTCTCGATGTAATTTCTGTAATTCAGTTTGCAGCGAATATCCATGCCTAGGATATAGAGATTGTCCTGCAGTGGAAGTGGCGTGCTCTGAAGAGTGGGAAGGGGAAGGAGAGAAGATACCTTTGCTGTGAACGCACAAGCCTGCGTCTTCTTGGCATTGAACTCGACCATGTTCTCGGAGCCCCATTGAGAAATGTGATTCAAGATCCGGTCCAGTTCAGTGACAAGAAGCTGTCTTTTTTCCACGATATCAGACTGTTTGGCCGCAGGTTGTCCGTGATAACTCCCGTGTACGGTGCTATCGTCTGCATAGCAAAGTATGCTGCCGGTGGACAGCATGTCGTTGATATGCAGAAGAAAGAGAGTGGGAGATAATACAGACCCCTGCGGTACGCCAGCATTTATTTGCAAGAACTCCGAAGCCCGTCCATCACAGAGGACGCGGATACGGCGCTCCTGCAGGAAACTAGCAATCCAGTTGCACAGTCTAGGAGGCAGACCAAAGGCTGGTAGCTTGGAGAGAAGCGATTTGTGCCAGACTCTATCGAAAGCTTTGGCGATATCAAGACTAATTGCCAGTGACTCGCCGTGCTTGTCCATAGCCTCACCCCAAAGATGGGTAACGTATGCTAGAAGATCACCCGTTGACCGTTTCGGCCTGAAGCCATATTGCCGGTCATTAATTAAGGAGTGATCCTCTAGGTGACGCATGAGCTGTTTGTTAATGATGTGCTCGAAGACCTTGCACAGCACTGAGGTGACGGCTATGGGTCGATAGTTGGCTGGCTCTGAGCGATCCCCCTTCTTGGGGATCGGCTGTACATTCGCCTCTTTCCAAGCCGAAGGCACTGTACCCGAGCTGTAGGACAGTCGGTACAGCCGCGTAAGCATCGGAGACAACTCCGCTGCACATTTTTGTAAGACCACCGCTGGAATACCATCCGGGCCACTGGCTTTCCGGACATCGAGTGATTGAAGCACCGCACGAACATCGCATTGCCTGATACGTATTTCAGGCATTACGTGGTCACCATTGGGTAGTGTCGGCGGCTGTATACCGTAATCATCGACTCGGGAATTGGCCGCAAAGAGATTTACTAGCATATTGGCTTTCTCTTGCGGTCCATGGGCCAGGGATCCATCAGGGTAGCGCAGCGGTGGCAGCGAAGGCTGACAGAAGTTGGCCTGCACGGCTTTGGCCAGTCGCCAGTATCCACGGCTGCCCGTGGGATGTGCCACTAGCTCTTGACCAAGCCGCGCAATGCGCAGGGCATCCGCTTTGACGTAAGCCCTCTTGCAGACCTTTGTGGCTCTGTTGTACGCCGCCTTGAAGTGGCTCACATTGGGATCGTGCGTGGCACGCGCCCTTACCCAAGCGCGATACGCGGACTGCTTTTGATCAACAGCCCCCGCACACTCGCGCCCGAACCAAGGGCGCACTCCTCGGGCACCGGTGACATCAGTGTACGGAATATAGTATTCCATACCCAGACCGATCTCACCGGCAACAGCAGTAGCACTATCCGAGGGTTTCTTACCTTCAAAGCAGCGTTCAACCCACGGGATGGACGCAAAATAGTTGCGCAGCCCATCCCAATCTGCTGACGAGTAGTGCCAGAGACGCCGCTTCCCCTGCACGGGTCGTGAAGGCGCTATAATTGGCACCTTGGAGCAGACCAGACAGTGGTCGGAATTGCCTAAAGCGGCTTGTACCGAAACACTGTACAGGTCTGGGTGACTCGTCAGCAGAAGGTCTAGCAGAGAGGGTGCTAGGCCCGACCTTCTTGGTATTCTAGTGACCTCGTGTACCAATTGGGTCAGGCCATGCGCCAGAGCAAATGCATGGGCGGCTCTTCCCGCATGGTCTGTTTTGGAGGAGCCCAACCAGGTTTCGTGGTGGGCGTTAAAGTCCCCCAAAAATACCACTTCGGCGTTCGGAAACCGTTCCTGCGCATCATCTGCCGCCTGACTCAGATATTCAAAGAGTCGAGTTGTCTCAGCATCTCCTGTATGGGAACGGTAGAGGCACACATAGATCTGACTCGTAGAGCCATGGTCTACGTGTACCCATAGGGTTGAAAAGGATGGGTCCTCAAGGCAGCGCAAACGGCGACAACAAACATCCGCCCTGACAAACACGCACACCCCGGCTTTTGCACGGAAATTTTCCTCGATAACATAGCCGGGGTAAAGCAAGTAGGTCGTGTCATCAGGGCGGCCTATTTGTGTCTCCGTGAGAAAGAGCATATCTGGTTTCGCCGTCTCAAGGTGTTGGTGGACGGCGTTGAGGTTCGCATGGAGTCCACAGATGTTAGTGGACTCCACCTCAAATAGCGAGCTTGTGGGAGTCTGTAGAGCCGCTGTGTTGCCCAATACTCTTAAATGCGCTGCCATGATGAAAAGGAGAAAAGGGCGTGAAAAAAAGAGGTGATTGTCGTCGCAGCACCGCGTGACAAAGTGCGGGATATTGGTTTTGTCTATGATTATGAGGCATGGCGTGAGCCGACACGCCGTACGGAAGGGCCCCCGTACCCCCCCGAATATGGTCGCCTGGCCCCCACTTCCGGTCACCAACCGGCACGACGAGCCATACCGGGATTATGCGCGGTCTGGTGAGGCAGCCTTCCAGGGTGGTTAGTCCCAGTTGGGCCTCTGTACTATACCGCGGGCGGCCAGCGGCACCACCGTTTCTACGGGTCTCCCTGACCGGCGCGTCGCCCCGCACCATCCTCACTAGACTACGCCAAGACCCACTGGTCCCACTAGTGCTGCGACCACCATCACCCCTACCCGGCTATGCATTTGCTGATCCCTGAACGCAATCCAACCGAAATTGAATTACTATGAAGGGTTTTTCGCAATATTGCACGGTGGTACCAACCCGGTCGAAATTTGTGACAAATTTGTGCCGTCAAATCTCTACCACCAGTAAGCTTGTGGCGAGCTGTTGGTGCGTGGCGACACCACGTACCCCGATTCTCCCGAGGAATAGGATTTATTCCCCCTCACCTTGTGTGCTTGCCTTTATTTTTAATTTTTTTTTTTTTTTAATGGGGCCCATGCAATGAGTTGGCAAGTCACCACCTGCCTTTTTACAATTTTGAGACTTATTGTCACGGCAGGCGTCCGTTAGTCTCCCCCCATAGCCCATTCACCAGTCCATCCAATTCTCAATCCCATAGCCCATAATTTAGTTTACATCGCGGCCACAGCACCGCACAACAATAGTCTCGGGGACCATCTCCCGGTGTATCATATTGTGCGCTCGGGGATGATATCCGCCATGTGTATGTGTATTCCTAGCATATTAAATTCTCATAAAAGGACCTTTACGTCTTGGATTCGGCCCAACGCACGCCTTCCAAAGGCCCGGGACTCCATAGTCCCGAGAGTCAAGGTACTGATAAACAATAATAATAATAATAATAGCCTTTATTTTCAGACAGTGTAACATTTAACATTTTCTCTGCTTTACAATATGTACTTATGATTCTATCCGTGTGCCACAATTGACAAGGGCCTCCTCCAACCTTTTCCATTCCACCCTGTCCACAGCCGTCCTCATCCATGTACTACCTGCTACGGCTTTAATGTCGTCCACCCATCTTCTGAGTGGTCTACCCCTTTTCCTCTTGTTATAACTCGTGAACCAGTTCATTATTGCCTTTGACCACTTCTCCCTACCTCTAATTGTATGGCCTGACCACCACTTTAACTTTTGAATTGTTGTTGTTTCATTATTTGTTTTTGTATGTTTCTTTATACTTTCTATTCTTATTCGATCGAATAGCTTTTTGCCCATCATACTCCTTTCCATGGAATTTTGGCAAGTTTCTAGTTTTTTGATGTTGGCTTTCGTGAGTGCCCAGGTTTGGCAACCATAAGTGAGAACTGGTAGTATGCTGGTGTTGAAGAGCTTCCGTTTGATGTTTATGTTAATGTCCCTATTTTTCATCACTTCCTGAAGACTCCATTACGTGTGCATCATTCACCTTGTTAGAGGTAAAATTCCACCTAAATGGTGTGCAGCTCATTTGCTCACAAACACTTTGTGCAAAACACCAACAATAATATATATTACTAGCTGTCCCGGCAAACGTTGTTTTGCCATATAATGTTAAGGGTGGACAACCCTTAACATTTAGGGGGATGATAAATAAATGTTGTCCGATTCTCAGACCTACCCAATATGCACACAAAATTTAATGAGAATCGGTCAAGCCGTTTCGGAGGAGTTTAACCACAAACACCGCGACACGAGAATTTTATACATATATAAGATATACAGTACACGTACTAAGCTGGAAGCGCATTTGGCTTCCGTCTCCACTGGTAAGGCTGTGCGTAACTTTTGGAAAAGCACATTTCAGCATACTTGTGCACGAACATATTCACTGAGCAGAAAGTTCAGTTTGTACGCGTCGACGCGAGGTCACTGCAAATACATGTGCGCGCACAAAAGTGTATAGATGTGTGCAAACATTATTTTGCTAGAATGATCGCGCACAATTTGTTATTGTTTGCTTGAGTGAGTCGATCAGAATAAGCATTTATGTCGCACACTGTGCATTGCAGTGCCGCACAGTTCAGCACACTGGTGGAATTTTATCATTACAAAACCACGACCCCACATCTCTACTAGAGATGTGTCTATTTATAATATATATTAACCTTAATAATATTAACCTTAATATTTTCAAAAAACTATCTGATGTACACAACTTTAATACGAGAAATAAAGATAAACTAGTTGTACCAAAACTTAGGCTTCACAAGGTTGGTGATTCATTTGTAGGCAGCTGCATAAAAATATTTAATAAAATTCCTCATAACTTGATTAATATGCCAATAAATAAATTTAAAATAGAAGTGAAAAAAACTTTAATGAGTAAAGGTTACTATAAAGTGGATGAGTACCTTAATGATGTTAATGCGTGGTCAACATAAGTCTCTTGCTTGCTCGCACAAAATAAATTGTAAACAAAACAAATTTATAAAAGAAAAATAAACTAGTTCTAATGTAGTTCGCTGAGTTTCTTGCTGGTATCTTCTCAGTAGAACTAATCTACCGAACCAGCGAAAGAATCATTTTCCAATGGTTTATTTTTAATAATTTAATATTTTTATATTATTTCTTGACATACATATTTGTAAAATTTTGACGTTCATATGTGCTCTTTATGTGCCTAAACTGAATAAATGAAATTGATTCTTTGATTCTTCTTTGATTTAATATTTCAACTGGTTCTCAATGCAATGAGTGTTAGTTCATTCTTTTCGCTGTATTCATGTGTGGACTTCAGCCTGCGGTATTAAACGCATTGTTGGATTTTGTTTGTCTTTTTTTATATTAAAAAAAGATATCCATATAAATACGAAAAAGCCTTTTACTTTGTTGTAAAAAAGATTTTTTTATTTTTTTTGTTTTATGGTGATTCCAACGATTCCGCCAACGACTCATTAAAGGTTTATAAAATTTATTAATAGCGAGACACCAATATTTACTTTAAAAATTTGGTTCAATGAACTGTGTATAATGTAGTATTCTTTTAATCTCTTTAACTAAAGTAAATATTGCTACTGCCCTGCTGTTCCCTTTTTTTATACCACTAAGGTGGCAGACTGATGGAGAGTGGTTACCGTGGCCTATGGACGTGTGTAACACCAGAGAAGCCACACTCGCGCTGCCGACCCTGTAAGCACAGAGTTTCTATGCCGTCAGTGTAGAGGACAAAGCAGAACAAGCCTTTAGTCATCCCACTGACAGCACAAATTCTCCAGTGAGCTCTAGTTGCCATCCCTTTTAATGTAACTACTAAACTTAACTAAACGAAAGCTAAAAGCAAACTGTCCCTAATCACCGCCGCTTGGAGCAGTTCCTAATCAGCATTACTATGGCTACATAGCTGCGCTCACATAATCTGATGCCGCAGTCTAATGGCATTAGTTATTGATAACGCCAACAGGGTAACTGGCACACTGCCATGGGCACAGGCTATGTTTGTTCTGCGAAGGTTTGTGGTATACCTACAGTCGGCGCGCATCGTTCTCAGTAAATGGATAGGTTATTGAATTAGGGTTACCGTGTTCAGTCTAATTCAATAATCTACCTATTTGTTCAGGGATATTGGTTTATTTAGATATAATTATATGCTCACCCACTATTACGTGAGGCCGAATACAATGATTGGTGAATTATGGGTGTTATTCCACATTTGTCTATCCTTCTAGGGATAAAGGCGTGATTATATGTATGTATGTAAAAATAAATTCAATCTATACTTCATATAGTAAAGCTGAATAGTTTGTTTGTTTAGTTGAACGCACTAATCTCATAAACTACTGCTACGAATTGAAAAATACTTGTATTATGAACAGTCGGTTTATCAAAGAAGGAAATAGGCAATATGTCATCATGCTACTACTCAAGGGAGCAGAGTAGTATTCATAAATATCAATATATTTGGTCAGCAGTGTGATGCCCCTGGTGTTACACGTCCATAGACCACGGTAGCCACTTTCCATCAAGCGGGCCATGTGCTTGTCTCCCACCTAAGTGGTATAAAATCAGTAAATTCCCATATATTACTTGAAAATTAATAAATGGCGGGTATATTGGCTTAAAGGGATGATACGAGGTTTCGAAATATGCCACGGGCGAACCTGGGGCGAGTCGACTAGTTAATTATATATGTATGTGAAATTTTCTGAAGATATTAGTTGTAAACACACTCAAACGGCTGGGAAAAGATAATGGTTGGAAATGACACAAAAGCTACCTTTTATTCCTGAATTCCCATAGTTTGTGAACTCAGGAGCGAGACCAGAATTTGACGCGGGTGGAGCTACTGACTAGTTTATACTATTATCAGGAATAGGATCACATCACTAACGAGACTTGTTTGGTTTTAATATTTTTATATGAGAATTAGGTGACAAGGCACGTCCTCTTTATTTCAAAGTCTGACATAATATGGTGATCAAAAGAACAAACGACAGGTCTGTACACAATGGCGGCGAAATATTTTCACGTTCAGCTAACAGGAAACAAATTGGTTATTGTTACTGATCGCTCAAGTGAAAACACTTGGACTCACTAGTGGAAGTACACGTCACATTAACTTCGTGTCTCATAATCATTCTTTGAGCTTTCTCCCAAATATGTTAAGGCCAGCTTTCCAGTTCAACTGAGATGCGGCTGAACTTGAATATTTTCCGTGAAGTGACTGCCATAGCTCATATTCTCAACTGATCTGGCACAATAATCACAGTAGTACGACTGGGGAAGTACCTTCACCCTACAGAATACCACGGCTATAATAACCTCGTGTTGTGTTCCCGGCGGTGAGTAGGGTAGCCAGAGCTCACTGGATAGTGTTTTGATGTCAGTGAGAAGACTAAAGGCTTGTCCTGATAGTGTCTTCTGAACTGACGGCACAGAAACTCTCCGTTCTTACAGGGTCGGTAGCACGGGTGTGATTCTTCTATGTTGCAGACGCGTGCAACGGTCATATGTCGCGATAGCCACCTTCCATTAGGTGGGTCGTATGCTTGTCGGCCACTTAAGTTGTACAGAAAAAATTAGGTAGGTTAGGTGAACCCCAGAGTCCGCCTTCTAGCCTTTGCGACGTCGAGCTAGGACTTCAGATAGGTATGAGAATTAAAACAACTAATTGCAAAGAAATAATTGTGAATGCATATTTGTCAAGAGTTATAAAATTGATATCCAGGCATCAGTTTCTCAAACGGCGACTTTAGTTATAATGATGGAGAGTAATGGAAACCTACCTTTTCTAGGTACAAAAAAGGGTTAAGTTCAAATCAAATCAAATCAAATCAAATCAAATCAAAATTTATTTTATAATCGTTGTACAGTATTTTACATGGTTCTTAATTTATCGTGCGTTATTACATTGTGGGTAGGTATATAAGGTATGTATAGTATATATTTGTGCAGTTAATTGTCTTACAGAGATCTTTACTTAGAGATATTTATCTAATCTGTGCCTGAACTAGGTAGTCCTGTGCTTCAGGCGTCAAGTGCAGATTAACAATATTTCATAAATACTATTACAGATCCAGTCAATTTACCAAGAATGCTAATGCTAGGGTGATTCACTACTTCTAACTAAAGTTATGTCTTAATTATGCAACTTAACAGTAATTATCTATTTTAAAACAGACAATAACTCCTCTGTGTCATCGTAGGACAATCTTTGGAGGACATTCTTTACGACTCGTTTACAACACGCATAATTTAAAGAATAAATGCTTGTTATAGCGTTTATCCTTTTGTACAGAAGTGGTCCTAAAAACAAGTAAAAATTGCCAGTGTACTCGTGTTTTATAGCAATTCTTTCAGTGCAAACAATATCTTTCCGCCTTTTGTTAGTAATTTCGGTGCTATAGGGAAGTGCTGCGTGCTGTTTTAGTACTGTGCTTAGTATAAATAGCTGACGGACTGTTAGTAAATCGCAGGATTTGTATAGGAGGTCGGTGGGCGATAAGAAAGAGCGGAACGTTGCCACCTTCAGGATCGCTCTCTGAGCTCGCTCGACCGGCAGTAGCAATGTCTTGCCCACTCCCCCCCAAGATGTTATGCAATATGTTAATATTGACTGGCGAAGGGCATAGTAAACTTGTTTAATAACTTTTGGTTCATTGATATGTCTTATTTTTTTGAACACAAATATCAATTTCCGTAGTCGATTAATTAGTGTTCTTTAAACGAAAGTGTTTCATCTATTATAATACCTAGATATTTTATCTTTTCTGTTATAGTTATAACCGTGCAAGTACACTTGTTACTCTTATTGTTAGCTTCTCTACAGTGGTGCGCGTACAGTAAGTGGTTGGATTGTATTGCAGACGGTCTTTTGCGCATCGTAGTTTGTGTATGCTTAAAAACTCGACAATCCCGGACACGATTTGACTTAAAGACTTTTTCTATTTCTAACCCGACAACGTCGAAGCCAAAGGAGGGTTATGATTTTAACAGACTATGTATGTATGTAGTTTCATATGTTCCCTCATAGCTCATCAACTACTTTTTAGAATTAGATAAATGAGGTATTTATTAGAAGCGTCTTGGTCGCTCGCTGATTATAGGCTGATGATGTGTCATTAAATCTATTGTAAAAAATAAAATTGATATAGATATACCGAGTTTGGTATCAACTTTTAGGGCTTAATTAGCACATTCCAAATATGTATAAATTATAGCTGTTCTTTACCACAAAATAACATAAATAAAAATTTGAAACTGAAACCCGACTACTGAAAAATCACGCTATAAAAAGTATTAAACAAGACAATATCAAGAATAGCCGTCGTAAGCCACTTTTCCCAAGAATGTATTGTTTTGTTAGACTAAGTGGCATGCGAACACGGTTTTTGTTTTTCATTGTAAGTTAGTTATAGAACTTTTTAGAAATTATCGGTGAATCCGGGCTCCAAGCTACCAGTATGCCATAATTAATTTTAAAAACCCCAAATAGAAATACTTTCTTTTCCTATGACACTACTAATAATAATAAGCCCTTTATTCAGACCAACTTAAAATCTATTTACAAAGTATTATGAACTATTTTATTTTGTTAAACTAATCTTAGTCTATTTTCTAATATTTCCTAACTTTTAGTAGGTCTGTTTGCCAATCGGCAAAGGCCTCCTCCAACCTTTTCCATTCTCGCCGTTCTTGAGCCACCCTATTCCAGGTTACACCTGCTACTTGTCGGATGTCATCATCCCATTTTTTCTCTGGTCTACCTCTTTTTCTTTTACTTTCTCTAGGGTACCATCTTGTGACAATTTTGCTCCATTTCTCTTCGCCTCTTATCATATGCCCTGCCCACCGCCATTTGAGTCTTCTGATTTTGGATATTATATCTATAACATTTGTCTTTTTCCTGATGGTATGGTTTTTTACTCGGTCCGATTTTTTTACGTTCAGCATACTCCTTTCCATGGCATGTTGGCAGGTTTCCAGTTTTCTTGTCGTATTTTGTGTTAGAGCCCATGTTTGGCTGCCATACGTTAAGACTGGTAGTACGCAGGTGTTGAACAATTTTGTCTTTAAATTGATGTGAAGTGTCTTGTCCTTCATAATCTCCTTCAGACTCCAGTATCTCTTCCAGCTATTTATTATTCTTCTCTCCACTTCCTTACATATGGGGTTCTCTTGTGTTATTAGCTGTCCTAGATATACGTATTCGTCCGTGTATTCGATTTGGTTATTACCTAGATGTATGATGGATTTCTTCCCGTTTGTCATAACCTTTGTTTTCTCCGGGTTCAACTTTAAGCCTGTCTTCTCGCTTTCATTTGCTAGTTCGTATATCATTTGTTGTATGTTTTCCGGTGTTTCAGCAAACAACACAATATCATCTGCAAACCTCAAGTGTGTGAGAGAGGTACCGTCGACATTGATTCCAAGATTTTCCCAGTTAAGACCCCTAAAGATTGTTTCGAGAACCGCTGAAAATAGTTTTGGGGATAGTGGGTCGCCTTGTCTAACACCTCTTTGTATTCTAAATGGGTTTCCTTTCTTTTCTAGTTGTATTTTCGCAGTACTGTGGCTGTAAACATTTTTTATTAGCCGGATATATTTTTGTTCGATTCCTTGTTCTTTCAGGGACTTCCATATGTTTTCGTGATATAAAGAGTCGAATGCTTTGGTGTAGTCGATGAAAGCGATGTAGTACTGGCGCTGGTAGGCTTTGTACTTGTCTAAGACCTGGCGGACTACATGAATGTGGTCGATCACCGAGAATCCTTTCCGAAAACCTGCCTGCTCGATGGGTTGGTGTTCGTCCAGGGTTCCTTCGATCCGTTTTAAAAGTGTCTTTGCGAATATCTTATAGATATTAGACATGAGACTGATTGGGCGAAAATTCCGGATGTCGTGTTTGTCCCCTTTTTTATATAGAAGGATAATGTTTGATTCCGTCCATTGCCGTGGTATAGTTTCTGTCTCTAAGATATTGTTAAACATTTCCGTGAGGATCGGTGTGATAACCTGCGTATTTTGTACTAAAATCTCATTGTTTATACCATCGGGTCCTGGTGCTTTGTCTTTCCGTTGTGTGTCTATTGCTCTCTCTACTTCTGCGTGTAGGAATTTGGGAGTAGCTGAGGTCTCTTCTAAATTTGTTTCTTCAGATGAGGTGTGGTTGTATGCATACAGTTCCTTGTAATAGGATGTTGCAATATCCAATATATCTTTTCTACCGTGGTTCCAGTCTCCTCTTTTGTTTCTCATTTTTACTACCCAGTCTATAGATTTTGTTAATTCTTTATATGCTTTTCTGACTCCACCCGTTTTTATTACATGTCTTTCGATGATCTCCATTCTATTTCTATTCCTATCTAATCTTAAGTTTTTCTTTATTTTTTTGTTAATTTCAGTTAGTTGTTTCCTTCTATCTTTTGAGACTTTTGAGTGAATTAAATGGCGCCTTTGTTCTAGTAACTGTATAGTGGTGGTTGTAAGCCATTGTTTGTGTTCTCTAGTGGTATTTGCAGCGAGTTTTGTTTCAGTTTTAATAATATTTTCCATCCAGTTGTATTTTTCTTGTATGGTTAGGTTATGTGTGTTTTCGCTATAGTTTGCGAGTTTGTCTTCCAGTCTAATTCTTAGTTGTTCCATTTGGTGGTTTCCGAGCTTTAGGTTTGGTGGTTCTTGTCTTGGTCTAGGTTTACTTGGTTGTGTTGTTTTTAATTCTGCTCTAATCAGTCTATGGTTGGTGTTGAAGTTGAATTGGTTGATAATGTTGAAGTTGCTGAAGTAGCTGGTTTTGTTAGTCATAAAGAAATCGATTTCATTTTTTGTGTTCCCGTCTGGTGAGATCCAGGTCCACATCCTTTTTTTATTTTTTTTTGTATATGGTATTTAAAATGGTAAGCTTGTTTTCTAGTGTGAAGTTCATTAATTTTTCCCCGTTCCTGTTTCTGGTTTTGTTGCAGTAAGTAAAAGGTCCCAGTGTGTTTTCTTCTGGCCTTTTGGCTCCAATTTGCCCATTGAAGTCTCCCATTACTATTATGTTTTTGTGTGCTTGATCTCGAATAACTTTATTTAATTCAAAGTAAAAGGTGTCTATTGTTTCTAGGTCTGACTGTTCTGTAGGTGAGTATATTTGTATGATAGACCATGGGTCTTGGTATCCGGGCAGTTTTAAATTCATCATTGCTATGCGCTCCGAGATGCCCATGAACCCTGCTATACAATCTGTTAGATGTTTCTTTACAATAAAACCGACCCCATGTTGTCCGGGGGTGGTCCCTATATGGTATAATAAGTAATCCTGGTACGAAACAATTCTTTCTCCCAGCCTTCTCACTTCACTAAGGCCAACAATATCCCATTTGATTTTTTTTAGAGCGTATGTTAATTCTGTTAAGTTTTCTTCATTTTTTAAAGTAAGGGTGTTCAATGCAGCAACATAGATTTTTCTGTTTCTTCTGTTACTTTTTTGTAGTATTGGAGGGTTGTGGTCTTCATCCCCCACGAGGACCAGTCGGCTTGGGGGAGATTGTGGTGTTGTACTCTGTTGGTTTTCGTGTTTTGTTTCGGTTTCCGGTGGTCCGAATGTTGATTGCTATTTGTTTTTGTGTGTGGAAATATTCGTAAGAGAGTTGGATTTTATTCTCATGGCATCAAAGGCGTTTGTTCTGTTGTTTTTTAGGGAGCTCAGCGTTTGTTGTTTTTTGGTCTGAGTATTTGACAGTGAAGGTGGTGAGGTAGATGGTTGCCTTTTCCTTTTTTCATTGTTGGTGTTAGGTATTTTGATTATTATTTTATCATATTTTAGAAAGGCTATGTTTCCTTTTTTCCTTTCCTCTAGTAGTTGCGGTTGTAGAGCTTTCCTTTTCTCCAGAACTTCTTTCGAATAGTCTTCCGATATATAGATTCCATTTAGTTTCTTGCTGTTTTTCATAATCTCATGCTTCTTCAATTCGCTTAGAAGGGAAAATAATACAGGCCTTGGTTTATTTTGGGATATTTGTTTTCCTAAGCGGTATAATTTATTTACTTCGTTTTCCACCAAATTAATGTTTAAGTCGATTCTAAGCTTCTCTTTTATATTCTGGAATAGCTCATTTGTTGAGATTTCTCCCTCTTCTACTCCGTGAATAATTAGGTTGTTATTTTTCTTTTCCCTTTTCAAATGTTCTATCTCTTTCTCTAAATTGCCGACTTTTTCTTTTAGTTTTTCATTTTCTTCTTTAATAGGCATTAATTTTTCATCCAACCGGTCCATGATATTTTTTGTGATTGATTCTGTTAGTTCAGTTGTCTGGTTTTTCATTTCCAATTTCATTTTTTCAAATAGTATTTCAAATTGTTCCTCCATGCTGATTGAACAAGAAGCGTGGAATGGAACGTAGTAGTTTGTAGTAACTTTTTGTTTTCTTTTACTGGCAACACCGAACTATGTGACAGTTACAGTGTCATCCGTGACATTGACATTTGAGGTAACGTGAAAGTGAGTTTGTTGAAATACAATATGGCTCTTAATTAATGTGCTAACCTCAATATGTTGTTGTTGATCTTCGACTTGAATTTGTAGAATAGATGTAGTGAAAATTCGGTGAGTTATTTCTTCTTGAGTACCGAGGCACTTGTAGTGTTGTTTTTCGCTCTGTTTTTGTTCGGATGCGCCGTATAACTATTTTTAAGTGTGATTTTCACGAGATATATGATCACTACTAGTTATTCTAAATATATACCTATAACACCACCGGTAGTGTCAAGAGTTTTTTTTTTGTTATAAAGTTTTCTTTGATTACGTCCGAATGGTACATGTGTCATCCTTATTACCACCGTAATTTCTTTGAAAATCAGATCTGTTGCTGAAAGAAGCAGATGTATAGATCATCTTACCTATGAAAATCAGATCGATTGCTGAAAAAAGAAGAAGAAGAAAGAAGAAGAAGAAAGAAAGAAAAAACATTTATTCACGAACACACAACGTACAGAGAGTCAGACAAATATATATATATACACAACAAAAAGATATCACAACAAGAATACTCTCACTGCACATCGTGCGCACCCAAATGGGCCACCATCTCAGCATGAATGCCCCGCACACCAGGGTATGCGAAGCGCTGGTTTTCAGATGGCGCCGCTAGTGGCTCCGCCGCCACGCAACGAGTCAGTGACGCATGAACACACAACAACAGATCTCAGTAAAATACTTAAAACACTTAAAAATAGAGAACACAATGACCAAAGCAGATGTATAGATCATCTTACCTATGAAAATCAGATCGATTGCTGAAAAAAGCAGATGTATAGATCATCTTACCTATTAGTTCGTTGATTAGACAATCCATGCCTCCATACCGAGCAACGTCCTCCTTTCAGAGCAAACCCTTTTACCCTATTAAAAAGCGTGCGCGAGACACGAGAGCCCCGGTACCTTTGATCTATTGTGTACATTTTGTGTGAGAGGTTTTCTCTCGCTCCCGGTTTTTGAAAGGCCTGACCTCTCTTACCTACCCTTTTTAGGGTCCCGTACCTATACTTCTAGCATTCAGTTTACCTTAGTTACTTTTTTCAGTTTATCAATTTATGTTTGGGAACATCTCACTGTTGATTTATCAATCAACAATACAGAATGTGTGTGACAACTAATTCCAGTCTTAGCTATCATTGTGAAACTTTGAGGAAGCCGTAAGGCGAAACCAGTCAGGTCTAATAAAAAATACTATGGAAAAAGTACAAGTTTATTCTTAATATCTCTTTCTTTGTGATGTTTTAGTTCTTAATATTTCTTATTTTTATTTTTTTAGTTTTTATAATGTCTAAATTGTTTATGTAATGGTTTTATTAAATATATTTAGTACTTAAGTATCCTCCATTAATTTGTTGCATGATGTGTTTAACGTTAAGTAGTTGTTACATTGTCTGAAGTATTTTTTCTGATAATTTTATGTATGTCGTGTATTAATGTAAACAACTGTTGGTAGACCTAATAAATAAATAAAATAAAAATAAATAATATGTGCATCTCACAATTATTTTACCGATAGGCGGCGAATCTTAGGAGATTCGTTTGCAACAAAAGGTCTTTAGTTAGATGTAGACAGCGTATTGTCATTACAGATTGCTTATTCTGTTTTAGAATTAGTAGCCAACAGTTTTTTTACAGCTATGAAAAGTGTGTCTCTCATTTCAGTTTGTACGGAACCACCAGTGTGCGAGTGTATCTCGCACTTGACCGGATTTTTATTTCATTTTGTACTCGTTTCGTCACTAACACCATTATTTTCCTCTTTTTGTGGTTTGTCAATTTAGACAACCCGAACCGTTGAAACCTAGTCATATATTATGAATTAAATGATGAATGGTTGGCACACACGCTACGAGAAATCATTACGATCACATTATGTCGTTTAAATAGATATAATATATACAGGTGTAATTTGAAAAATCTATAAACTATATGGTTTATTGTCACATACATGCAACGACTTATCTGTGTACTTTGATCACTACACTGCGATAAGCTTTTTTTTATACCACTTAGTTGGCAGACAAGCACACGGCCCACCTGAAGGAAAGTGGTTACCGTGGCCTATGGACGTTTGTAACACCAGAAGAGTCACAGTCGCGCTGCCAACCCTGTAAGTACCGAGTTTCTGTGCCGTCAGCAGAAGACAAAGCAGGACAAGCCTTTAGTCTTCCCACTGACAGCACAAATTCTCCAGTGAGCTCTGGCTACCCTACTCACCACTGGGAACACAACACGAAGTTATTATAGCCGCGGCATTCTTTAGGGTGGAGGTACTTCCCCAGTCGGATTGCTCGGAAATACCGCCGTGTTCTACCTCCTTCCAATATAGAACATAGAACAAGTGAGTAGGGTAGCCAGAGCACACTGGAGAATTTGTGCTGTCAGTGGGAAGACTAAAGGCTTGTCCTGCTTTGTCCGCTACACTGACGCACAGAAACTCTGTGCTTACAGGGTCGGCAGCGCGAGTGTGGCCTCTCTGGTGTTACACACGTCCATAGGCCACGATAACCACTTTCCATCAGATGGGCCGTGTGCTTGTCTGCCACCTAAGTGGTATAAAAAAAATATATTACATTCAAATATAGGACATTACTGTAGACTAGAAAGCAAACAACACTGCATAACCTTCAATATACTTATATAACTTAAATCAAAGGCGTCTGCATCTTGTATCTAAACCAAACGTTATCATTTCTATTAATATACATCAGAATTACATTATCATACAGACCGTACTAGATTGTAATCATTACAGAGTAATACGCCACTTGATTAGTTCGATCATGTTAATTCAGTGTTGCATACGTGAACCGAATAAGGATAATTAATTTAATACACTATTCAGATGATAGAGCATATATATAGGTTAACCCAACCTGTGTACCGGGTTGAAGGTGAGGTTTGTTGAATTCTGTTTTTTGTTATTCCACTTAGGTGGCAGACTAGCACACGGTCCACCTGATAGAAAGTGGTTACTATGGCCTATGGACGTATACAAGACTAGAGGAGTCACACTCGCTCTGCCAGCCCTATAAGCACAAATATTTTTGTGCCGTGACCTAAAATGAGATGGATGGACTGTGTAAAGGATGATATGGTTAAGAAGGGAGTGAATGTTGAGATGACTGCAAGTAGAGATGAATGGAAGAACAAATGTTGCGCTGAGCCCAAATAAACTTGAGATAAGGGCAGGAGGATGATGATATAGAGTACATTGTAGTTTCAAGTCAAGTATGGGTTAAAACTTAAAAAAAACACATAAAAACATCTTATAGATGTTCGACTTTATACAACAATTGAAAATGCATACTCGCTCACACACAGGCGTCTTTTAGAATATATTTAGTTCCGTTAATTGACACCCTGCTAGATGGTGAGAAGGTAGGATGAATTCCAGAAGACCCGGACCACGGCCTGCAAACCGCAGGAACTCGCAATTTACCAGGTAGGAAGGTATGGAACCAAGTTAATGTTCTCAAAAGCATTATACATTTTTCACTTGTTGTTCGAAGCTATCATTCTTTACGAAACATATTCTGTGTGAGAGCATTTATAGGACGTAATAATATCCACATAGATAGCTACATATCTTAAAATATTTTAGACCTATTATAGACGTCTCATTTACGGCAAAAACATAGGTGTTGTACTAAAAGCTGTTGCCGCTAAGACCTCTCGGATTTGTAAACACGTCTTCTGAAGTACTAGCACTACGTCTATAGTATATTAAAAAAATAAATGAAAAAAAATACTTAAGGAAGCTAGAATGTATAATGCCATGGGTCCTGGCTTTGCCCGAGATTTAGTCCTGGACCCGGAGAGTAGACTTGCATAAGTAGAAGTAGATTTCGAAAAGTACCCAGTTGACGGCAATATACTTGATCCATCTTACGTTACCAGGTTACGAAAAAGATAAGGGTTGACATATGTATAAAAGAAAAAGTATCTAAGTTGTTATAGGCTACCAGCTAATTAAGTAATGGTTACTTTGAGCTCAAATAGTGCTTTATATTCAATAATATATTTAACGAATTGTATCGTTTAATTTAATAAAAAGTATATGAAATAAAATAATCTATTAATTACAAATTCTATTATCGCAAGTGTCAAATTTATCTACATGATAAATTGTGAATTATAATACGATCAATATTTTATGAAGAGTACTTAAAAAGCTCTCATTTTATTACAACGAATGCGAAAACATTAAGCCAAATCGAAATCAATTACAAATTGAAACGAGAAACGTTTTAGAAAACAAAGTTTTAGGGTTAATCAGCCAATCCCGACCGACTTCGCGTTAAAAGGGTTTCTTTATTTTCTTAATTATAGTTGAAATTAAAAGCACTTTACTTAACATCATAATTTTCAACAGCTATTGAATTTCATGAATTTAATTCATTAATCAATAAGATTTCAGAGAACTTTGTTTACAAAGACTAAAAGGCTAAAATTAATTAAATTCAATAAAGCGTATCTTAGGTCGTTAACCTTTGACGGTTTCTAGACTTGATGTAAAAATATGTTACCAACAATTTAATTAAAAACCCTCCATTATTTCAGGAAATTATGACCTAACCTTGGGTGTACAGTACAGGGTTATACCAATAGCATCAACATCCCTGAGGCACCTGCTAATTGACGTAGGCTATCTTCTCAGGGTTAGAACGTCAGAATATAGCAGTAAAGCAAGCCATGTGCTTGTTAGCCACCTAAGTTTTGTAAAAAATAAATCACCATCGAAAAACATACATGCCAAAGTCACAGCCAATCAAATCACAGTGCGTATTTTGGACGTGACTAGAAATTCGCAATGATGATGATGATGATGAATGAATAGATTTTGTAAATTAAAAGTGATTAGACTTTTATCATAAAATTGAAAATTTCAGAAAAAAATATCGAAAAGAATACCTATGTATTTTTCTATATCTTTTATCTTATCCTTATATTTTTATCCTTTTATCTTATTCTATGTATCTTTTCGCAGCAAACTATAGCATTATAGCAGTGGTTTTAATACATCTGGAGTAGGAAACGTATCTTTGCGCGCATCGATTTTCTACAAATAACTTAAGTCCTCAGTAGGAACGGTCGATACCGATAAATATTGTAGCTTCATGCATAATAAAAGACACTATAACTAGCGATGCGGCATACGAGTATATTTCTAAAATACTTTTAATTTACGATACAAATACATTAAACATGTTAATGAAAATTGGGTAATAACTAGTTTCTTAAATAGGAAGGTAGTAACATATTTGCTCGTAGAACGTGGGAGTGCTACGAATCACTCATGGGTTCGATTTTCGCTCTGTAGAAATATATGTGTACCAGAATATGTGTTCTCATTGGTTATTCTATAAGATTTCTAAGTACAATACTTTTGTTATAATTTAATTTAAACAAAATACCTCGGTGGGGTAACGGTACAGCAATGAATTGCTGCGTCGAAGGTCACAGGCTAGTAACCAATGTCATATGTGTTTATATGGCAACTGGGGCTGACGGCTTAACGTGCTCTCTGAGGGACGACCAGACCAGTACAAATACACATTTCATGCATACAAATATATTTGCGTGTTTACCGTAGCCCATAGACGAGTGTAACACTAAAGGAGTCACACTTGCGCTACCGATCCTATAAGCACATAGAGTTTCTATGCCGTCAGTGTAAAAGTGTAGAAGACAAAGCAGGACAAGCCTTTAGTACTAACACTCGCCAATGGGAACACAACACGGTGTTTTTATGGCCGTGATATTCTGTAGGATTTTTTTGTTTTTTTTTACGTGCGCAAAATCCCCACGGATACCTCCCCACCGGAGCCGGTGGAGGAGGTTATGTCGGACTCGAACCGAGTAAAACGCACGCCGCCTGTGGTTCGCTTTGGTTGCCGAAGGTGAGGTTGACAGGCATATCCCTCGCACCCCGGCCGACACAGGGCCATTTCTCACGATCTGGCCCTCTTCTCGGGTGTGGGGACTACAGAGTCCCCAACTCGTCCCCGGAAGCGGGGAGGCGCGCTAGGCGCGCCACCGCGGCGGCCTGCTTCTGCCAGGGTGACAGGCGGCTCCATGATATTCTGTAGGTAGAGCGAAGATACTTTTTTTTCCATAAGGACAGTCAGACTGGTCAATTGGACGGAAATACGCATCCTGTACAGGAAGTGCTATACACCGTGTACTTTGTTAGATCTTACCTGCTCTAATTATATAATCTCCTATCAGCTGCATTTGAAAGGTAACTTAAAACTAATTGAATCAAAAATTGATAATATTGATTTGCAGCGGTAGCCTAGTGGTATGGGTAATGGACTCCTGAGACGAGGTCTCGGGTTCGATCCCAGGTTTTACCAAGGCACACTCCAATGACTTTTCGATGCTTTTCGAAGGTTTATAAGTGCCCGGTTAATGGCAATTGGCTCGCCGCCTATTACATTGGGACCTAAACATAAGCTCAATACATAGAGCCAAAGGGTATAAAATACTCAAAGTTTATACATATTTATACACCCTGGGATATAATAGGCCTAAGTTTATGTAATGTTATGTTATGTAATAAAAAATAATAATTAAATAAGACGAAAATTTAAGAAGAAAAGTTAAAATGCGTCGTGGAATTCCTCCGCATCGACTTGTTGTCTATATAGTTTAGTTAGTTATATAGACAACGCTACTAATAATCGTGTTCTGCACGTTACATAAATCGATACTAATATGTATGAGGGTGAGTAATGGCAGGTTTGTTTACCGATGTTTTCCTTTACAGCCGGGAGCAAATTGCGTGCCGATAACTCAGCGATGGCATTTATGAACGAAAATAAGATATGGATAACGTAAAGCGTTGCGATAACGTTAACGTAACGCTTTATTTGGGATATAGGTGACTAAAGATATATAGGCGAACTATAGCTAGCTATAAAACCATAAATCATTGATAACTTTTTAACTATCCATGATATACAAGCCGCGTAGTTCCCGGCAGAGTAGAATTTGGACCATCCCATCTCTTCCCATGTGGTGTCGTACAATGCGACTAAGGGATAGGGCTGTTTAACATCACACAAATATATCGACGGTTAAAAGGAAATAGGGGATAAGCGACAAAAGATGAAATGTTCAGGAAAGCCGTTCAAAGTTTTAAATTTTAGAAAAACTGACGTATTTTTGTCATTTATTAAGATATTGTGAAAAGCAAAACAGTTATAAAATCAGATAGATATGGAACAGTTACTGGTATTCTTAGTTTTAGTGATTTGACGTTATTTAAAGTAGTTTTTGTCGCTTATAACCACAGCTTATAATTTTTGAATGAGGAAATATGGCATAAGATACAAATGACAAAATCAAATATTAAAGGATAAGAAGCATATGCGACATTCCAATTTATCATTTCGCAAGGTAAAAGGGTATAAGCGACTAGACCGTTCAATCAATATTATAGGTAAAGAAGGATAAGGTACTTTTCATAGTGGTTGTATAAAAGGTAATAGGGCACAAGAAACACTCGGCATTCAAAACAATACCAGGATATAAGACATTAGTAACACACAATGTCGCTACGAAGCAAAGAAATATGGATGAAAAGCCACCCCAAAAGTAATGAAGTAGCGCAACCAACACAATCCTTCATCAGGAAAATATCTAAAACAGATATTACACGACACCGTAATTGGGTCTCTAACTTCTCAAGTAGGGTGAAATTGCTTGGGAGTAAATTTTCACAGAAACATACTAAGGATCTATTTTACTAAGAAGCCTATTACAGTATACCCTGCTATAATTTTACACTAAATGGTAGATTTAAAAGATATAGCTCGTCATTTCATATTTGCTAACGAGCAGATAGTGTGATGTTTTTTGAAATAAAAAAGGAGTTTTTTTAATACTTTTTAATCAAGAAAAATCAAAATTAACCCCCTTACTAATAAATAAAAACACGAATCGTATTTATATTAGTAAACGGAAGTAAGGTATAACCACCAGTGTCATATTAAAATCAATTTGGGTAATAGAGCATAACCGACTTGGCTGTCATTAAGAACTGAATGGAAATAGGGGATAACTGCCAGAGTAATATAAGTATGCATTTTGTATATAGGGCACAAGCGCCATAGCTCTGTTAAATTACGAAATGGAAGTAAGTTTTAAGCAACATTTGTACTTTTCAATTGAAATGCTTAAAAGGCATAAACAACCAAAAGCTTGGCACCCTTGTGAAGTAAAAAAGTATTACCGACAACAAACCCAAAATAAATCATTTTTGTAGGGGTACAATCACCTTTATAGCAAAAATGACCAGAATTTTCGTCGGTTAGCAAAAATAACATTATAAATTGTATTTGTTTTGCTTGGGCATAAACGCCAAAAAAGTCATCGTAGAGCCATGGGAGTAAGCGCATTCGAAAGAGCAGAAAATTTTAAGTCCAATGGCATAATAACTCATTTTTGACCAAAATGTCGCTTATGCCCTATTTCCTTTTACCCGTCGATATACAGACCAGACTCAGCCTTAGATGCATGGCTTGAGTCAACAATAGTGCCCGGAAGACGGCAATCGGCTCACCCCCTATTACGTGGGACCGAATTCAATGATTTGTGAAATGTGAGTGTTAATTTACCTTTACCTAACCTCACGGGATAAAGGTGTGATTATATGTATATGTATGTATGATCGCGTTAATTCCCGTTAACATTATTGCATAAATCATTGATTCAGATTGGATATAATAACTACTCAGATGGGATTAGACTGACCACTAAGTTACTAAGCCATGTCTTGAGCATACAAAATTGTCCTATAGAACCTCGGGGTGAAAAATATTGGGGCGACGAAGGTGGGATAGAGACACGAGAATTTCAAATTCTCAAGACGTGTTTCAGTATCTTAGTGGTCAAAGCATTCCCCTTTTATGGGACGGATCGCGGGTTCTAGTCTAATATATTGAAATCGATTTGAATAGTTATCATTTTTGTAATACCACTTACGTGGCAGATAAGCACACAGCCCACCTGATGGAAAGTGGTTGCTGTGGCCTACGGACGTATGCAACACCAGGGGTGTTACACTCGCGCTGCCGACTATGAAGAAACCTTCTAATGCCTCTCTAGAAGAACCCCATATTGTAGGCGCTTGGGAAAACCGCAGCAGGGAGGTCATTCTACAGCTTGAGTGTGCGTGGATTGAAGTTTCTTTCATACCGCACAGTGCGCACCGTCTCAGGTCGCAATGTGTAAGGATGAACTCTCGAACAAAAAAAAAAGGTATTGAACTTAAATGATTGAAAACAAACACAAACATGATAGATTTAATTGGTTTTAATAAAATGTTTGGCAAAACGAACAAACGCATGAAAAGTATAATAACAAAATCGCCTAAGCCTTTCAATTTTGGTAAGACCGCAATTGAAGTTAAAATCTTATAACCATCTTATTAAGGTATATTTTCTATTTGTCACAAAATCCTTAACAGTGCCCTTACATGTTAATACTCCACTACTCTGGTAGAAAAATAATGGTGCAAGCACTTTTGTTCTGCACGTTACATACATTTTTGCACTACTTACAAATCATGTTACCTTAGAGATTGGTACTTACCTATCTCGTCTTTCGTTTCGTCGATGCTGCCCATTCAAACAGGGAAAAATACAACTCCATCAACATACTGAAGAGATAAGTATACACGCTTTCATATAAATTTGTCTGCAAAAGTGTACACTTACTTATCTGCTTTGCCCTCTGTAAACATGTGGAGTCAATTCGTATGTTTATTGTGGAACAAAATTAGTATCATTAGCTACAAATGATATATTTAAAACGGATCTATTTTGACTAAATAACCCTGTCTCAGTCGAATTTAACATGGCCGCGTGGCAATGTCTATAATTAATTGATGACGGATCTGATAAATTTAATTTAATTTTGAGATATTGTAGATCATCCTACTGCGAAGAATATTTGTCAGAATTTGTAAATAAATTCTACGAACCAATTCATTTGGTTATGTGTAACCGCAGCTATCACAAGTAATTTAGCGAGGGTACTAGTATCTTTGGTTAAATTTACTTGTATTGATTTACAGTCATCGTCAAAAGTCAATGAACGTGTACAACCTTCAATATTCCTTTATAATGTACTCGTCAAAAGTGGATATACGCTGCCAGACACATAACATGGTGATCATCGTAAAATTACAAATATCGGTGAAAGCAGTAAAATCTGAATTACTGAACACGGTATTGTTACAAAATGCGTTAATTGTGGCATTATGTGCACAGTCTTTTGTTTACATAATGAGTACAGGTTATTTCATTGCATTCTTTATTAACTGCGGTAGCCTAGTGGTATGGGTAATGGACTGTTGAGACGAGGTCTCGGGTTCTATCCCAGGTTTTATCATGGCACACACCAATGACTTTTCGATGCTTTTCGAAGTTATGTGTGTATTTATCACAGGTTTATAAGTGCCCGGTTAATAGCAATAGGGTCGCCACCTATTACATTGGGACCTAAACATAAACTGGAGAAATGTGGGTGCTAGCACCTCCGGGGTACCAACCACCTTCGGGGATATAGGCGTGAGTTTATGTTATGTTATGTCTTTATTACAGGTAAGACGCAAAAGTCGGTAAACATTATTATTCCTACACAACATGTCTACAATGTTAATCCTTCACTTCACTGCCAAAAAACATATGATACGAACTTTTCCGTACTCGAGGAGCTGTCAAAAAAAATTAAATTAAAACTCAGTAAGCATAGACGGTACCGCCTCACCAATAATTGGTTCCATCAACGAAAAACAACGTAAAAACAAACATCGGTACCCTTGTCAATGTCAGAGTGATACCTACTTTTAATTTGCTGCTCCGTTAAATTCGCGTTGTCACAGATTTGTAATGGGAATCCCCGATTCTGATTCGTACGAACTTGAGTTTTTGTACATTTTCCAAGTGACAGTTAAAAGGAAATATCTACTAAGAAATCAGAACTATTCTTCACATTTTAAATGACAAGCCGAGAAGTAGGCATAGGTTATCTTTTCCCTAGAATGTATTGTTTTGTTGGAGTAAGTGGCATACGACCACGGCTATCCCTGATATTTTCTTGTTTAATACTTTTTAGAGAGTCCTTTTTCAGTAGTCGTGTTTTAGTTTGAAAGTTAAGTTTTTATTTATATTATTTTGGGGCAAGCAATTTGTATAATTTATACATATTTGAAATGTACTACTTAAGTACTTTAAATTGATACCAACTATACAAAATATTTATCTCAAATTCATTTTTTAACACAGTACTTTATGACCGCTAGAGGGCGCCACATTAAATTCAGTGACACGTTATATAGCCTATAACCAGCGGACGACTAAGATGCTTCTAAGGATATCAATTATAAAGGTAAATGATCTAAGGATATCATTTATCCAGATCTAATAAGTGGTTGAAGAGCTATGAGGAACAGATGAACCTACATACATACATACATGCATACGTACATAGTCGGGTAAAAATCCCAATAATTGACATCTGCCTAAGTCATGAGTATCAATTAGTGACTAAAATAATTAAACAACACATAAATTCACCTTTGTACATTTTTAGTACTGTAGAAAATTTAAACGTTCTTATTTTAAAACTACACTGACCAGGGACGGTTCCGTCTAGAATTAAAAGCATATTTACGTTTACAACCTCATCAGTACCATAAACAGCAATTACCATTTTTCTTTAATTTTCTTTTACACAGTAAAGAGAAGAAATATTTCCTTTTCCAACTTTCCTTTATTTCGTTTCCAAGATAAAACATACCAATGCACCCTTTGCCAAATTCATTACGCAAAATTAAGATAAGAATTTGTAATGTATTGTTTCGTTTACATCACTTTTCTGAGTTAGAATGACGTTTGTTATTTCATACTATTGTGTATATATCAGATTGATTCCTTTAATAATTGAAATTAAATAAGATCTATTTCAATAAACGGGTTGTCTTCTTTGTCTCCCCGTGACCTGACGGCTGAAAAGTAACCAGATGTCGGGAAATAATGTCAATATAAAAAGAAACCATAAAATGGAGTTCTTCAAGAGGGGCAGAAAGTTTCTTCATGGTCGGCAGCGCGAGTGTAACACCCCTGGTATTGTATATGTCCGTAGGCCACGGTAACCACTTCCTGTCAAATAGGCCGTGTGCTTTTCTGCCACCTAAGTGGTATAAACAATAATCAATGCCAAGAAGACGCAGGCTTGTGCGTTCACAGCAAAGGTATCTTCTTTCCTTCCCCTTCCCACTCTTCAGAGCACGCCACTTCCACTGCAGGACAATCTCTATATCCTAGGCATGGATATTCGCTGCAAACTGAATAACAGAAATTACATCGAGAGCATCATCAAAACAGCCTCGCGGAAACTCGGACTCCTAAACAAAGTGAGACGTTTTTTCACGCCGGAGCAGCGGTGTCTTCTCTATAAGACACAAATTCGCTCCTGCGTGGAATACTGCTCGCATCTCTGGGATGGCTCCGCGAAATACCTACTAGATGCTCTCGACAGGTTGCAGCGACGCGCGGTCCGAATTATTGGGAACCCTGAGGTCACGAACACCCTCGAGCCTTTGCAGATGCGTAGAGATATTGCTTCCTTGGCTGTATTTTACCGTCTCTACCACGGTGAGTGTTCTGACGAGCTCTTCCAACTAATCCCACCATCTCCTTTCCTACATAGGACAACACGTGCAGGCCTTAGATGTCACCCTCACACTGTGCAGAATATACGAGCAAGAACCAAGCGGTTCGGAGACTCTTTTCTTTGCCGCACCACCAAGACCTGGAATTCATTACCAGCACACGTGTTTCCTTCTTCCTACAGTCCCGGGGCCTTTAAGCGGGGCGTGAAAAAGCATCTGATGAGGCCGCCAAGCTGAGTGCCACCATTGTAGCACTTAGTGTCTGTAATGGTGACCCTCTTTCCTGAGACTTTGCCTTTAGCTTACCATCAGGCGAGGTGAGGTCAAGTTGGCGTGTCCTATATAAAAAAAAAAAAAAAAAAAAAAAAAATAATCACAATAGATTGATTATTAAATGAACTGTTAAACTATTAAATGAATTTTATTTCAGTGAACTTAAACTTTTGGGTGTTAATTAACCTCTGCCTAACTCTCCGGGGATAAAAGCGTTATTATATGTATATACGAACCTAAACTTTCAACAACATTGTGTTCAGTTTACTGTTTTATTTCAGGATAAGACAATTGCACTACTAAAGTGTGATTGTTACAATTTTTTATAAATTCATAATTGCGCTCACAGGCTGTAACTGTTACATTATCAATCTAGCTTTAAATGTACTTGTGTTATATCTTGATGTTCATAAGCGTTAATTTATGATAGTATCTACATATTAAAATGTACTGGATATTATCGTGTCACGGTTTCAAGTTTTCCAGTATCACAGTTCACCGTTGACTACCCTAGTGAAGGAGGCGGGGCGGGGACGAAGGAGGTTCACAAATCAAGCGACCGCGCATTGAAGCAAATCGAGTGTCGGAGGTCGATGATTGATCTCCAAATCCATGAGCGCTGACCTGTGACGGGTAGAGCCGCCTGTCACCCTGGCAGAAGCATAGGTCACAACCTATTTCTGTAGCTTTAGTTCTCTGTCGGATAACCTCGTTCCAAATTCTATCCTTCAGAGAAACTTCAAGCATAGCTCGCTCTATAGCACGCAGACATTAATGACATTAAACTAAATATGATGATAGATGCATGTTGCCCAAATAAATAAATAAATAAATTTTGAGTTCTTGCTTTAAACATCTGTGCTTACCTCCATTTATTCAAAATCAACGAAAATTTTCTTCTTTTCTGGGATTAAATAAAACATTTCATTCATTTGTCGCGAAGAATCCCGTCATTATGAATCAGAGACGACGGGACGACGGATATACGACAAACATAATTTACAAGAAGCTTCAGTAATGAGGTTTTATTCCGTCTCTATTTATTACAACGCCATCAAAATGATTTTGCTGTGAAATATACTGAAAATCAACAAATTCGTGAAATATGCCTAAATTATACGAAGCAGAACTTGAGCGGATTTAATATTTGAAACGGCTTAATAAATTTGATTGCAAACGCCATTGATTAACAAGGAACATAGTGGAGTATGGAGGTAGAAACAGATATACGGCTGGCTAGATACTGCGTGTGTATTAAATCATATGAGATAAATGATGTAATTTTGCCCCCTCTTCCTTTTTGTAGGTGTACGAGCTACAACCAACGAGTAATCTTATTCTTAGGCTACGGTGATCGCTTACTATGGAAACACTATAGACCCTGCAATTAAACATATCAAATTTTACTAATATTCGGGGAGCTACCACTATTGTCAAGGAAAAATGGTTTGAAGTTACGTCAAAATTCCACTTTTGATTTGTGAAATAAAAGTGAACTGGAACTATTTTTTTATAGTTGTACACCTTGTCTAAGATATCAATGACTCGAATCATTTAAATGCGTTACAGTATCATCAAATTACCGTTTCCAAGTGTTTGAACTATAATTACTAGAGTATAAACTAAATGGACTGCTGAGACGAGGTCTCCGGTTCTATACCAGGTTTTACTATGGCACACACCAATGATTTTTCGATGCTTTTCGAAGTTATGTTTGTATTTATCGCAGGTTTATAAGTGCCCGGTTAATGGCAATAGGCTCGCCACCTATTACATTGGGACCTAAACATAAGCTGGCGAAATGTGGGTGCAAGCACCTCTGCCTACCCCTCCGGGGATGTAGGCGTGAGTTTATGTTATATGTTTATAAACTAAATAAATATCCATTAAAGGTTGCCTTTAACTTTATAGATCCAGTATCTTTATCGTTACTAAATCCTTTGTATAAAACCAAATTTAATTATGCGCTTTGTTTGTTACAGGTAATGTTCCCGATCTTCCTGATGCCTTGAGGCAATATGAAGGTCAGAAAGGGCTTGGACGTAAGGCTGATCGCCTTGTGCACCACCTGTCTCCTTCTCCCCGCCATTGCCTGCCCATCGCAGTGCATATGCAAGTGGAAGAACGGCAAACGTTATGTCGAGTGTTCAGAAAAGGAACTCAAAGTCATTCCAAGTGGTCTTGATATTGAAACTCAAGTGTTAGACTTCAATGGCAACGATTTACAAGTTCTACAAAAAGAGACTTTTCACAAATTAAACTTGGTTAATCTTCAAAAAATATATCTCCAAAGATGTAAATTGCAAAAAATTGATAACCAAGCATTTTTCGGCCTTCGCAACCTCGTCGAGTTGGACCTCTCTAACAATTACTTGACCGTCATACCATCTGCCAACTTTGAATATTTTCAAAATTTAATGAGACTCTCACTCAATAACAACCCAATTACGAGCATTAAAACGAACTGCTTTCGAAGTTTATCATTTTTGAATACACTGGAGCTCACAGATTGCAAAATCGAAATAATTGAAAAAGATGCCTTTTCTGGCCTCCATCATCTCGAGTGGCTGCGGTTGAACGGCAACAAACTATCCAATATTCAAGGTGAAAATTCATTCCCTGATACGCTTCGAGGGATCAACTTGCAAAATAATAATTGGAATTGCGATTGCCATCTAAGGGATTTACATAGATGGTTGTTGAATTTCAATATGCCGCACGCCGTCGAACCAATTTGTTCCCTTCCCGAACGTTTGAGGAAACGGGCGATCACGAACGTCGCTGAAAATGAGTTGGCCTGTTTACCAAAAGTAAGCCCTGCGACTATGTTTTTAGAGACGAACATTGGCAGCAATGTGACACTAGAATGCTTAGTGAAAGCGATACCCGAAGCGAAAATAACCTGGTTTTACCAGGGTCAGATCATTCATAATTATTCAAGCGACATGCCCGACGCGCGCGACCTGTATTTTGTAGAAAACGGTGATACCGATAAAAAGAGTGAGTTGTACATATTCAATATTGGGAATGAGGACAATGGCACCTATTCATGCTTAGCAGAGAACCCCGCAGGCAGATCTCGTGCTAACTACACAATAAGAATCCTTGTGAAAGAGGAGCCTGTGGTAGTTGTTGTTACTTTTCCACAGAGACATTTGGTAGTTATAGTGACAGTCATATTTCTCATAATTATTCTGCTAATAGCTATTATAGCGGTAGTATTGTTGAAATACAAAACAGATACTCGAAGTCGCAAGAAAAAGGAAAGCGGTAAAGATGTTGCGCTATGTAATCAAATTCTGCCATCGAATCGGGGTAATGGCATGCCTAAAAATAATGGCAGCCTGATTGTCAACGCGCACTCTCATCACGCGCTACACTATACGGTACAAACAAATCGTGATTACGAGTCGAGTAACGTGTACCAAAGCAATAACATGAAAGGCTTTGTCGACAGAAACCCCGACCTAATTAGCGACGCGGAAACTGTAGCTAACAATGCGCAAAATGAGAACACAGCGTTATCAGTATACAAAGCTCAAACCGCGAACAGTGACGGTTTCCAAGAGGAAACCGCATTCACTGCGCCTACAATACCCAGACAGGTCACGTGGCAAGATCAACAAACTATGAATGCGCCGCAGAGTACTCTCAACAACATGTACCAGCACTCGGCGGATGTACATCTGAATCCGGGATGCTTTTTAGATAACGAAGGCTACCCTTACGACTACGGTTTGCCAAAACATCCATGTCGACCCCCGATAATGTCCAACTATTCCATGGTAGGGCCGTTTTATCAAACACTGCCTCACAATAGGACGAAAGGTCAGAAACTCGTTTGTAAATTTGCGAAAGACACTGAGTTTAACGCGACGCCTCCCACTTGCCCTAATTTTGAGGTGTTCGGGCCAGGAAACGTGCGACGTACGTTAGAAGGGTACCCTGTTCCGAGGAATAGGCAGATAGCGTTTGTAGGAAACGGTACTGTATATTATAATGAAGAATTTGTGCCGTCACCGCCTGAAGGCTATAAAACGGAACCAGTACAGTGTTGTGCGCCTGCTGAGGCTTGCCCGTCGTGGGTAAGCCCAAAGGGAACTTGTGCGGTAATGGTGCCAATGAACGTAGCGGAAGGTCCCGGTCGGTGCTACCAGGTAGAAACGCGATGTGTCGATACGCAGACCACAGACGCTCGTATACCTGGTGAAGGTACCGAAAGTGTGCTGAAACCCTTGCCGCAAGTGTCAAACGCGAAGTGTGCAGCTGACATATGTTCGGAGAGCCCTGACGAGGGTTACGTGGGTGACGCTAACGATATCTGACGACGACGTCAGACCGATAGCGCTTAAACAGGGCAATTTAGACGCTAACAAAGTGATAAAGCGACTGAGTATAAAGTAGTTTTGTAAATATGAGCTCGCGGTGGCACGGAATAGAGGCGGATATTACTTAGCGTACGATCCAGTTTGATCCCTGTTTTGCAATTTTGTATACTTTTTAAGAAAGGTCCGCTTGGGACCGCCTCTGTTCCGCGTCAGCGTTGTTAATGGTTAATCAAATATCACTATGGACATTTTTTCTAGTCAAAATTCGTAGGGCAAAAGTGTTCTCCAATTATGTACGAGAAAAGCACATCTATAAATACTGACCTGTAGTTAAAATAAATATTAAATTACTTTTTTACTGATAGTTCTTTAGAAATTCTGGCAAAGCTCTGGTATGGTATGATAAAATAATTTATTAGTGAAACAAGTATACCTAGATCAAGATCGTATATCCACTTTATAATTTGCATACTATCTAGTTGATCTGTACATTTTTATGATTTTCATTAATATTAAATTTGTAAAATCATAACAATTTACTTAATCATAATCATATTAATTCACTCACGTGAAATTAATGGTATTGTAACTTAATTGTATTTCAAATTTCAAAAAAAGTTAAAGTTTTAACTTATAGAATATTTTTGTTGTTTAATGACAGGGTGTGTTTAGGTAGTTAATAAATATTATGATCCAGTATCGTATTCGCAAATCAATATTGTGTCAATACTTATCATCAATATAATAAATTTACTGGATCGTAATATGTACTGACTGTTAAATTTGTTACCGAAATTAAAATAGCATCGTTAAAGAGTATTAGCATCTCGGCTATTAACCAAATCACTCTTAATGGATATCGAGTTAATAAATCTTCAATTATTTTGTAAGCTTCATATTGTTTAACATTACATAATATTTAAGATCGTTCCGTAATGGTAACAATATATCGCATCACAATCATGAACGTTTCAGGCACAACACATTTTACTTGATTAATAATTAAGCAGCCGCTCTGGCCTTGTTTTATTCAATAACGTCGTGTCAGAATATACATACGCACCTTAATATTTTGGTTACATTATTGCAATGTCACGAATACGAAAACCCTCTTTGTGATTACGTCCGCGTTTGAAAAAGGAACTTTGAGAGAAGTGCTTATTTTAATGCAAAAATTGTTTTAGTATGACGATGTTTGACAGTTGTAAGAAAACTTCCCAAAATAAACGTTGATATAATTGAATCATATAATAAAAAAATAAATTCATTGAATGTCAATGTTTTTAAATCGGATTGACGTAACTCATAAATAGAAACGTGTTTCTTCAAATATAGCTGCCATGCTAACACTGATAACATTCCCTCGACTAAAACGCTACCAAACCCAATTACTTAGCTTTCAAATATTATCAGCAAGTGTAAAAAGTAATTAGACTCCTTTACTCTGAGCCACTCGGTGTAGATAAAATATATTTCACCCAAAATATTCTGACAATGCAATAAAGTAAATTCCTTTCAACTTATTGAGTGCTATGAAATTCATAAATACGATCATACTCTCGAGTGTATCGTCACCCAGCATCAGCATTTACTCATATGTAAAATTGTATATATTTTGTAAATATTAGAGAATACTTACTTTCTGTAATGAATTAAGTAGCTGATGTTAAGTATTAAATTGATATCAGGGTATCCCCTATACATAGATGTGGTGTTTCGATGACTTTTGTTTTATAGGACTATTATACTTCACTTATTTTCGTTTTATAGGACTAATTCATAAATTAATAGAGTCTAAAAATCTTTCATGTGAATAGTTTCAAATAAGTTATAGTTTTTAATTTAATATGCGGCAATTAATATGAAATCCAGTTTTTTGGGTCATTTTATAATTTGTAGTTTATAATTTCTGGATATTCTTGCAACAAATACTCGTAATATATCCATTTTTATAATTATTATAGCTCTTTTAAGATTTCGTTTACGCCATGAAAAATGTTACTATTGTATTTTTCACAACTATGTATTTAACAGGTGTACAAATATTTTAATTTAATAAGGTCTTTCAATTCTATAACAAATTGCCGTTCCGTGCCTAAATTGTCACATAATCGATCTTGTGCATCACTGAATTTAAAAGAGTTTTTAAAAAATTATCTCAATTTGATTGTTTAAATAAACCAAAACCCGTAAGCTATAAGTATTCCAAAAACATTGATTAACTATTATCAAATGAGACATTTAGATCCAAAATTACAATACATGAATTGTTTTGTAAATCACCATCGGATAATTTTCTGTTTGTAGTTATTAATTTTAAATGCAGTAATAGATATTACAATCAGTCATCATCGTAATGAATTTACAAGCCTAAACGAAAAACAAAAATATTAGCGATAGGCGAAACTAGTAACATAAATATAATGCAAATATACTCGACTAGAGCCTACCCGTTGAGAAATTAAACGATATTTATGACAACATAAACTTACAGTAGGACCTTGAGTAATTATACAGGGGTTTGGATGCTATCCAAACTCATTCATAACAGTAACTATTAAAGAGACACTTCTACCAAATTAATTCATAATTAATAGGGTCTCAATCTTCGTATCCAGATCATAAGTTCTTTATTTAATTGTCTCTCCAAATGGAAAATATTACTGAGATAGTAGGTAAAGTTTTGAAGTAGGAAAAGTGACAGGTGTTTGAAAAATTGAGTTAGAAAAGTTACATTAGGATAAATCGCAGCTGGCCCAGGGTAATGACGAGTGATTACTGTAACTGTGGGATATGGCACGAACTTTTGGAGATAACTAGAGGTTCTATTAGTCAACGTCAGATCCTGTTAGAAGCTGATATTAAAGAAGACCTTTATGAAAGTAGCAAGTTTAGTAAAGGTAAAAAAGAATGGACAGGTTGTCCAGGAGACAATGATAAATGGATTAGTAGAACTTCTTCCACACAATGAGAACAATTTCAAGGTTCCTTTTGTAGTTTTCATCAAGTAATTTATCTCAGTTGAAAGATTTCACTTCAACGATCCATTATCTAATATCTACAGAGAAGCCATTGAAAAGTTGTACCATGTTATATTTTGCCAAGACATTATTAAAACTAGAGAAATAAGATCGAATTGGTGAAATTAAGTTTAAAAAGCAAAATTAAGAATAGGAAATCAACTCAAATGAAGTTGACTTTTTTAAATGAAATTGCCAGAGCTCACTGAAGAGTTTTATGTGACATTATATTTTGCTATTATGTGATTGCTTACGCTTCAACATATCTGATGACAAGGAATTTGATCGATTCCCTGTCAGCACCGGCCTACGTAGTAGATATATGCTGTCAGTGAGAAGACCAAAGGCTTGTCCTGCTTTATCTTCTGCGCTGACGGCACAGAAACTCTCTGTACTTACAGGGTCAGCAACACGGGTGTAACTCCCTTGGTGTTGCACACGTTCATAGGCTACGGTAACTACTTCCATCAGGTGGGCCGTATGCTTGCCTGCCACTTAAGTGGTATTAAAAAGAATTGGAATAGTTAGCACACTAATAGCTTGTAATTTTTATTAGCAATATTGATCATTATTTTCTATACGAATATTAATATTCACATTAGTTATTAGTTAGAGTATTATGGTTTTTTTATATTGGACACGTCATGACTTTATTACGTCTCAAGTCAAAAGTCATAAGTCAAGTTTTTCTCTTCTGAATTATTTTTATTACATAAATTTTGGAATATTCAATATTGATTTATGATATTGTGTTACTATAAAACATAGTCAAAGAAATACCAGCAATAGGGACATAAAAATGTAACACTATCTTTTGTAAGACGAATAATGATAATTTTTTTGAAGTTGAGGTAATAATAGCAATAAATAAATATTATGAATTCTATCTTTACGTAATTCATACAGATAAGTTGAACTTAAACAAAAAACTTGTAACTACGGTCTGTGGTGAAGCGATTGTTACATGTTATTGATGGTAATTTTCTCTCTTTAATTATTATTTATTGGTGATTACATAGATTAAATAGTTAATAGTTATTTGTTATACAAGAGTTCAAAGATGCTTTTTAATTGTGTGTTCAATTTTGATGACCGAACAAGCGAAGGATCCTTAAATTGAATCACGACCGCAGCGAGTCATTGTAAATTAGAATCCTGAGCGTTAGCGCGGGAATCAAAAGAGCACGAGGTGAAAAAGCTTTGCACTTGAGTTCAGCAACTATTATCTCAGGTCACGTCAATTTTTATCTGTAAATTTTCATCGTCATTTTGTTAAATTTATTTGCAAAATAATTTAATTCTAAAATATTCATGTTTTATTTTAGGAATATTTGTTTTTAATTTACCAACAGTATATTTATTTAACACTTCACAACACGAATGTACCAAAGCATTTTGTATTTTAACACAATAGAATTTGCTGTATATTATTTAAAATTTGTACCTCGATATTATATATTTTTGCTTTGAAAACAATGACAACAAAGGTAAGATTGTTGAGACTTATCTATTGAAATTTTTGATCCAAATAAGTCCACGTTTTCTAATGACATAGGTCTGCTTGTAGCTCAATTTCAAGTCAATATTTGACCAACCTGTATTAAATTGTCAGTTTTTAAGGTAAAATATTTAAGATAATTTTAAAATGAGACATAAACAATTGTGTCTACGTTAACGAGTATACGTCATACCTTAAAAGGTTATTTTTTCATAATTATTTGTGACAATCACATCACGACAGCTAAATCTAGATACCTATTTCCACAAATGTATAAACCAGGTTCGAACTGACAGACTGGATAGCTCACGAGTTGAATAGCACGATGATATCACAATGTTACTCTTTAGTGGAAACATACTGTAGATGTGCATGAACATTGGAATAAAAGTGTATTTTTAAGCAAGACTTTTATTTTCCCTTAGAAAGTAATTTATAGTATGTTAGCATATATTATTGAAGGATATTTCACGAAACATGTCCACGGACAAAAGGCTAAACGACGACAAATATACCTCCTATAGAGGACAAAGTTCTCGAACATTCAGAAAAAGTCCCTACCCCCAATTTTTACAAGGTAGAGTAATACGTCTGAATCAAATAGATGAGAATTCACGTAACCGTAAAAAGGTGAAACTAGATTAAGTATATATGAGGCCATTAGAGTGGTAACTAAAGGCACCTTAGTGTGTGAACTCGCAAGATATGCCAGGTAAAATATCGCCTGCCTTTTTATTATAAGAAATGTCGCCAGTGTCCATAGAAGTAAACGAAATTAAGTACAAACACTTCTTTGATGAAACGGAATTAATAATTAGAACTTTTTGTATGTTTGAATATCATCATTTTCGAAGCGAAAGCGGAATATAATGTGGAGCGAATCAAGAATTCTGTGTGCGAGGTAGAATTCTCAGGACGAATGCGGAAAACCGTAGGTACGGCAGTTATTTTTAAATTATATGTTTTGCGCAGCTATATTTTTTAAAATTAATTATTGTAATATGAAATATATTTTATATTCTTACCATATTTGGGCCGTATTCCAGAACAATACTTAATCCTGTATCTCGATTTAGAACTAGATCTGGGGACAGATTATACTCTAGATACATAGGACTGTTATTTATTTTGTGCTCTAGATGGCAGTTCTAACGTAGTTGCGAGGGTCAATTCACAGTCAATTGAGCGTTGTTCTGAAATACGGGTCGTAGTTAGCAATCAAATATATGGCATGGACAGGAAACTACGCTTTTGTATATCTATATATTTTTTGGAATGAATAGAGAATCTGATGGTTCCAACCATGAAATTTATAACTATGTGAAGTTTATAACATATTTCATTTTTATTTTTTATTATACTTCACCTGCTTGTTGGCAAAATTGTTGATTAAGAGACGAGTTTTTGGTGCAGGCTTTTTTCTTGATTATAGACGGTAGTCACTGTCGTGAAAGCCAATAAATAAATTAAAAAAAAAATCATTTAATTTCAGACCAGAGATTAGTAGCAGAGTATTAGTAACAATATAACTTATAGACTATGTTAGTATAACAAATAAAATGAAAGTAGGTACATAGCACCACTCCGGGGGCAGGTTCACCGAACTTTTTTAACATGTAGCTCGATGAACCTACCAACCAGGACCGAATCAAGGCGTTCACCAACCATCCTCAGCACTCCGCTCGAGCTCCACCGCACCCTGTATACCAGCGAGGCAACCTTTTTGCGCATTACCGCGTAAAAGTCGTCCACACCGGCATCGGCAAACATGCCTGAATCACTACAGTAGCGCGGAAGTCGGAACAGAGCCCTGAAGACGTTGTTGTATTGAACGCGTAGGGCCGTGTAGGATTTTTGTGTAAAGCTGGCCCACAGGCTGCCCGTGTAAAATACCTGGTAATATGCTTTAAAAAGCGTGATCTTGACCTCTGCTGTACACCGAGCAAACCTATGTGCCAGCATATTACCACGTACCGACAATGCCCTACGCTTCCTATCTATGTCTAAATCATCACACATCTTTTCAGTGACAATATGTCCTAAGTATTTAAAATGTGTCACACGGCGCAAAGCAACTTCATTTAGTGTGAGTGGAGGAATTGAGGACGGCCCCTGTTTGTGACTTTTAAATAGCATAAACTCGCTCTTTTTCGCATTGTACTTCAAGCCGTGCGACACAGCATAAGACTTACAAACTCTTAATAACTTTCTAAGACCCCCTATTCAAATCAAGATAAAGAAAAGGGAAATGGACCCTGAACTCCAAACGCCTTAGCTGCAATCGAGACTAAGTCTGAAATGATGATGATGATGATCAACTTCATAATGATACTTATTGAATTATTTTTTTTCAGTAGAGGCAGCTCGTGAAGCATGTAAAGAACGAAACAGATAGCGCGCAATGAACTCTGCTTACCCCGCTGCGAGTAAAGCGAGACTATTATGTATGTACAATAATCTTCGAACTCAAACATCAATCATTATCAAAATTATTACTGGACACAGACGAAGCCCCTAACAATGTCGCTCATTAATCTTTTCAAAGGAACACAAATCGCCGATCGATGGTAACGAACCAAATGAAATGATTCTTACAATATTGACCTCAAAAGCAGGATATCAGCCAATCCATCAGCTATCAACCGAGTATTCTCTCCAAATTGAAAACTGATAAAATGTTCACGAACATCTCAGAGCAATAGGCCTTTTATTCTTTTACGATATCGCGTTAAATATGAAATCGATAGCTCGGCATTTCCGAATACCGACTGTGGATACAAAATTTTCGTATTGTAAGGTTTATGCAGTTTTTTTTTATATTCTCACGTTTTATGGAATTCTTGGGGTAGTGCTCGGATGTTTATTATTTGTTCTAAATAATAGCTGGTGATAACCTGTGGTAGTTTTGCTATTTAAACCGCGGTAGCCTAGTGATATGGGTAATGGACTGCTGAGACGAGGTCTCGGGTTTGATCCCAGGTTTTACCATAGCACACACCAATGACTTTTCGATGCTTTTTGAAGTTATGTGTGTATTTATCGCAGGTTTATAAGTGCCCGGTTAATGACAATAGGCTCGCCACCTATTACATTGGGACCTAAACATGAACTGGCGAAATTTGGGTACTAGCACCTCTGCTTACCCCTTCGAGGATATAGGCGTGAGTTTGTTTGTTTACGTGTAGATTTGCTAGACATTGAATAAGAATAAAACTCTAGTTCTTTTGACGTTTTATAAGTTCCGTTTTAATTATTATAGTTTACTACTTACTTATCACTTTTGTTTTTATCTAATGAACAGTAGCCGAAACATCGGGTTCAATGTAAATAATACCAAATAAATCATGATACAATTCGTTAAATTGGTTGTATTTCAATAAAATCCATGGTTCTTTTTGAAATAATTTTGTATTTGACGTTGAAAATTCAATGATATTTTTGCTATACCGCTCATGTCCGATTATTTTTTATTCGAGAACCAAAAAAGTTGAATCTAAAATATATCATTCATCAAAAATGGGTTTTGCTGTTTGGTGACAACTTTGGTACAGATATACGTACAAACAGGACAAACACATGACGCTATCAAGAAAGACCATAATTAATACGTGTTGGAACTCATTGTAAGCTAGTTTTTTATTTTATTTTATTTATTAGAAACAAAAAACAGGTACATATTAAAATATAACAATAATAAGTTAAAAATTAATAAATATATATCCCACACTATTGTTCACAGATTAACAATATAATTTTTTGAGAAATGGTCAGATTATAATCGTTACTCGTGTAATTCAAAATAGTTTGAAAAAATCATATAATACAATAATAAGAATAGAATAATAATAGTATAATTCATATGAAGATGTCTTGGAAGTAAATGAGTATTCACATGGTTGATAAGGCCTTAATGGCCCGACTTTTAAATTGTTCGTTAGAGAGTGCGAAGATAGTTCCAACAATACGTTCCCATACACGAAAACCCAAACTGAGTCCTCATGCGCAGTAATCGTTCTTGCTGTCATTATATTTATTTATTTAAACTTCATGCACAAATGTACACAGGTGGACTTAATGCCATAGGCATTCTCTACCAGTCAACCCAATAGGTGGTGCAGAGAATAATATTTTTATATTAACATTATATCATAGTATCATCATACAGTTTTATCAGTGGTATTCGTTCGAACCGAATATTAATATGATATAAAGGAAATAACCACGTGGTATTCGAAAAATGGTACTGGATCGCAATAGATACACAATTAAACAGAAGTATAGTTTTTCTTCGAAGAAATCTTTGTCGCACTAAATCTAAAAAAATAAACTCATAAAGCATCTTTTATATTACGAACAGATTTTTACGTTATGAAAGAACTTTTTCTATATATATTTTTACCTTTAAAGGCAAAAGCCCAAATTCTTTTCAAGATTATCTGCTTTTCACTAACTCAGAAATCTTCACGTTAACAGTTTGCGTTCTTGACACTCAAGACGTTTTTTTTTAATTATATGAAATAAAGAAGTATTTAGTACGTCACGTTACTATTTGACTATTGCGATCTATCAGGCACTTTTTCTTGATTTCGTACTGCTAATGAAAACTTCTCAACATAAAAATTAAATGAAAATTGGCCCGATGACAGCTTTAAGATAGCCAATATATTTCTAGAACAGACAAAAGAATTAATACCGTTGTCTTAGCACTGCGGGTAGATGTAAACTACGGTCGCAGGTGGCCTTGGGCGCCATTTAGATAAATGTCAATGCCAAATTTACGATCGATGTTCGAAAGCTTCGTGTAACTTCGTACACATTCGGCTTTGTTCGTAATCCGGTGAAGATTTGCGGTTTGCTTTTGGTCAGATTTATGAGACCCCGAATAGATCGGTCGCAGTTACATTTCGAGAATCCCATACCTGCTTGAGTGGCAACTTTTGAAATGGATATTTGGTACTAAGGATATTGAATATTACCTTGCTACCTTTTGAATATGCATTTATGTAATTTATTACTTTATCCTAAATACTACATTAATGGTAAAGGTACAGGTTTATTACACGTTTGCAGTGTCATATCAAAAAATCAAACAGTGTGCAATTCGAACAAAATATATACAAGTTATATAAATCAACCTTATATAAACTTATTATTATACAACTGAAAAGTATGTGTCAAGCACTCAGGCTTGCCCGCAAACATACATATCATTATAACTCCTGTACACACGCAAACTTATAAGGAGATTATTTCCATTTTTACGGGTTCGAAAGTAAAAAATGTTCGATAAAGGAAGGCACAAATACGTTTTGCTGATCCTGATGAAATGTTGAAAGGACGAATGTAAGGCGATTAAGGAAGGGAAATAGGGAAGAGCGAATGTACAAATGCAAGCTAAGGAGGCCAGACGACTTTCCATTAGAGAGATTTGTCGTGTGTGGTTAGTCGTGACCAAAATGTTTCAAATGAAGCGTAGCTACAGGGCCCATAGTGATATTTTATACCACTATATTGTAAGTAAGTGGTCAAGATTGCTAATGAGCCGCTGCAAGGTAAGTATTTTTTGTTGTATCCAATAAGGCAATAAATATATATAATCTAATGCCATTTGGACCTTTTAATAACTATGTGGGTATACTGGTAATAATTATATTCGTAAAGCAGAAGTATCGTAAAAAGATAATTTGGACCAAATTTTGTTTTTGAAACTAAATTTCAGCTCGTGACATAACGAAAGTATCCAATCAATACTTTGGCAACTCAAGTTTTGCTTCACGATATCAGAGGTACTGAGGTACAAATAAATTCACTATTAAACTAATAATACCAGTTTAAGATACGATATTCTTGGAAATAGAGCAATTTTTCCTCGCATATTATACAGGTGGAACCTACAAGTGTATTTACTTGTAGGTTCAACCATGCTACTAATCAGTGTATTCTGTTTAAATATTTAAGGATATGAGTAAATATAAATTTATTTGCAGCAAACACAAACACACAAACAGTCAGGATATTTTATTAAAGCAGATTACGTTATCAACCATGAAAGCCGCTCCTTTATGCGACTAATATTAGAAAAGCGAGGATTTATAAATCCATGGATGGTTATAACTTAATCATGCCAGAAAGGCTGAATAAATCTCCGTGAAAATTAACACAGAAATAGGTCTCGTCTGGAATAGAATACTTTCGAATTGTAGCCTGTCGTGAAAATCAAAAATAATGTATTATATGGATGATCAAAAGTAAAAATGTTATTTCGTAGGTGTGTATTGAATATCAGAATATAAATAACTGTACGTATTATGAAAACGAATACTTCCAACCAACTTTTAAATTTTCCATAATCAAACTTTATTTTGCATACTTTATGAAAGTAAATTAAATAACAAGGGGTGAAAGAAACCCTCAAAGTTGGTGTAATGAAAATATCAGAAAACGGGTGTCATTAACAGAGTTTTATCTGGGAGAAAAAGTTTTGTGACAAATTAAGGGAAAACGCGATATCGAGAGTCAGGGGGAGGGGAGGGAAGGGTAATGGAAATACGTTCAGCAAAGATAAAAAGTTTACAAGCAGTCGTTCCGCAGGACGTGCCCACTTCCTCAGATAGAAGGAATTGGAGTCACTCGATTTATTGAGAGTGTTTTTGGTTAACTTTTTCTTAGGTTGTGATAAGATCTACATAACGCTATACCTATATATTTGCGTTTATTTTTTTATTTTATGTAATGATAAAGTATCACTTAACAGTCTAGCACTGTTAAGTGAAAATTTTTTTATTCTGGATACCTACTTACTGTCAGATAGAGCCCTACACTTTAGGGTCAATTTTCACTTTTCCGGGGACGAGTTGGGGACAATGTAGTTCCCACACCCGAGGAAAGGGCCAGATCGTGAGAGATGGCACTGGGTCGGCTGGGGTGCGAGGGATATGCCTGTCAATCTCACCTTCGGCAACCAAGAACGACCCACAGGCAGCATGTGTTTTAGTCGGTTCGAGTCCGACATAACCTCATCTACCGGCTCCGGTAGGGGGGTATCCGTGGGGATTTTGCGCACGTAAAAAAGCAAAAGGTTCAATTTTCACTAAAAGAGCTGTCTGTGACATTTCTGTTGACTATTATGCTAGATGGTTTGATAGTAAGAGGTAGAACACAACGGTATTTCTGTTCAATTGAGCAGTCCGACTGGGGAAGTACCTTCGACTACCCACTAAATACCGCAGACATAATAACTTAATGTTGTGATCCCAGCAGTGAGTAGGGTAGCCAGAGCTCACTGAAGAGTTTGTGCTGTCATTGGGAAGAAAAAAGACTTATTCTGCTTTGTCTTCTACACTGATGGCACAGAAAGTCTCTGTGCTTACAGGATCGGCAGCGCGAGTGTGACTCCTGATGTTACACATGTCATGTAACTGGCAAAAAAAAAGTGAGAGGGGGGCAGAATGGCATTGCGCGGTAGACTGATATTAGGTCATTCTAATTCTTTGGTTCGATTCTAATGTTGTAATAATTAAAACGGCCATTGATGTCCCTAATATGTAAAGAACAAAGGCCAATTCCCCTACATGAAATACTTTAATTTCTAAAAAAATTAAAAGATATTACAATTTGTTTTGAATAGATTTTTCTATTAAAACAATCACGAAGGAATCTAAAACCCAACATGGCGACATAGACATGTTCGTGTCTCTTCGGTTCTTTTCGACCATCGAAGTCGAAGAGACACAAAGATAAACGACGAAGGCAATGTATCTTTTTTATTTTCAATGATCGGAGACATTAAGTCGATGTCGCCATCTTACTTTCATTTGACATTGTGTACCTTCCTTGTCTGAAGGTGGATTTAATCCAAACGAACATAGAGCTAGAGCTAGAACAAGAACACTGGCTCTGCATTCACTTGTAGAGTTTGACGTAGAAGAGATAGACTGAGCGTTAGCTTGTTTGGTGTATCTACCCCTCATACCTCCGATGAAAGCCTTATACGGTAATCTTACACCCCGGTAATTGAAACCTGAGATAGCCACCCCATGTATTCTACTCCCGCTAGCCTACGGGGGTGGAGTTAGTGGGTATCACCGCACGAAAGAAGTTGAATAAATCTTTAGAAAACGAGTAAAAAACAACGTATTTATTAAATATTTATTTCCTAAAATTATTCAGCCAATCCCTCAGACCAGACGACTCGGTTTCATGCATGAAATAAGCAAGTTAACAAACCGGTCGTTGTCTATTTGCAGTAGAACAACTACAATTATAGGCAAACATCTGTTCGGATGACTTCAGTTACGACTTAGTGCAACTTGTTGACGATCACTGTTACTGTCTGGTCTTAGAACGACATCTTTCATAGCAGCCCTAGCATGTTTAGCATACGAAATCCTCTTCAGTTACCTGTAAAAGATTGAAATTATTCTACGAGTTCATACTACGTCACGACTAGAGACGTGTCAACTCGTGTTACTAAGGTTTCCTAGGGTACTACATATTATACAGACATTATTTTAAACATATATGTACAACATCCCTTAAATATAATATAGTTACCTACCACTATTCACTTACAATAGCAAAGGCATGATCAATTTTTGTTTTCTTATGTCATTCAAACGACATAAGAAAACAAAAATTGACAGTAGCAGTAATTTAAAAGATTAAGAGGTTATTAGGTATTGTCGTAGATAATACTATGCAGTCATCGCGGGGGTTGTTAAAATTAGTGATTAATATGCAGTTAAAAACATTCCTCATTACGTATTTATGTACATATATGTTCCTAAATATATTTAAATCTATTCCATTGTACGATTCAGGCTTTTCTAGGTTGGCTTTATTTACGTGATCTTAACAATGGCAGAGATAACACTAAAAGACAGTATGATAAACATATAATTCAAGTCAAGTGAAGGAAACGGTATCATTAAAATATTACTCAAGTCAATTAACTTTTTCATAACTATTTTATTTTATACAGTGTATTTAAAAAAAAATGTGCTGACAAATTCTAGAAAATCATTGCATTTCGATAACCAATTACAAATTTTTGAAACGCTTGCTCTTAAGTAAAGGGACAAACATGCCAATGTTCTTTAACCGTATGAATACAGATTGAGGCGCTTTACATTTTCTTATATGTTCTTTTCACTTTTGTTCTTTCTTCGTCTTTTCTCTTATCAACAATTCAGGTTCTAAAATAAATCACATGTTTCAATTAATTAAGTCAGTATACCTTTATTTTTATTTCATTAAATTATCTAACAGCACGTTTCAGTCACGCAGTCCAACCGAAACGTAATAGCAAGATCAAAAGGCCCAGTAGCCATTAAGATTAAATAGCAGCTTCAAATTAATTGGATTAGGTCATTACAAGTCAATTGATCTGCTAAGCTTTCAGAAAGCAGTGTAACATAGATTTCAACGTAACTAACTCTCTTTAATGGTTTATTGGAAATAGCGCTGGAGTCAGTATTCCAGATTACGTTAGTGCTAGTTTTTCTGTGATTTATGCTACTAATAAAATTCAAGCTGGTCATTAATCAACTATTTTATGGGATTCTTTTACCATCGTATCTACTCTATGATCTATCATCTATTTTGCCATTAAATGTTTAAGTTGATATTACAATCCCATTCATCAAATCAAAATTCACTATAGTTTGTTTACAGATAATATTAGGTCTACACTTAAACTTCTTACGGGAGACAAAACAACAATACAACTTCTCGAAAAAATAAATATAAGTTCACCACCTAAGTTTAAAAACTAAAACCCAATTACTGCAAAATAGCGCTCTTAAAGTATTAAACAAGTAAATATTAAGGATGGCCGTGGTCGAATGACACTTAGTCTAACAAAACAATTGATTCTAGAACAAAGTGGTATACGACCACAGCTATCCTTGATATTTACTTGTTCAATACTATTTAGAGCGTTATTTTTCAGTAGTCGGGTTTTAATATTCAAATTAATTTTTTTAGTTATATTATTTTGAGATAAGCAACAGCTATAATTGACACAAATTTGAAATGTGCTAATTAAATTCTTTCAGTTAATACCAAACACGGTATTTATATCAAATTTATTTCCAACACAGTACCTTAAGTACATTTGATTCAGTGATACGACATATGGCTAATAACTAGCGGACCACCAAGACGCATCTAACTATATATCATTAGTCCAGTTCTAATGAGTAGTTGAGGTGCTATGAGGGAACAAATGAATATACATACTTGCATTGCCTGTCAAAAATCATAACTCTCCTTTGACTTCGCCGTAGTAAGGTAAAAAAAGGTTCCCATTTGTACTTTTCCCTTGTCAAAAAAATACAGCACTACTAATAATAAGTTTATTTCTCAAGTATTTGAAATATTTATCCTTCTTAACTCCTCAAGTATTTCGATTTGACGTGGGAACCCGATAGCAAAATTTTACATTGAAATGAAGTTAAACAAAATATAAACACAGTTACTTCTAAGAACTTATTTGGGGTTTCTCTCCTTTTGACACATTATTTCTCTAAGTTGAAGAGGGTACCGGTATCAGTGTGGCAAATTATACAAACAAAATGTTTAACGTATTCTCCATCCAGAGTAAGTTAAGCCTGGTGAATATACTGATATTGTGATAGGATCAAATATATTTAAGTTGTTCCTTATGTGAGATTGTGAATTTAAGATAGTGTATTGTAAATAGTATAACAATTGAACTAGCAATTGTCAACAATAGAGGAATGGTCTTAATTTAATTTATATGTAGGTACCACTTGTTTCCAATTGACTCAATAAAGATATTATAATAAAATCGATGTCAAGTATTATGTTATGTAATTATTTTGTGTACTATAGTTTAATAATAATTCCCTTTTTCACATTTATATATAATGTATTTCATAAATAACAACGAAAATAATAAACATGCAAATATTTATATGACATTGATCATTATTATCATAGCCTTTATTAGCTGCGTCAAATAAAAAACAATCAAATAAGTAGTCGTTAAACAAAATTGTGAAGAACCACACACCACTAGTAGCGAAGCGCAGTAATTTCTTGCACCACGTGGTTATAGGTGTTTATATACAACCATTTTATTGTATAGCAATTATTTGAATTCTTAATAGTTTATGAAAACCTATGAGTATCCAATAAACATGATTTGAGCAATCAACTAAACTATCCGATGAACTTCCAGATCGAGCAAAATGTTTTTAGTACTTCTGATGAGATTTTCTCCACAACAGCTGAATGTTTTGTCTTATCTGGTATATTTTTAGACTTCTATTAAATAAAACTAATCATAATGAGTATTAGTCTAGTGCTGCTAAACACTTCAGTGATACAAAAGCTTGAGTTGTAAACGAATACTTTTAATTTAATAGATTGGAACGGAATAAATAGTTCTCGTTTCATTATCCACGCTCAATATTGAGAAGTTTAATAATAGTCAGGCTAATGCTGCAACCTTTTGTGCTTCAGCCCCAGATTCCAAATCAAACTGGGGACTACAAGAATTCAGACTAAAACTAACTTTGGGGATATTTAAATGTTTATTGGTTTTGAGCTTGACGACAAAGTTTGTGAAGGCAATGAAGTAATAATGGAATTAGAAATTCTTAAAAGCATTTTTGTTGTGAATTTACGATTGGATATTTATTTTGGAACTATATCAAGCGTATCAAATTTAACATAACAAAAACTCACGCCTATATCCCCGAAGGGGTAGGCAGGGGTGCTAGCAGCCATATTTCGTCACTTTATGTTTATGTCTCAATGTAATAGGTCGGAGCCTATTGCCATTAACCGGGCACTTATAAACCTGCGATAAGTACAAACATAACTTCGAAAAGTCATTGGTGTGTGCCATGATACATACATGATACATACATGAGACCTCGTCTCAGCAGTCCATTACCCATACCACTAGATTAATTACCGCGGCTAGTTATAAATTAGCAAATCAGCGAGTTTGTCTTCAAATAATCGACTCGACAATTACTAATTTTAATTTGATAGCTCTTTTGGTTGCGCAACAATTATTGTAAATGAAACTGCTTTTTTAGCATGTGAAAAGAATGTCAACCATTTATATCATTGGATGTTTTAACTTTGTTCATTCTGATAACTCAAATGTTTAGTAATATTTCGAAATTTAACTAGTGCCCAATTGACGGCTATATTGAATGTCTGTTTGCCCTTGTATCAAGTATTAATGACAATAAACGATTGAAACAAAGGCTTATGTAGACAATAATAATATGATTAGTTTTCTCTAGGTCATAAAAATTATGGAAGAATAGCAGTCAGGCATATTGGTGACATACATAAAAGCATAAACATAACATAACATAAACTCACGCCTATATCCCCGAAGGGGTAGGCTAGCACCCACATTTCGCCAGTTTATAGGTAGCGAGCCTATTGCCATAAACCGGGCACTTATAAACTGGCGATAAATACACACATATCTTCGAAATGCATCGAAAAGTCATTAGTGTGTGCCATGGTAAAACCTGGTATCAAGCCCGAGACCTCGTCTCACCAGTCCATTACCAATACCACTAAGCTACCGCGGTTTAAAAGCATTCAAGCGGTATTCAAACTCTTGTTCATTGAGTATGTATATACAGAGTGCGGCACTCCTGAAGATGTACATCACCTGTTGTTGGAGTGCGTGCGAACACGGGAACTGAGAGCGGCTCTATTGGAAGTATCTAATATATGATCGATGGAAATCGGGAGTTTCGGTAGTATTCTGGTCAGTTCTCTTTCTGAAGCTACCATTATAGTTTATTAAAGGATGTATGAAATCTTGATAGCTTAGCATACTACCTTATTTAGCCTACCTGTTTAACTTAGTATACTACATATACCCCATCTGCCTATAAAAGCCTGTAATTTGTAATCTGACTAATGCAAACTTAGGGTACGATGAAGCTGGCATAGTTATTATGGCCAAAAGCTCCAAAATAAATAAAGATTAAATAAAAATGAGTATGTATAAAAGCTATGTGCTTTTATAAACCTTATAATCGTAAATCCGGTACCAAATTATACAGCTGTCGTTATTGAAGTTCTAAAATGACTGTGGAAGCAATGAAGAACCTGTGTAAGAGCGTTTGAACGTTATTATTAGGTGTATAAGAAATTTTATAACTTTACAGAATTGTGTCCGATAAATTTCATGAAATTGAACCATATTTTAAGAAAAACCTAAAAACTGAAATTTGTCGTAAGGCTTTAAGTTTTGACAACTTATGTTCAGACTTTATCATAATATACCTATAAAATTCATAGTTTTTACACTTTTCATTTAATAAGCCTAGTTTCGCTGGAAATCCTAAGAATATCTTTTTTCAATATTTTTCACCCCATACTCAAATATAATTCACTTTGATGTTTTACCTGTTGGTTTCGCCATATTTTCATCCATTTCCAATAGATCTTATGTTACTATAGATTTTTTTCACTAATGATCGTTTCTAAATGTGTACGCACTTGCCATTATACACATAGACCCATATAGAGTCCTTGTATATGTGAAGAATACAGAGTATTTAAAAGTAATATCAAAACAAGGTGGAGCTTCAAGATAGGTATGTATAGTGCACTACAGCATTAAGACGTACCTCTAGACCAATAAGCTAAACAGCTAACGGCTCAAGCCATGGTAACCATTTACCAACAAATGGGTTGTTAGAAATAAATAATACTCTGGGCTTACCATGGAGTCTTAAAACAGGTCAATAATTGAACGGCTGGTGTTTACTAGCTGCATAAATAGCTATGTAATCCTATATACATTTATAGGATTACAAATTTACATTTGCAGTTGGTAGTATGACAGCAGTTCAAGTATTGATCTGTTTTAAGCGTTCATGGTACAACAGTTGTATAAAACAACATCCATGTTTATAAAGGTAAATATTTCAAATAAATATTGATATGGCTTAGTCAATAACAACCGTTTATGGAATAATATTTTACGGGCTACCCTCGGGACTTGTACAAATGCGTATCAGATGTAGGTACTTCTGAAGAAAGGAAGGTAAGGTCGCCATTAAGGGCTCCTGAACGCAAAAGCGACACGGCAAATTTTGTGCAATAACTTGGAAGTAATGGGTTCTGGGTAACTGGCAAGTTTTTGCTGTATATACAACTTTATGCATTAAGTTACTAATGTGGCGTGGTGGTAGCGCTTTTGACTACTATTTCATACATATTTGAATCATATAGTATTTAATATTATGTTAAATATTATGTGCAACGTTTGAGAACATTGTTTCCCGCAGAGTAGAATTAGGGCCACTCCATCTGTTCCCATGCGGTGTCGTACAAGGCGACTAAGGGATAGGGCTGTTTAACATAAGACAGATATATTTATAGCCCAGACTCAGCCTCAGATGCATGGCTCGAGTCAACAACAGTGCCCGAAATACGGCGATAGGCTCACCCCCTATTACGTGGGACCGAATACAATATATTGATTAAATCTGGGTGTTTATTCACCTCTGTATAACCGTCCAGGGATAAAGGATTATGTGTGTGTGTGTGTATATCCCGATAACTTTAATACTGACTTGCGACTTTAGTTTGTTCAGGTACGGCATACCCCCCTTTTTTTTTTTTTTTTTTTTACGTGCGCAAAATCCCCACGGATACCTCCCCACCGGAGCCGGTGAAGGAGGTTATGTCGGACTCGAACCGACTAAAACGCACGCCGCCTGTGGGTCGCTTTGGTTGCCGAAGGTGAGGTTGACAGGCATATCCCTCGCACCCCGGCCGACCCAGGGCCATCTCTCACGATCTGGCCCTCTTCTCGGGTGTGGGGACTACAGAGTCCCCAACTCGTCCCCGGAAACGGGAAGGCGTGCCACGCGCGCCACCGCCGCGGCCTGCTTCTGCCAGGGTGGCAGGCGGCTCCACCTGTCACCCCCAGGCCGGCGCTCATGGGGGGCGAAGGTCGTTCATCGACCTCCGACGCCCGAGTTGCCTTCGTACGCGGGCAGCTTGGCTTGCGATCCTTCGTCGCTCCCGCTGCCGCTCCCGCCCCGCCTCCTCCTTCACGAGCATTACTTGCTCGCAGAAGGAGGCGCCGGCCGCCCACGCATCCGCGCAGCGGACCATCGCCGCGAGCAAGGTAGAGAGCGTGAGAACTCTCACTCCCAGGGCCGCCACAAGCTCCCGCCTCGGCGTCTCCCACGCCGGACACTCGGTGAGCGTGTGCGGACCTGAGTCCTCGCTCGCATCGCAGTGATGGCACTCGGACGTTGGCTCTTTCTCCATCCGACGCAGATACTTTCCGAAGCACCCGTGCTCGGTGATCATCTGCGTCAGACGGTACGAGAGGCTGCCGTGTGGCCTCTCTAGCCACTCCCCCATGATGGGTCTTATCGCCGCTACTACGGCGCGCCCTGCGCCTGGTCGCCCAAGTCGTAGCTCCCATTCCGCCACCATTTCCCTGTGGAGCCGGGATCTCACGGCCCGAATTTCTTCGGGCTCGGGATCGCGACCCCGCTCCCGCGCCGCCTTTCGGAACCGGTATAGCGCCGAAAGGGATCTCGCTTCCAGGATCCATGGTGGCGATCCGGCGAGGAGACTCGCCGCGTTGAAGGATATCGTGCGGTACCCCCTTATGATGCGGCACGCCAACTTCTGCTGCGGACGCTGCAGCAGGGGCATGTGCCGATCATTCAGGGTGTCCGCCCACACGGGACACCCGTACAGGGCCATGGACCGCACGACACCCGCGTAGAGTCTCCTGCAGGAGTCCTCCGGGCCCCTCAGGTTAGGCAGTAGCCGCGCCAGAGCGTTGGCTGTGCCCACCAATTTGGGGCCTAGACTTCGGAAGTGCTTCCCGAAGTCCCACCGGCCGTCGAGCACGAGCCCCAGATATTTCATCTGGGGCTTGATGCCGATGAGAGTGCCTCCCACTGTGAGACTGGAACCAGGTGGTGGCGTGCGCCGAGGTCCATGAAAGAACATGGCCTCGGATTTATGCAAAGCCACCTCAAGGCCCAGCCGCCGGATCCGTTCCACGACTCGAGCAACCGCGGTCGTGGCTCTCAGGATCGCTTCGCGGTATGTAGCCCCGCTCGCCGTCACTAGTGTGTCGTCCGCATAGCACGTGACGGCGGCGCCGTCCGCAAGCTCACCGCGAAGCACCCAGTCGTATCCAATGTTCCACAGTAGCGGCCCAAGAACCGATCCCTGTGGAACACCGCACGACATCTCACGCCGACCGACGCCGGTCGCACTTGGGTAGATGACGGCTCTCTCCGTCAGGTACGCCCCGACTATGCGGCGGAGGTAGAGAGGCACACCGTGGTACACGAGTGCCTCCCTGATGCAACTCCAGGGCAAGGTGTTGAACGCGTTGGAGATGTCCAAGGACACCGCCAACGTCACCTCACCCCGGGCAACTGCCGCCTCCGCCAAAGTCCTCACGCGCATGATGGCATCCACGGTGGACCGCCACCGGCGGAAGCCATATTGGGCATCCGCCAGGTCCGGCCCCCTACCAGAGAGGTGCTCGACGAGGCGCTTCGCAATAACTCTTTCAAAGAGCTTGCCCACCTCGTCGAGCAACACAATGGGCCGGTAGCCGGACGGTTCGTCCGCCGGGCGACCCTCCTTTCTGATGAGGACCAGTTTCCCCGTCTTCCACATCTTCGGAAACTGGCCCCGCTCCAAGCATGCGCTGAGGAACCCTCTCAGTCGGGGTTCGAGACCGTCTTCTCCCAGAGCTAGGACCCATGCGCGGCCTGGAATGCCGTCGGGTCCCGGGGCGGTGCTCTTCTTGGCTCTAAGCCTTCGCACCGCCAGCTCCAGTTCCACCCAAGTGACCTCGGGGACATCGTCGTCAACTACCACACTGGGCGCCATAGGCGACCGAGGTGGCGGAGTCATCTGCGGCGGAACATGTTCCGCTCGCATCGGGAACAGGGACTCGACCACTCCACCGAGCAGAGCTGGCTGGAGAACCTGGGTCAACAGTGGGGCCCGGGGGCGCAGCTTTCCTCTTACCATAAGGTAAGGCCGCCCCCATGGGTCCCGCTCCAGCGTCTCTATGAGCTCCTTATAAGCCGCGGCTTTCGCCCGCTTAATCTCCGCTCGGAGGGCATCTCTGGCCTCCCTGTATCCCACATGAAGCTCCGTCACTCGGGGCTCTGTATCTGCGGTTCGGCTACGCCTCCTACGGAGTCTGGTCCACTGGCGGTGCGCGACCACGCAGGCTTGCCGTAACCTCGCGATCTCCGCAGACCACCAGTAGACCCGACGCCTCGGACTATAGGTTGGAGCCCTAGGCATACCCGCATCGCAGACACGAGTCATGGCCTCCCGGAACCACACCGCCTCATCGTCGATATCGACAGGCCTGTCCGGCGCAATGGCCCAGACCTGTACGATGGCGGCCTCCAGGAGGACCTCCCGATTCAGTCTCCCAAGCACCCAGCGTGGCTCGCGTGGGGCCGGTATGACCGGCGCATCACCCGCGGGGGGGGAGACATCAAACCGAACGTATCGGTGATCCGCTAGTGTCTCCACCCCCACAACAACACGCCAGTCCCGCACACGGTGCGACAGCGAAGCGCCTGCGAACGAAAGGTCGATAATCGAACTGCGCTCCGCGGCCACGAACGTGGCTTCGGCCCCGCGATTCTGGAGAACTAGACCGTGATTAGCGGCCCAGCTCTCCAGAGCCCTACCTCGTGGGTTCGTGTGCCGGGACCCCCAGGTCACTGACCAGGCGTTGAAGTCCCCGAGCACAAGAACCGGATGAGGGTAGCAGGCGTTGACGACGTCGGTCAGTCGCTCCAGCGACCGCCGGTACTCCCCTATGCGTCGGTGTAGGCTCGGCGTGAAGTAGACAGCCACGACCGCAATCTCCCCCACACGCGCCGCTACGATGCCATGCTCCCTTGCCACGACAACAGGGGGGGGGGCACCCATAGCGGCGTTGTACACCAGTGCCGCCGACCCGTCCAGGTCGACCACCCAGGCAGGCCCCAGGTGCCGGTGGGTGTACGGATCGGCGACAGCGGCGACGTGTATGGACCACTGTGCCATGCTCTGGAGCAGAAGACCCTGAGCATCGGCACCGTGGCCCACGTTCGCCTGCAGGATGCGGAGCTGGGGATCCATTATGGAACCATCTCCGCATCCCGCCGCGAACTTTGGGTGGAGCTCCCGCCTTGCGGCTTCGGCTCCCCTCCGGTGCAGGCCTTGCTACCAACCCTATGGTCGGCCGGTTTGCCACCCGCTGCACACCTGAAGCAGTGCAGCGGAGCTTCGCATCCACCGGCCGTATGACCGGGTTGGCCACAGCGGAAGCAGCGGTCGCCGACCGTCACCGCCGCCGTGCACTGCACCCCCACGTGGCCGACCGACAGGCACCTAAAACACCTAGTCGGTCGAGCCTGCAGGAGCCGGACCTGCACCCGCACCACGCCTCCTACGGCGAGGAACCCTCGGTCGGCAGCCTTTTTGGCTGCTGCGATGGGGCAGCCGACAACTGCCGCCCCCAGTCCGCGGCGGCCGAAGCGGATTGCTCCGACCTTCACCGCCTCTAGGGGGCAGCCCCCGGCCTCCGCCACGGTGAGGCGGATTTGCTCCGCCGTGATGGAGTCGTCCAGGTCCGAAATGCGCAGTTCTGCGCATTTGTTGGGCCTGGACACCCGAACGTCGGCTGCGTCTAACGTGTCCCGAAGCTTAGCCGCTAGGGCATCAGCCTGGGGACCGCTCGAAGCACCGGGGATCTCGAGCAGCCGAGCACCCGTCCGAGTGGGTTTCACCCGGATGGGGCCCGGCATCCCAAGGGCCCTCATGTCGACGCAGGCTCTGGCCTGCGTGACGATCTGGGCGTACTGCACGCCCCTCTCCGCCGCCTCCGCCGTCATCGTTAGGACGACGGCGGTTGAGCGGGGAACGCGCAGCCTCCCCGGCACTCCCCTCGCAGCAGCCTCGGCCTTCCTAGCCTTTTTGGCTGCCTTCCGGAGCGCCTTGCGCCGCTTTTTGGAGGCTCCGGCAACCTCCCAGCCCCCCTCTGGTGTGGAGACAGCCCGCGCCGGAGCCGAGGACGGACCCGGACGTTGAGCCGGGGCCGGGGTCGGGGTCTGGGCTAAGGCCGGGGACGTCTTCCCTTTACCCTTGCCCTTTCCCCTGCCCCCGGCCCGGGCACCCCGTGCTCCCTGGGGACTCCCGGCTCCCACGGCGAGAGCAGCCCGAGCGGCCGGAGCGGCAGGAGCGGCAGACGCAGCGGATGGGCCGCTGGCCGGCTCCTGCGGGGACCTCGCCACCGCCGGACAGGTGGGACCCCTCTTTACTGCCGGCCGAAGGCGCCAGGGGCGGTCTGCGGCTGGAATCCATAATGGCCTCCAGCCACCTCTGGGTGCGCTCCTCCTGCGCCACCCGCCACGCCCGCTGCTCCGCCTGCGCCGTGTCCTGACGCTTCTCCATGGCGGCTATCGCCGCCATGCAGAGCGCCAACGGGTCCGCAGACCGAGCCGGCTGCAGCACCGGTGACTCCGGTCGATCCGGTCGCGCCGGCGACCTCGGCGGCTCCGGTTGCGGCAACTCCGGCTGCGCCAGCGGTTCCGGCCGCAGCGGCGACCTCGACCGCACCGGCGACAGCTGCCGCGTTGACGGCATTGGCCGTTCCGGCTGCACCCCCAGCCTCCGCCGCGCCGAACGCGTCACCCGCTCATTCGGCAGTCCAGCGACGACCTTTTTGAGCTCGGCCAGCTCCGCCGCCATCTTGCTCATCTCCTTACGGTGATTGGCCGCCATCCGCTCATAGCTGTCGAGGAGCTCAATATGTCTCCTGCCCATATGAGCCCTCTCGAGCCGCAATTGTGCCAGCTCCGCCCTGAGGTGGTCGTAAAGTTGGACAAGTCCGGCATACCCCCCTGACAGACTAGCAGAAGGGTTCATTATCTGTGAAAACTAAAAAAAGAAAGTTATTCCAGCTATGATATCTACATTTCTATACACTAATCATCCTACAGGTTCAATAAAAGTATAACTAAAAAAAACTTTCAAAATAAAAAGTTGACGTACTTTTAAGTCATATTAATCACAACAAAATCAAGCATCTCGTGTTCCTTAAAATTCAATTCGGTTACGTCAATCAGATCCGTTGAGTGAGTGGAGCGGGCTTCATGTGAACATCACCAAATGTGGCGTGGTTGTACCACAAACCATCCGCGTATAATTTCGTTTCAACGCGTTTACCCTGTACGTCGCGTATCGTGTGTGGTTTGAGCCTATGACATGACAATTTGTAGCAGCTTATTGCTTGTTCGCTGAATGCATTGTTGCTTTCAAACAGACATTGATATGAAGCAGACTGTTGTGATGAGTGGTCGGGTTACAATGATTTGACTTGTAGCAATAATTGACGTTGACTATGCTATGTGAGGCCCGAGTTGCTACTTTTAGAAAAGCAACGTTGCATTTTGTTTTACGGTATAAAACTAATTAGCTTTATTCAAACATACACGTCTCTTTCCCAGTAGGGTAGGTAGAGACCACATGTGTGTGTGTGTTTTATTTTCATAATTGTTTTGATATCTACTTGCTCGCCAGTTTCGGGTACTCTTGAGACGATCTTTCTTACGAGCGGAGGCTATTTGAATGACGGAGGTCGCAAAAAGACCTCCATCCCTCATGAGCGTGGGCCTGGGGTGACGGGTGGAGCCACGCGCTCCTCCCCGTATCCGGGGACTAGATGGGGACTCCGTAGTCCCGGTAGCGGTATCCATGCGGATTTTACGAACGATAAAAGAATCATATCCTTTTTTAAAATATGCCTTCAATTCAACACATCTAATTAAGTAGGTATATATTTAGTAGTTAAAGGGATGCTTGCCATGTTTTGATTGTTGTTTTTCTTTATTGACCAATATTACGAAAAATAATATTTTGGCTAAAATATAAAAAGTTTGTGAAAGCTGAATACACTGTCTTACCATTATAAGATTAAACCAAGTTTTGGCTACCTAACCGGAGATTATTGTAAACCTTTTCGATTTTTGGATGCTAGTTCTTTCCGAGTTCATTCCATGGAATGGTCACAGTGATCGTCAGCCCTAAAATACTTAGTTATCTTCAAGACGATGTTTACGAGTGTGTACGTGCGAGTGTATGAGTTTCTGTATAACTACTTCACGCTGAAATAGCATTTTAGATTTCAGTGAAAAGGAAATCTCGAAATTTAACTTCAATTCCTTTCTATTACAAAAGTAAACAAATTGTTATATAACCATCCTCCTCCACTCCACTACCAATATAAAATATTTCCGTACAATTTAGATAATAAATACAACAACATTTATATAAAATGGAATATGACAACCTTATTCATAATGTAATACTATCAATATAACTCTAAAGCATTATCCAATTCCATTTAAGAGGGATTCATAGCGATCATTAACACTCTTGTCACCCGAAAATTGTGCCTACACGACAATATCTGGGTCTTACCTTCTCAAGAATACATTATATAATGTGACAGACCGATAAGGCCATTTCTATTTGAACGGGTTATAGATTGCTTTGGTAAAATCACGTACAGCGTGAAATTTATAGTGCGTATGTGAGGGGAGGCCGGCCAGCCCTTTATATATCAGCCAAATTAAGAGGTTCTGCAAAAGGGTTCACGATTTGACCGTTCATGTTCGGGACAAAGCAGTTTTTTATGTGATACGTCTGATATTGTGAAGTGGATTGTGCTGGCAAGCTCGTGAAGGGGTTTTACGATGCCACGGTTTTAGCGATAGGACCTTGTAACGTTTTTGTCGTGCTTCATATTTGGTTATTCTTTTGATAAAAGTCAATAGATGGTGCTTTGCGAAATACTTATTAGCTATTTTTTTTATACCACTTAGGTGGCAGACAAGCACACGGCCCACCTGATAGAAAGTGATTACCTTGGCCTATGGACGTGTGTAACACCAGGGGAGTCACACACGCTCTGCCGACCCCGTAAGCACAGAGAGTTTTGTAGCTTTTGGTATTACCACTGACAACATAAAAACTCTTCAGTGAGCTCTTGCAACCCTACTCACCGCCGGGAACACGACACGAGGTTATTATGGCCGCGGTATACTGTAGGGAGGAGGTACTTCCTTAGTCGGACTGCTCAATTGAACGGAAATACTGCCGTGTCCTCTATCTATCTATGCATTCAAGTTACTTTATTTTTGGGCAGCGATATCTAAATTTAGTATTTGTTTTTGTGTTTTTTTATTGATATCAAATGATCTACTGCCTGCTGACTTTAATACATGATAAAATACGTAAGATCATCTTAGTCTACATTAGCGTGTGATCATCACAACCTCATCATCCTATCTCGTTCTCCTATACCTCTTTTAACTTCTCAGACCTCAGTTTCATATCCATTACAAGCCTGTATTAAGGACCGTTTTCTTTTTAATTTGTTTTTATCTATTACACTTGACTTCACCTCGTCCGATGTTAAGCTAAAGGCAAAGTCCCAGGAAAGAGGGTCACAATTACAGATATCAAGTAATGTTACAATGGTGGCACTCAGCTTGGCGGCCTCATCATATGCTTTTCACTTTTTATTAAATTATTAAAAGATTGATTTTATTTTTTATAGTTTTAATTATGATATGATATAATATTTATTACGTATTTGTGATCTTTACTAATTACCTTCATTTTAATACCCTACTCGATAAATTTGAATAAAAAAAAAATTAAGTCAAAAATCAACCGCATAGTTTTTGTTGACATTGTACCTATGACACTCAGGAGATGAACACCTTTTATTTTAGATCCCATTCATCGAAATCCGTCCAGCTGTTAGGTCTGTAGAGAGGAATTATGTGCGTAACACACACACTGTTCAATCGAAGCGTCGCAATAACAAAAAATCTTATTCCAACAAAAAAACAAAAATAAAGAGAAGCGTCGTAATCAATTTCCTTTAGCCGCCTTCGATTTTTAAATTTATTGTAGAACAAGTCGTGCATACATCACTGCTAAACGAGCGCTGTAACTGCGCGAATCCATCAGGCTCGGTAATAGCTTCGGATGAGTTACAGTTGTTTGCAAGTTGGAGCTAAGTACGCTTCTGTAAGCAACTTCAGGTTGTCACGCGAAGCAAACTTCTGGCTAATGGTCTGAATGCACTTGAGTGCGTGTTTACGTCTAATATACCTTAATTGCACATTAATTATTGTATAGTAAGACACAGAGCTTTAGGGGCGCAACGAATAGTCAATAAATTAAAAAGATATGCCTCGTTGGATCCAAGAAATAGGCTTATTATGGCTGTGTTGCGTGCGATAGCGAAGTCCCAGGTTTGAAAAACCGAGGGTAAAATATTATTAGGTTTTTCTATTACGGAATTCTCTTGATCAAAGTGTAGCCGGTAAATTGCTGCAGCTGCAATACATGGCTGCCTGTACTTGGGGATATGCAGGGGATAATAAAAAAATATTTTAAATATATTTTCGTTACACTTAAACTTACCGAGTATTTTACTCTTTTAACAAAATTAAACCCTCGTAGTTCAATGGTTTCTTGTAGTTAAAAACATTATTTCACTGAGATTATTAAAAAAAAAATAACAATCGGTGGTAAAAACTAGATAAATGTAGATAGTATAAATATATATACACACCTGTAATCCACTGAAGGTCCCAATTAACCCCCACATTTCGCCAACTATGATTTTCGATCATACGTGGTAGGGGTGACCCTATAACCACCAAGCGAGCACTTTATCATGGGCTGTATGTGTACTGGCACATGGAGATCAGTGCCAACCCTTCAGCCGCTGTCTACGATACCTACGGGAAGAGTTAAAGCCGAGGAGTATAATTTTCAATTTATAATTAAACAACTTAGGTGGCAGACAAGCACACAGCACACTTGAAAGTGATCAACGTGACCTATGGACGTATGCAACACCAGACGAGTCACACTTGTACTGCTGACCTTGCAAGAATAGAGTGAGACTGTGCTATCAGTGTAGGAGACGAAGCAGGACAAGCCTTTGGTTTTCCCATTGACAGCACAATGACTCCAGCGAGCTCTAGCTACCCTACTCACCGCCGGGAACAGAACACAAGGTTATTATGGTCGCTGTAAAGAATATTAAAAAACGAAATAGTATCTCCGGTGGCGGTGGCGCGCCTGGCGCACCTCCCCGTTTCCGGGGACGAGTTGGGGACTCTGTAGTCCCCACACGCGAGAAGAGGGCCAGATCGTGAGAGATGGCCCTGGGTCGGCCGGGGTGCGAGGGATATGCCTGTCAACCTCACCTTCGGCAACCAAAACGACCCACAAGCGGCGTGCGTTTTAGTCGGTTCGAGTCCGACATAGCCTCCTCCACCGACTCCGGTGGGGAGGTATCCGTGGGGATTTTGCGCACGTAAAAAAAAAAAAAGTATCCCCGGTAACTCCTCTAGCTAACCTAAATTGCTTATGTAGGAAGGTGATTCATGTCGATAACTGCCAGGATTCGAACCATACCTCTTCATCATAATGCCAACATTTCAACCACTAAGTTACCGTCGTTTAAATTATACCAAACTATTAAACATACCCTATATGAGTTTGTTGTTTTCAGATATACGCCCATTCAATAAATTCTTTATTGATAAACTTTTAGTTGTCGCATAATGACTTTCGAATTGGGTTGCTTCCCAACTATAATGTGTTTATGTTCACAAGCGACGTGGGCGTTGTACACTCAGCATCAGATAATACCATGATCTCGAACTGTTTGTCAGAACGAAAAGTGTACCAAATTTCAAAACAATCAGTCAACAGAAAGCGGGAAAAACCAAGAAATTAAGATCATTATGAGAAGTTTGTTCGTCAAGATCGATTTGATGGTGACTGTACTACTAAACTAGTTCGTGTCTGAAGTTTTGATAGCGTATACTTCTGAAGTGGACTTGTATGAAAGGCTTGATGACAGTGTAAGAAACTTGGTACATATATAGGCGCGATGATGACCTGTATGCCGTGAACGTTTGACAACTATGTTAGGTTTATACATTAATGTTAATGCTATCATGGTATAGGTATATACATATCTTTTTTATCTGCGCAAAATCCAAACGAGTACCCCTCCTCGCCGGAGTCAGTGGGTTATGTTTGACTTCAACTGATTAAAACGTACGCCGTCTATGGGTCGTTGCCGGATGCTGGAGGTGATGTTGGCAGGCATATCCCTCGCACCATAGCCTTCTCCTTTGTACTGGCCTTCTTGAGTCTCCAACTCATCCATGGGTGCGGGGAAACGCGCAATGCCGCCGTGGCCTACTTCTGCTAAGGTGACAGACGGCTGACCTTTAACGTTATTGCATAATCATGGAACGCTAAAGTTTATGAGTTAGTATAACTATGTAAGAACTTAGAAGTTATGAGTTCGAATCCCGTGTTATGGGTTCGACTCTAGTGCAGTGCAAATATTTCATGGTCATAAAATATTTCTATAGAAGTTTTATATAGGTATATATATAGGTGGCAGGCAAGTACACAGCTGCCTAATGGAAAGTGGCGGTATTGATATTAGTCTAGGTATTTATAAGTAGGATATAAAAATAGTTATAATATTTTTATGTGTTAATAAGCTCGTCCCTATACTAAAATCCGTATTACAAACCGACAATCACAACATATGTTTCCTATTTCATACAGCTCCGGGTCCTTGCAGGGCGTGAACAAGCTTCTGATGAGGCCGTCACGCTGAGGGTCACAGTTACATTATTGATGTATGCAAAGTATCAGGAAAGAGAGTCTACTCTTTCCTGAGACTTTGCTTAAGCCATCAGGCGAGGTAAAGTCATTTTGACGTGTCCGATGTGTAAAAAGGAACTATGCATAGTTTGTTTAGTGCAATGAGCGTTGTATATTACATAATACTAGCTTTTGCTCGCGGCTCCGCCCGCGTGGATGTCGGTTCCCAAGGTGGACAACCCTTATCACTAAGGGGTATGAAAAGTAGATGTTGGCCGATTCTCAGACCTACTCAATATGCTCACAAAATTTCATGAGAATCGGTCAAGCCGTTTCGGAGGAGTACGGGAACGAACATTGTGCCACGAGAATTTTATATATAAGATAAATTTGTTAGCACAATTCTGAAAACGTGATTCATAAATTATAGCTGCAATTACTGTTTAATGAAATTTTAAAGCAATTATGCTAACTATACAAATAGATTGCACAAAGATAACCATCTTAGGGCAATCGATATCAGCATAGGAGAAATTCTTAATGTATAGTTGTCTCAGTAGCTCAGTGGTCAGAACATTCTCCCTGTAAGAGACTGTTTGCGGGTTCAAATCCCATCTTGAGCATTCACTTTTTCCAATCTAAATCGATCGTATGCATCAATCTATGCCATCAGTCAACGTCATCAATCTACGGTATAAATTAAATTGGTAAGATTAATGGCAACTTTTGAAAATGCCGTAAGAGGAAACCGGTCATGCTCAAAATAAATATTGTGGAAGAAATACAAGTGTTTTATCATAACATAACATAAACTCACGCCCATATCCCCGAAGAGGTAGGCAGATGTGTGAGCACCCACATTTTGCCAGTTTTTGTTTAGGTCCCAATGTAATAGGTGGCGAGCCTATTGCCATTAACCGGGCACTTATAAACCTGCGATAAATACACACATAACTTAGAAAAGCATCGAAAAGGCATTGGTGTGTGCCATGGTAATACCTGGTACCGATCCCGAGACCTCGTCTCAGCAGTCCATTACCCATACCAATAATGTGCAATAGTTACTCATAAACTGAGTATAGCAGAACCAAAATTGTTGTTGTTTCCGTTATTTAGGGAGTAAAACAAACGAAACGGAACGTATCCCTATAATTCATGGTTTGACATTTGATATCGCCAAGAACGTTTCCGAATAATGTGAGAAAAATAAATACACTCGTATAATTTTGTGGCTAAAAGGCTTTTGAGAGTATGTCATATTGATAAGGGCCAAGTTACAGTTTGACGTAAGGATGACGTAATGAAAATGGAAGGAGGACGGAAAGGTAAGGAATTAAATATTACAGGCGTATGTCGAGTTTTAGAAGCAAAAGAATAGTTTATGATTTGTCTTTGAAATAATTCAATGTTGGATCATGATGATGCTTAAAAAAATATTTTTGTAAAGAATATTACTAAGAAAAACTACTTATATATTCCAACTAACCCCTTTATAGCTACGAGTGTATTGCTTGTGTTAGGAGTGAGTTCACATTGTGGTATAATAGCGACGATTCGAACCCGGGAACTCTCGATCCTAAGGATGACTCCTTATCCACTAAGCTAACTAGGACGCCGACGCTTCAAATTCGTTCAAAACTCCATATCCCACATCAAGACTCTGGTCTGGGATGCAACATGCCTCGACACCATTACCCCTTCTCATATACCTGGCAAGGCTGGCTTTGCCGATGCTGCTGCAACTACTGAAGAGGCTCTTAAACGGCGCGAATACTCCAATCTCATTGAAGATTATTAATTTGTGCCGTTTGGATTCTAAATGTTAGAGCCATGGGGTCTAAGTAAGTGCCCACGATGTTGCGAAGCATATGGTCGACGCTTCTCGTGACCAGAAGGCTGGCTTCTAGGTCAGAGAATAAGAGAGAGAATAAGTTAATTACCATTTTTCCAATATAGTATGATATTTGTCATTGTTTTTCAATAATTAACTTAATTGAAAATTTATGTTTCCAAGATTTTGAAACTTTAATAAAACGGAGGGTAGTGGTCCCTCAACTTCGACGCCATTATAAGAAATACTAGTGAGGACAAGAAGTAACGGAATATCGTATTTGTTTTCTTTGGCAGATATTTTCAAATTTGAAACTAAATTTATGGAGCGTGAACGTTGTCCTTTTAATAAATAAGTCACACAGTTTGCTTTATACATCAAAAGTGTAGGGAATGAGCGTCCCAAAGCGGATCGTGAATTTCATTTTATATCATGCGTTTGACAAGCTAGCAACTGATCACACCAAGATTTATTGCAGTCCAATTGTGTTGACCGATAACGGGTGCAAGGCCTTTGTCGATTTACTTTGATGGCTATCAGGTTCGCCATTCACATTCACATGATATATATGTACTGCTAGTGTATCTGCACTGAACTGGTACAGGTTGCGACAGTTACAGGTAACATTGCGCATTTGGTGGTATGAAAGAAACTTCACCCCTCGCACGTTTAAGCTGTGGAATAAACTCGCTGCGGTGGTTTTTCTAAACCACCACAATATGTGGTTCTTCAAGAGGGGCATTGAAAGGTGACGTCAGGGCATTGGAAGGTGTTTGTCAGGTGACGGTAACTACTTTCCATCAGGTTGGCCACCTAATTGGTGTAAAAAAACTCTTATCAATATAAATAGAATGAGGAAGATCGTTTTAGAATCAATTATTTCATAGGTTGACGAGGTAGGACACGGCGGTATTTCCGTCCGATTGAGCAGTCTGATTGGGGAAGTACCTCCGCCCCACAAAATGCCGCGACCATAATAACTTCGTGCTGTGTTTCCCGCGGGGAGTAGGGTAGCCAGAGGTCACTGGAGAATTCGTGATGTCACTGGGATGACTAAAGGCATGTCCTGCTTTGTCTTCTACACTGACGGCACAGTAACTCTGTGCTTACAAGGTAAGCGGCAGTGCGAGTGTAACTACTCTGGTGTTACACACGTTCATAGGTCAACACCAGTGGCGTCACATCCGTGCTGCCGACCTGTAAGAACAGAGATTTTCTGTGCCTTCAGTGCAGAACACAAAATCAGGACAAGCCTTTGGTCTTCATTTCAAAAACTCTCCAGTGAGCTCTGGCTACCCTACTCACCGCTAGGAACACAACACGAGGTTATTATAGCCGTGGTATTCTGTAGGGTGGTTTATCAATTGTCCTAAAGTATTGTCATACTATTAACTCTGGCTCTTTCGCGAGGGATATGCCTATCAACTTCACCTTCGGCAACCAAAAACGACCCACAGGCGACGTGCGTTTTAGTTGATTTGAGTCCGACATGACCTCTCCCACCGGCTCGACGGGGCGGGATTAGAAAAAAAAACCTCTGGCTCTTTCAAAACGTGTTCTACAAAAAACATCCAACAGGGGGGAATTTGACAACCATTATATTAATTACTATCTTCAGCTCACTATCTCTTAAACTTGATTCGCTTTTGTTATAATTGTTAAAATTAAAATATTTCTTTTATAAAATTCCTGTCCATTCCAAGTTGCCTGGAAGAAATCGCTTCAGCGATAAGGCTGCCCATTGTACATTGAACTGTATATATGCTACCTACTTATCCTACTGTAAATCTGTTGGTGTACAATAAATAATTATCTATCTCTGGCTCTTTCAAAACGTGTTCTACAAAAAACATCCAACAGGGGGGAATTTGACAACCATTATATTAATTACTATCTTCAGCTCACTATCTCTTAAACTTGATTCGCTTTTGTTATAATTGTTAAAATTAAAATATTTCTTTTATAAAATTCCTGTCAATTCCAAGTTGCCTGGAAGAAATCGCTTCAGCGATAAGGCTGCCCATTGTACATTGAACTGTATATATGCTACCTACTTATCCTACTGTAAATCTGTTGGTGTACAATAAATAATTATCTATTTATCTATCTTAAAATAATATTTAAAACATATAATTGAGCTGGCAATAGAAACAAACGGATCCAACGCTTTTTATATCAATCTAGAAACGTTTTCCCCTTACCTTATGACTCAATTTCATAGAACGATACTCCGTGATCTCCATTCGCAGAAAAACGGTTTTATTGCAGTGTTTTTACATAAAGCCAACATAAAACTAATTTATGAGTGTTAGACGTGGCTGCTTGTGTGAAATTCTGCTGTGTAATTGTTGATCTGGGGTTTGGGTTCGCAAACAAATGGACGTTATTTTTTCGCCGAGATCGATATCAGAACAGTTTTATGACTGAAGGTAAAGAACGCGATGGACCTAATGATTTGAATTGAAGTTACATAACGTAGATAAAAATCAAATAAATTTAAAATTTAAAAAAAAACCCCGTCACAAAAAATAACACTTTAAAAGTCGAAAATAGGTTGTGTTAACCCTATAACTTTGATATAGCTAGTAATATTTTGATTCAAGCGTTGTCGTGTTGGGAGAACCTAATAATAAACATGTACTCCGTCCAATTTTTTGAAACATAGCTAAGAACACTATCGACTAATATAAGGTATATTAGTCAAACAAAAAAACTAAATTCAAATCGGTTCTTCCGTTCAAGAGCTGCGATGCCACAGACAGACACACACACATTGGAAGAGGCCTAGTCCAGCAGTGGACTGCGATGGGCTAGTTGATTGATTGATATTGATTAAAATTGTATGATCGTCCGAACTATTCAAATGTGTGTAGCAAATACCAGAATAATCAGCCAAAAAAGGGGAAAACCAAGGTAATAAGATTGTTTTGAATACTTTACTAGTCAAGAACGACCTGACGTTGACTGTACTTTGTACATCCGAGTGGGGCCATCTCGAAGCCAGAGATAGCCCTGGTCAGCCGGCAGCAGGGTGCGAAAGATTTGTCTCTGGCTATCTCACCACCAGTAACTGAAGACTCAAAGACGGCTTGCGGGTTTAGTCAGCTCGAATCCGAGTGGCAAGCAAGTACACAGCCCACCTGATGGAAAGTGGTTACCGTGGCCTATGGATGTGTGTAACACCAGAGAAGCCACACTTGCGCTGCCGATGCCGACCCTGTAGGCACAGAGTTTCTGTGCCGTCAATGTAGAAGACAAAGCAGGACAAGCCTTCCCACTGACATCACGAATTCTCCAGTGAGCTCTGACTCCCCTACTCACCACTGGGAACACAACACGAAGTTATAATGGCCACGGTATTCTGTAGGGCGGAGGTAGGTTCCCCAGTCGGACTGCTCAATTGGGCGGAAACACCGCCGTGTCCTACCTCCTAGAGATTTGCTTTTGTTATAATTAGTTTTTCAAATTACCTAGCACAACGCAAGCAAAAAATACAAGGTCAAAATATACTTAAGAAAAATAAACTAAATGCTTATACTGTTACATATTCAAATACAAACAGGAAAGTTAGTAGTCAACATATATATTTCACAAATGTTGGGCAAATGTGAATTCTGGGAGACATTTTGGCTCGAACCACTATCATTTGTCACGACTAATAGGATTGTCTCTCGAGGTGACGTAATTGGAGCTGAGATCAACCTAGATAGCTTTACAGTTTAGACAATAATTATTGTCTTTACTATAACAGTATTAAGTCCCTCTGGTTTACCCACGTTTTGACAAAAGTGCACCAACATCATGTTTATTTATTTATTTATATTTATTTGGAAGACCAACAGCTAGAATACAACATAATACACATTTAATAAATACGTGACAGATGGCCAAAACACAATGAACATGAAAATCGAGACTGAGCACCCGTCTCACAGATTCTATTCCTGAATTAAAAATATCAAAACTAAATAGTTTAACGTAGACTTTAATCGCCTTGAAGATTGAGAATTACTGTTTTCATCCTCATCATACTAGTGTTCATCTCAATCACATCCAAACACACGCCCTTAGACTGAGAAATTATCTTCCTCTGCAGAACTGGAACAAATGATATTTCTTGTTCTTGTTTTTGTTTGGAGCACATGACCCTTTTGGAGTCCTCCTAATCAGTATACCTGCTTTAGTTCAGGAGTTAGAGGGCATTCGCTTCTGAAAAACCAACGTACCAATCAAAGATAATAAGTAGCCTCGAATAGCGACCGCGTACGGGCAAACGTAGCGTAGGACGCCCAACGGCCAGGTGGAAGGACGACCTCATGAAGGTCGCCGGGAAGCGCTGAATGCGGGCTGCTTTAGAACGGTCATTCTAGAAGTCTGTAGGAGAGGCCTATGTTCAGCAGTGGACTATGTGTGGCTGACATGATGATGATGATGAAGGAGCCTAGAAATCTAGGGATCATTTTTCCAGTCTAACTGAAGGTTTGGCTGAACTTCAATATTTTCTGTGAAGTGACTGTCACCTGACCTTCACAACACATTGATGATATCGAAGCATTAAATCTAGAATTACTATATTAAATCCTATTAAATAAATGCCAAATAAATATTTGTTGATAAAATGTAAAAAGTCACTCTTTGGTACGAAATAAGGTGTAATTTCGACAGAAGTAGGTAGGCAGGCAGTATTCCAGTGCCGAAGCAGTCGTTCGCGTCGGAGTGGGAAATCTCAAGCTATCTGCACAACTTATTATTCTTGAGTATGTTGGTTTTTCAAAATCGACTGCCCTCTGACCGCTGACCTTTTAACCCAAAAAGGAAAACCAAATCGTCTATTGTTTAGCAGATGCACCAATTAGCAGGACTCCAAAGGGGCCCAACAAAAACAAAAACAAGAACAAGTAATATTATTTGTCTCCAGTCCTGTAGAGGAATGTAATTTGTCAGTCTAAGGGTGCAAACTTGAACAAGAAATCCCATTATCCCATTAATAGAGAAGTAGGCTCAAATTCAACTCGGATATTTTATTACAGTGTCGAAACATGAACCAAGGAAATTAGTAAAATTGGGACACAAGGAGTGGATAATCGGCCACGTCATCTTTACTGGTTAAAAACAAAAAAAAGATAGTTATTTTTGATGGTTCTTTGAAATTAAGCTTGAAAATGTTAAAGCATTTAGGAATTTGCTAGTTTCTGTGACTAAAACTACTTACATATTAAATAAATAGTTCATATCAACGCTGAAACAAAAAGGATAAAATAACTGTTTGTAGTCTTTCAATAAACATCAGCACCTATGTTATGTTCTTTTTTATACCACTTAAGTGGCAGACAAGTACACGGCCCACCTGATGGAAAATGGTTACCGCGTCCTATGAACGTATGCAACACCAGTGCAACATATTACACTCGCGCTGCCGACCATGAAGAAATCTTCTGATGCCCCTCTTAAAGAACCCCATATTGTAGGTGCTTGGGAAAACCGCAGCAGTGAGGTCATTCTACAGCTTGTGTGTACGTGGGATGAAGTTTCTTTCAACCGCACAGCGCGCACCGTTTCAGGTCGCAATGGTTGAGGATGAATTCCCTGCCTACGGCGAGAGGTGCGATAATAGAATGTAGCTGTGGGCATCATGTCAAAAAATTCATCGGAACACAAACCATTGTATAGGCGGTAAAACACACACAGCGAGACAAAGTCCCTCCTGCTGGTTGACAATCCCACACCTGCGAGTATGGGATTGTCAACCAGCCTCAACACCCGTCTTTGCTCCGAGTAGAAGGGGTCAAGTTGGTATGCAGGCGCTCCAGCAAAAAGGTGACAGTAGTGCTCCATGTGGGGCCGGACCTGTGTCTTATAAAGAAGAAGTTGCTGCCCCGCAATAAAATACTGCGTCGCCCTGTTGAGCACACAAACAGTAGTTTACGAGTCCACGTTTATATTAGGTTTTTTTTTTTTTTTTTTTTATATAGGACACGTCAATTGGACTTCGCCTTGCCTGATGGTAAGCTGAAGGCAAAGTCCCAGAAAAGAGGGTCACCATTACTTACACATACCGTGTGACAATGGTGACACTCAGCTTGACGGCCTTATCATATACTTTTTCACGCCCCGCTTAAAGGACCCGGGACTGTAGGAAGAAGGAAACACGTGAGCTGGTAATGAATTCCAGGCCTTAATGGTGCGACAGAGGAAAGAGTCTCCGAACCGCTTGGTTCTTGATCGGATGTTTTGCACCGTGTGCGGATGACATCTAAGACCTGCACGCGTTGTCCTGTGTAGGAAAGGGGAGGGTGGGACTAATTGGAAGAGCTCATCAGAACACTCCCCATGGTACAGACGGTAAAATACAGCCATGGACGCAACATCTCTACGCAGCTGTAAAGGTTCTAGGGTGTTCGTGATCTCGGGATTCCCAATGATGCGGACCGCACGTCGCTGCAACCTGTCGAGAGCATCTAGTAAGTACTTTGCTGAACCATTCCAGAGATGCGAGCAGTACTCCACACAGGAGCGAATTTGTGTCTTGTATAGAAGACACCGCTGCTCCGGCGTGAAAAATCGTCTCACTCTGTTCAGGACTCCGAGTTTTCGTGAGGCTGTTTTGATGATGCTTTCGATGTAGTTTTTGTTATTCAGGTTGCAGCGAACATCCATACCTAGGATATTGAGATTGTCCTGCAGTGGCAGTGGCGTGCTCTGAAGAGTGGGGAGGGGAAGGAAAGAAGATACTTTTGCTGTAAACACACATGCCTGCGTCTTCTTGGCATTGAAATCAACCAGGTTCTCAGAGCCCCATTGAGAAATGTGATTCAGGATCCCGTCAAGCTCAGTGACAAGAAGCTGCCTTTTCTCTGCGATATCCGACTGCTTGGCCGCAGGATGTCCATGATAACTCCCATGTAAAGTGCTATCGTCTGCATAACAATGAAGATTGCCGGTAGACAGCATGTCGTTGATATGCAGAAGAAAGAGAGTGGGTGATAAGACGGACCCCTGGGGCACGCCAGCATTACCCTGCAGAAACTCCGAAGCTCGTCCGTCACAAAGGACGCGAATACGGCACCCCTGCAGGAAGCTAGCAACCCAGTTGCTCAGCCTAGAAGGCAGACCAAAGGCAGGTAGCTTGGAAAGAAGCGATTTGTGCCAGACTCTATCGAAAGCTTTGGCGATGTCAAGACTAATTGCCAGTGACTCGCCGTGCTTGTCCATAGCCTCACCCCAAAGATGGGTAACGTATGCTAGAAGATCACCCGTTGACCGTTTCGGTCTGAAGCCATATTGCCGGTCATTAATTAAGGAGTGATCCTCTAGGTGCCGCATGAGCTTTTTGTTAATTATGTGCTCGAACACTTTGCACAGCACTGAGGTGACGGCTATGGGTCGATAGTTGGCTGGCTCCGAGCGATCCCCCTTCTTGGGAATCGGCTGAACATTCGCCTCTTTCCAAGGCAAAGGCACTGTACCCGAACTGTAGGATAGCCGGTACAGGCGCGTAAGCATTGGAGACAACTCCGCTGCACATTTTTTCAAAACTACCGCTGGAATACCATCCGGACCACTGGCTTTCCGGACATCGAGTGATTGCAGCACTGCACGGACATCGCGTTGCCTGATATATATATCAGGCATCGCGTGGTCACTGTCGGGTAGTGTTGGTGGCTGCGTACAACAATCATCGATTCGGGAGTTGGCCGCAAAGAGATTAGCCAGCAGATTTGCCTTCTCTTGCGGCTCATGGGCCAGGGATCCATCAGGGTTACGCAGCGGAGGCAGCGAAGGCTGACAGAAGTTGGCTTGTACGGCTTTAGCCAGTCGCCAGTAGCCACGGCTTCCCGTGGGATGCATCACTAGCTCTTGACCAAGCCGCGCTATGCGCAGGGCATCCGCTCTGACGTAGGCCCTTCTACAGACCTTTGTAGCTCTGTTGTACGCCGCCTTGAAGTGGCCCAGATTGGGATGGCGCGTGGCGCGCGCCCTTACCCAAGCGCGGTACGCAGACTGTTTTTGTTCAACAGCTTCCGCGCACTCGCGCCCGAACCAAGGGCGCACCCCGCGGTCACCGGTGACATCGGTGTATGGATATAGTATTCCATACCCAGACCGATCTCACCGGTGACAGCAGTAGCACAATCCGATGGGTTCTTACCTTCAAAGCAGCGCTCAACCCACGGGATGGACGCAAAATAGTCACGAAGTCCATCCCAGTCCGCTGACGAGTAGTGCCAGAGACGCCGCTTCCCCTGCATGGGTCGTGGGGGCGCTATAATAGGCACCGTGGAACAGACCAGGCAGTGGTCAGAGTTGCATAAAGCGGCTCGCACCGATACACTGTACCGGTCCGGATCACTCGTCAGCAGAAGGTCTAGCAGAGAAGGTGCTAGGCCCGACCTTCTTGGTATCCTAGTGACCTCGTGCACCAATTGGGTCAGGCCGTGCGCCAGAGCAAATGCGTGGGCGGCTCTTCCCGCATGGTCTGTTTTGGTCCTCCAGACCAACCAGATCTCGTGGTGGGCGTTAAAATCCCCCAAAAATACCATTTCGGCATTCGGAAATCGCTCCTGCGCATCATCTGCCGCCTGACTCAGATATTCAAAGAGTCGAGTTGTCTCAGCATCTCCTGTATGGGAACGGTAGAGGCACACATAGATCTGACTCGTAGGGCCATGGTCTACGTGTACCCAAAGGACGGAGAAGGATGGGTCCTCTAGGCAGCGCAAACGGCGACAGCAAACATCCGCCCTAACAATCACGCACACCCCGGCTTTTGCACGAAAACTTTCCTCAAGAACATAGCCAGGGTAGAGCAAGTAGGTCGTGTCGTCACGGCGGTGTATTTGCGTCTCCGGGAGTGTGACGAGCCGCTGTGTTGCCTATTTCTCTGAATTGCACTGCCATGAGTTTGGGTGGGAGAAGGCGTGAAAAAAGAGGTTATTGACGCCGCAGCACCTTGTGACAAAGCGCGGGATATTGGTTTTATCTATGAATGTGAGGCATGGCGAGAGCCGACGCGCCGAACGGAAGGGCCCCCGTACCCCCCCGAGTATGGTCGCCGGGCTCCCAAATCCGGTCACCAACCGGCACGACGAACCATATCGGGATTATGCGCGGCCTGGTGAGGCAGCCTCCCAAGGTGGTTAACCCCAGTTGGGCCCCTGTACTATAACGCGGGCGGCCAGCGGCACCACCGTTTCTACAGGTCTCCCTGTTCGGCGCATCGCCCCGCGCCATCCCCACTAGACTACGCCAAGACCCACTGGTCCCACTAGTGCTGCGACAACCACCATCTCTGCCCGGCTATGCACTTGCTGACCCCTGAACACAATCCAACCGAGATTGAATTGCTATGGAGGGTTTTTCGCAATAATGCATGGTGGTACCTACCCGGTCGAAACTTGAGACAAATTTGTGCCACCAAGTTTCTACCACCAGTAAGGTATAACTTTAAATTGATCAGAACAGCATCCTATTTATATAACGGGTCAGAACTTATCGCAATTAATCTCAACCGTTATATTATTATAAATGTACACCGCGATAGTTTATTAATAGCATCCTATAAATTTGGTAAAATTATGGTTAAACGTATTGCGGGGTCGTTAGTAAAAACTTCTACTTTGTAGCTTCCCGCTTTAAACAGAAAGTTTAGACAGATATTTTCAAGGACAGACGGACTACAGGTTTTACTTCAGATGGTAATTATAACTTTCAGGTACTGGTATTCCGTACTTTTTATAGGTGCTTCAAACTGCCGAGTGCCTAAAGTTTTTTGAATATTCCCCAATTAATAGTAAAAGTTAGTTAGATTTCGGGAAAGTTCTGATGAATACAGTGTAGCAGTGATTTTGAGTTTCTTCTTCCATCGAGATATACATTTTTCAAGTAAAAACTTCCTAATAAAGAAACTTCTTCAGCAGTTTTCGATTAAAGACCAGTTTGACGATAGCCATTGTTGTCTATTGGAGCAAAAAGTAAATCAACGAATAGCAAAAAAGTTCATAATCTAATAAAAGTATACTACACACTCTAGCTCAGCATTATAATATTTTGACCAGTGATGTTATTGTATTGAGAAATGCTGTGGAACTCATATTTGCTAGAAATATGAGTTAAAAAAAATCAAAAAACCAATCGGTTCCATTTATATCAAACTTAGTGAAAACAAGAGTTCGTCAAGCCAACTAAATAATAAAACCTATCTGGGTAACTTAGAATCTGTGTCTGAAACTCAAGATATCTTTAGAATGGGATTAGTTAATTGCAATCGGGATCTATGTGAAAGCAGAGATTGTCGTGACAGGCAATTACGGTTCGTTGAGTTATCGCTTAGTTTACTCAAGGAAATTTTGAAACAAAAGTTATCGGATCCTCTCGAGAAACTTAGTAGTTATAGGTAGACGAACGATTTATTACTTTAGTAAGTCGAACGGCGGCGCCACCATTTTTTTGTCTACCTGTAATGCAATTTATTTTAGAAGTATTAGGCTATAGAATAAATTTATTCTGATTGTAAAATCAAACTGCAGACACGAATCAAAAACTTCTTCTTTCGACATTTCCTTGAAAAGTTTTGTGACATTTTTAGTAAAGTAGTTTCTAATATTGCTAATGGGTTGTGGAAGTCAGATGGCAGTCGTTTCACGGAAAATATCGAAGTTCAGCCAAACCCGCAGTTAGACTGGAAAAACGGGCTCTGGACTCCGAAGTGAAAGCTTCGGATGCCACCGCGAGTACTACAATTTAGAAGTGTAGCAGAATTGAGAAGAAAAATCATTTTTTTCTGGTTCACAGACAGGGTGTGCGGTTTAGCCTTATATAAACTAATACACCATCGTTACTAATTGTAATAATGTTATGTGACTTGGCTTCCACAATATATATAACTAACTAAAACTTCCTACTGTCTGAACACAATCTATAATAAAATTCATGAATGAAAGGGCACCTTACATTTACGTGAGGGATAAGTATTTATATTAAGTTGTTTTTTGTTACTAGAAATAACTTTAGGAAATTAAACTATATTCTATAGTAATATGACACTTGGGATCTAAAGAGTATTTGAAAAAAGGTGAACCATGCGCCTAAAAACTGTTATAAAAAATACAGGAGTTTCTCGTAAGCTTTTCAACTTTCACAATTCGAAAAGATTTTATGAAATTTATCAAAAAATGTAAAGGAATCCCTTTAGTAGGTAGGTACTTATTTAGTTTTATGAGAGCATTTTTAGGTCCACACATTGCCTTATTCATGCAGCTTAACATTCTGCGGGCGACTTTAGAACAAGTTTCTTAGCTCGAGACTTGAGTCAACTCCATGCGAAAGTTTGAAAAGCAGATGAGCAGATTAGATGATTAACATCAAAGAGCTGACGAATAGCGAGGACACGGACACAGAACAATATAATAATTTGTGGATACGCAGAAATAGTTGACGAACATATATTTCAACTCAAACATTTAAATCTCCGAAGGGGTAGACTTTCGTCACGTGTAATTTTTGGCCCCACGTAATTGGAGGCAAGACTATTGCCGGTAAGCATTTAGTCATAGGCTGTAATCTTTACATACATACGCTCACACCTATTTCCCTTCGGGATAGTCATTTAATGTGTAAAATTGAAATTCATTATGAGCTTCACCACCTCGGTACAAGTGCATCCAGTCCCTCGTGTCCAGTGCGTGAAGAATACATGTAAGGGAGCAATTTTAATGCTTCAAATTATTTAATGACAAATTAAGCACGCACGTACATTATGCGGAATGTGCTAAAATCAGATATTTTCAGACATATCAACATAGTGGGTTGTTTTGTTGTTTATGTTGTTTAGCTACTTGATTATAATTTAGGAATCAATCTCACGATCAAAACGTCACTGGTTCGATACGTGGCCATGACACTACCGACGTAAATTTGACTTTGCTGAGGTTATATGGAACTCCTGTTTATTATTCTAATATATTTAGTAAAAAAGCGTCTCAAATATTGTTAGCGTGTCTTAAAGTTCATTGACTGATAAAAATTCACCGAATCCCATAGTTTGTGTTGAGCCATTCAATCAATATCTTCCTAATAATTTATTAATCTGCCAGCGATACCGTGACATTGATAGCCTACTTCTCGCAGCCTAAAGCAACGTTCTCGCATTACGCCAACAAATTCAAGTGGGTATTACGCTGCGAACTTATCTTTCTCGACAAAGATTCTCCTTCACAATGAGCAACTTATTTTCTAACAAAACGTCTTGCTGCATTGTTAGAGGCTCAACGCGATACGAGTATGAGCTACTTGGAGGCAATTTGGAGCGCTCGCAGATTGTTCGCGGGCTATGTTTAATTGCTAACTTTTATTAAAAAATAAGACTATTATCACGTAAAAAAATAGGTTTTATTTATGTTTATTTTTAGAACTGTTTGGGTTCCCAGTGGAACAGAATACCTACTAATACCTAGCCTACCTGCCTACGTGTGGGTGTCATAGAAGACGAATAAGGTATAGTTCTGCTTTGCTCATGCTAAAGTGCTCATTTAACGGCAATTAGCTTACCCCTTATTACATAGAATTGATTGACTAGGTGTCAATCAACCTGCCTACACCTTCGGGGATGTACAGGTGCGAATATATGTATATATTTTTCATTGTTTACGAAGGTAGTAAGCAACGTTAATATTCGAATATTTTTATTCATTGCTTAACCTTGGTCTTTACGGGAGTGACTTTTATAGTGTACCAACTGGATGTCGGTTACCAGGACCAAACATGGCCTATGTCCTTTTCCAAGTTCTAATCTACCTGCTTATTAAATTTCAGCAAAATCGATTTATTGTTTTTTTACGTGCGAAAAATTCCCACACATTAAAACGCACATCATCTGTAGGGTCGTTCTTAGCGCTCCGAAAGGCAGCCAAAAAGGCCAGGAAGGCCGAGGCTGCTGCGAGGGGAGTGCCGGGGAGGCTGCGCGTTCCCCGCTCTGCCACCGTCGTCCTAACGATGACGGCAGAGGCGGCGGAGAGGGGCGTGCAGTACGCCCAGATAGGGCTCTCGACATGCCGGGCTCCATCCGGGTGAAACCCACTCGGACGGGTGCTCGGCTACTCGAGATCCCCGGCGCTTCAAGCGGTCCCCAGGCCGACCAGACTCCGTAGGAGGCATAGCCGAACCGCAGATACGGAGCCCCGAGTGACGGAGCTTCATGTGGGATACAGGGAGGCCAGAGATGCCCTCCGAGCGGAGATTAAGCGGGCGAAAGCCACTGGAGCGCGACCCATGGGGGCGGCCTTACCTTATGGTAAGAGAAAAGCTGCGCCCCCGGGCCCCGCCGTTGACCCAGGTTCTCCAGCCAGCTCTACTCGGTGGAGTGGTCGAGTCCCTGTTCCCGGCGCGAGCGTAACACGTTCCGCCGCAGATGACTCCGCCACCTAGGTCGCCTATGGCGCCCAGTGTGGTAGTTGACGACAAAGTCCCCAAGGTCACTTGGGTGCGAAGGCTTAGAGCCAAGAAGAGCACCGCCCCGTGACCCGATGGCATTCCAGGCCGCGCGTGGGTCTTAGCTCTGGGAGAAGACGGTCTCGAACCCCGACTGAGAAGGTTCCTCAGCGCATGCTTGGAGCGGGGCCCGTTTCCGAAGATGTGGAAGACGGGGAAACTGGTCCTCATCCGAAAGGAGGGTCGCCCAGCGGACGAACCGTCCGGCTACCGGCCCATTGTGTTGTTCGACGGGGTGTGCCTCTCTACCTCCGCCGCATAGTCGGGGTGTATCTGACGGAGAGAGCCGTCATCTACCCAAGTGCGACCGGCGTCGGTCGGCGTGAGATGTCGTGCGGTGTTCCACAGGGATCGGTTCTTGGTACGTGCTATGCGGACGACACGCTAGTGACTGCAAGCGGGGCTACATACCGCGAAGCGACCCTGAGGGCCACAACCGCAGTTGCGAATCCGGCGGCTGGGCCTTGAGGTGGCTCTGCATAAATCCGAGCCCATGTTCTTTCATGGATCTCGGCGCACGCCACCACCTGGTTCCAGTCTCATAGTGGGAGGCACTCTCATCGGCATCAAGCCCCAGATGAAATATCTGGGGCTCGTGCTCGACGGCCGGTGGGACTTCGGGAAGCACTTCCGAAGTCTGGGCCCCAAATTGGTGGGCACAGCCAACGCTCTGGCGAGGTTACTGCCCAACCTGAGGGGCCCGGAGGACTCCTGCAGGAGACTCTACGCGGGTGTTGTGCGGTCCATGGCCCTGTACGGGTGTCCCGTGTGGGCGGATACCCTGAATGATCGGCACATGCCCCTGCTGCAGCGTCCGCAGCAGAAGTTGGCGTGTGGCATCATAAGGGGGTACCGCACGATATCATTCAACGCGGCGAGTCTCCTCGCCAGATCGCCACCATTGATCCTGGAAGCGAGATCCCTTTCGGCGCTATACCGGTTCCGAAAGGCGGCGCGGGAGCGGGGTCACGATCCCGAGCCCAAAGAAATTCGGGCCGTGAGATCCCGGCTCCACAGGGAAATGGTGGCGGAATGGGAGCTACGACTTGGGCGACCAGGCGCAGGGCGCGCCGTAGTAGCGGCGGTAAGACCCATCATGGGGGAGTGGCTAGAGAGGCCACACGGCAGCCTCTCGTACCGTCTGACGCAGATGATCACCGAGCACGGGTGCTTCGGAAAGTATCTGCGTCGGATGGAGAAAGAGCCAACGTCCGAGTGCCATCACTGCGACGCGAGCGAGGACTCGGGGCCGCACACGCTTACCGAGTGTCCGGCGTGGGAGACGCCGAGGCGGGAGCTTGTGGCGGCCCTGGGAGTGTGGGTTCTCACGCTCTCCATCTTGCTCGCGGCGATGGTCCGCTGCGCGAATGCGTGGGCGGCCGGCGCCTCCTTCTGCGAGCAAGTAATGCTCGTGAAGGAGGAGGCGGGGCGGGAGCGGCAGCGGAAGCGACGAAGGATCGCAAGCCAAGCTGCCCGTGTACGAAGGCAACTCGGGCATCACTCACTCTCGCTCACTGTCGCTCTCGCCCCGCAACCTCCTTCAGCTCGTGAAGGAGGTTGCGGGGCGAGAGCTTACTTGCTCGCAGAAGGAGGCCGATTTAATGGTTCAGGCGTGAAAGCATAACAAATAGAGAGTTACTGTCGTATTTATAATATTATTATAGATACTTGTAAATAGTTAACAATATCTGTTCATTGTATACAGATTAAATAATTTGTACACCACTCAATGGTAAAACATGTTGTGTCCAATCGAAGTTTAAGACCTATATAATAAGCACTTGACTATGTATATTATATGTACACATGTTTTTTGCAAATAAAAATAAATAAATATTACTTGTTAAAAGTAATTTCAGTCTGAAATAATCGTGTCTATCTGATTAATAAAGTCTATAGATTAATTCATTGCAGAAAAATGGCCGCGAATCAACTGTTGTAACTTAAGAGCTTTAAAATTAACGTGCTTTAATTAATGACGCGCCATTTTGGAATGTTTTTTTTCCCTTTGCTCTTTATAAAACAGACGATTTAAATTCTTTCATTTTAATTTTGAGTTACTTACAATTGTTTCAATTTGAATCGTGTTTGTGCTGTATAATTGTGATTATGATAAATTGCAAGCTTTTGAATGGTTTGCTTTTTATGTTATTAAGTTGACGATTCTTTTTAAAGATTTTAATTTTAGCAATGATTGATTACATCAATAGAAGTTATCAAAGTACTTAGATTGTAATATATCAAACTTTTTTAGCAACTTTTACATCATTAAAAAGATATTATATTTATACCGTTGATTGTCAGGTGTTATAATAAAAAAATACTGTGGAAAAGTACAAGTGTAGGTATTTTATTTATACCACATAGGTGTTAGACAAGCACACGGCTCATCTGATGGAAAGTGGTTACCGCGGCCTATGGACGTGTGCAAAACCAAAGGGAGTCTCACTCGCGTCTCACTGCCAACCCTGTAAGCACAGAGCGTTTCTGTGGCGTCAGTGTAAAAGACAAAGCAGAACAAGCTTTTGGTTTTCCTACTGACAGCACAAAAACTCTCTAGTGTGCTCTGGCTATCCTACTCACCGCCGGGTACACAACACAAGGTGATTATGGCCGCGGTATTACAGTCAGATTGCTCCATTGGACAGAAATACCGTCGTGTCCTACCTCCTCAAAGAATTAATTTCAATGTGTTAAAAGATACTTATTCTAATCTTAAAAATGGCTAGGATTGAGTGAGTTAATAAGTTTATAGACTTAACAATAAATAAGAAAAATACTTACATATGTTCAGAAGAGTAAATCACTGCTAAATGTAATTATTACTAAAAGATAATTTACAGTTGTACACTGCCTAATGCCGATGGCTCCACTATCGAGAACTTTTATCCCGCATCATTTAAATCGACGATTCTATCACTGTAGTAACCACTTTAGCCGGTGTTTTGCGAGCAAGTAATGCTCGTGAAGGAGGAGGCGGGGCGAGAGCGGCAGCGGGAGCGACGAAGGATCGCAAGCCAAGCTGCCCGCGTACGAAGGCAACTCAGGCGTCGGAGGTGAACGACCTCCGCCCCTCATGAGCGCCGGCCTGGGGGTGACAGGTGGAGCCGCCTGTCACCCTGGCAGAAGCAGGTCGCGGCGGCGGCGGCGCGCCTGGTGCGCCTCCCTGTTTTCCGGGAACGAGTTGGGGACTCTGTAGTCCCCACACACCCGAGGAGAGGGCCAGATCGTGAGAGATGGCCCTGGGTCGGCCGGGGTGCGAGGGATATGCCTGTCTACCTCACCTTCGGCAACCAAAACGACCCACAGCCGGCGTGCATTTTAGTCGGTTTGAGTCCGACATAACCTCTCCCACCGGCTCCGGTGGGGAGGTATCCGTGGGGATTTTGCGCACGTAAAAAAAAAATGTAGCATGTATACAGTTCAATGTACACAATGGGCGGCCTTATCGCTGAAGCGATCGTTTTCTTCACAAACTAGTAGTATAAATTATGAAGAACTTTCTATGTACCTATTTTAATGTAATTTCAATAGAATTGGAACTTGGAAAACTTCAAGGCTTGGCGAAAGGGTTCGTTATAAAGCAGTAACTTTGAATCCGTGCCTTTGACGTCACACAGTAATTCACTGTTTAACATCCTCCGGCTTCCTATATCACACACTATACGGTCGGTGAATTTTCCCTGACTAGACAAGAAAATGGGAACTTGCAGAGCACACCTACATTCAGATATAAGGTCAGCTAACCAATGGTACCTTTTTTATCCGAGTTTTCTGGTTGATTGCCCCGATCTTGCTGATGGCTAGATTTTTAACACCTGTCACATCGTAAATCGTGTCGATTAGAGAACTTGGTAGTGTGAGAAGAAAACTAGATAACAGTGGTTTATTAACATCATTCGTACAGTGGTAATATAAGTATTATCTATTTCCATAGTTATAATCTCACTTTCAATATTGCTTGTAGACATGTCAAGAGTACCCGAAACCAGGTCGATGAACGACCTCCGCGCCCCATGAGCGCAGGCCTGGGGGAGACTGGTGGAGCCGCCTGTTACCCTGGCAGAAACAGGCCGCGGCAGCGACGCGTCTGGCGCGCCTCCCCGTTTCCGGGGAGAGTTGGGGACTCTGTAGTCCCCCACACACCCAAGGAGAGGGCCAGATCGTTAGAGATGGCCCTGGGTAGGCCGGGGTGCGAGGGATATGCCTGTTAACCTATCCTTCGGCAACCAAAACGACACACAGGGGGACCCACATTTTAGTCGGTTCGAGTCCGACATAACCTCTTCCACCGGCTCCGGTGGAGAGGTATCCGTGGGGATTTTGCGCACGTAAAAAAAAAGAGTTCCCGAAACCGGCAAGCATGTATGAAAATAAATATGAAGCCTTGCCAGGCTCGTGACAAGTGGAAAACTGTAGTCTCTGCCTACCCCACTGGGAAAAAGACGTGACTGTATGTATGTTTGTCGATATTGCTTTTTGTACTTCTAAGACTATTTTTAGCATATTGGTTAGTCTTATTTCCCTGTCTTATACGTGAATTCAATAACGTATTATTATACAGACACGGCCTGCAGGAACAACGCGACTAAACTACTAAATATGAATAACATTAAAGCTACTTTCGCACTTGAAGATATAATACAAGCTACTTTCGCACTTGAAGATATAATACATCATTATTATTAATTTATATTTTCAAATAATGAATGATTTTCTTATTTTCTTATTATGATTATTATTGAAATATTAATTATTTACGAGATTTTTGGGTTTCCTACCTCAAAAGGAGAAGAACGAAATCCTTATATGATCACTTCGTTGTCCGTCTGTCTGTCTATCAGTCTATCAAGACCTTTTTTTAGAAATGGGTAGAGATATCGAATTGAAATTCATACCACATACTCGGGTCTACAGTATCTTGAAACTGTACTAAAATCAAACCTCTAATTCAGCGCATTCCAAATATAGTACGATTTATATAGTTTAAGTTACGGAACCCACTGTGCGCGAGTCCGACTCGTACTTGACCGGCCTTTTTTGCGTAGCGCACTGTCGTGTGTCCGATTGGTGCGTAAAATCAGATTACGATTTTAGAGTGCGAATAACATGACATAAATTCACGCTTATTTATTTATTTATGAACAAGCAGCTACAAGCTGATGTGTTCACATCTAGTGATAAAATGTGTAGTCTCTCTATTGAAGCCTTAACTGTCCGTCACTTTTTTGAGCTCTGTGTTGTCTAGTCGTAGCCAGTCATCAGTCTATTTTTGAATCCATTTATTGTGGTTGCAGCAATAACGTTATTTGGCAGTTAGTTACAATTGTGGACAACTCTGTTATTAAAGAAGTGATGTGCGACCAGTGTGTCAGCGGGGGCCCGTGTCAGTCGAAGACTGTGTCCGCGAGACGGCCGTTGCCCATCCCTTCTGAGGAGGATGTTATGGATATTTGGGAGATTGTAGTGTGCGGTCAGAATCTTATAGGTACACTTCTATCAGATCGCCTCGGAGTCTTCTTTGCTCGAGAGTGGTCAGTCTCAGCGCACGCAGTCTCTCCTCATAGGGCATGCGACGTAGAACCTGTGGTATTTTTGTGGCCTTTCTCTAGACACTCTCCAGCAGATTTATGTCCTTGTGAAGGTATGGACTCCAGATCTGGAATCCATATTGGAGATGTGTTCTGCCCACTTCAGATCAGGAGTCATACACACTCCCAGATCTTTTTGGAGGTTGACCGAAGTCAGGATGCTTCCTTCAAGATTATATATAACCCTTGGGTTGTTACCCCCCAAATGCAGGATGTAGCGGCGTCGCGTCGCAGACGCAACGTCAGCGAATTTCTCGCCCGGCAGCGACGGAACGCCCGCGCTCCGTGAAGCCAGTTCGTACGTAAGGCTTGCCACAGTCAGCCGCATATGAACTCGCTCACTTATAGATGTTCTCAGTCAATATCAAGTGTTCTAGTTACTCAATTATAAGTCCTACATATTGTGAGACATTCTGTGTGATCGGTAATAAACGTTATAAGTGTATGCCACCTTTTATTGAAGTACTCCCACGTGACCCATAGGCATAGCCTCCAAAGTGGTGACCCCGAACGTGAACGTGGGAGTTTGTAGGTTATATAACCTATAACCTCGTGAATTTTTGTGAACTTTTGAATGTTAGGCACTCGTGTGTAAACATTAGCGTAACGAAATGGCAGATGACGGCAGTGCGCCCATAGTGAAATCCGAAGAGCAGGTGATCACGAGCATCGCGGTTACGACGCGTATTCCAGACTTCTGGTGCGACGAGCCCGAGCTGTGGTTTATCCAGGCTGAAGCAGTATTGAACCCGCAAAAGGCGTCGGATGAATCAAGGTACCAGATAATCGCATCAAAATTAGGCAAAGATGTTCTGACGCAGGTCACGGACATTCTCAGAGACCCCCCGCAAACAGACAAGTACTCTACGCTAAAAAAGCGATTGTGCGAAATCTATGCGAGGACCAAGGAGCAACAGGTACACAGACTCATGAACGAGATGGAATTAGGAGACCAGAGGCCATCGCAATTACTGAGGAAAATGCGTGATATTGCACGTGGCAAGATTGAGGACGAAACCCTCCTCATACTGTAGCTTAATCAGTTGCCAAGCACAGTAAGAGGGATTTTGGCAGCTACGGAGACGAAGGACCTTAGTACCTTAGGAAACATAGCGGACAAGGTCATAGAATCCGTATCACATAGAGAGACAGTCAGCAAAATAGATGTAGCTTCAGGAAGCGAAGCCACAAAAATAATAGCAGAAATCAAGAACCTGACAGAGAGGATAAGAAGACTGGAAAGCAGGCAGCCCAGTCAGTTTTCCAACACTGGATCACACGCTTCGTTTGTCCCTCAAGGTTAACGAGGACCAGGGTAGGCAGTTGAAAGTGAAATATTTAAGCACCTCGCGCAGCGGTCGTGCCATCAGGCGGCCATTAAGGTTTAACAGATAACATGTGCGCAAATGTAATTCAACTTAGCTGTTACGAAACAATATTGTAATCACCTAGGATATATATGTAAGTTTAAATCACAGGAATGCTAGCGGGAGGTATGATGAGTAGTGATGAATGGATGGAGTTGCGGGCGCTGTCGTGATGAACGCTGAGGATCCCTCAGGAATGTAATTAAATATAGCAGAGCGGGTCATCACGGCAGCTACAAATAAATAGGCATGAATGTGTATAGAATAAGTATATAATAAGGTAGCATAGGAGGTCTCTGCTGACCCACATTGGCATGCACGGTATAATAATATGTAATAATTGTTACAACAGGGCGCAGTAATGCGACACCGGACGCGCTATGTAAACACAGGTGCGGCGTCCGAGTGTGCGAGTCAGCAAAAATCGCATGGAGACCGTATGCGATGTATAGTTTAAGAACTTTGTAATGATGTACTATTTTGATGGAACTTTTGTTAGTTATAGACAACTTTTCCTTAAAAAATCTTTTATGTAAAAATTTTTTTTTTCAAATAAGGGGGGAATACTGTAGTGGCGTCGCGTCGCAGACCCCGCGCTCCGTGAAGCCAGTTCGTACGTAAGGCTTGCCACAGTCAGCCGCATATGAACTCGCTCACTTATAGATGTTCTCAGTCAATATCAAGTGTTCTAGTTACTCAATTATTAGTCCTACATATTGTGAGACATTCTGTGTGATCGGTAATAAACGTTATAAGTGTATGCCACCTTTTATTGAAGTACTCCCACGTGACCCATAGGCATAGCCTCCAAACAGGACATTGCATTTAGATGTATTTAATTTGACAACCCAATCTTTGGTCCAGTTCTGGATTCTATTCAAGTCATCCTGTAGCTGTCCATTGTGTATAAATGGGTTGGTAAAGAACTTACCATCATCAGCAAAGAAGGCAGACCGGCACTCAATCACCTCGATTAAGTCTGAAATGTATATTCCAAACAGGTGAGGCGCAAGCACCGAGCCCTGGGGCACACCACTTGCAACGGGTCTCTGCTTGGAGAGGGAGCCACCAACACGCACCTGGAATGTTCTACCTTCCAAATAGTTCTTTATCCATTTGAGCAAGGAACCACGTATCCCAAAATGCTCCAGTTTGTTGAGAAGTCGTTGATGTGGAACTTTATCAAATGCGCGCTCGAAGTCTAGATAGATGACATCTATTGGGTTGCGGCTGTCAAGTTCCCTGGTCCAGTCCTGAACACATGTCAGCAGATTACTGACTGTTGACCTTCCTCTAACAAATCCTTGCTGTCTGGTTGACATAATGCCTTCTCCGCCCAAAAATCCGGTCAAGCTGTGCGAAATAATTGTTTCCATCATCTTCACTACAATACTGGTGAGGCTGATAGGGCGAAAATTACCAGGCTGTTGTTTATCCCCCTTCTTAAATACTGGGGTCACTATGGCGTGTTTCCAGTCCTGTGGCAAGTGTCCCGCTACAAAGATTTCATTCATTAGATGTGTCAAGATAGGCGCTAGTATATGCACACAGTTTTTTTAAATACAGCCTGGCAGTTGATCTGGACCTGCAGAAGAGTGAGAATGTAGACCTTTCATTGCTTTTTCCACATCCGTGTGAATGTGATATCGCTCAAACTGTGTTCCACACGCATGATCTTGGTTATTTTAGGTAGTTGGTCTAGAACCGGTTCAACTGTGTATGCCTTCAGGAATTCCTCTGCAAGCACCTCGGCTATACCACTTGGATCTGTTATCAAGTCTCCATTAATATTTCGCATGGCCTGTGGAATGCTAACCCTGGTGCTGGTGCAGCGTCGAATGTGCGAGTAGAAGGCTTTGTCACCGCCGTCCAATATGTGAGCCTCAAATTGGCTTCTTTGTTTCCTAGCTAGTGCTACGCATCTGTTACTAGTGTCTCGGAATATCTTGTAATCCACATCAGACCCCGACAAACGGTATCGATCCCATAGTTGTTTTTTCTTAGCTATTAGTTCTAGAACATCCTTATCAATCCAGGGTTTGTTTTTGGCCTTAAAGTTCATGGTTCTTTGTGGCGCATGTTTGTCGACTGTATTATTAATTGCCGCCAAGGTTTCTGCCCAAATTTTTTCAATGTTGCCAGATGGATTAATTACCTCGAGATTATTTACCAGATCCACATTGAATAAATCGTAGTTGATATGGTGATAGAGTCGTCTAAGTTTGAGTGGATTATTTAATATTTGTGTTTGGACCCGTACGCTAAGCTCTAGAACACAATGGTCGCTCTTACCTATAGGTGGTTTGAAGGTTATATCTTTTATTAATGTTTCCTCAATTACCAACACTAGATCCAAGAGCGAGGGTGTATTACCCAGCCTGAACCTTGTGGGACTATTTACCAGTTGATATAGGTTGCAGTCAAAAAACATGTTCTTAAATAGGTCCACTGATCCAGTCAGATTTTGGTCTAAGTGTAATGGCCATTTGATAGTGGGATAATTGAAATCACCAGCTATTATCACCGTGTTATTTTCAGCCACCGTTGACAGATTTTGGAATAGCCTAGTGTCGTGCTGTCTCTGGGCTCCTTCATCGGCATCATCTGAACGGTATACCCCCACTATTACAAAATGATATGAACTATACTGTATGTCTATATAGAGCGCCTCCACATCTTCACACATGTACCTATGGTTGCGTTGGGCTACTATTTTAATACCATTTAGGCTGCTCTTTATATACATGGCAACGCCTCCACCTCTGGTCTTACCTTCAAATTTATTTTTCTTATGTCTATGGTCTTGTCTGAATAAAGTATAATCTGGTATATTAAAGGTACCATTACGGTCATTGCTATTGAGCCATGTTTCTGTTATGATTGCAATTGTTGGTTTTGAGGTGTTCATGTATTGTAAGAATAAATCAAATTTTGCAGATAGTGAGCATAAGTTGGTATACATGAGTGTAAGGTCAGTGTATGGGCCTGTGTTTGAAGCTATTATTTTTTTTGATCCACAATTTTAGGTACTCCCTTTATATATTTGATTGTAAGGTTTGTTTCACCTCTTTCAATCCTTGACTTAAGTGCTTCTCGAAGGTGATTAAGTTCCTCTCGTTGTTTAGGTGTTTTATCATCATAAATTCTTACCTCTTTGCCTGCCTTGCTTTTATTTTTAAGTACTTGAATGGCTGCTTGACGGGATGTTAAAACCACTTTCAATAGTCTATTTTTACCTAGTTCGCGTCGCCCTAGGCGCTGCACTGTCACCACTTCTGAGCCAAGGTCACTCTCACTGGTTACGTCCTGTACTATCTTTCTTGCATATGTCTCATCATGCGACTTTCTATCGCTGCCAACATCCGTTTCGCACTCCTTTACACCGACCATAATTATATTGCGAGCTCTTCGTTCCCGTTCCGCTATTTCTTCCAAAATAGCGCCTGTATTTAGAGGAGAAGGCTGATTTATTACCGATCCTGTCGCGGTGTGGATAGGATGTGCGTAGGATGCCGATGTGGGTGAAGATTGAGATAATATCTTCGTACGATTTAATCAATTTAGGCATCTGGAACAGGGCCTCTCGACATGCGGGACACAAGAACAGTAGGGTTCGCTTGCCCTTCAATCCCATGACACGGGCCTCGCTAGAAGTTAGGCCACTGCATTGAAGGCAGAGGTTGAGTTTGCAACCATCGCACTGCACACCATTATCATCACTGTGGTCGGTCTCACATTGAAAACACTTCATTTTACAGGTTTTAGATTCACACTTTGAAGACAGTCCCACACTTTTTTTTGTCACCAAATTATCACAAACTGACGCAGGGTTTTTTTACATGAATTTATATTTGCCCACACTTATTAGGTAGATTTAGCAAAGAATGAGCAATTAGACATTGATTTAGCACAATTTACTATTTTTAAGACCAAAGGGGTAGGCAAACCTACATTTCGCCAGTCAAGGTAATAGGTGGCGAGCCTATTGCAATTAATCGGACACTTATATACTCTCAGTAGTCCATAACCCATTACATACCACCGCGGTTTGCGAATAACGCATCTATAAATTATAACATTTCATTGCATGAATCGTTTTGGTAACTCACCTATTATGCGTATAGCTAAGGGGTGTAAATCTCTGCCTGATTTTTTTATACAACTTTGGTGGCTGACAAGCACACAGCCCACCTGATGGAAAGTGGTTAACGTGACCTATTACTACCCATTCACAACGAGAATCCTGATGACAGCGATTTAGTTAACTGTGACACAATTACTTTCAATGCTGCTAGTTCAGCAGAGCTGCTGAAATTAGGTGATCCAGATAATGTTTCTGAGCCTGCTATAACTGCTACTAACAACGTTGTAACCATTTCCCTTGAGAAGAATGCCTGTATTGACGCACTAAGTGTATCTTCAGTCCTTGATTTTTCATCAGATGACTCTGTGGCTGATCCAAATTATGCTCCATTGTCTGAAATAACAAATGTTGCACCGATAATTTCATCATCGACGGACAGTAATATTGATCTAATTCCTGAAAGTAATTTAGAACGTGAAGTTGCAGCTGAGTCTAGAATAAGGAAACGAAAAGCAGATAAAATGTCTTCAAAAAGGTTTCGAAATAAGAGGTTAAGAATGCTAGGTCGGGAATATATAGGTTTCAGGAAGACGGATCATGACAAATTTTTACAAGACTCTATTAAACCGGCACGAAAACTTGGAGAGGCTTGTAAGTCAAGGAATTGTATTAGGAGCAAGGTGATTAACTGTGAAAAGTTTACTGAAACTATACGATCAAATATTTTTAAAGAATTTTGGGAGATGAGCTGGATTGAGAAAAAAGTATTTGTTTCATCCTTAGTAGATAAAAAACCGACTAACAGAAAAACCACCGGAAGGGCTGATACAAGACGAAGTATTACAAAGGTGTATTATTTGAAATTAAATGACCAAAAATATAGAGTATGTTTAAAGACATTCTTAGGGACATTAGCCATTAAGGAGTGGACAGTAAGGTACTGGTTAGGAGAGACACCGAGTAACGAAACAACAATGAACAGGAGGGAAGATAATGCGTTGCCTACGTTAAAAGCATTTGTGCAATTTTTTTTAAGGGATATGCCCAAAGTGCCTTCTCACTACTGCAGAAAAGAAAGTACGAAATTATATTTAGAGCCAATAATACAGTCTAAACGTGAACTATTTCGTATCTATGTTGAAGAGGCAACAAAAAAGGGACAGAGAGTGGCTTCCAGAAAACTTTTTGAAGATGTTCTGAAAGATGAAAACATAGCATTATTTCAACCAAAAAAAGATGCATGTGATCTATGTTGTTCGTATAGAGTAGGTAATATTAGTGAAGAAAAATATCAGCAACACTTGTCACGAAAAGATTTAGCTAGACAAGAAAAGACTTTAGACAAAGAAAGAGCGAAAAATGGAACACTTCATCTTATCACTGCTGACTTACAAGCTGTGAAACTGTGTCCATTTTTGAAAGCTAGTGCACTGTATTTTAAAACAAAGCTTATGGTTCATAATTTCACAATTTACAATCTGGGCACTAATAATGTAAAGTGTTATTGGTTTGATGAGACAACTACTGATTTAAAAGCATCAACTTACGCTTCTTTTTATATTGATTATTTAAAGAAAATGATAGAAGACTGCCCAAAAGATGTCGTTATTTTTAGTGATGGATGCACATCACAAAATAGAAATGTTGTGGTTTCTAATGCTCTCCTGCTACTGGCGATGGAAAAAAACATTGTAATTACACAAAAATTTTTGGAAAAGGGTCACACTCAGATGGAGGTGGATTCAGTTCACTCTATAATTGAAAGAAAATTAAAAAATCGTGATATATTTTTGCCTAGTCAATACTCTTCAATTACCAAAGAAGCTAGACTAAATCCATCTCCATATGAGGTAGCATCAGTGGACCACACATTTTTTAAAGATTATAGTATTAAAAATAACTTAATTTATGATACAATTCGCCCTGGAAGAGGGATTGGTGCAAAATGTGTGGTTGATATCAGAGTTCTAAAATACAATCCCAATGGTACAATCGAATACAAACTTAACTACAATGACGAGTTTCAACTATTACCACAAAGGCCAAAAAGAATTGAACCATTTATTCCACCACAGCTCTTTACTGATAGGTTGCCAATATCCAAATCAAAGTATGAACATTTACAACAATTGAAAAGTGTTATACCTTCAGATTGCCATGACTTCTATGACAACCTGCCATACAGAAATACCTAATTCGTACCTACCTATTATTAATAGAAATCTATAACTGTTCACACCTTATAAATGAACAAGTTTTGTGGTATTTTTGTTAGAAAAGATTTGTTCAGATACTATGTTATTTTTTTTATAATTTGATTTTAATTATTATGTACAAGCAAGTGCCTAATACTGTTAGCACTAAGACTGATTTTTTATATAATATTTTATTAATAAGTTTAAGATTTGTGATATTCCTAAGTATTCCAATTGAAATTACTTAAAAGGCTGATCAACATAACATAACATAAACTCACGCCTATATCCCCGAAGGGGTAGACAGAGGTGCTAGCACCCACATTTCGCCAGTTTATGTTTAGGTCCCAATGTAATAGGTGGCGAGCCTATTGCCATTAACATTAATATAAGATTTAATTAAACTAGTTTTGATACTTTAGTACTATCAATGTTTATAAGAGCAATTCAAAGAGATTTTAGAGGAAAAGTTTATGTTAGTTTTGTTACATTCATATTATCTAACTCTTGTAAGAGTTACAGATTCTACATTAATTTAGAATAGTTTTATTTTCGACATTAAATAAATATTGTTGTTAAAAATAAAATTTATTTATTTCATAACCGCGTACCTTCCAATATTATAAGTTTATGGTCAAAGCAAATCCGCGTATTTGTCGTAGGGCCTTAATTATTTACATAAATTGATATATTATCCTAACAAGAGATAGAACACATTAATAATTACTTTCTATGTAAAAATGAGCTTAAAATTCATTGAATTAATAAAGTTATTAAGTTTTAACCTTCCTCTGTAAAACTTGATCTATTGCAGATACGCGGCCTTTACATATGGTAGATTCGCGGATTCGCACTATCCCCGACGATATTCCACAGACGATGATTGACAATCTCATACTAAGTATGCCACGCCGTTGTCGAGCTGTTGATAATGCTTTAGGAGGTCCTACAGATTATTAAATACGTTTAAAGCACGGTTAATTACTGTATTTCTTACTACCTCGTTATTTTTGTGCCTAATCATAGAAGGTTGTAATACTCAATATTGGCACTATTCAATTCTTTCATAAAAAAAAAAAATTGATATGAAAATGTTTTTATTTAAATTAAAATTAAAAACGGTATAAAAATACCCTTCTATTGATATAAAACACTCACTATTACAAGAAAGGGTTTTTAAATAAAAACTAGAAATGTCCTTTTTTTTTTTTTTTACGTGCGTAAAATCCCCACGGATACCTCCCGACCGGAGCCGGTGGAGGAGGTTATGTCGGGCTCGAACCGACTAAAACGCACGCCGCCTGTGGGTCGTTTCGGTTGCCGAAGGTGAGGTTGACAGGCATATCCCTCGCACCCCGGCCGACCCAGGGCCATCTCTCACGATCTGGCCGTCTTCTCGGGTGTGGGGACCACAGAGTCCCCAACTCGTCCCCGGAAACGGGGAGGCGCGCCGCGCGCGCCGCCGCCGCGGCCTGCTTCTGCCAGGGTGACAGGCGGCTTCACCTGTCACCCCCAGGCCGGCGCTCATGGGGGGCGGAGGTCGTTCATCGACCTCCGACGCCCGAGTTGCCTTCGTGCGCGGGCAGCTTGTCTAGCGATCCTTCGTCGCTCCCGCTGCCGCTCTCGCCCCGCCTCCTCCTTCACGAGCATTACTTGCTCGCAGAAGGAGGCGCCGGCCGCCCACGCATCCGCGCAGCGAACCATCGCCGCGAGCAAGGTGGAGAGCGTGAGAACCCTCACTCCCAGGGCCGCCACAAGCTCCCGCCTCGGCGTCTCTCACGCCTGACACTCGGTGAGCGTGTGCGGCCCCGAGTCCTCGAGCACGAGCCCCAGATATTTCATCTGGGGCTTGATGCCGATGAGAGTGCCTCCCACTGTGAGACTGGAACCAGGTGGTGGCGTGCGCCGAGGTCCATGAAAGAACATGGCCTCGGATTTATGCAAAGACACCTCAAGGCCCAGCCGCCGGATCCGTTCCACGACTTGAGCAACCGCGGTCGTGGCCCTCAGGATCGCTTCGCGGTGTGTAGCTCCGCTCGCCGTCACTAGCGTGTCGTCCGCATAGCACGTGACGGCGGCGCCGTCCGCAAGCTCACCGCGAAGCACCCAGTCGTATCCAATGTTCCACAGTAGCGGCCCGAGAACCGATCCCTGTGGAACACCGCACGACATCTCACGCCGACCGACGCCGGTCGCACTTGGGTAGATGACGGCTCTCTCCGTCAGGTACGCCCCGACTATGCGGCGGAGGTAGAGAGGCACACCGTGGTACACGAGTGCCTCCCTGATGCAACTCCAGGGCAAGGTGTTGAACGCGTTGGAGATGTCCAAGGACACCGCCAACGTCACCTCACCCCGGGCAACTGCCTCCTCCGCCAAAGTCCTCACGCGCATGATGGCATCCACGGTGGACCGCCACCGGCGGAAGCCATATTGGGCATCCGCCAGGTCCGGCCCCCTACTAGAGAGGTGCTCGACGAGGCGCTTCGCAATAACTCTTTCAAAGAGCTTGCCCACCTCGTCGAGCAACACAATGGGCCGGTAGCCGGACGGTTCGTCCGCCGGGCGACCCTCCTTTCGGATGAGGACCAGTTTCCCCGTCTTCCACATCTTCGGAAACTGGCCCCGCTCCAAGCATGCGCTGAGGAACCCTCTCAGCCGGGGTTCAAGACCGTCTTCTCCCAGAGCTAGGACCCACGCGCGGCCTGGAATGCCGTCGGGTCCCGGGGCGGTGCTCTTCTTGGCTCTAAGCCTTCGCACCGCCAGCTCCAGTTCTACCCAAGTGACCTCGGGGACTTCGTCGTCAACTACCACACTGGGCGCCACAGGCGACCGAGGTGGCGGAGTCATCTGCGGCGGAACGTGTTCCGCTCGCGCCGGGAACAGGGACTCGACCACTCCACCGAGCAGAGCTGGCTGGAGAACCCGGGTCAACGGCGGGGCTCGGGGGCGCAGCTTTCCTCTTACCATAAGGTAAGGCCGCCCCCATGGGTCCCGCTCCAGATTCTCCATGAGCTCCTTATAAGCCGCGGCTTTCGCCCGCTTAATCTCCGCTCGGAGGGCATCTCTGGCCTCCCTGTATCCCACATGAAGCTCCGTCACTCGGGGCTCCGTATCTGCGGTTCGGCTACGCCTCCTACGGAGTCTGGTCCACCGGCGGTGCGCGATCACGCAGGCTTGCCGTAGCCTCGCGATCTCCGCAGACCACCAGTAGACCCGACGCCTCGGACTATAGGGTGGTGCCCTAGGCATACCCGCATCGCAGACACGAGTCATGGCCTCCCGGAACCACACCGCCTCATCGTCGATATCGACAGGCCTGTCCGGCGCAATGGCCCAGGCCTGTACGATGGCGGCCTCCAGGAGGACCTCCCGATTCAGTCTCCCAAGCACCCAGCGTGGCTCGCGTGGGGCCGGTATGACCGGCGCATCACCCGCGGGGGGGGAGACATCAAACCGAACGTATCGGTGATCCGCCAGTGTCTCCACCCCCACAACAACACGCCAGTCCCGCACACGGTGCGACAGCGAAGGGCCTGCGAACGATAGGTCGATAATCGAACTGCGCTCCGCGGTCACGAACGTGGCTTCGGCCCCGCGATTCTGGAGAACTAGACCGTGATTAGCGGCCCAGCTCTCCAGAGCCCTACCTCGTGGGTTCGTGTGCCGGGACCCCCAGGTCACTGACCAGGCGTTGAAGTCCCCGAGCACAAGAACCGGATGAGGATGACAGGCGTTGACGACGTCGGTCAGTTGCTCCAGCGACTGCCGGTACTCCCCTATGCGTCGGTGTAGGCTCGGCGTGAAATAGACGGCCACGACCGCAATCTCCCCCACACACGCCGCTACGATGCCATGCTCCCTTGCCACGACAACAGGGGGGGGGGCACCCATAGCGGCGTTGTACACCAGTGCCGCCGACCCGTCCAGGTCGACCACCCAGGCAGGCCCAAGGGGCCGGTGAGTGTACGGATCTACGACAGCGGCGACGTGTATGGACCACTGTGCCATGCTCTGGAGCAGAAGACCCTGAGCATCGGCACCGTGGCCCACGTTCGCCTGCAGGATGCGGAGCTGGGGATCCATTATGGAACCATCTCCGCATCCCGCCGCGAACTTTGGGTGGAGCCCCCGCCTTGCGGCTTCGGCTCCCCCCCGGTGCAGGCCTTGCTGCCAACCCTATGGTCGGCCGGTTTGCCCCCCGCTGCACACCTGAAACAGTGCAGCGGAGCTTCGCATCCACCGGCCGTATGGCCGGGTTGGCCACAGCGGAAGCAGCGGTCACCGACCGTCACCGCCGCCGTGCACTGCACCCCCACGTGGCCGACCGACAGGCACCTAAAGCACCTGGTCGGTCGAGCCTGCAGGAGCCGAACCTGCACCCGCACCACGCCTCCAACGGCGAGGAACCCCCGGTCGGCAGCCTTTTTGGCTGCTGCGATGGGGCAGCCGACAACTGCCGCCCCCAGTCCACGGCGGCCGAAGCGGATTGCTCCGACCTTAACCGCCTCTAGGGGGCAGCCCCCGGCCTCCGCCACGGTGAGGCGGATTTGCTCCGCCGTGATGGAGTCGTCCAAGTCCGATATGCGCATTTCTGCGCATTTGTTGGGCCTGGACACCCGGACGTCGGCTGCGTCTAGCGCGTCCCGAAGCCTAGCCGCTAGGGCATCGGCCTGGGGACCGCTTGATGCGCCGGGGATCTCGAGTAACCGAGCACCCGTCCGAGTGGGTTTCACCCGGATGGGGCCCGGCATGTCGAGAGCCCTCATGTCGACGCAGGCTCTCGCCTGCGTGACAATCTGGGCGTACTGCACGCCCCTCTCCGCCGCCTCCGCCGTCATCGTTAAGACGACGGCGGTTGAGCGGGGAACGCGCAGCCTCCCCGGCACTCCCCTCGCAGCAGCCTCGGCCTTCCTGGCCTTTTTGGCTGCCTTCCGGAGCGCCTTGCGCCGCTTCTTGGAGGCTCCGGCCACCTCCCAGCCTCCCTCCGGCGGGGAACTTGAGGAGGCAATCCCCGCCGGGGTCCGGGCCGGCATTGGGGCTGAGGCTAGGGCTGGGGACTTCTTCCCCTTGCCCTTCCCCTTCCCCTTGCCCTTGGCCCGGGCACCCTGGGAGCTCCCAGCTCCCACTTCGAGAGCGACAGCGGCTCGAGCGACCGGAGCGGCAGGAGCGGCAGGCGCAGCGGATGGGCTGCAGGCCGGCTCCTGCGGGGCCGCCACCGCCGGACTGGTGGGACCGCTTCTCACCGCTCCGGCGTACCCCGTCGGCGGCGCCAAGGGCGGGCGGCGGCTGGAGTCCATGACCGCCTCCATGAACCTCCGGGTGCGCTCCTCCTGCGTCACCTGCCACCTCCGCTGCTCAGCCAGCGCCGCTTCCTGCCGCTTTTCCATGGCGGCCATTGCCGCCATGCATGCCGCCAGTGGGTCCATGGGCCTAACCGGCTGCAGCACCGGCGACTCCAGCCGAGCGGGCTGCGCCAGTGACACCGGCCGCACCGGTGTCTCCGGCCGCACCGGTCGCACCGGCGGCCTTGACCGCACCGGTGTCTCCGGCATTACCGGTGCCTCCGGCCGCACCGGCGACCTTGACCGCACCGGTGACAGCTGCGGCGCCGGCGGCACCGGCCGCTCCGGCTGCACCGCCAGTCGCCGCCGCGCCGACCGCGTCACGCGCTCCGCGGGCAGCCCGGCGACGACCTGACGGAGGTTCGCCACTTCGGCCGCCATCCTCTCCATCTCTTTTCGGTGCTCAGCCGCTGTTCGCTCCACGCTATTGAGGAGCTCAACTTGCCTCCTGCCAAGTTGAGCTCGCTCGTTCCGGGACTCGGCCAGCTCCGCCTTGAGCAGCTCAAATTGCTCAACAAGGCGCGTCGCTGCCAGCCGAACCCGGTCCTCCTCTGGCGTTGGAGGTCCAGAGCGGGCCCCGGCCAGTCTCTCCAGGGCCTCCATCACGTCCCTGGACGTGGAACCGTCTGTACGAAGCGCTGGCGCCGCCGAGACTGAGGGACTCGGCGGCGCCCCCACATCTTCCCCGGCTGAGGCCCGTGAGGGGGCGGCTTTGGTGCCCCCACCCTGCAGCTTTCGGCGGCTAACCGCAAACTGCTTGGGTGGGGGGGGACGCATTATTTCATCCCCACCGGAGCTGCTGGAAGACGAGTTGGTCAGGGTCAACTCGAGATCCGACTCGGTCTTCTGTGGGGGGATGATTTTTTTTTTGCGGTTCCGCTTCCGCCGTGGTGCAGATTTCCGGGTCTGCAGACCCACCGGGCTGTTCGCCCTGCTCCTCTCAGTGGCAGTGTCGAATTCCTCCGACACTGCCCCTGCTTGGGACGCGACCTCCGCGTCGTGGTGCTGCGCGACCTCCGCGCAGACTGTTTTACTTGGTTTGGGTTTTTGGGTATTCAGTTTCTCCATGTAGTTCCCACGATTGTGACGCGATTTAAACTACACTTCCTGGGTGACGCTCATTCCAGGAAGCGGGGTACATACTGTGGATTTCCCCAGGTGTCCACAGGTTTTAAGCGACTTCGCTGTCGGGTTTTTAAGACTTTTCCTTGTCGCGGGCCGGCCAATTAAGGCAAGCCCCACGGCCTTCAGGATACCGGCTTCCCAAGTGTGGCTAACACTCAGGTCGTTGTCGATATCCTGGAGGTTACGCGACGCGGGAGAGCAGCCAACTCTCCCAACACCGACGGTGGCACGAATGCCTGCCAGCCACTGCGCGAGCAGAAGGCCGGCCCGTCCCTGGATCCCGAGGATCCTTGTGTCGCCCCCATGTCCCCTCTGAAAGCAGAGGGGTACTGGGAACGACAGGGCCCAGACTTTAAAAACCTGGGCCCGCTAGCCCTAAAAAGGGCTGGTCGGGTTATTTGTCGACGGCTAGCAGAGCTCCTTCTCCTTGGAGTCAGAGTCAACTAACCGTCGTCCAGGGTGCACCAGCCTCCCCGCTTCCGTTCCCCAGGACCGCGGTCCAGAGGGAAAAGAAACAGGTAAGCCAACGTGGAGGTTACCCAACCCGCACCCCACTAGAAATGTCCTTGTTCCCTAGACTTTGTTGATGTGTGTATATAGTTTAATTCCAGGCATACGTCTTTCTCGTATCACCCTCACACTGTGCAGAATATACGAGCAAGAACCAAGCGGTTCGGAGACTCTTTTCTTTGCCGCACCACCAAGACCTGAAATTCATTACCAGCTCACGGACTTCTATCTTCCTACAGTCCCGAGCCTTTAAGTAGGACATGAAAAGCATTTGAAGATGCTGCCAAGCTGATTGCCACCATTGTAACATTACTTAGGGTACACCTCATATAGTAGAACTTTTTAAGTAATAATTTTATATTGCATAACAACTAATAGCATAAACCTCTTTTCGCAGAATATCGTTTGGCATAAACTCATTTTGCATACATTGAAATCCATAATTTTGTAAGTCAGAATCATCTGTACGCATAATTTTTGTATCCATAATAATCACAATGTATAACCATCACATCGCAGAAAGTTCAAAACCAGATTCATCTTTTGGTATATATTTCTTATCCATAACTATTTAAAAGTAGAACCATCATTTCGCATAATGTTTACAGCAAGAATCATCTTTTATGATTATTGCAACACTTTTCAAATTTATATCCTTGCCTATGAGAGCATGCTCGTTTCTGCATAAGAGGTCACAGTTCTAACCTACCCATTTTTAAAGAAGAAAGTAACCCAATCTATATTATTCTAATTGAAATTCTATGCTCTTTATAGTATGCCTAGTCAAATTATGCCAAATAATCTGTACTCTAAATGAACGTTATGCTTAATGAAGTTATACAACATTTTAACTATGCCAAAGGTAATTATGCCAAATAAAATTCTACTATCTTAAATGTATGCCATTCTAAATTCTGTCATAAGCACATTATGCCTAAAAATATTTATGTCAAATATTTTTAATGCCTAATAAATGATCGATTAAAGAAGTTTCTGCGAAGTGAGTTATCCCAAATAGGTTTCGGAGTATCAAGTTTCTACCAAATAGACGGCACCCCATCACTTAGTGTATGTAATGGTGACGCTCTTTTTAGAGGCTGCCTTTAGCTTACCATCAGGCGAGGTAAAGTCAAATTGGCGTGTCCTAGATAAAAAAACGTGTTCCATCTAAATTGACCTCCATTAAATCTGATAATAAGTGATGTTGCAGTGGAACATCACTTATTATCAGTGGTTGCGCCGATGTAGAAACTGTATTTCTTGACGCGGAAACACACTCCTTCTATACCCATCTCCCATCCCGCACTACCTATAGTATAGTACTAGATATAGTTTCCGTCCGCCATTTGTGATATATAGACACTCACTCCCTCTTTGAACTAGCTAGCGTAAGGGCGGACCGCGCGCGCGTTTCTCAGAAATGAATGATATTTGTTGCATTTTTACCGCTTCATAGACCTTTACCGATCGGATTGTGCCTCTCGTGTGTCCCTCAAGTGATTTAGTGATGCTGGCGGCAGCTCCTGAGCAAGGAAGAGAAGATCCGTGTACCGGCTGCGATGAAAACACGTGGTGTCGTGAAGGTTAGTGCATCCTCTCCTAATTTCTCGGGTTGCATTCATTGCCTGGATCACGTCCGCGGCAACCCGATCACCTGTCTTTTTGTGTGTAAAGCGTCAATGGAACAGTTAGCTACTTCTCCGCAATACAGTCCAATAGCGCACGTGGCCAATCGCGCCACCATTCTATGGTCCTGATCGAACCGGATTCTTAGCCGTAGTTCGTATTTTGTTATTATTCTAATGGGAATAAGCGCACCGCACCTAAATGCCTGGTTATTTTAGTAGAAAACCCCGCATCTAGACATTTAGGATTAGATTTTGTTGTCCGTTCGCCGCTGGCTCGCATCGTACCTACCTAGTACATACATAGGTTAGGTATCATATCAACACTTAGTCGTAGTTCGCAATTTTCGCACCGCGCCTAAATACCTAGTTATTTTAGTAGAAAACCCCGCATCTAGGCATTTAGGCTTAGATCTTAGGTATACTAGACACCCTAGTGCATAGGCACAGTGTAATACCTAACGCATTTGGCTTTGTTTTATTTTTTTCAATTAAGTTGTTCGCTCGCCGCTAGCTCGCATCGTATTTACCTAATACCTACGTAGGTAGATACGTGGTTGTACCTACCTCGCCCGCATCTCATTCCAATTCATACGAAAGTATTTTAATTTGAATAGATATTACGCAATACTTAATCTCTGAAATAATAGTTGAACCTAAACAGCGGTCTGGCTCGCGTAGGTACGATCTGGCTGTTGCTAGGCGCGTTTTGTTCAAGCGTGCATTCACAGTTGTAAATACCTACCTACCTGCAGAGTATCGCTCGCGTCGCGTCGCTGCTCTGTACCGCTAAGATTAAGTCATTTCATATTTGTTGTTTACCGCACTTTAGTTTGAGATTTAATTGTAAACATGTCCCCAAAGGTTGATAAGACCGGTAAAGTTCAATTGAAACTTTTATACGCTAAAAAAGAAATGATTTACTCTCGCGTACAATCGATTTATGATAATGCACTTAAAACCTCTGATTTGGCCATTAGAGATTCGTTCTTGTGTTCTATAGAAAACTTAGATAGTCTACGCGCGGATTTCGAAACCTTAGTACATGACATCAACGTTTTAGAGTTGAATTTGGATCCCGATTACTCAGTGAGTTATCAAGCCTTGTCGTCGTTTGACGATTTGTATTGTCGTATCAAGCGCGTCGCTAGGAGTTTGGAGAAACCGTCTGACCGACCCAACCCCACTCGCGACCGACCTAAGTTGCCACCAATTCAAATACCCGAATTTGATGGTAACATTCGCAATTGGTGTCTATTTATAGATAGTTTTGAGAATACAATAGATAAGAACGATTCGTTGACAGATCACGAAAAATTGCATTATCTCGTTGAAAAATTGACTGGTAAAGCTATAACCGTTTGCGCTGGAATTACGTTTAGTGCCGAGAATTATAATTTAATTTTAAATACTTTGAAAGCTAAGTATGAGGATAAAAGATCGGTAGCTAACGCCTATTTAGATCAGATGTTTGATTTGAAATCTATTACGGCATGTAACGATCAAAACTTAGAGAAATTTCTAGATACTTTCGCGTCAGCTGTTCGCGCCGTAAAGAACCTAAAGATCGATGACCTCTGCGACTTTGTATTTTTGTATATGGGTTTAAAGAAATTAGATTCCGAAACCATTCGTTTGTTTGAGTCGGATCATCGCGGCAATAAAATTCCTAAGTTCGAAGACTTAGAAAGTTTTGTTCGCGAGCATATAAAAGTATTGCAACGCTCTTCATCGAAACATGAAGGCGCGAAGAAGGTTGTTACTTCTGAACGCAAAATAGATGCCTCATCGAGGTCACTGAGGTCAACTCATACTTATGTTAGTACCGCACCAGCACATGTACAATCACCTGTTTGCTCTTTGTGTAGTACTCATCATTCGCAACTGTACAGGTGTCCTGGTTTTCTAAAATTGTCGCCTAGTGATCGTTATAAGTTTGTTCGCGCTAATAATTTTTGTTTTAATTGTCTCGGTACTAAACACCGCGTTGTTTTATGTAATAGTAGAAATAGTTGTCGCAAATGTCAAGCGAGACACCACACTTTACTTCATTTTGAGAATAGTAATGCCGCATCCAATGTGAGCACAGTTGGCTCGTCGAGCGGTGACACACGGCAGCCTGCGCCGCAGCCGCAGCCCGCGCTCGCGCGCGCTCCGGCCCGCCCGTTGACCGCTGCGGATGACGTCACCTTGTGTTCGGTCTCAGCTAGTGCCGCACTCACTACTGTGTGTCTTGCGACCGCTCGCGTTGTTATTGTTGATGCATTAGGTAAGCCGCGCATTGTTCGAGCGCTGTTAGATGGCGCTTCGCAAAGTAATTTTATTACTCAAGATTGTTGTCGGCGTCTTGGTTTCAATGTTAATAAGCGTTCAACCCGCTCAGTGGTGAAGGGTTTTGGAGGCTTACAGTCAGCTGTTCGTGGCACCGTTAAAACAAGGTTTAGATCTCGTTTTAATAATAATATTTGGTTTGACATGGATTCGCTCGTTATAGATAGGATAGCTGAACAGTTGCCTACCGTCCCGGTTGACACGTCTTTATTAACGAAATTTAAAGACTTGCCTTTAGCAGATGAGACTTACGCTGTTCCTGGAGTCGTCGATATATTGATCGGCGCTTCGATTCTCCCGCACCTCCAGTTATCACGTAAGGTTCAAGGGGGACCGACGTACCCCGCTCCGCACGCACTGGAAACAGTTCTAGGTTTTGTTATAATTGGTTCCGCACCCGCTTCTGTAGATAGTTTTAGTAACTCGACTGCTTCGTTCTGTTGCACCGTCGAGCCGCCACTGGAGTCGACCATCCGCAAGTTTCGGGAAATTGAAGAGGTCAATGTCCCACCTATCCTAAGCCCTGATGACAAGATGGCTGAGGAGATTTGTTGTCGCACGACTACTCGTGATGAGCAGGGTCGTTATGTTGTCGCGCCCCCTTTCAAGGGAGATATTTCGCTCGGTTGCTCCCGTGTATCCGCTGAGAAACGCTTTCTTTGTTTAGAACGAGAGCTGCAGGCGTCCCCAAAGTCGAAGCGGGCCTGTGATGAGGTTGTTAACGAATATTTAGATAAAGGTTGCATCTCACCTGCGCCTGCGGACACTGGCGGGACCCAGCCTTCGTACATTGTCCCGCACCGCGGAGTTATTAGAGAAGATAAGCTTACTACTAAAACTCCGCGTAGTTTTGGATGGCAGTGCTAAGACTAGCACTTCCGTGTCGCTTAATGACATTTTGTATTGTGGTCGGAATCTTTAAGGTAATTTATTTGACATAATTGTAAATTTTCGCATTAATATTAGTAGAATTTTAGCTTTTAGGACTCAACAGTCGCTTTGTGTTGGGCCCACTCTTCGCCCCATCGTTGGGACACATTCGTCGCTAATAGAGTGGCAAAAATTCAATCTGAATTAGCGCCACATAATCTCTTTCACGTTGCTGGCACCGACAACCCAGCCGATTGTCTCTCTCGTGGATTGCTTCCTTCGCAAATTTTAGATCACCTGTTATAGTTTAGTGGACCGTCCTGGATTCATGCCGCGTTAGATAAGTGGCCAGTTAGTCAATTCAATCCCACTACGGTTTCCGAACCACCCGAGGAGAAGAAGCACTCGCTTGTTGTATCGGTCCCACGTGAAGAGACCCTTATTTTGTTGTTGGCTAATCGCGTCTCGTCTTGGTCGAGACTGTTGCGTTGTGTTGTTTGTATAGACCGATTTTGAGAATTTTATCTACGCGCGGTCATATAGTTGACCGGTGATTTAAGTACGCTAAAATATTTGCCCGGAATAGATGTTGATGACGATGGAATACTCCATCTAACCCAATTACTGTAGGTACGGTGGTAGTCCTTATGACTGGGAATGCACCTCCTTTACATTGGCCTCTAGGAGTAGTAGAGGAAGTTTTTCCCTATTCCCGCGGGGTAACTCGTGTTGTACGGGTTAAAACTGCAACCGGATCGTATCTGCGCCCGGTTGTTCGCCTCTGCCCTCTGCCTAGCCAGCAGTAGGCACGAGTTCCAATCTAGGTTTATATTTTAGTTGTTATTTCCCAAACCTAGATTTAGATTAGACTTTAGATTTGTTTCGCATTTGTCGTTTCGAAGGTAACCCTTCAAGCCGGGGGGAATGGTTGCGCCGATGTAGAAGCTGTATTTCTTGACGCGGAAACACACTCCTTCTATACCCATCTCCCCTCCCGCACTACCTATAGTATAGTACTAGATATAGTTTCCGTCCGCCATTTGTGATATATAGACACTCACTCCCTCTTTGAACTAGCTAGCGTAAGGGCGGACCGCGCGCGCGTCTCTCAGAAATGAATGATATTTGTTGCATTTTTACCGCTTCATAGACCTTTACCGATCGGATTGTGCCTCTCGTGTGTCCCTCAAGTGATTTAGTGATGCTGGCGGCAGCTCCTGAGCAAGGAAGAGAAGATCCGTGTACCGGCTGCGATGAAAACACGTGGTGTCGTGAAGGTTAGTGCATCCTCTCCTAATTTCTCGGGTTGCATTCATTGCCTGGATCACGTCCGCGGCAACCCGATCACCTGTCTTTTTGTGTGTAAAGCGTCAATGGAACAGTTAGCTACTTCTCCGCAATACAGTCCACTAGCGCACGTGGCCAATCGCGCCACCAATCAGATTTAATAGAGGTCAATTTAGAGCATACCTTTTTAATAATTCATCACCTATTCCATGGAACTAAATGTGATGGACAGATAACAATACTAATTGTTTAACTGTACGTACAAAATATCTACATAATAACGTGTAGTCTTCAATGTAGCGGGAGGTCTTATTGTTCCCCCGTTGTTTCAACACCGAATAACCTAATGACCGATATAACCGCCCTGCTGAGTTACAAAGCAAATACGATTGAGATGAAATGGATCAACACAGCGTGAGCCGGCTATAAAGTTAACAATGGTACCAAGTCGGAAATTTGTATGGGGTACTTGATCGGACATTATACTTAAAGATAGAAATAACACCAACCCAATCAACTTCATTGTTATGGATATAACTTTGGTGCAGACTTTCCGAAGTCTTTTCAAAGATTTGTGTTTTTGTTCAGAAGTTACTATACATATAAGCTACTTTTTATCATCGCACCGCTAGCCAAAGGTAGAGAATTCATCCTCACGCTCAAGCTGTGGAATGGTCTCCCTGCTTCTTCAAGAAAGGCATTAAAAGGTTTCTACAGGGTCAGCAGTGCGAGTGTGACCCAATGTGCCAATTGTAGTAATAAAAAGATGGGGGTCAGTTGTAATGATAAATGTGAAAAAGTAAGTGTGTAATCTCCTATTTAAAAGAAATAAAAACAAAATTGGTTTGTAAGTACATTACCATAAAAGTTCGGGCGCCTTGGAGATACACATGCCTAGGATAATCAGCGGATATTGGAAACTTTTAATCTTCTGGTGGTGAGCTAAATGAAACCAAACTGTGAGGTTTAAGGTTTAATTGTCCACTCCAGTGTGCATTCAGAAATAGATTTAAGGTGTGTGGTGTACCACATCCATAGGCAACGGTAACCACTTTCGATTATGTAGGCTAAGTGGCATAAAAAAAACCTTGAACTTTTATTATCAAGACTATTCATACTGTAGATTGATGGCACTTGGTGGAATTTGTTGTTACACATATTGATAACTCACTTGTACTTTTCCACATTACTTTATTACTTATTACACCTGACTGGTTTCGCCTTACGGCATCCTCAAAGGTTTACAATGACATTTAAAAAAAAGTAAAATAACTAAAATGTCATTGTAAACCTTTGAGGATGCCGTAAGGCGAAACCGGTCAGGTGTAGTAAGTAATCAAGTTTTGTATTCAAGGTTTGTTCTTCTGCTACGTTTCATAATCGAGTTTGGATGGCGGGACTCCGGTGAGAGTGCCAGACTCCCAACTCCGAGAGAAAAGCTTGCGTCAAAATAACAACGTGTTAGGTCATGTGCATCTCATTGATTGTGAATTATGATATTATCAAAAGCGCTCAACTAGACAAATGTATAAAGCATCAATGATCATAACAACTTTTAAACTTTCTCATCCCCACAGATACCGGAGCCTCTTTCACCGGCTTCTGTGGCAGACAAGCACACAGCCCACCTGATATGAAGCGGTTACCGTGACCTATGAACGTGTGTAACACCAGTGGAGTCACATCCGTGCTGCCAACCCTGTAAGAACAGATTTTGTGCCTCCAGTGTAGAACACAAAATCAGGACAAGCCTGTGGTCTCTCCACTGACAGCACAAAAACTCTCCGGTGAGCTCTGGCTACCCTACTCACCGCCGGGAACACAACACGAGGTTATTATAGCCGTGGTATTCTGTAGAGTGGAGGTACTTCCCCAGTCGGACTGCTCAATTCGGACGGAAATACCGTCGTGTCGGAAATACGTAGCGATAAAATGTTCGACTGCTACGCAGCAGACGCGGGTTAGATTCCCGCTCAGTGTAAATATTGTATACATAAATATGTATATTTGTATTGGTCTGGGTGTTTCTATGTACGATATGTATGTATCCGCATTCTAGATTCGATAACACAAGCTAGTTAAGCTATGCTTACCATGGGACTAGATAGCGACGTGTAGAATGTTGCGGAATATTTATTTATTATTTATTTCATCATTCATCAATCGAAAATTTTAATAGAATACTATTGGCGTTGAAGGTATTTTCCCAGAATCAGATATCAATGGTCACGAGTGCAATGTAAAGTGTCTATTACATGCTTGTACATGTCGTCGAGTCTAGAGAAGCCTATTTATAATTCCCAGAAGGACGCTCTGGGGACTTTGCTAGGAGTTTGAATTATTTATTTAGCGTATGCGGTTTTTGGTTCTTCTAGTAATAGTTTCCTCCGTTTCTGGTATACCTAGGGTTATATATCTTGGAGCTAAAATGTGCTTTCTAGATACGCGCAGTACACGTTTCTTGGTTGTCTTTTCAGAATAGCACGGGTTGCTGCCGTGATGGTTGAACTCATATCATAAAGCAAAGATTATTATCACGAAACTGATAAGAAAGTAAAGTGCTGGGAAGCTAAGATGTTGTACAAATTGAACTTCGTAACAATGATATTCAACATTCTTTCAGCCTTACTCTGAAACGGCTGGACTTCTGCGTCTGCCATCTATTATCCGTAATCCGTAAAAAATCCATTTATTTTTAGTCTTTAAAGCAATGCTGTTAAAGTTCAAAATAAAAAGTCCAAAGTTAAAAGTAAAGTGTTGAACTTAAATGATATAGAAATAAAGTCTAAAATGCCATTTGTTGCAATGTCTGTGGTATGACTGGTTTTGCTTTAGTAGATCGAGAGACAGATTTTTGACTTCTTATGACTTCGACTTCGGTTACTCACAGAATAGATACTAACTCTACCCTAAACAAAAATAAATATACCGTAGATGTTTTTACGGCACCTGGGATCGACTGTTTAACGTGCCTTCTATGGCACAATTAATATACGTAGTGGCGACGGGAGAAAATTTTCAAAAGGAAAAAACTAACCTCGATCTAAGTTGTCATGTACGTGTGAAGGAATCGCGTTATATGGACGCTTCGTTACTGATTTACTTGATATAAATAATCACCGAATTATTTATTGACCAAAATTTTCTACATCACTTTCCAGAAAACGTTCCAAAAATGTGCTAGTTTATTTACAAGAAAACATACTTCTATCTGCTTATACTAAGCGTTTACTGCTAGAATTCCGATCGTTGCAAAGCAATAGAGAACATCCAATGCCTCCCCAGACGCCAGTTCCGACCGCCCATTTGTTGCAACATTTAAAACGTAAAGCATACCGCTGTTTGTTTGTACTACAAATAAAGAACAAGGATTATCTGCAGTTGTACTTTGTTCTGTACTGTTCAATGTTATGTTGTTCAGAAAGCGTTGGCGTGAGCACGTTGAATTTATTTTGCGTTATGTGGATTCAACAGTCACTATTCTATTGTTTTTAATAACCATGTCATCTATACTATAGCAGTAGGAGACGAATAGGGGATTATGTGGTGCCCACATTCAAAGAGAGGGCCAGATCAAGGGAGATGGCCTTGAGTCGGCCGGGGTGCGAGAAATATGCCTGTTAACCTCACCATCGGCAAGCAAAATCGACTGACAAGTGTCGTGTGTTTTTGTCGGTTCGAGTTCAGTGGTGGTGGTAATCGTGGGGATTTTCTGCACGTTAAAAAATGAGCGTGGATTCGATTTCCGATAAGTGTAACTATTTGTACATGATTTGGTCTCGGTGACCATATCAAGTAAATATATATCAAGTAAATCAGTAACGAAGCGTCCATATAACACATGTACATGACAACGTCCTGCGGACTTCACATGTACATGACAACTTAGATCGAGGTTAGTTTTTTCCTTTTGAAAATTTTCTCCCGTCGCCACTACGTATATTAATTGTGCCATAGAAGGCACGTTAAACAGTCGATCCCAGGTGCCGTAAAAACATCTACGGTATATTTATTTTTATTTAGGGTAGAGTTAGTATCTATTCTGTCAGTAACCGAAGTCGAAGTCCTAAGAAGTCAAAAATCTGTCTCTCGATCTACTAAAGCAAAACCAGTCATACCACACGCTGGTGCGGGCACATCATGCCTACCTAATATACCTGTCTATTACTTGCTACTATTTTATTTCTTGTTCCGATAGTGTTTTTTTTTTTCTCTTTTCTTTTATATTTGGCTGTGTGTATAATAAATGGTTTCTTTCTTTCTTTCTTTCTTTCACAGACATTGCAACAAATGGCATTTTAGACTTTATTTCTATATGCTTTAAGTTCAAAATTATATCACACTTTTCATTACACTTTACTTTTAACATCTATGGCAGTCGTTACGGGCAGTTGGAGTCCTACAAACTCCAACAATCTGTTTAACTGCAATTTCAATATTGCTAAAGGGATGTGCAGGTTAGGTGGCAATCGCTTCACGGGAAATATTGAACATCAGCTGAACCCATACTTACACTGGAAAAAACGGATCACAGATTTCGAGGTGAAAGGTTCGGATACGACTGGGATAAACGCTACGACGTTTTTGATAAGAGAGCCAGATCGTGAGAGATGGCCCTGGGTCGGCCGGGGTGCGAGGGATATGACTGTCAACCTCACCTTCGGCAACCTAAACGACCCACAGGCGGCGTGCGTTTTAGTCGGTTCGAGTCCGACATAACCTCCTCCACCAGCTCCGGTGGGTAGGAATCCGTGGGGATTTTGCGCACGTAAAAAAAAAGGACGTTTTTGATAATTTATTCATATTCACATTCTAGAAGTGAAAGCTGAGTATTTTAAACAGTAAAACAGGGTGTGGTTCCCGGCAGACTAGAATTTGGGCCAACCCATCTCTTCCTATGCGGTATCGTACAAGACGACTAAGGGAAAGGGCGGTTTAACATCAGACAGATATATACAGCTAAAACTAACACAGATACAAGGCTCGAGTCAACAATAGTGCGGAAGACGGCAATATGCTCATTCCCTTATTACGTGAAGCCGAAAACAATGATTGGAGAAATTTATTTATTTATTTATTTTATTTATTTATTTTCTTCTTTTAAAAAAACTTACAGCTAATACAATGAAATTTAAACAAAAACAAAAATAGGTACAAGAAGGCCAATTACAAGTTTTTGCGAATAAATACAGATTTTACATTAGAAGACAATGTGTAAATTAAAGACAACAGACACAAATAACAGGCAGTACACTACTCATTCACCCTTCAAAGAAGGCATCGCTCATAATTTTTTTGAGTTTTGGTATGCTGGTGTTGAATAAGTCAACTTCGTTGTGTAACCGCGAGATTTCATTGAAATCTCTGCTGGCTCTAATGAGAAACGAATTTTGACGATAGTTGGAATTTGCTATGGGAACACGGAGAAGTCGTGGTTTTCTTAAGAAGGAGTGATGTACGCATAGCCCAATTCTACCCAATAGCTCAGGACAGTCAACTGAAGCGTTTGCAAGGCCAAAAAGCAACGATTGATCTGCCACGCGTCTACGTATGTACAGTGGTAGCAAGTGAAATTTTCTGCAACGAGTCACGTAACTATCAAGGTACGATTTGGAACGGTATTGAATATACCTTACAAGTTTCCTCTGAATACCTTCAATCAAGTCTACGTAGATGTTATAATGAGGATTCCACACCTGTGAGGAAAATTCGAGGTGACTGCGGACGAACGTGCAATTCAAAATTTTAATTGTTTTCATGTTTTTGAAGTCTGCCGATAGCCTCATGATAAAACCCAATGCCTTGGAGGCTCATTCGACAATAGTATCTATATGCTGGTCAAATATGAGCTTAGAGTCAAAAGTTAAGCCTAAGTCTTTGATTGAATTTACTCGCTTAACACTAGATCCGTTCAATTTGTATTCGTGAATAATAGGTACAGATATTGATAACTCACTTGTACTTTTCCACATTACTTTATTGCTTATTACACTAACAACAAATTCCACCAAGTGCCATCAATCTACAGTATAAATAGTAATAGGTACAGGTTTACGAGTAAAGGTGCATGCATAGCATTTGGATATATTTAATTGTAATTTATTTAATTTACAGTAGCTAGTTAATCTATCCAAATCTGCTTGGAGTGCGAGAGCATCAACTGTAGTAGTAATAGGACACATGATCTTCATGTCATCGGCATAAAGGAGAATTTTGGAGTTGGTGAAACAACTTGTGAGACAATAAACAACAGCGGAGCCAATAACGAGCCCTGAGGAGCCCCAGATGGAATATAGGATGTTCTAGATTTGAACTCATTGAGAACAACGGTTTGACATCTGTTCTTAACATTCTGAAGAGGTCGCCTCTGATACAAATGGCAGAAAGTTTGCGTAAAAGCAGTTCATGGTCAATTCGGTCAAAAGCCTTACTATAATCAGTGTATATCACGTCAACTTGATGTTTATGGGACATACACTCGGAAATATAGTCACTGCAGACGATAAGGTTAGTAGTGGTGGAACGACCACTCAGGAACCCGTGCTGATGTTCACTAAAGTTGTGTTTGAGTGAGTTGTATAGTTGTTTATAAACGATTCTTTCAAGCACCTTAGCGAATATACACAGTTTAGAGATAGGTGTATAGTTTACCACCATGTTTTTGGGGCCCTTTTTGTGGATTGGCGTGATAAACGCTGATTTCCACAAATTAGGCACCACCCCTTCATGTAATGAACGTTTGAACAATAAATAAAGTGGTATTGTGAGGCCAGCCGCACATTTGACCATGAGGATCGGGGGTATATTATCTGGGCCTGCAGTTTTGTTAGGATCGAGGGCCTTTAGTAATTTGAAGACTTCATCCTCCTGTATCTCAATGGAGCCGATGTCAGTTATGGTATCTACCCCAGAGTCCGAGACTAGACTGTTAGATGTGCTGCTAGTATTTTGCAAGAAATTCGAGTTGAAATAATCACAAAAGTAGTTGCAAATTTCCTCACCGTCACTCGAAGAGTGTTGTCCGTATCTTAAAACTGCTGGATAGCAATTCGATTGTTTTTTACTTTTTACGTAGGACCAGAAAGCTTTCGGATTTTTGAGAATATTATTTTCAATTTTCGAGATATAGTCTGCGAACATATCACTCTCTAGTGTTTTAGCTCTGTCTCTTAGTAAAATGAATGATTCGTAGTCAGAGAGATTATTATATTTTTTGAAATTAGAGTGAAATTTGGACTTTTCTTTGAGTATTTTTATAAGCGGTGACTTGTACCATAGTGGATATTTAGTTTGCGGGACAACAGCTTTGGATGGGATGTATTTCGAACGTAGTTTATTGACAATATCATAAAAGAAACTCCTCTAGTCCTCTAGTGACCTGCTGTTGAGTTCGTTAGGCCAGTCAAAGTTATTTAATTCAGCTGAGATTGCATTAAAATCACCACAGCTGTATAAAAACTTTATGTATGGTGAAGAAGCCAGTGAATGAAGCTGAACGAAATCCGCCGATATACAGAGGGCCCTATGTTGAGCGTCCTCCGGTACCAGAGGGTCGCCACTTGCCGATACGAGCACTTCATTGTTTGAAAAAATTAAATCTAATATCACATTATTGCAGTTTAAATGTGAATTGTATTGTGATAGATTGCAACACTCCACATCGTTAAAAAATGACGTTTGTGCTGTCCCGTTAATGCCATTAGGATAAAAAGAGTGATCGTCATCTGAAAGAGACCATGTAACATTAGGCATATTGAAATCGCCTAGAACTGAAAATTTGTCAGCGGGATTTCTCATTACGATATCGACAAGATTGTTAGAGAAATTTGTTAATTGCATTGTAATTGAGTTTCCCAAGTTTTGAGTACAGATGTAAACCACGCCTATGTGCATTTTGTACGAAACTCTGGGTTTTTTATTGTGAAGTGTGAAGGTAATCCAAATATCTTCGGCAGAGGAGCACCAATTGTCTTGTATTTCGGTAGCCAGTTCTCTTCGAACTGCCACAAGCACACCACCACCCAGGATCTGGTCTAAGCTAGCATAGTCCCTATCTTTTCTACAAACCAAGTATCGATCATCAAGTAGCTCGCTGCTGCTGATACCGTCATTTAACCATGTTTCAGTCAAACAAATAATATCAAAGTTATTCAACAGCATATTTCTATAAAAACACGCTGTCATGGTCCGCAGTCCCCGACAATTTTGGTAATAAATACTAATTGGCATCATCGTAGACTATTGTAAATATTAGCATTCGAATAAGCAGATCGTAAGGTACATTGCAAAAAGTTAGAGTAAACAAATAAAACTGGTTACTTTTGCTAATGGATAATAGTATAAAGAGATCTAGTAACAGCGACTGCAATGTTAGGAAAATAAGGCGCATTTTAGAGTAAACATAGATGAACGTCATAGCAAATTCCAAGCGATAGGAGAACAAAAGAATTCGTTGCGTTAGGTGAATAGAAAAAAATATGAATATTTATCTCAAACTTACTATAAGAAGCTAAATAAACAGATGTTGTGGTTTTTATGTCTATGAAGAAAGCTTCTGTAGATCCTTTTCTGATTTTATAGTAAGTGCAGGTGAGGTCGGCTTCTTTCTTATAAGAATTTTGCAATTCTTGACCCAGACGTAAGCAAACCCCCGCTCTTTGGCAAATACTTTGGTTTTGTTCAGCAATATCTTGTTATACATTGTGAGATGGTCGTTGACAAAGACTTGGCTGTCTCCCTGCAACCCCAGATCAGTTAGTTTGATGGCATGCTTTTTTGCAGCTGCTATAAAGTTCTCCTTCAGATATAGATTGTGAATCGAGCAGATAATTGTCTTACTGCGTGGGTCACTCCTCATTGGGACTCGCACGATATAATTGATTTGGTCTTTGGGGATGTCAACCTTAATAACTCCGCCTATCTTTGTCATGACAGTAAACAGGTTTTCAGAATTGGAAATAGGGATACCTTTGATTTCTACATTACTTTTGCGAGACCTTTGTTCATTCTCACGGTGTAGATCATCGAGTTTGTCAAGCTGCTCACGCAGAGACGCAACTTCTTCCTTTGTCTTCTTCAGAGACTCAATATCCTTGGTGAGGGATGAAACTTTGGCTTCCATGTTTTCGATAGATTGATGTGCAAATTCAACAGAGGTTTTAACACTAATCAGTTCCTCCTTTATGGACTTTATTTCCGCCAGTTCCGCTTGAATATTAGCCATCATATTCATTAAATCTGGTATAGCAGCAGTTTGAGCTGTTAGCCGCTTTAACTCGGCGAAAATACCTTCCAGTTCTGTAGCAGCCTTAGGACGTGGACTGCTAGATTTGCATTTCGGACATTTCCATGTCGATTGTTTTGCACCCAGTCTTCGCCAACCCACTTCAGTAATTCCCGCACATGCGAAATCAAGGTGAGTCTGGCAGACGGAACACTGAACACCATCCAGGAACTCAACACCACAGTGAGCGCACGTTGACATTTTAATGAATATATATTCCAACAGTACTATCGCGAAACTTTGAGAAACGCAGGCGAACGGGTCGCCCAAAGCAATATAGATGTGCGTGTGCTACGCGTAGCCTGTCTGACTACTGACTGTATGTGAAATGCAGGTATTAATTCACCTCTGCCAAACCCTCAGGGATAAAGGTGTGATTGAATGTATGCATGTAAGTGCAGTTGGGGAGATAGCTGGATATATGTTTGTAACTATTTCACGTAAAACTACTAAGATAATCTGTTTGAAATCCGGTAAACCCTGTTAGAAAATACACAATCCTACTGTCCAAGTTTGAAGTAACAACCCATTACAAATGTATCCACAACTGAGAGTATTCTAAGTTTTTGAAGTGACCAATATCTTGCGGCCAAAGAGAATAAAAGTTTGAAAGTCAATATTGAAGCAAAATAATGTTAATAAACTTGCTTGCTTGTTTGTTTTTTATTCACGCTTGATTTGTCTTTGTTGTGAAAATGACTTTGAAATCATAAATAAGATAATATTTTTTTCTTTATTGACAGCTTCCAGTGAACGCGCCGCTACACAGGAGGCGCGGGTTCGATCCCGGAAAGATCAGAGCAAATCCTTGTTTGCTTGAATATAAATATTTGCATTGGTCTGGCCGTGCCTCGTAGAGCACATTAAGCCGTCGGTCCCGGTTACCATAGCACCATCTATGGCAGTCGTTACGGGTAGTTGGAACCCTCAAAACTCTAACAACTGGTCTAGCTGTAAAGCTTCGATATTTACTATGGGTTGTGGTCACTTCACGGTAAATATCGAAGTGAAACCAAATCCGCAGTTAGACTGGTAAAGCGGACCCCAGACTTCGAAGTGAAAGCTTCGCTTGCACCTGGGATTAAAGATAATACGAAGAAGAATATTCTTTATTGTGCACCATTAAAGTACACTAGACTTTGCCTCTAGTATTGCAATTTCTCTGTGCACTCCCGGGTTTGCTGGAAGAAAACTCAATTTTGAGTTAAACTCGCCTTTGTACATAACATCTATTTTTATGTATAAATGTAATTTTATGTGTGTACAATAAAGTATACGTAAAGAAATAATAAGTATTCTAACATGATAATTATTATAATTTATTTAAATTGCATAAATTGTTATATTACACAATGGGCGGCCTCAACGCGAACAGATAGCTACTTGCCTGAAATAGTTCTTCCAGGCAACCTTTGGATGAAAATAGTTCTAATTCCTATTCATGTCATAAATGTTTTTTTACACTGAGGGTACAGAATCTCATATGCTTACAGGGTCGGCAGCGCGATTGTGACTCCTTTGGTGTTGCACACGTCCATAGGCCGCGGTAACCACTTTCCATCAGATGGGCCGTATGCTTGTCTGTCAGACAGCGGTATAAAAAAGTGAAAGTTTGTGAAGACCGAAGAATCTAATAATGCGCAAGTCTGATTTGTAACTGACCGATTTTTCCACTATGAGTATAATGTTTTCAATGTATTGGTTATAAAATGGCACTATTTATATTCCACGATAAACGTTAAGTTGTACGCATATGGGTACATATCTGCTGGAAAATTTGTAATATATAAATCCCACGAGACATGCTGGACTTAGTGCGGGGATTTTAGGCAAATTTCACTTGTCTTTAGCGTATCATATTAATTATTATTTATTCTAAAATAGATATATGTGCAATGTAAAATACATACATATAATCACGCCCTTATCGTCGGATGGTTTGGCCATATTTCACCTTCGGTTTCTGAGACTTTGCCTTCAGCTTACCATCAGGTAAGGTGAAGTTTAATTGACGTGTCCTATATTTACAAAAAAATCGGTACTAAGTAACAGGGGGTGAGCCTATTGCCGTCTTCCGGGCACTATTGTTGACTCAAGACATGTAAATTAGAAATTTAAAATGCAAATCTCGCATGGAAAATAAACGATTTAATGCTAGACTCTCGATTTTGTCTCAAATATTTGTTTATTTACTATACTCGTACGTTTTCATCAATTTCATGACTCATCATCAATCAATCAAAATAACTTTTTCTCCTATTTACGTAGCCGTGATTCTGCGTCATCAGAAACAAAACCCATGAACCTTATCTAAGCACCATTGCAGTCATTATAATGCCGTAAAAAGTACATCAGAATGCTGTAATTAAGTGTCTACGTGTGTTTTACAGCTCTTAGAAACTGGTGAGTTCGCAAAAGTTCTGTCTATCAACATGCTCGTAAAGTTTTTAGGTTAAGTGTTGTGTTTTTTTAATACGGGATGTTAAATGAAAGGTATATAGGATATAAAATTTATGAGCGTTGTATATTTTTAAGAGCGCAACGAAAACAAATTCCTGTTATTCATTAAATTTTAATATCTGATTTATATATTACACTTGTTATCTTGTGGAAAAGATGTTGATAGAAAGGGATCATTTTTAGACAGGCCTGGTTATAAGCTTGGCTTAATGTTTGTGATGACGGTAAATATAGGTACAGTCAGTGTCAGAACAATCTTGACTACAAAGTCTTAAAATGATCTTAATACCTTCCAAGGTATTAAGAGCAAATTAAACTGTTTCATTGATTTAAATGATATTCGAACTAAAGTGTGTTCTAAATATCAGAACAATCAGTCAATAGGAAGAGGGGAAAACCAAGGCATTAAGATAATTTGAGCACTAGGTTCGTCAATATCGATCTGATGCTGACTGTACAACCCATGACAAAGTGTTGCTTGACTATGATAATATCACCCCCTATGCCGTGGGATCGCAAATCATAGTTAGCGAAACATAACATAAACTCACGCCTATATCCCCGAAAGGGTAGGCAGAGGTGCTAGCACCAACATTTCGCCAGTTTATGTTTAGGTCCCAATTTAATAGGTGGCGAGCCTATTGCCATTAACCGGGCACTTATAAACCTGCGATAAATACACGCATAACTTCGAAAAGTATCGAAAAGCATTGGTGTGTGCCATGGTAAAACCTGGGATCGAACCCGAGGCCTTGTCTCAGCACTCCATTACCCATACCACTAGGCTACTGTGTTAGTGAAAAATGGGTGTTAACCTCTGCCTACCTCTTCGGGGACTTACAAGCGTGAATATTTATGTATGTTATTAACGTGAGAATTTCTATAGCGCGACGAAAGATAATTAGTTACGAAGTAGTTCGATTTATCTTCGCCAGATGACGTTATAACTACTGTTAATTACCTACTTGTGACAATATAAGAGCATCAACTTCTTAGAATGTTTCAATGAATTTTCAGATTATGAATTGTAATCAGTCCCCCTTGACAAAATTAGCGACGACGCGTATGTTGATGACTGTCATAAACGTCAAAATACGTGTCAGCCTCATGGGGTCCAGCCGTCACCTCTAGGCCCGCGCTCATGGGGGGCTGGCATTCTGCGATATCCGGCGCTCGAGTTGTCTCAATTCACGGGCAGCACGGATTGCGATTCTATGCCCGCCTTCTCCTTCACGACCATTACTAGCTCGCAGAAGGAGGCACCGGCCGAGTAAGGTGGAGAGCGTGAGAACTCTCACTCTCACGCCGCACACTCGGTGAGCGTGTGCAGCCCCAAGTGATGAGCATTCAGACATTAGCTCTTTCTTCATCATCAGACACCGAGTCTAGGGGGCCTGGACAGCTCAAATTAGGTCTGGCAGGAAAAAAAAATCAACTTAATTTTTTTACATATTCCAAACTGTCTTATTAAAACAAAGTACGTAGTCAACCTACTTTAATGCGGTGTCTACACATAAGCATTGCGGAAATATTTATTTCACAACCATTGTGAGCACTTATCTTTATTTCACTTTGAATTTTGTACGCAGCTAAAACGAGCAGACTGTTGGTGCAAAATATATAAGCAACATATAATATTATAAGGCGTATCAAAATCCAGAAATTTTAATACATAATTCTATTTAAATTTAAAAAAGAACATAATATTGTCAGATCTGTCAGTCTGGCAATTGAATATTTATAAGAGAACTATTCAGTATTATGCAAAACGTGCAATCTTAAGTTTGAACATTTATATGTCAGTTTTCTATAAGTTCATGATGCCAGTAACACTTATACAAAAATTGAAAAAGATAAAAGCACTATCTCTCATAGAGTATTATCGGGTTTCGAAACGATATAAAACTATTAAAACGATCCGAGAAAATCCTGCAAAATTTGAGATTCATAGAAAAGCTAAAGTGCTTCCAGATTCTGTTTACCTTCTGAATTGTGGTATTTAGGATTTCAGAATTGTGTCGTGTAACCAACGTATGCTAATGTCGTTTATTCCAAAGCCTCACCAGCCCCTTTTTAGGATCACGGGGATTTTTCTAGATACAGCCGTTTTTTGGATTCAAATTGTACCACTGAAGTGGCACTCCTGTCAAATTGTATGAATTATTCAGAGAGGGACTTAATTTGAATGAGTGCTTTTTTACAAACGTATTCATGATTTTGGCCTTTGGGTACCTTGTACTGGTAATAAACACTAGCTTACGTAGGATTTTAGAAGATTTGGTGGTTTGATGGTTTAGAGCTTGGCGTTATTTGATTTGATACTGTGGAATCTTCCGAATAACTTGTAATGGAAAAACATAACACATTTAATATGATATCACGTATGACATATCAACAGCATGCAATAATTTATTTAAGCGTATCGTATATATATGGAAAGAAATGCAAAGCTCGCATACTTCGGAAAGATACGTTGAGCTTGGAGCTTTTTCATATTCCGCAAATAAAACACAATACGAAAAAGCTCGCGGAAATTTTCATCTGTAAAAATAAGAAAAGATTGCGTTAACACCACGGATAGACCTAATTCAAGTCTTCTCTAGAATATCGGAAGTAGCAAAGAATCTCTGTAGCGAGATCTCGCAGTTATCGCTTGGATGCCACATATTATGTTCTACATGATTCGAAGCGCAACTATAGAAAATAAATTCTTCTTTATCTTCTTAGCGTTAATCCCAGTCGCATCCGAAGCCTTCATCTCAGAGTCTCGGTTCGCTTTACCAGTCTAACTGCGGATTTGGCTGAACTTCGATATTTTCCTGGAAGTCACTGCCATCTAACTTCCATAACCCAAAGGTGGTATCGAAACATTGCAGTTAGACCAGTTGTTGAACTTTTTACAAACTACCCGTAACGACTGCCACAGATGTTTGTATGGTAATCGGGACCGACGTCTTAACATGCTCTCCGACCGATCTAACGACTAGACCTATCCAAATACATTCATGCATAAAAATATTTGCACTGAGCGGGGATCGAACCCGCGCCTCCTGCGTAGCGGCCGCGCTCACGGCCGCCCCGCCACGGAGCCTCCACAGAGAAAATATATTTATGTATAATATGTTGAATTTATTTCCAATGCAGTTTTGTCGAATGCTTTTTCGTCATACATGACATGTGAGTGTCGTTAGGGTAAGAAGATGAAAATTGTTGAATTTCAGCTTTGGAAACTGTCCGAAATTCATTGTAAAATACTAAGATGTTACCCTCACACTGTGCAGAATATACGAGCAAGAACCAAGCGGTTCGGAGACTCTTTTCTTTGCCGCACCACCAGGACCTGGAATTCATTACCAGCACACGTATTTCTTTCTTCCTACAGTCCCAGGTCCTTTAAGCGGGGCGTGAAAAAGCATCTGATGAGGCCGCCAAGCTGAGTGCCACCATTGTAACATTTCTTTGTCTGTAATGGTGATCCTCTTTCCTGAGACTTTGCCTTTGGTAAACTAAATCAGGCGAGGTGAAATTAAATTGGCGTATCTAAGATAAAAAAAAATGTTAGTACGCAATTATTTATTTTGATCGAGTACCTTAGATACAAACAGATAATATTTGTCTTCAAACTCAAAACACAATCCATCAGCCTAATTAATGAAAAGCGGAGCGGGCAGTAACTTTCAGCGCAAATTGTTATCATAATAATTGAATTTGCGAGTAAACTAAAAGTAGGAAGTTATAACATTGTTCAAGAAACACAGCCTCGTGGATGTTAATTATGTTTTTGTTGAATATTGTTTTAAACATTTTTTACACCCGCAATTAGGAAGTCGGTGGCAAAATTGTATTACTAATGTTCCAATTTGGACAACACACTTCCGATCAAGAACCAAGCGATTTTTTTATACCACTAAGGTGGCAGACAAGCGCACGGCCCACCTGATGGAAAGTGGTTACCGTGGCCTATGGACGTTTGTAACACCAGAGAAGCCACACTCGCGATTCGGTGACTTTTTCCTTTGTCGCACCATTATGGTCTGGAATTCATTCCCAGCTCACGTGTTTCCTTCTTCCTACAGTCCCGGGTTCTTTAAGCAGGGCGTGAAAAAGCATATGATGAGGCCATCAAGCAGAGTGTCACCATTGTCACATGGTTTATATAAGTAATGGTGATCCTCTTTTCTGAGACTTTGCCTTCAGCTTGTCGTCAGGCAAGGCGAATACTAATTGACGTATCGTAAATAATAAAAAAATAAAGAAAACATACCACTGCAGAAACTACCAATGTAATAAGCCACAAAGCTTCAAGCTTCAGGAATGCGTTCCAAGGATTTGACAAGTCATGTACACCCCAATATTAGAGGAAAAGCCTTGACCTAGTTCCCACACTGGAACTATAAGGAAACAATGCAGTCCTGGTTTAGAAGGAATAATGACGAAATGAGAAGTTATTATAGAGGAGAAAAATGAAGGTTTTCTTTTAAATTAAAATTGTCATCAACATTATTTGAGCTACGTGACTGTTTCTATTTGAGGCTTTTATGGGAATGACTGTTATCCGACATGCGATTGGTTTCCATGCAAATTTAAAAAAATAAATCGACTTGGCCACTTGGGCGATCACAAACAGAAAAGGATACAAAAATTTTAAATCGTTTTTCTTTTTAAATAAAATTACCGCGTATATTATTACAAACAGACAATTCAATTTTATTTGTTTACATAGATTTAGCAGTTGAATTGTACATACATATAGCAGTATATTGACCAATTACATGGTGTGCCTGTAGAGTCTCGTGTTACTGGCAGCCGTTAATGAAGGGCAGATAACGTTGAAAATTTTCTCCTCAATATAATTCTTGAAATGATAATGAATCTCACGAACAACGACCAGTAGCATACTTGATCATTTTTCAAAATGTATTCGGACAGCACGTTTGTTAATTAAAACAATGACGTGTTATTTATAGAGATGGGATGCAGGAGCATCGCGGTTTTCAATAATTATGAATTATATAATTATTTTTATCAATAATAATTACAAATAAGACACGCGGTATTTCCGTCCAATTGAGCAGTCCGACTGGGGAAGTACCTCCGCCCTACAGTATACCGCAGCCATAATAACTTCATGTTGTGTTCCCAGCGGTGAGTAGGGTAGCCAGAGCTCACTGGAGAGTTTGTGCTGTCAATGGGAAGACTAAAGGCTTCTACACGACTAAAGGCTTCTTGACGGCACTGAAGCTCTGTGCTTATAGGGTCGGCAGCGCAAGTGTGACTCTTCTGGTGTTACACACGTCCATAGGCCACGGTAACCACTTTCCATCAGATTGGCTGTGTGTTTGTCTGCCACCTAAATGTTACAAAAAAAAAGAATAATGAATTACAAATTTATTTACAAATTTATTATAATCAAGTATTAATATTATATTAATATAATTATATTATATAATTAATGAACTCTGGATTGGACTGGGCGGGGTATAAACATTAACGGTGAGCACATCTCACATCTTCGGTTCGCCGACGACATCGTCATAGTAGCGGAATCGTTGGAACAACTGGGCGAAATGCTGCATAGCCTAGATGGAGCTTCTCGACGCGTCGGCCTCGGTGTAAACTTGGATAAAACCAAAATTATGTTCAACGAACATGTTGCACCGAGACCGATTGCCATCGAAGGGATGACGCTCGAAGCTGTTCAAAAATATATCTACCTGGGGCAGGTTATCCAGCTCGGTAAAAACAACTTCGAGAAAGAACTAGCTGATATTCATACTTATGATAATGTGAAAGTAGCGCTGCCTGTCTGTTTGTCTGTTACGCGTTCACGCCTAAACCACTGAACCGTAATAGATTAAACCTTGATAAAGAACATAGGCTATGTTTGGTTGCGATAACCGATATCCGCGCGGGCGGAGCTACGGGCAATCGCTATCGTTTTAGGGATTTTTTTAATCCTTGGTTTTTTTTTATACCACTTAGGTGGCAGACTAGGCTCTGATGGAAAGTGGTCATCGTGGCCTATGGACGCGTGCAAAACCAAGAGTCACACTCGAGCTGCCAACCCTGCAAGGATTGAGAGTTTCTGTGCCGTCAGTGTAAAAGACCAAGCAGGACAAGCTTTTGGTCTTTCTACTGACAGCACAAAACCCTTCAGTGAGCTCAGGTACCCTACTCACCGTCGGGAGTACAACACGAGGTTATTATGGCCGCGGTATTCTGTAGGGCGGAGGTTCAATTGGACGGAAATACCGTCGTGTCCTACCTCCTCGAGTAATTTAGTGTACTTTAGGGGAGGTTCCCTAATTAAAAAAAAATCTAATATATTTTAGTCAGTAATAATGTAGGTTGTTACCTAATAGCAAAATAATGTTTGAAATAGGTACAGTTGTTTTGAGTTTATTGGTTACAAACATAAACACAAATCTTTCCCTTTTATAGTATTAGTATAAATAAAGGCCAGCGTGTAAAACCGAAGATATAGACAATATATCCTTGTATCATTTTGATTGAATAGGTACAAGACAACATAATACAATCGCATTAATTCAAGTAGACGGGTTCGGTTTCAATAAGCCTGAGTGAAGCTTATGTTTGTCGGCGTATAGGTACAGTGACATTACTGAATTTATTGGTATCCTATATCAGAGATCTAGATAGACAGCTCGTTCTTTATTGCATACCAATGATAGTGATTGTTCAATCGAGGCCTGAAGATAACAAATGGAAATTTGAAGATAACAAATGTAAATTTGAAGATTGAAATTGAAAGCAATTGATGGTTTTGATTCTATAAACAACGACACCCACGGAAATAGATGGAATTGATAATTATATTCTAGTTCAGCGGAATTCAAATATTATTTTCAAGGTTTTATGAAACGCGTGTAACGATTTATTACAGAATATACCCATATAAACCTGCCGATTCAGGTATCAAAAAAAAATTACAACTCAGTGTCAACCGGGGGGGGGGGGGGGAGGGCAAAAGGCTGGCGGCATTGCCGCAATGAATACCAACTCTAATTCTTTGCGCAAGGAATAAACCAGCCCCCTGGTCACAGGTAGCGTCATATAACGTTTAGAAATGTCTTTAAAAAAGAGGGGCACTTGGACCCCATGATCCCAGCGTGTCGACCCCAATCGGCTCAAATATGGTAATTACCACTTAAATTACTATATATGTGTGTAAATATACTGATATATTCTATATTACAATCGATTTAAATTGAAAAAAATGCTCAGACGGAATTTGAACCCGCGATCAACCTTACAAGGAAGGCGCTCTGACCACTATGGTTTTCCCAAGCAACTATATACGGTTCTTTAAGAAGGGTTAAGGAAGTTCCTACAAGTTCATTAGCAGGTGTGTCATGCCCCTGACGTCAAGGTTAACATTTCCCATTAGGGACCTGTGCTTGTATCCCATCTAAGTGATAAAAAAAAGGTTTCATAAAATTTTATTACTACTACTATACAAACTTTAGAGTTATTCGCCTTTTTAAAAGTATTGGACTAATAAAATTGGTTTCTGTATGCAGGGTGTATTTTTGAAACGGGGCAGTAAGGGCAAGCACCTTAAGCGTTGCAGTTACAGCAAAACGTTCTTAAAAGACCTTCCCTAACTTTTTGGGACATTTTGAACTGCATTCACAGATTTTGTAAAAAACTTAGTTAGCAAAAAAAATGCAAAAGTTCAAATTTTATTTTTATGCCAATCGATTCTATTTCATGTGGGGATCAAAAAACTCTATGGGACCATTTTAGCTTTCAGTACTAGAAAAGACAGAAATCGCCAAAAACGTTTCCCATACATTTCGTACGGAAATATGATAAATCAACTCGAAACTCATAGGTCAGGTAAAATTTTGAACTTTTTTAAATAAAAAAAATCATTTAAACATTTAAGAAATTGGTTTATGAAATAAATTGCTCAAAATGATTTCCATTTTCACGAATACATAAGTCTATCCTTTTTTGCACTGAACGAATGGCGGCTAATAATGTTCTGGGATGAATATTAAGTAAAATGGTCATTAATGCATCCTTGAGCTCTTGAACACTGGCGTACATCGTCTTATACACCTCGTTTTTCACGAAGCCCCATAAAAAAAAATCAAGTGGTGTTAGATCGGGGCTACGAGGTGGCCACTGTGTTGGACCATGTGTACCTTTCCACTGTGTACTGAATAGGCGGCTCAAATTGGAACGTGAAAGGTGACTGTTATGTGGCGGAGCACCATCTTGTTGAAATTGAACTTTTCGCAATTCCGACAGGGGAAATTCGTCCATCTCGTTTTCAAGATGGTGTAAAATGACTTCATTATACATGGCAGAATTCAGTTTCCCTTTATAAAATTCCACCATTATGACTCGATTGGACATTATACCACACCAACAGTTGAATGAGAAGCGAACCTGATTATGACTTGCCGTAACTCTTAGTGGATTTTCTTTGGACCAATAGTGGTGATTTTTTCTGTTGTACATACCGTTATTGGAAAAATTCGTTTCGTCTGACCACAGTATGTAATTTAAAAATTCATGATCTCTGCTTATTTTTCCTCTTAGCCATCTGCAAAAAGTAAGCCTTCGAGCATCATCACCCGGATGTAACACTTGAACTATGCGCCCATATCGATAGCACTTGTAGCCGTATTTCTTCTATATCTTTATCACAAGGGAGTGGGATACACCTACTTCAAGGGCGACTTGCCTGGACGATACCTCTGGATATGCTTCGACATAAGTCAGAACCGCAATCTCCGTGTCCATGTCCACACGAGGCTGCCGCTTTCTTTTGAAAGAACCCTGCAATTCCAGGTTTTTCAAAAGATTTGTAATAACCTTTCTTGTTGGCACATGCCGCAACGGATACTTATTGCGGTACCACACTAATGCAGCTCCCGCATTTCGATTATTGACAAAATACGCTTCTAATAAGTCAATTTTTTCACGATTAGAAGACATTTTAGCGAAAATCCTTAATTAATAACTCATACGAAGTTTCTCAGCTCAAACTAAGTATAACACACATATTTTCGAATCAAATTCGAAATTTGAGGGAAAAAATTCTTTTTATTTACTTTACAGTCAATTCTACCCACTTCCTGGCCATAACAAAAAGTTAGACCATCGTAGAAATTTGTTTCTGTTGCCGAAATGTATGGGAAACGTTTTTGGAGATTTCTGTCTTTCCTAGTACTGAAAGCTAAAATGGTCTCATAGAGTTTTTTGATCCCCACATGAAATAGAATCGATTGGCATAAAAAAAATTTTGGGACATTTTGCATTTTTTTTGCCAACTGTAAGTTTTTTACAAAATCTGTGAATGCAGTTCAAAATATGTAAAAAGTTAGGGAAGGTCTTCTAAGAACGTTTTGCTGTAACTGCAACGGTTAAGGTACTTGCCCTTACTGCCCCGTTTCAAAAATACACCCTGTATACATTGGTACTTAGTACAAAATTAACCCTAACTTAATGTATTTCAGAAGTGTGAACTGACTTCATTTTAAAACTCGCACACATTACGCAATCAATCATGCCACTCGTCGTGTTTCAATTTATCAAATTCAACCAAATCTAAACCTTGTTGTCAAGTAACAAGCGACATTTTACTAAAACAATATACCAACTAACCCTATTTACCGAAACACTGAAACAAAATTTGTTGTTGCCAACTAAACGGTATAAATTATAGAATACAAGTGCAAATGACAGTTACTTGAGTTAACGAAGTGATTGTTGTTAAAAGTGTTTAGTAGCTGACAAAGGGTTAAGTTTTGTGTTGTTAGTTGGTCGCGTGGGGTATTGTTGACCCACATTTGACTTTCAAATTAGGGTAGATTGCGTGACTGGTGGAGTGATTGTAAATACGGAAAGTGTGCACTTGGACTGATTTCCTGGTCGGACAAAATAATATTAATACGAAACGCTACACAACGCTATCCAGATCTAAAGTAAGCATAGGTTAACTGACTTGGTTTTAGAATGCGGATCATAGTTTTCTAAACCTTTTCCCAAGTCAGTTGAGGTCGGTTTTCCAGTCTAACTGTGATGCTTCTGAAGTTTGATATTTTCCGTGAAGCGAGTGCCATCTGACCTCCACAACCAATTGCAATATAGAAGTTCTATAGTTAGACTTATCGGACTTTCGAGAGCTCCAACTACCTAACGATTGCCATACATGTTCTAAAATGTGGGTAAGCTTAGATCATTATCATTAGCGTTGTTTCAGATTGCATGCGAGGCCTACAGTTCGAAGGCCAGACCAGTCCACTTACCCGTTTCTCCTTCTGGTTTTGCCTATACCTATATATTGCTTTCAAATGATCTCCCAATACTAAAGCCAAACCCTATACCAGTCTAATCCGTCAATCGCTGCACCAACTTTCAGGCAATGTTGCCTGTATTGCCTGTAAGCCGACAGGTAATGTTGACTTGACTATGAAGGTGTTAGTGGGACCCATATTGTGCACCCCATACTAATGAAGGTATACATACGTACTTATGAAGGTATATAATTAATATACCATACATATCCTTACGTTACAATTAGGGTGTAAAAGATCTGTCCTTGTTAAGACAGATAATAGAACCCCAACCTTACTTAATAGCATCACCAATGTAATGACATATATTGAATCGCGTATATCATATTGGTGGCGCGATTGGCCACGTGAGCTAGTGGACTGTATTTTGCGGGGATGAAGTTAACTGTTCCATTGACGCTTTACACACAAACAAGACAGGTGATCGGGTTGCCGCGGATGTGATCTAGGCAATGAATGCAACCCGAGAAATTAGGAGAGGATGCACTAACCTTCACGACACCACGTGTTTTCATCGCAGCCGGTGCACGGATCTTCTCTTCCTTGCTCAGGAGCTGCCGCCCACATCACTAAATCACTTGAGGGACACACGAGAGGCACAATCCGATCGGTAAGGGTCTATGAAGCGGTTAAAATGCAACAAATATTATTCATTTCTGAGAGACGCGCGCGCGGTCCGCCTTTACGCTGGCTAGTTCATAGCGGGACTGACTGTCTATTGTCAATTGGCGGGCGAAAACTATTGCTAGTACTATACTATAGGTAGTGCGGGAGGGGAGATGGGTATAGGAGGAGTGTGTTTCCGCGTCAGAAAATACAGATTCTACATCGGCGCAACCATTCCCCCCGGCTTGAAGGGTTACCTTCGAAACGAAAAATGCGGAACAAATCTAAAGTCTAACTAAATCTAGGTTTGGGAAATAACAACTAAAATATAAACCTAGATTGGAACTCGTGCCTACTGCTGGCTAGGCAGAGGGCAGAGGCGAACAACCGGGCGCAGATACGATCCGGTTGCAGTTTTAACCCGTACAACACGAGTTATCCCGCGGGAATCGGGAAACTTCCTCTACTACTCCTAGAGGCCAATGCCAAGGAGGCGCATTCCCAGTCATAAGGACTACCACCGTACCTACAGTAATCGCAAACAATCGGTTCTCCAACGATTCCAAAACGATTGGACTAATTTATCTAAAAGAGCGTGACGAGTTAGAAGGTGCATTCTATCGTCATTAACATCTATTGCGGGCAAATATTTTGCGTACTCAAATCACCGGTCAACTCTATATGACCGCGCGTAGATAAAATTCTCAAAAATCGGCCTACATAAACAACACAACGCAGCAGTCTCGACCAAGACGAGACGCGATTAGCCAACAACAAATAAGGGACTCATCACGCGGGACCGACACAACAAGCGAGTGCTTCTTCTCCTCGGGTGGTTCGGAAACCGTGGTGGGATTGTATTGACTAACTGGCCACTTATCTAACGCGGCATGAATCCAGGACGGTCCACTAAACCATAACGGGTGATCTAGAATTTGCGAAGGAAGCAATCCACGAGAGAGACAATCGGCTGGGTTGTCGGTGCCAGCAGCGTGAAAGAGATTTTGTGGCGCTAATTCAGATTGAATTTTTGCCACTATTAGCGACGAATGTGTCCCAACGATGGGCGAAGAGTGGGCCCAACACAAAGCGACTGTTGAGTCCGAAAAAGCTAAAATTCTACTAATATTAATGCGAAAATTTACAATTATGTCAAATAAATTACCTTAAAGATTTTGACCACAATACAAAATGTCATTAAGCGACACGGAAGTGCTAGTCTTAGCACTGCCATCCAAAACTACGCGGAGTTTAGTAGTAAGCTTATCTTCTCTAATAACTCCGTGGTGCGGGATAATGTACGAAGGCTGGGTCCCGCCAGTGTCCGCAGGCGCAGGTGAGATGCAACCTTTATCCAAATATTCGTTAACAACCTCATCACAGGCCCGCTTCAACTTTGGAGACGCCTGCATCTTTCGTTCTAAACAAAGAAAGCGTTTTTCAGCGGATACACGGGAGTCACCGAGCGAAATCTTGCGGATGGTAGACTCCAGTGGCGGCTCGACGGTGCAACAGAACGAAGCAGTCGAGTGACTAAAACTATCTATAGAAGCGGGTGCGGAACCAATTATAACAAAACCAAGAACTGTTTCCAGTGCGTGCGGAGCGGGGTACGTCGGTCCCCCTTGAATCTTACGTGATAACTGGAGGTGCGGGAGAATCGAAGCGCCGATCAATATATCGACGACTCCAGGAACAGCGTAAGTCTCATCTGCTAAAGGCAAGTCTTTAAATTTCGTTAATAAAGACGTGTCAACCGGGACGGTAGGCAACTGTTCAGTTATTTTTATCTATAACGAGCGAATCCATGTCAAACCAAATATTATTATTAAAACGAGATCTAAACCTTGCTTTAACGGTGCCATGAACAGCTGACTGTAAGCCTCCAAAACCCTTCACCACTGAGCGGGTTGAACGCTTATTAACATTGAAACCAAGACGTTGACAACAATCTTGAGTAATAAAATTACTTTGCGAAGCGCCATCTAACAGCGCTCGAACAATGCGCGGCTTACCTAATGCATCAACAATAACAACGCGAGCGGTCGCGAGACACACAGTAGTGAGCGCGGCACTAGCTGAGACCGAACACAAGGTGACGTCATTCGCAGCGGTCCCCGGGCGGGCCGGAGCGCGCGCGAGCGCGGGCTGCGGCCGCGGCGCAGGCTGCCGTGTGTCACCGCTCGACGAACCAACTGTGCTCACATTGGATGCGGCATTACTATCTTCAAAATGAAGTAATGTGTGGTGTCTCGCTGGACATTTGCGACAACTATTTCTACTATTACATAAAACAACGCGGTGTTTAGTACCGAGACAATTAAAACAAAAATTATTAGCGCGAACAAATTTATAACGATCATTAGGCGACAATTTTAGGAAACCAGGACACTTGTACAATTGCGAATGATGAGTATTACACAAAGAGCAAACAGGTGATTGTACATGTGCTGGTGCGGTATTAACATAAGTATGAGTTGACCTCAGTGACTTCGATGACGCATCTATTTTGCGTGCAGAACTAACAACTATCTTCGCGCCTTCATGTTTCGATGAAGAGCGTTGCAATATTTTTATATGCTCGCGAACAAAACTTTCTAAGTCTTCGAACTTAGGAATTTTATTGCCGCGATGATCCGACTCAAATAAACGAATGGTTTCGGAATCTAATTTCTTTAAACCTATATACAAAAATAAGAAGTCGCAGAGGTCATCGATCTTTAGGTTCTTTACGGCGCGAACAGATGATGCGAAAGTATCTAGAAACTTCTCTAAGTTTTGATCGTTACATGCCGTAATAGATTTCAAGTCAAACGTCTGATCCAAATATGCGTTAGCTACCGATCTTTTATCCTCATACTTAGCTTTCAAAGTATTTAAAATTAAATTATAATTTTCGGCACTAAACGTAATTCCAGCGCAAACGGTTATAGCTTTACCAGTTAATTTTTCAACGAGATAATGCAATTTTTCGTGATCTGTCAACGAAACGTTCTTATCTATTGTATTCTCAAAACTATCTATAAATAAACACCAATTGCGAATGTTACCATCAAATTCGGGTATTTGAATTGGTGGCAACTTAGGTCGGTAGCGAGTGGGGTTGGGTCGGTCAGACGGTTTCTCCAAACTCCTAGCGACGCGTTTGATACGACAATACAAATCGTCAAACGACGACAAGGCCTGATAACTCACTGAGTAATCGGGATTTAAATTTAACTCTAAAACGTTGATGTCATGTAATACAGACTCGAAATCCGCGCGCAAACTATCCAAGTTTTCTATAGAACACAAGAACGAATCTCTAATAGCCAAATCAGAGGTTTTAAGTGCATTATCACAAATCGATTGTACGCGAGAGTAAATCATTTCTCTTTTAGCGTATAAAAGTTTCAGTTGAACTTTACTATCGGTACTACCAACCTTTGGGGGCATGTTTACAATTAAATATCAAACTAAAGTGCGGTAAACAACAAATATGAAATGACTTAATCTTAGCGGTACAGAGCAGCGACGCGGCGCGAGCGATATTCCGTAGGTAGGTAGGTACTTACAACTGTGAATGCACGCTTGAACAAAACGCGCCTAGCAACAGCCAGATCGAACTTACGCGAGCCAGACCGCTGTCCAGGTTCAACTATTATTTCAGGGATTAAGTATTGCGTAATATCTATTCAAATTAAAATACTTTCGTATGAATTTGAATGAAATGCGAGCGAGGTAGGTACAACCACGTATCTACCCACGTAGGTATTAGGTAAATACGATGCGAGCTGCGGCGAACGAACAACTTAATTGAAAAAAATAAAACAAAAGCCAAATGCGTTAGGTATTACACTGTGCCTATGCACTAGGGTGTCTAGTATACCTAAGATCTAAGCCTAAATGCCTAGATGCGGGGTTTTCTACTAAAATAACTAGGTATTTAGGCGCGGTGCGTTTATTCCCAATAGAATAATAACAAAATTGCGAACTACGACTAAGTGTTGATACAATACCTAACCTATGTATGTACTAGGTAGGTACGATGCGAGCCAGCGGCGAACGGACAACAAAATTCTAAGCCTAAATGTCTAGATGCGGGGTTTTCTACTAAAATAACCAGGCATTTAGGTGCGGTGCGCTTATTCCCAATAGAATAATAACAAACTACGAACTACGGCTAAGAATCCGGTTCGATCAGGACCAAAGAATGGTGGCGCGATTGGCCACGTGAGCTAGTGGACTGTATTTTGCGGGGATGAAGTTAACTGTTCCATTGACGCTTTACACACAAACAAGACAGGTGATCGGGTTGCCGCGGATGTGATCTAGGCAATGAATGCAACCCGAGAAATTAGGAGAGGATGCACTAACCTTCACGACACCATGTGTTTTCATCGCAGCCGGTGCACGGATCTTCTCTTCCTTGCTCAGGAGCTGCCGCCCACATCACTAAATCACTTGAGGGACACACGAGAGGCACAATCCGATCGGTAAGGGTCTATGAAGCGGTTAAAATGCAACAAATATTATTCATTTCTGAGAGACGCGCGCGCGGTCCGCCTTTACGCTGGCTAGTTCATAGCGGGACTGACTGTCTATTGTCAATTGGCGGGCGAAAACTATTGCTAGTACTATACTATAGGTAGTGCGGGAGGGGAGATGGGTATAGGAGGAGTGTGTTTCCGCGTCAGAAAATACAGATTCTACATCGGCGCAACCACATATTTTAATTTATTAATCCAACCACAAAATAACCAATAAAACAAAATATTACGTGCATGAAGAAGAAAGAATACATAATAATAATCCTTCTACATCCTAGCATTAATTCCAGTCGTGACCGAAGATAAGATACGATAAGATAAGATAAGATTCATTTATTTGTAAGAATATTGCATAACAGTTGTTACAAAGTTGGTTGTAGGTACATACTATTCTGCTGTCTCCAGCGTACAAATATTGAAAGGTAGTAATAAAAATTTAAATAATGTCAGCATACAATTAATAATAATTCCTCGTTTAAATGATATAGTTATAATAGAAGTTAAATAATTACAAAATATCAAATCATAGGTTATACAAGTCAAGGTTCACAGAATAAGTAAATTTTAGACTCAAAACGTTCGCTTAGGAAGTCTTTCGTCGAATAGTAACATTTTTATTTATACCACTTAGGTGGCAGACAAGCACACGGCCCACCTGATGGAAAGTGGTTACCGTGGCCTATGGGCGTTTGTAACACCAGTGGAGTCACAGTCGCGCTGCCAACCCTGTAAATATATAGAGTTTCTGTGCCGTCAATGTAGAAGACAAAGCAGGACAAGCCTTTCTTCTCAGTGACAGCACAAATTTTCCAGTGAGCTCTGGCTACCCTACTCACCACTGGGAACACAACACGAAGTTATTATAGCTGCGGTATTCTGTAGGGCGGAGGTACTTCCCTAGTCGGACTGCTCAATTGGGCGGAAGAACCGCCGTGTCCTACCTCCTGGGAGAATTTTAGTCAGAAGGAATTGGAATAGTTTTTATTTAAATGTCTTTAGCTTTAGAGTCTTAAACTGAGCGGGTAGTCGCTTTCATCTGGGGTCTGCTTTACTACTTAGTCTAACTTTTTTTAACGGACTTTTTGAGGGCTCCAACTTCCCGTAACGACTGCCATAGAATATTTGTACTGTTGATTGATGGCTTTTGATGGAATTTGTTGTTACATATATTGAAAACACAATTGTACTTTTTCCACAGTATTTTGTACGACCAAACCAATGACCATGTCCTTCGTTAAGAAGTATGTTGTTAACTATAATTGTAAACCTTTGAGGATGCTGTAAGGCGAAACCGGTCAGGTCTAATAAAAAATACTGTGGAAAAAGTACAGTAGTGTGTTTGCAATATGTTTAACAGTAAATGTCATATACGTTCGTATGGCAACTGAGACCGACGCGGCTTAACATGGTCTCGGAGGCACGACCAAACTTGCAAATATACGAGCAAGAACCAAGGGGTTCGGAGACTCTTTTCTTTGCCGCACCACCAAGATCTCGAATTAATTAACAGCACACGTGTTTCCTTCTTCCTACAGTCCCGGGTCCTTTAAGCGGGGCGTGAAAAAGCATCTTATGAGGCCGCCAAGCTGAATGCCACCATTGTAACATTACTTAGTGTCTGTAATGGTGACCCTCTTTCTTGAGACTTTGCCTTTAGCTTACCATCAGGCGAGGTGAAAACGAGTAGGTCAAGAGCACTCAAAACCGACGCGCTTACATCAAAGGTCTGTCTAATCTAAGAATAGATTAAGAATTACAATGTAGAATTTACTGACTGCCGCATTGGGGCAACCTGTAATGGTAGTTACATAAGGAAAATAAATAAAATAAAAAAGTTGGCGTGTCCTAAATAAAAAGAAATACCCATATTTATGCATACAAATATTTACAATAGCGGTTTCGCTCACTATATACCACACTGTCGAGCATAAATTCGTAATAATAATTTCTAAAGCCTATTTCCCTCCGGGGTAGACAACATTTGAATATATCCGTACATACTTTACGAGCTTCCCCTACTGTCATTAGACAGACCGTTGATGTAAGCGCGTCGGTTTTGACTGCTCCTGACCTACTCGTTTTCATTATTTTTATTTATATTAATTTTACTAAGCCGTAATTCATACAGTTCGTCGACCTCTGAACAAAATAAATAAAATACATTTGTTTTATCAATGACGTATAAGGACAAGATAGGCAAGATGGCGGCTTTCATAATTGGCGCGAACACTAAGTAAAAAATAATTGTGTGAAGAAATAGTACGTCATAATTATTAATTTATATGAGTTATGAATTACATTATAATTAATATGAATAATACTAATACGATACGAATAATCACTATCACTTAAATTATATTAATTAATGGATTCGAATTCCGCCTGAACCAATTTTTTTTTCTATCAGAGTCCATTTGAATACTTCTATATATATTGAATGAAAGTTTAAAGCATTTAGTATGCTAATTATGAAGTAGAAAAAATTAGATCGGTTCAGGCGAGTTTCGAACCTGCAATCTATCCTTTACAGGGGGAACGCTCTGACTACTAAGCTACAGAACCTTCTATACATATATCCGTCTTAGCTGTAAGTCTGTAAGGGAAAGATCGCGGGTTAGAATCCCGCTTGAACCAATCCAACTTTTTCTATTTCTTAATCGACTTCTATATATAAATCATTGAATATCACACACTTTTCAATAAGGATTGCTGACCTTTCCAATATGTCCATTGTGTACAGTCAGCAGAATCAGATCTATATTGATGAACAAAGTACTCAAAATGAAATGAATTTTTCCAGGAGGTAGGAAACGGCCCAATTGAGCAGTCCGACTGGGGAAGCACCTCCGCCCTACAGAATACCACGGCTATATTAACTTCGTGTTGTGTTCCCAGCGGTGAGTAGGGTAGCCAGAGCTCATTGGAGAGTTCGTGCTCACAGTGGAAGACTAAAGCCTTGTCCTGCTTTGTCTTCTACACTGACGGCACAGAAACTCTGTACATACAGGGTTGGCAGCGCGACTGTGACATCTCAGGTGTTACAAACGTCCATAGGCAACGGTAACGACTTTCCATCAGGTGGGCCGTGTGTTTGTCTGCCACCTAAGTGGTATAAAAAAAAAGTCTGTAAGGGAAAGATCGCGTGTACGAATCCCATTTGGTACACAATTTTAGTTTGGGTTCGGTACTATTATACAATTTACATCAACTAAACAGTTTGATTTGCTCTTAATATCTTGACCTGACTTGATATTAAAGATCATTTTGAGACTTTGTAGCCAAGATCGTTTTGACATTGACTGTACCTAACACCAGCCATTTTGTATTTGTGCCTCTCCAGGTGTGTACAGACTGTGTCAACAGCGTAAACCTTAAACTTCGCAGGTAGTGGGCGGGCTATTAGTTTATTAGGCGTAACTTGGATAAGTATTAACAAGTTTAATCCGGGCCTTAATGGAGACTGTGCTGTAGACTTTGTATCGATGTGTTTACTTCGAGAGTTCAAAGATCGAGTAACGAAGTTTTTGTACCGGTTTTTGAATGTCTGTGAAATCGGAATTTTGTTTATACTTAATTATGGAATTTCGTCAGGTTACAGTGCACTTGGTCCTCGGACAGCATGGTTGACCTGGGTATGTCAGTTCAAGCCCAACATACCCTCATTAACATTAGCTTCGGTGAGATGAAACAACATAGTTCATACTCTGCACACATTACCTACTGCTTTCATTGAGCGCAAAATCACAGCAACATATGCACAGAGTAGGAAATAAACCTACGACCTCAGATAAAGCAGTTGAACCGCTCATCCACCAAGCCAAACAAACCGTTTCATTTAAATAGAGTTAGAATAAAATCTGATTATACTTAATAAAGTTTCCTTCTAAAATCACCTCCATAAAAATGTCAAGTGGAAAGATAATGTACAAGTCAGCGGAAATAAAAATGACAATGGCTTCTAAATTTATATCGCTGCTACCCCCCGCGTGCGGCGGTGGTCGTGGATACTCGTGACTGTTTTATAATTTGGCAATCGGAAGCCTTCTTCAAATTCTTTTTTAAATTTGAATACCGTAAAAGAAAGAAATTTGTCTCGCAGACATTGGTATGGTACTGCAAATTGTAGCGTAGCAGTAGAGGGAATGCTACACAGGGGGGCGCGGGTTCGATTTTCGTTTGGTGAGTATTAGTAATTATATGTTTTTATTTTTAGTTTGTTTTTAGTTACATTTTGTAAGTTGTTTTTAGTTACATTTTTTTAAACTTACAGCTAGTATTTTTTATACCACTTAGCTGGTAAACAAGTACACGATCCACCTGATGGAAAGTGGTTACCGTGACCTATGAACGTGTGTAACACCAGGGGAGTTACACCCGTGCTACCGACCCTGTAAGAACAGGGAGTTTCTGTGTCGTCAGTGCAGAAGAAACAATCAGGACAAGTCTTTAGTCTTCCCACTCACAGCACAAAAACTCTCCAGTGAGCTCTGGCTACCCTACTCACCGCTGGGAACACAACACGAGGTTATTATGACCATGGTATTCTGTACGATGGGGGTTCTTCCCCAGTCGGATTGCTCAATTGGGACGGTAATACCGTCGTGTCCTACCTAACCTAGCATTTGGAGTAGATATTATGCATGACTTAGTAAATGTATTACCTCAACTCCCTTTTGGTTTTCCCAAGCAACTACAACACGGGTTACAGGGTTGGCAGCGCGAGTATGGTGCCTCTGGTGTAGCACACGTCCATAGGCCACGATAATCACTTTCCATTTGGTGGGCCGTGAGCTTGTTTGCCTCCAGTACTGTCAGTATTTAGGATGGCTTCTTCTTCATTCTTGCTTTATCCCGGATTTAATCCAGCTTTCACGTCGGAGTCTAGGGCCCGCTTTTTCAAGTTTAACTACGGGTTCCGCTGAACTTATACGATATTTTCCGTGATGTGACTGTCATCCACAGTCCACTCCACAGCCCATTTGCGATATTGAAGCATAGCATTTAGACCAGTAGTTGGATTTTCTAGTACTCCAATTATCCAGTAACGACTGTCCTATAATTGTTCATATAGCAACCAGGACCGACAGCCTAACGTGCTTTCTAAGGCACTACCTGACCAATGCAAATGGCCATATTCATGAATTACAAATGTTTGCATTACCACCACCCCACAGAGGGCGGTATTAACGAATACATGCTATTAAAATCTGCCAAACGAATGAATATCACCCACCTACGAAACATTAAACCAACAAAAACACAAACAGATTATACTTATCTATTACAAGAGTAATCAAAGAAGTACAATAAGCCTTCCAATCTTACAGTTTAATAAACTACGTTTACTTCGCCACAATTCAGATGAAATTGGGACATTTCTCTAAACCTATTGTCAAAGGAGCTGTCACGAACAGACGGCCGATTATGATAATTGCCTGTTAGTATAAACTCGGCTTTTATAATCCTCGATCCGGGAATCTTCTACGAGATTAGTGTTGACGTCGTTGAGTTTTAATAGAAGTTATACAAGTCAAGGTTCACAGAATAAGTCAATTTTAGACTCAAAAGGGTAGTGTTGTTTATGTAAGTGTAGGTTGTTATATGTATTATTTGTTGTTGTTTTACTTCTCAATAATTATGTGTAATAATATGTATGTGTTATATTTATATTTGTAGGTGTTATTTCTTATTTTGTATTTATGTGTGTGTGCGTGTGTGTTTCATAAACGCATTTTATTTCTTTCTATTTCTTTCTGTATGATACTAAATTTCATCTAGATCCTAAAAGCAGTTTGAGCCTGATTAAATAACAAACACAAATTTTCACACTTACAGTATTAGTAGGATATTTGCAGCACTAATAGTCAATTCACATAACGATGACTCCATCTGTAGGGTTCTTGATTAATGCTTTTTGGCGTTAGGTAAATTAAAGTCAATTAACAATTTTTATTACAATTTTTTATGTACACTATATTCTATAATAATTATTATTAACAACTCTATACATTTCTTTTATCTAGGACACGCCAACTTGACTTCACCTCGCCTGATGGTAAGCTAAAGGCAAAGACTCAGTAAAGAGGGTCACCATTACAGACACTAAGTAATGTTACAATGGTGGCACTGAGCTCTGCGGCCTCATCAGATGTTTTTTCACGACCCGCTTATAGGACCCGGGACTGTTGGAAGAAGGAAGCACGTGAGCTGGTAATGAATTCCAGGTCTTGTTGGTGCGGCAAAGAAAAGAGTCTCACTATATTCAAGTGCTGTCTATCGTATTCTTGCATATCTTTTAAACGTGGCATTGTCTTGTTGAAGTAAATAGCAGCATCAACAATGACTCAGCGATTGGAGAGATAATAGTTGCAACTGTCCAAATGTGTACACAGTGTGGCATTCAGTCGTTATATCGACCGACCAAAAAGTGAAAACTGTCTAAATCGCTGGGATTTAGCCAGTATTCACTTTTTAGTCGCTCGATGTCACTGCTAAATGTAGCATCTATGCTTTGGTGCTAAATCCAACTGAAATCCAAAGTAATTGAAAGCTATAACATTGTTCGTACTATATATTTTCAGGTTCAATTCTCGGGCAATACCATGGAATATAATATTCAGAAAAAAATCATTACGTATGCACTTTTATCCTCTTTCGCTAATACTTGGAAACATGAGCGCATTAAGTTACTTCGTTTTACCTCCCCTACCACAATAATGGATGGGGAAGGGTGGTTATATGATCAAGGGTAGCTTTCCTCGATTTTTTTTTGTTAAAACGGAAAATGAGCAAGTCACTTAGATAATTATATTTCGCCAAAGAGCCCCTGGGAGTCAGTTCTGCTGCTGTATCTTAATATATCTGTTTGAGCTTAAAATATTAATGGTTTTATTTTTCATCACATTTCGAAGTGGATTTATATTTAAGACGCTATTGTTACTTCAAAGAAATGAATGACAAAATATGTGGTTTCTGAAGTATATGCGAATATCACTCAACAGAATAATTCATGTCTTTTACACTGACGGCACAGAACTTTTGTGCTTACAGGGTCGGCAGCGTAAGTGTGACTCCCTTGGTGTTGCATACGTCCATAGGCCACAGTAACCACTTTCCGTCAGGTGGGCCATGCGCTTGTCTGCCACCTAAGTGAAATATAAAAAAGTTACAGTAGAACAGTAAAATTTCCTACAATGCTACTAATAGTTAGATTCTCTACTAGTAAGTACATTTTTTTAAAGAACAAATATTACTAATGCTCCCTCTAACCCCGACTTCTAAGCTAAATTGTTTGGGTAAGAATTGGATTCATGTCGGTAGTGTAACAACCCGGAACCTCGCAATCATAACGCCTACCGTCATAACTACTAAGCTACCGTCGCTTACTACTACGGCGCGATTAATACAGGGGTCATCAATTTTCCCATAGATTTTATTGGCGTTTCCTCTGAATCAGGGTCATTACGGTTCTACTACGGAACCCCTTTCTACGTACACTATGTTTGCGTATTTTTAGTCCTCATCAATCACACAAGTAGGTACCTACTGATAATGGGAAAAATCTCTTCGCAGGAGGTTGGGGTATAATTTTAAGAGTTGAACGCAAGTCAAGGTTTGTAATATATATTAGGTAACTATAGCGCAGCCGTTAGCATCTTAGGCGTTTGGCTGGGTTTGCTGTTTTTATTACACATACATACAATTACGCCTTTGTCCCCGGAGGGTTAGGCAGATGTGAATTAACACCCACATTTCACCAATAATTGTATTCGGTTCTATTGGGGTCTTCCGGACACAATTGTTGACTCAAGGCATGCATCTGAGCTGTATATATCTGTCTGATGTTAAACAGTCCTATACCTTAGTCTCTTTGTATGAAATCGCATGGAAAGAGATGGGTGGTTCAAATTCTACTCTGCCGGGGATCACGCGACTACTGTAAAATGAATATTGTAAGATACTTCACACAGCAATCTAGACAATGTAAAATATAAATACATATTTAATATAAATGTGGCACTTCATGGCTATTTGTATTTGTAAGCATTGACCTTTATTTATTATTGCCTGTTTGACTAAATATGGCCAATACCAAATGCGTACGGCCAGCACGAGTAGTATGTAACAGTAGACATAATGAGAGACTTTTTTGTGAATTGTGTTTATCTAAATTGTGTTTGTCTGTATTTGCATGTTTTCATGTAGGTACATCAAATATTTAGCCAAATACAACAAATGCCCAATAACAAACACAAATAGCCATGTGAAGTGCCATCATAATATTCTGAACCAATTCAAATACTTGTACCGAGTGATAATCGAACCCGCCCTAATATAGCAGTCGAAAGCACTACTGCCGAACCAGGTTGTAGTGTTGCCAACCAAATTGGTTCTCATTGTATTTTAGGGAATTATTTTACCATCATTATTAAAAATACCTCTCATGAATTTCAGTTGATTCTATTTTATAGACATTGCAACACAACAGAATCGTCACCATTATCTCGTACAAGTACCTACCATCAAAATAAAGCCAGCCAAGTGCAATACTTTTATAGCTCTGTTATTGTCGGCGTCGTAAAAGTGGAAACAATCTGCGAAGCACGGGAATACATTAACAGTGACATTTATACGCTAGAGCTATGAATACTCAAGTGAATCAGAATAGACGCGGATTTACCCTATATGATTTATAGGAGAAATAGTTTTGCAGGCTTCGTTTTCATGGTGGTGGTGAGCTTACAATAAGAAAAAGAAGATTACGGTTAAAATGCTTTGGCACTAAGTAAACTCTTATTTTTTCTTTTCTTTATACCACTTAGGTGGCAGACAAGCACACGGCCCACCAGATTGAATGTAGTTACCGTGACCTATGGACGTGTGCATAACCAAGGGAGTCACACTCGCACTGCCAACCCTGTAAGCACAGTGAGTTTCTGTGCAGTCAGTGTAAAAGACAAAGCAGGACAAACTTTAGTCTTTCTACTGACAGCACAAAAACTCTCCAGCGAGCTCTGGTTACCCTACTGCCCGGCTGTGAGTAGGGTAACCAGAGCTCACTGGAGAGTTTTGCCGGGAACACAACACGAGTTTGTTATGACTACGATATTCTGTAGGGCAGAGGTACTTCCCTAGTCGGACTGCTCAATTGGATGGAAATACAGTCTTATCCTACCTCCTCCTGAAATATGAATACATATACACCTGTAGTGCATTGAAATCTTATCCTAAACTTCTTAATTCCGATGCTACATCGAAACGAAAGCATCCAACAAAAAAGTGTGACCTTGTTTTAATTTCCGGATTATATTCTCCCTATACATTTTTAAATACAACAGTGTTGATCCTAACTTTTATAAGTGGAATTTTATAACCCAGATCAACAAATCTTCGATTTTTTGTTAAAGACAGCAACCGTAATTACTAATATTCCCTCTAATCCCTCCAACTAAGCTAAATTACTTGTGCTAGGAGTGGGTTCACGTCGGGAGAGTAATGGCCAGTGGATGCAAGTACATAAAATTTTTATTAAAATTAAAGGTTTTTTATCGTAGCGTTAATCCAGTTGCATTCGAAACTTTCACTTTTTCTGGTCCAACTGCTGGTTTGGCTGAACTTTGATATTTTTTGTAAAACGACTGCCATTTGACCTCCAGTAGCCAATGGCAATATCGAAGCATTGCAGTTAAACCAGTTGTTGGACTTTTTAGAGCTCCAACTATCCTTAACGACTGCCACAGATGTTCTTTTTTATATAACTTAGGTGGCAGATAAGCGCGTGGTCCACCTGATGGAAAGTGGTTACCGTGATGTATATACGCGTGCAACACCAGAGGATCTTCTTCTTCGACCATACTTGCTGCCGAACCTGTAAGGATTGAGAGTTTTTGTGCAATCAGGTTAGAAGACAAAGCAGTACAAGCCTTGGGTTTTCCCACTGACAGCACAAAAGCTCTCCAGTGAGCTCTGCCTACTGGGACCGACCGCTTAAACTGTTTTCTGAGGCACGACCACACCAATGCAAATACCCATATTCATGCATACAAATATTTGTACTGAGCGGTGATCGAACCCTCAGAGAGGTCGCGTTCACTGCCGCCATACCACAAAGGCTATCAAATAAAATTACAGTAAGTATATTTTACAAATCATTCAAGAGACATAATTTATCTCAAAGTTATTCCCTTGCAAAATAGCAGCTTGTAAATAACAGCTACAGTTATGTACTCATGTAGGATGAATGGGTCGCGTTATCTACATAGAAATGGATGTACTGGCTGTAGCCTGCGGCTTTGATGTTTGTCCGTGTAGAATTCCTACTGTTCACTACTGTTCTAGGCGAATATCCTGGTGTAACGCCAGTGTCAAAAATAACATGTCAGTCTGTCGTATGTATGGAGTGGGTAATAATAGCGAGGGTTCCCTATAACCTGATTCCTGCCGGCTTGCTCTGCAAAAGGAAGTCAACAATTTAGTAACCGAATTTCAAATTCCATGTGTAATTCAGTAGGTAACTGATATCAGAAAGCCCAAAATTCCATACAAATTTTAATACAAAAGGTTCTTTTTAATTAAAATATTTAATAGACACTCCAATCTTTTTTTATTGAACTGATAGTAGTAACACTGGAATACAAAGTACAAATAGAAAGCAATCTTAAAACTACATAGTAGCGATAAGTCTCAGTCGCATAGACACTAAAAACTAGGGCAGAGAAAATAACTAAACTACTGTTTGCCTGGCACATTGTAACTAATTTGCTAAGGTTTTCCTAAAATGATTAATTTGAATAGTTTTCGATGTTATGTGTATCGAGTAGAACAACAACGTAGTAATCAGAATCGTTTAAAATAGAAAAAAATGAATCGGTCCAGGCGGCTCTGACCACTAAGTCACCGAATCTTCACCTGAAACCATCCAAATTTTTCTAAATATATATCCGTCTTACGGCGATGGTTGAGAGCCATCTAGCGACATTAGTACGAATTATCGGAACCGTTGAAATGTTGCAATCATTTTTAAACATTTATTTTTAAGTGAGCAGTTACTACTTAACCCAAAACAAAGTTTCCAGAATAGAGAAATAATCAATCGAAATTATAAATCGATTAACATAGGAAAAAGTGAAATTACTTGGACGGAATTTTAACCCGCGAACATTCCCTCACAGGGGGAATGCCCTGACCACTGAACTATCGAGTCACAACTTGAGTGCTCCAAATTCTTCTATACAACTCTTGGAGCGATGATGGAAACCATTATTTTAAAAACTCAAAGTGCTACCATTACCCTGCCTTTATTGGCCGCCCGCAGGCTGTACGGTTCCCGAACCTGGGGATTACTTAATCTCCGCCCCAGGAGGCTGAACCAGCAGCCTGTGTAAAGTTCCCGGTGCTGTAGCCATGCCGGAGGAGGAGACCGGAGTGGACCTAGCTTCAGTATCTGGGAGGGGACCGGGGGCCCTTCCGCCCATCGCGCCAGCCAGTCACACAACCCCAACTTGTCTGTGGGGGTAGGACGTCTTGCTTTGTCTTCTACACTGGAGGCACAGAATCTCTTTTTACCTTCTCCCCCCCTCCACCCCCTCCCCCCATCCCAAACATGAAAACCAAAAAAGGCAAGAGAAACGTTACCACAGCGGCACCATCATCCACAGTGAATGTGGATTTCTGCAACATCAGGGGCCTACACTCCAACCTTAATGCGGTCCATCTCTACTTAGAGACCGCGCAGCCTACCTTGCTTTTTCTGACGGAGACGCAAATATCATGCCCGGCCGATACAGCCTACCTAATGTAGCCCGGGTACAAACTCGAGCATAGCTTTATGAGTCGCGCCGGGGTATGCTTGTACGTCCGGGATGATATTTACTGCCGCCGTCTCCATGGTCTTGAGGATAGGGACCTGTCAACTTTATGGGTACGCATAGATCACGGTGGCCACACCCGTATCTATGCGTGCCTTTACAGGTCCCATAGCATGGCACGGCTCAACTATTTCAGCATCTGCAGCGGTCGGCGGACAGCGTAATTGAGCAGTACCCCACTGCGGAATTAGTATTCTTGGGGGACTTCAACGCCCACCACGTGGAGTGGCTGGGGTCTCCTAGGACTGATTTTGCGGGAAGGGCTGCTCACGACTTCGCTCTAACTTATGGGCTCTCTCAACTGGTGCATTCTATCACTAGACCACCAGAAATTGAGACCCACAGAAGCTCTATACTGGACCTTCTGCTGACTACGCGCCCGGATGAATACTCCATAAGGGTCGAAGCACCTCTCGGTAATTCGGACCACAGCCTCGTCCGGGCGCAAGTGACACTCGCGCGGCCTGAACCACCGCGGCCACCTCAGTGGCGGCATGTGTGGCACTACAAGTCGGCAGACTGGGATGGACTGCGAGAATTCTTCGCGTCGTACCCGTGGAGGCAGCTTTGCTTCTCTTCTGATGATCCAAGCTCCTGTGCAACAGCAGTCGCTGACGCGATTCTAGTGGGTATGGAATGTTACATCCCCAACCGCTGGGTCGCGACAGGAGCGAGCAAACGCCCGTGGTTTAATAGGCCTTGCAGGGAAGCTAGAGACCGCAAGCAATCTGCATACAAGGCTTGGACCACGGCTCTTGCCAATAAGGATCCAAACATCGCTGAAGTGAAGCGGAAGTTGAATGCTGCTTCAAGGTCCAGTAAAAAGGCAACGTCTAGTGCGAAGTTTGAGTTCATCGGCAGAATTGGCGAGCGGCTTGCGCGCTACCCATCTGGCAGTCGTGCATTTTGGTCGCTCGCTAAAGCTGCTGAGGGAAACTTCTGCCAGTCTTGCCTTCCGCCACTGCAAAAATCCGACGGTAGTCCGGCCCATGGCGCTAAGGAGAAGGCCGATCTTTTGGGTAATCTCTTTGCGTCAAACTTAACTATGAACGACGGGAACGCCGAACCACCCATCATCCCCAGCTGTGGTGCTTCGATGACCGAAATTAAAATCACACAACGGGTGGTCCGGCGCGAGCTTAAGTCCCTAGATGTTCGGAAGTCGAGTGGGCCGGACGGTATACCGGCGATGGTGCTTAAGCACTGTGCCCCCGAGCTGTGCCCTGTACTTACACGCCTTTTCGCACTCTCATACTCCGCGAGGCAGGTCCCGGCCTCGTGGAAGACTGCATTCGTGCACCCTGTACCTAAGAAAGGTGACAGGACAGATCCGACCAATTACAGGCCTATCACTATAACCTCCTTTCTCTCGAAGGTTATGGAGCGTGTTATTAATACACAACTCCTGAGGTACCTTGAAGGAAACGATCTACTGAGCGACCGACAGTACGGTTTTCGCCACCGTCGCTCTACCGGTGACCTTCTTGTGTATCTCACAAACCGGTGGGCGCAAGCCATCGAGAGTCAGCCTCGATGTAGCGAAAGCCTTCGATCGGGTCTGGCACAAAGGTCTTCTTACGAAGTTGCCATATTATGGACTCCCCGAGGTATTGTGCGAATGGATCTCCAGCTTTTTGTCCAACAGAAGCATCCAAGCCGTCGTCGACGGCAGCTGCTCGGACCGCATGAACATAAACGCTGGTGTCCCACAAGGCTCCGTGTTGTCTCCGACGCTGTTTCTGCTGCATATCAATGACATGCTGTTTGCTGGCTCCATTCATTGTTATGCGGACGACAGTACCGGGGACACGTGTTACACGGGCCGTGCAAATATCACTCAGTCCGAGGTGGAGAAGAGTCGCGAACAACTTGTGTCTGAAATCGAGACTACTCTCTCTGGAGTGTCCGATTGGGGTCGACTAAACCTAGTCCAATTCAACCCCACTAAGACACAAGTATGTGTATTCACCGCTAAGAAAACCCCATTCAAAGAATCAAAGAATCAAAGAATCAATTTCATTTATTCAGTTTAGGCACACAAAGAGCACATATGAACGTCAAAATTATACAATTGAGTATGTCAAGAAATAATATTAAAATATTAAATAATGTACAAATAAACCATTGGAAAATGATTCTTTCGCTGGTTCGGTAGGTTAGTTCTACTGAGAAGATACCAGCAAGAAACTCAGCGAACTATATTAGAACTAGATTATTTTTCTTTTTTTTTTTAAATTTGCTTTAGTTTACAATTTATTTTGTGCGAGCAAGCAAGAGACTTAAGTTGACCACGCATTGATATCATTAAGATACTCATCCACTTTATAATAACCTTTACTCATTAAAGTTTTTTTCACTTCTAATTTAAATTTATTTATCGGCATATTAATCAAATCCTGAGGAATTTTATTAAATATTTTTATGCTGCTTCCAACAAATGAATCACCAACCTTGTGAAGCCTAAGTTTAGGCACAACTAGTTTATTTTTGCTTCTAGTATTAAAATTGTGTACATCAGATAGTTTTTCGAAAATATTTATGTTTTTTTGTACATATATGATATTATCATAAATGTATTGAGAAGCAACTGTTAAAATATTAATTTCTTTGAAAACTTCTTTTAGCGAGTCACGGGATCTGAGGCTATAGATCGCTCGTATCGCTCGTTTCTGTAGTACAAATATAGTCTCAATATCGGCAGCCGAGCCCCACAGCAGCAGACCGTATGACATAACGCTATGGAAGTAACTAAAATAAACTAATCGTGCAGTTTCCTCATCAGTCAGTGACCTTATCTTTCTAACCGCATAGGCAGCTGAGCTAAGTCTTCCTGCCAAGGCTTTGATATGAGAGCCCCATTGCAGTTTACTATCTAAAGTTATTCCAAGAAAAACTGTGGTATTGATTATTTGGACAGATTCATTATTCATTTTAATATTAATATCTGTCTGTCTTACATTAGGCATAGTAAACTGGGGGTGACAGGTGGAGCCGCCTGTTACCCTGGCAGAAGCAGGCCGCGGCGGTGGCGCGCCTAGCGCGCCTCCCCGTTTCCGGGGTCGAGTTGGGGACTCTGTAGTCCCCACACCCGAGACGAGGGCCAGATCGTGAGAGATGGCCCTGGGTCGGCCGGGGTGCGAGGGATATGCCTGTCAACCTCACCTTCGGCAACCAAAACGACCCACAGGCGGCGTGCGTTTTAGTCGGTTCGAGTCCGACATAACCTCCTCCACCGGCTCCGGTGGGGAGGTATCCGTGGGGATTTTGCGCACGTAAAAAAAAAAAAAAAGGCATAGTAAACTTAACACATTTCGTTTTCTTCGCATTGAGCAGCAAGTTGTTACTTGTAAACCAATGCAATATTTCAGAAAGGGCATTATTTACTTCGTCAAGTACTATTTTATGTCTATCAGTCTTAAAAATTAATGATGTATCATCAGCAAATAATACAATTTCACAAAAATTTGTAGCGAAATAAGGAAGATCATTAACATAAATCAAGAATAGAAGGGGTCCTAATATCGAGCCCTGGGGTACTCCCATAACTAATGGGGCACCAGAAGAGTTAGTGCCATTAACGTTAACTTTTTGAATTCTGTCAGTGAGGTAAGACGTAAGTAATCTAAGTGAGCCGCTTGAAACACCATAATATTCTAATTTTAGTAACAACGTCTCATGATCAACACAATCAAAAGCTTTTGATAGATCACAAAAAATACCAATGGCATCCTGCTTCTTTTCCCATGCATCAAATATATGTTTTACAAGTGCAACTCCTGCATCTGTCGTGTTTCTACCTTTAGTGAAACCAAACTGTTTATCATGAAGTTCTGTAAAATGTGAAAGCAGTTGATTAAATATGATTTTTTCAAAAATTTTACTTAGAGCTGGAAGTATGGAGATGGGTCTAAAATTTGAAGGATCACTTTTGTCCCCTGCTTTAAATAACGGAATGATTTTACTGTACTTCATAAGATTAGGAAATTGGTTTTCATCTATACATTTATTGAAAATGAATGCCAGGTAAGGCGCGATAGCGGGCATTATTGATTGTATTATATTGATTGAAATGCCCCAAAGATCCTCAGTCTTTTTTACATTTAGTTGCTTAAAAGTTTTAAGTATAGTTATAAAGTCAATATACTGAAAATCAAAGTTAATACCACATTTATCAACACTAGATTTAAGAAGAGAAGCAGCTATATTTTTTGAAGAATTTAATCTGTTTGTAGTGGTAATTGGAATATTTGTGAAAAAAGATTCAAATGCATTAGCCACAGCAGCATCAGTATTAATGTGTTTACCATCTATTTCTAACTCGAAGGAACGATCACGTGACTTTGTCTTACAGGTTTCTTTGTTAATAACATTCCATGTTGCCTTAATTTTATTATCTGATTTTTCTATTTTAGCCCAAATATAATTAGATTTGGCTATTGAACAGACTTTCTTAAACAGTTTCGAGTATTTTTTAATATGTTCGATTACTTGTGGCTCATTTGTACATGCCTTTGTCTCATATAATTCATACAATTTTTTTCTACTTTTAAAGATTCCAGGTGTAGCCCAATCACTAAATTTAATTTTGAATGGATTAGTGTTTATTGTTTTTTTAGTGAAAATGTTATTAAATTCGTAATTGATTATTTCGAACAAATCTTTGTAAAGAACATCCGGGTTTTCATCATTATTTAATTCCAAAAGTGGTATTTTGTTGTTAATATTTTCTTTAAATTTCTCTAATCGATAAGTTGTGATTGGTCTACATACAATTCATTGTAGCGCCGCAATTCCTGGGCACACCGCTTACCATCTCCTCGAGTATCGGGATCCTTGGTGTTGATATCTCCAGTGACGTCCAATACCGAAGTCATTTGCAGGACAAGGTTTAGTTGGCATCAAGAAAGCTCGGAGTGCTCAGCAGGGCGAAGCAGTATTTCACTGCGGGGCAGCAACTCCTTCTTTATAAAGCACAGGTCCGGCCTCACATGGAGTACTGCTGTCACCTTTTTGCTGGAGCACCTGCATACCAGCTTGACCCCTTCGACTCGTTGCAAAGACGGGCATTGAGGCTGGTTGACAATCCCATACTCACAGGTAGAGTAGAACCTCTTAGCCTTAGGAGGGATTTTGCCTCACTGTGTGTGTTCTACCGCCTATACAATGGTTTGTGCTCAGATGAATTGTTTGACATGATGCCCGTAGCTACATTCTATCATCGCACCTCTCGCCATAGGCAGGGAATTCATCCCCACACATTGCGAACTGAGACGGTACGCACTGTGCGGTATGAAAGAAACTTCATCCCACGCACACTCAAGCTGTGGAATGACCTCCGTGCTGCGGTTTTCCCAAGCGCCTACAACATGGGGTTCTTCAAGAGGGGCATCAGAAGGTTTCTTCATGGTCGGCAGCGCGAGTGTGACACCCCTGGTGCAAAATGTATTACAATATTAATGATTTCTTGAACGATACAATAACATTTAACAATATCTTTTAATGTAATTAATTTTAGCATATGAGTATTATTAATTATAAACTGAAAACTTGCACGCCGTATGTGGCAGAATGTGAGGAAACTTAAGTTTGTAATATCTCTTGTACCATATTCTAACAAATAAACAATTTTGATTTGATTTGATTTAGTCGTCCGAAGAACTGGTCGTGTATTCAAGTCTCGCCTGAGTCGTTTCACTTTTCCTATCTTAATTGATAAAATCTAAATTATCTTGATACTCTTCGAATCTTGATACTACTAGTCACTATCAAATCCTTTATCTAGTGTAAGAAACTGTTCTTTAACGTACCGGAATCAGTTCAAAGTTATTGCCACTTCGTGTAGCATAGGATCATCGTTAATTTGTGACAATTTTAGTGCCCACTATTGTGTTGCCTAGTTAGCTATTGCCTAGTTTTGTAGCGCATTGGATCAACATTAGTTTGTTGGCGCAATTTATCTCCGCCGTTCATTGTCTAGAAGAGAATTGTCTAGTATTTTAGAAGCAAAGCTTGTGCGGTGTTTTACACACGAAAGATTTTCTTCTGAAACATTGCTGGACATTAGTCTTCTGTCTGAGAAATATTGTTTGTAGTTTTTTCGAGAAATAAAGATTTTGCACAAAGTTTTATAGCCAGTTTAAGGCTATTTGTACTAAAAATATTTTATATATTTATTGAACCATTAAACATATTAAATGTTACTTATTTGAGATCAGGATGATTAGGTTTTTTTTTACGTGCGCAATATCCCCACGGATACCTCCCCACCGGAGCCGGTGGAAGAGGTTATGTCGGACTCGAACCGACTAAAATGCACGCCGCCTGTGAGTCGTTTTGATTGCCGAAGGTGAGGTTGACAGGCATATCCCTCGCACCCCGGCCGACCCAGTGCCATCTCTCACGATGTGGCCCTCTCCTCGGATGTGTGGAGACTACAGAGTCCCCAACTCGTCCCCGGAAACGGGGCGCGGTCTGCTTCTGCCACGCTGACAGGCGGCTCCACCAGTCACCCCCAGGCCTGAGGATGAGTAGGTAGGGTATGACTGTATTTCCATAAAATTGAGCAATCCGACTGGGGGAAGTACCTTCGTCCTAAAGAATACCGCGGCCATAATAACCTTTTTGTTGTGTTTGCGGTGGTGAGTAGGGTAGCCAAAGCTCACTGGAGAGTTTTTGTGTTGTCAGTGAAAACATCAATAGCTTGTCCTGCTTTGTCTTTTACACTGACGGCACAGAAACTCTCTTTGCTTACAGGGTTGGCAGCTCCCTTGGTTTCTTTCACGTCTATCGGCCATGGTAACCACTTGCCATCAGGTGGGCCGTGTGCTTGCCTGCGATCTAAGTGGTATAAAAAAAGAAGTTATTAATTTCAAAATAGTCATCAGGCTACAGTTACAAGTTTCCATCAGATGGATAGTGGACCTGTTCGCCGTATGAGTAATATAAAAACCGCCAGGACAGATCTGATGTTGTTTTACGCTCATTTGAAAATCCGGGATCGTATGAAAAAGAAAACACAGGATGTCACCCTGAGAAAAAGAAAAGAAGTATAAAAAATATAAATTTAGAACCCTAACTATGATATCCTCATCTCAAACTGACTCATTAAATATAAAAATCCATAGCGCCCGCCTTAATGTTCCATTCAGTCTTAAAAAACGACGTAAAAGTACGCAACTGGCGACACTGTACGATAACTCTTAAGAAGAACCGTGTCATTGTGTGAGGGGTAACATCACAGATTATGTAAATAAAGCCGTATATAAGACGCAGTTCAGTGAAGTGAGCGTTAACATATATATGCGCATGCAGGGGTGTCGCTATCCTGTATCGACAGAGTATATTCTTTATACATAACAGCGGCGGGATTCGAATATGAATATGATCTTCACCTCATCTCTCAAACTCAAATAAGAATATGACCTTGACCTTTATGTATCTAAAGGTCAAGGTTATATTCTTATTTGAGTTTACTACGATAATTCTATATCTTCTTCTAATAGGAATCGTAGAACACTGGATGTCAATCAATCAATCAATCAATAACCTAGCGGAGTTCACTGCTGGACATAGCCTTCTCCCAATGGCCGCCATTGTTCCTGATTCTCCGATTTCCGCATCCAGTCTGTCCCATTCGACTTTTTCAGGTGGTCGGTCCACCTGGCTAGAGGGTGCTCTGGTGTATGCCTTCTCGTGGTCTCCACTATAGGACTCATGCTCGAACGGCCAATGATTCTTCCTCCAGCCCACTATCACTTAAGCTTGCTTATTCTGTTAGCTATGTCGGTAACTTTAGTTCTTTATCGGATGACCTGGTTGCGAATTCTATCCTTTAATACTGGCTGTATCTTTAACTAATATTTTGAAGGTGAAAATATTCCTTGTTAGTTCAATATACAGTAGGTATTTTTAATATTCACTCACATAATCTCACGAATTGAGTGCTTATAATAATTATATTATAATAGCCCTATAGTAGGTAAACTACCAATTTATTTATTTCAAACGTAGATTTTAATAATATACAAATCTGTTGTGTCTGTCTGTCAGTTCATGTGGTGATAGAAACAAATATCACCACCCCATCTCATCTGAAGGTTATCATAAGAGGCAATATACAAAAATTACGCAGATAGATATCGCAGATGATAAGTCTGCGTATAAGAAGAAGAAAACTCGAAATAAGAAGAAGAAGAAGTCCTAAGGTTGCCTGGAAGAAATCACTTTTAGTGATAAGGCCGCCCATTGTGCATTTAACTGTAACTTTAATTATGTATGTAAATCTTTTATAATATTGGTATGCAATAAAGAATTATCTATCTATCTATCTAAGGAGAAAACTCGAAATAAAACCGTTGGCCAACCCGTCTGGACAGTATGGAAACAGTAAGTAAAAGCCTCCCAACTTTGTGAAAAGCCTATATTCAGCAGTGGATTGTAATTGGTAGATTGACTGACAATTGTGTGGACCGATTCATACACTCGTGATATTGATATATGGATACCTCACCATGCAGATACCTAAATACCTTTGAGTCGGTTAAGCTAAATTGCTTCACGTTGGCAGTAGCTATACTGGATTCAGTTCACACCCGTCACCTCTTTAATGCAAACCTTCGTTATTACGCAATATCCACGTCACAGTTTCCATTTGGTTAGTTTGTGTATGAAAGCAGGATGCTGCTCTAATCAGCGTACTGTATGGTAAAATATATTCACACAAATATGTGAAACGAATTGTTTATTTAAAAAAAATATATTTTAATAACAGCACTGTACAATAACACAAATTGAAGGTAAAATATTATGAAATACTTTATGCATTTGAATTTATAATTAAATAAGAGGTAGAACACGACGGGATTTCCGTCCAATTAAGCAGTCCCACTGGGGAAGTACCTCCGCCCAATAGAATGCCGCGGCAATAATAACCTTGTGTTGTGTTCCCGGCTCACTGAAGAGTTTTTGTGCTGTCAGTGGGAAAACCAAAAGCTTGTCTTCCATTGCCTTTTATACTGACGGCACAGAAACTTTCTGTGCTTACAGGGTTGGCAGCACGGGTGTGACTCCCTTAGTGTTGCACACGTCCATAGGCCACGGTAACCACTTTCCATCAGGTGGGCCGTGTGCTTGTCTGCCTCTTAAGTGACATAAAAAAATCGTATCTAGAGCCATACAAGGCGCATGAGAAACGCGTAAAAGCTCACCTTTATCGCAATGTCCCAACCTATTTTGAAATAGGCACTTACACAGGGTCCGAGAGGCCCAAGGTCCAACTTACACCCCAGCATCTGAAACCCGAGCCGGCGTACGTTTTTACACGGATCTAGTCGTACAAAAACAACCCTGCAGGACCCTGGAGGCCACGTGCGGGGTATCCTTACGGATTTTCGCATGAAAAAAGTATACTTACTAAATATTTTACCTAAATTTTTTAACATGTGGTAAGGTTTTAAATGGCATTACTGCGTGTCTTTTGTACGTCGTCAACGCGTTACAAAGTATGACGTGCGTAGATGCCCTTAATTATTAAAATAAAACCACTTCGTGATTTATTTGGTAATATTTACTTTAAATATGATATTCTCGTAAACTTCCAACATTATCACGCCCTAAATGATATACGTGACGTCATAAGTAGTGGAGAAAAAGAAACACGCTCAGTTTTGTTACAGTTTTGACACCACTAAGACCTGAAATTCATTACCAGCTCAAGTGTTTCCTTCCTTCTACAGTCCCGGGTCCTTTAAGCGGGGCATGAAAAAGCATTTGATGAGGCCACCAAGCTGAGTGTAACATTACTTAGTGTCTGTAATGATGACCCTCTACCCTGAGACTTTGCCTTTAGCTTTTTTTATACCACTTGGTTGGCAGACAAGCACACAACCCACCTGATGGAAAGTGGATACCGTGGCCTATGAACGTGTACAACACCAAGGGAGTCACACCTGCACTGCCAAACTTTTTATTAGCTCTTAGCTTACCATCAAGCTTACCTTCACTTCATGCGAGATGAAGTCAAATTGGCGTGTCCTAGATAAAAAAACGTACTCTACTATGTATTAAAACATAAACATCAAAGTTATTTTAATATCCTGTGATATGTTTGTAAATGATGTTTACATAATGTCCATCCAACAAAAAGTAATCATGTACCCTCATTAATTATTACTCCTGGTGTGGCAGCCCTATGTGAATAAGGGCTCGCATAATTTCGTCACGTATGTTAATACTTTAAAAAGTAGGATTACATTTTACTATGCGACGACGATGTGAGGAAGGGTGGCCTCTAAAACATCCTGACTTAAAATTTTGACGCGTACCTACGATCTCGGTGTTGTGATTTTGGTTCAAAAAACCTGTTGATATTATGGCAATTTCATTAAAATAGGATCTTAAACTGAAAAAAATTAGCATGTAATTGCTATAGACTGCATAAAAAAGTTTAAGACTGTATCCAGAGTTCCATTTTATAGCCAGAATTTTTTATTATCTAGAACACATCAACTTAACTTCACCTAAATCTAAAGGCACAGTCTCGGGAAAGAGGGTCACCGTTACAGACACTAAGTATTGTTACAATGGTGGCACTCAGCTTGGCGGCCTCTTCAGATGCTCAGAGGCTAGGAAGAAGGAAACACGTGAGCTGGTAATGAATTCCAGGTCTTGGTGGTGCGGTAAAAAAAAGAGTCTCCAAACCGCTTGGTTCTTGCTCGTATATTCTGCACATCAAGTGACATCTAAGCCCTGCACGTGTTGTAAACTTACCTTTAGGAGTAGTATATAAACGTTATAAAAAAATAATTATGCGTATTTTTAGATCGTGGCCTAACGTGGGATCTTTTTTTTTAATGTAGAACATGTCAATTAGACTTCGCCTTGCCTGATAGTAAGCTCAAGGCAAAGTCTCAGAAAAGAATGTTACCATTACTTACACATATCGTGTGACAATGGTAACACTCAGCTTGACGGCCTCATCATAATATGCTTTTTCACGCCCCGCTTAAAGGACCCGGGACTGTAGGAAGAAGGAAACACGTGAGCTGGTAATGAATTCCAGGCCTTAATGGTGCGACAGAGGAAAGAGTCACCGTACCGCTTGGTACTTGATCGGATGTTCTGCACCGTGTGCGGATGAAATCTAAGTCCACGAAAGGGGAGGGTGGGACTAATTGGAAGAGCTCATTAGAACGCTCACCATGGTACAGGCGGTAAAATACAGTCATGGACGCTATATCTCTACGCATCTGTAAAGGTTCTAGGGTGTTCGTGACCTCGGGATTCCCAATGATGCGGACCGCACGTCGCTGCAACCTGTCGAGAGCATCTAGTAAGTACTTTGCTGAACCATCCCAGAGATGCGAGCAGTATTCCACACAGGAGCGAATTTGTGTCTTGTATAGAAGACACCGCTACTCCGACGTGAAAAATCGTCTCACTCTGTTCAGGACTCCGAGTTTTCGTGAAGCTGTTTTGATAATACTTTTGATGTAATTTTTATTATTCAGGTTACAGCGAACATCCAGTACCACCTAGGATATTGAGACTGTCCTGCAGTGGCGTGCTATGAAGAGTGGGGAGGGAAAGGAAAGAAGATACTTTTGCTGTAAACGCACATGCCTGCGTCTTCTTGGGATTAAACTCAACCAGGTTCTCAGAGAAATGTGATTCAGGATCCCGTTCAGCTCAGTGACAAGAAGCTGAAAAGTAATGATATAAAAAACTGAAAAATTAATAATATAAAAAACTGAAAAAGTGATAATATAAAAGGTATATTTCACTAACTTAGTTTAGTTATTTCAAGGATTGTGAACGCAACCGCTGCATAGGGGGCGCGGTCAGATCAATGAATGACTTCCGTCCCCCATGAGCGCAGGCCTGGGGGTGACGGGTAGAGCCGCCTCTCACCCTGGCAGTAGTAGGCACCGCCGCCGCGGCCTGCTACTGCCAGGGTCAGAGGCGGCTCTACCCGTGCCTTGCACACCTCCCTGTTTCGCGACGTGTTGGGAACTCAGTGGTCCCCACACTCGATGAGAGGGCAAGATCGAGAGAGATGGCCGTGAGTCGGCCGAAGTGAAAGAGATATGCCTGTCAACCTCACCTACTGCAACCAAAAAAGACCTATATCATTAATGGGTTATGGAGATCGGATGGCAGCCCTTCTCGGAAAATATCGGACTACTGGTGGTAGAAACTTGGTGGCACAAATTTGTCTCAAGTTTCGACCGGGTAGGTACCATCGTGCACTATTGCGAAAAACCCTCCATAGCAATTCAATCTCGGTTGGATTGTGTTCAGGGGTCAGCATGTGCATAGCCGGGCAGAGGTGGTGGTTGTCGCAGCACTAGTGGGACCAGTGGGTCTTGGCGTAGTCTAGTGGGGATGGCGCGGGGCGATGCGCCGAACAGGGAGACCTGTAGAAACGGTGGTGCCGCTGGCCGCCCGCGGTATAGTACAGGGGCCCAACTGGGGTTAACCACCTTGGGAGGCTGCCTCACCAGGCCGCGCATAATCCCGATATGGTTCGTCGTGCCGGTTGGTGACCGGATTTGGGAGCCCGGCGACCATACTCGGGGGGGTACGGGGGCCCTTCCGTTCGGCGCGTCGGCTCTCGCCATGCCTCACATTCATAGATAAAACCAATATCCCGCGCTTTGTCACACGGTGCTGCGGCGGCAATCACTTCTTTTTTCACGCCTTCTCCCACCCAAACTCATGGCAGCGCAATTTACAGAAAAAGGCAACACAGCGGCTCGTCACACTCCCAAAAGCTTGCTATTTGAGGTGGAGTCCACTAACATCTGTGGGCTCCACGCAAACCTCAACGCCGTCCACCAACACCTAGAGACGGCGAAACCTGCCATGTTTTTTCTAACGGAGACGCAAATACACCGCCCTGACGACACGACCTACTTGCTCTACCCTGGCTATGTTCTTGAGGAAAGTTTTCGTGCAAAAGCCGGGGTGTGCGTGTTTGTTAGGGCGGATGTTTGCTGTCGCCGTTTGCGCTGCCTAGAGGACCCATCCTTCTCCGTCCTTTGGGTACACGTAGACCATGGCCCTACGAGTCAGATCTATGTGTGCCTCTACCGTTCCCATACAGGAGATGCTGAGACAACTCGACTCTTTGAATATCTCAGTCAGGCGGCAGATGATGCGCAGGAGCGATTTCCGAACGCCGAAATGGTATTTTTGGGGGATTTTAACGCCCACCACGAGATCTGGTTGGGCTCCTCCAAAACAGACCATGCGGGAAGAGCCGCCCACGCATTTGCTCTGGCGCACGGCCTGACCCAATTGGTGCACGAGGTCACTAGGATACCAAGAAGGTCGGGCCAAGCACCTTCTCTGCTAGACCTTCTGCTGACGAGTGATCCGGACCGGTACAGTGTATCGGTGCGAGCCGCTTTAGGCAACTCTGACCACTGCCTGGTCGGTTCCACAGTGCCTATTATAGCGCCCCCACGACCCATGCAGGGGAAGCGGCGTCTCTGGCACTACTCGTCAGCGGCAACTGGGATGGACTTCGTGACTATTTTGCGTCCATCCCGTGGGTTGAGCGCTGCTTTGAAGGTAAGAACCCATCGGATTGTGCTACTGCTGTCGCCGGTGAGATCGGTCTGGGTATGGAATACTATATCTCATACACCGATGTCACCGGTGACCGCGGGGTGCGCCCCTGGTTCGGGCGCGAGTGCGCGGAAGCTGTTGAACAAAAACAGTCTGCGTACCGCGCTTGGGTAAGGGCGCGCGTCACGCGCCATCCCAATCTGGGCCACTTCAAGTCGGCGTACAACAGAGCCACAAAGGTCTGTAGAAGGGCCTATGTCAGAGCGGATGCCCTGCGCATAGCGCGGCTTGGTCAAGAGCTAGTGATGCATCCCACGGGAAGCCGTGGCTACTGGCGACTGGCTAAGGCCGTGCAAGCCAACTTCTGTCAGCCTTCGCTGCCTCCGCTGCGTAACCCTGATGGATCCCTGGCCCATGAGCCGCAAGAGAAGGCAAATCTGCTGGCTAATCTCTTTGCGGCCAACTCCCGAATCGATGATTGTGGTACGCAGCCACCAACACTACCCGACAGTGACCACGCGATGCCTGATATCCATATCAGGCAACGCGATGTCCGTGCAGTGCTGCAATCACTCGATGTCCGGAAAGCCAGTGGTCCGGATGGTATTCCAGCGGTGGTTTTGAAAAAATGTGCAGCGGAGTTGTCTCCAATGCTTACGCGCCTGTACCGGCTATCCTACAGCTCGGGTACAGTGCCTTTGCCTTGGAAAGAGGCGAATGTTCAGCCGATTCCCAAGAAGGGGGATCGCTTGGAGCCAGCCAACTATCGACCCATAGCCGTCACCTCAGTGCTGTGCAAAGTGTTCGAGCACATAATTAACAAACAGCTCATGCGGCACCTAGAGGATCACTCCTTAATTAATGACTGGCAATATGGCTTCAGACCGAAACGGTCAACGGGTGATCTTCTAGCATACGTTACCCATCTTTGGGGTGAGGCTATGGACAAGCACGGTGAGTCACTGGCAATTAGTCTTGACATCGCCAAAGCTTTCGATAGAGTCTGGCACAAATCGCTTCTTTCTAAGCTACCTGCCTTTGGTCTGCCTTCTAGGCTGTGCAACTGGGTTGCTAGCTTCCTGCAGGGGCGCCGTATTCGCGTCCTTTGTGACGGACGAGCTTCGGAGTTTCTGCAGGTTAATGCTGGCGTGCCCCAGGGGTCCGTTTTATCACCCACTCTCTTTCTTCTGCATATCAACGACATGCTGTCTACCGGCAATGTTCATTGTTATGCAGACGATAGCACTTTACATGGGAGTTATCATGGACATCCAGCGGCCAAGCAGTCAGATATCGCAGAGAAAAGGCAGCTTCTTGTCACTGAGCTTGACGGGGTCCTGAATCACATTTCTCAATGTGGCTCTGAGAACCTGGTTGAGTTCAATGCCAAGAAGACGCAGGCATGTGCGTTTACAGAAAAAGTATCTTCTTTCCTTCCCCTCCCCACTCTTCAGAGCACGCCACTGCCGCTGCAGGACAATCTCAATATCCTATGGTATGGATGTACGCTGCAACCTGAATAACAAAAACTACATCGAAAGCATCATCAAAACAGCCTCACGAAAACTCGGAGTCCTGAACAGAGTGAGACGATTTTTCACGCCGGAGCAGCGGTGTCTTCTATACAAGACACAAATTCGCTCCTGTGTGGAGTACTGCTCGCATCTCTGGGATGGTTCAGCAAAGTACTTACTAGATGCTCTCGACAGGTTGCAGCGACGTGCGGTCCGCATCATTGGGAATCCCGAGATCACGAACACCCTAGAACCTTTACAGCTGCGTAGAGATGTTGCGTCCATGGCTGTATTTTACCGTCTGTACCATGGGGAGTGTTCTGATGAGCTCTTCCAATTAGTCCCACCCTCCCCTTTCCTACACAGGACAACGCGTGCAGGTCTTAGATGTCATCCGCACACGGTGCAAAACATCCGATCAAGAACTAAGCGGTTCGGAGACTCTTTCCTCTGTCGCACCATTAAGGCCTGGAATTCATTACCAGCTCACGTGTTTCCTTCTTCCTACAGTCCCGGGTCCTTTAAGCGGGGCGTGAAAAAGCATATGATAAGGCCGTCAAGCTGAGTGTCACCATTGTCACACGGTATGTGTAAGTAATGGTGACCCTCTTTTCTGGGATTTTGCCTTCAGCTTACCATCAGGCAAGGCGAAGTCCAATTGACGTGTCCTATATAAAAAAAAAAAAAAAAAAATCGAAGATCAACCAAACCTGCAGTTATTTACACTGGAAAATTAGACCCCACACTCCGAAGTGAAAGCTTCATCCTAACGTTAATTTAAGTAGCATCCCAGCTACTAAAATTAACGTTAGGATGAAGTAGAAGTTGATTGTATAGATTCTTAAGCTCCTGTGCCCTGATATAGAATTATGATACTAGGATTTGCTTTATAGATTCTCTTTTACCCGCTGCCTAAATGTTAACTTTTATAAGGACAACAAATTGACATGCCCTAAACTAAATTTTTGAAGTAGAATTTTTTTTAGATGTGTATAATCCCCGCGGGTACCTCGCCGCCTGAGCTGGTGGGAGACGTTGGGACCTGTGGATCGTTGTTGGTTGCCGAAAGTGAGGTTGATATTCATTGACCTCCGATGCTCGAGTTTGCTCAGTACCCGTTCAGCTTGGCTTGCGATCCTCTATCGCTCCCGCTGGGAGAATCCGTGGGCGGCTGGCACCCAAATCTTTTATTTGTTACTTTAATAAATTGTGTTTTTTATTTTTCATTTCGGTAAATCGCATCATTACCAGGCTTAGTCAAAAAATTTCGTTTTAGCCCTTGGCGCGCTCACGTCTCCCATGATTATGTAAATATTTAATAACATAATGCTGGCAACTCTTCAGATCTGTGACACAAAGACACTTACACAAAACTGCGTAGCAATCGCACGATAATTTTCATGTTTGTTACTTTCTCCATTACGCTACCAATTTATGTGTCATGTTAGGATAGGATTCATTGCTTATTTGTAAGTAAAGAAAAAACAGTAAACACTTATCGCGTCACGTTTTTATTTACTTATGGTGTAATGAATTATTGTGCAGAACCAAATTTGTTTTGTCTCTTTTGCTTGTTTTTAATTTTTTTTTATTTTTCTCTCCTCCTCATCTCGCCTGAGGTAAGCTAAAGGCAAAGTCTCAGGAAAGAGGGTCACCATTACAGACACTAAGTGTTACAATGGTGGCACTCAGCTTGGCGGCCTCATCTGATGCTTGTTCACGACCCGCTTAAAGGCCTCGGGACTATAGGAAGAAGGAAACATGTGTGCTGGTAATGAATTCCAGGTCTTGGTGGTGCGGCAACCGCTTGGTTCTTGCTCGTATATTCTACACAGTGTGAGGGTGACATCTAAGGCCTGCACGTGTTGTCCTATGTAGGAAAGGAGATGGTGGGATTAGTTGGAAGAGCTCGTCAGAACACTCACCATGGTAGAGACTGTAAAATACAGCCAAGGAAGCAATATCTCTACGCATCTGCAAAGGCTCGAGGGTGTTCGTGACCTCAGGGTTACCAATAATTCGGACCGCGCGTCGCTGCAACCTGTCGAGAGCATCTAGTAGGTATTTCGCGGAGCCATCCCAGAGATGTGAGCAGTATTCCACGCAGGAGCGAATTTGTGTCTTATAGAGAGGACACCGCTGCTCCGGCGTGAAAAAACGTCTCACTTTGTTCAGGAATCCGAGTTTCCGCGAGGCTGTTTTGATGATGCTCTCAATGTAATTTCTGTTATTCAGTTTGCAGCGAATATCCATGCCTAGGATATTGAGATTGTCCTGCAGTGGCAGTGGCGTGCTCTGAAGAGTGGGAAGGGGAAGGAAAGAAGATACCTTTGCTGTGAATGCACAAGCCTGCGTCTTCTTGGTATTGAACTCAACTTCATCATTCATACTACACAAGGCTACTTATACTCGGCCGTTGCAAGGGATATGTCTCAGAGCATCTGAGATCAGATAATGACGGCCTCTGTAGGCGCGGGTTCGATTCCTGCTCAGTACAAATATTTGTATGCATGAATATGTATAATTGCATTGGTCTGGGTGTTTCTATGTATGATATGTATGTATTCACAAAAAAATTGTATCTAAGTATGTTTATCTGCATTCTAGATTCCATAACACAAGCTATGCTTACCATGGATCTAGATAGCGTTGTGTGAAATGGAATTTTTTTTTTAATCTCACCTCCGGCAACCTGCAGCCCACACGTTTTAGTCGGTTCAAGTCCGGTATAACTTCCCCCACCGGCTCCGGTGATAGGGGGTATCCGTGGAGATTTTGCGCACATTAAAAAAAGGCTACTTATAGAATAGTAGCAGTTGCCCGCTGCTCCACCTGCGTATGTCGGTTATCGCAATCCAACATAACTGTAGCAACATAGAGCATTCATGTTTTTCAATATTAATAGTTAGTTAATGGTCCACAGCTTGATATCAATTGCTTTAAAATTTCATTGAATATTAATTACCTTTTTTTGTTTTTATACACATTAGGTGGCAGACGAGCACACGGCCCACCTGATGGAAAGTGGTTCAAAGAATCAAAGAATCTAAGGATCAAAGAATCAAAGAATCGAAGAATCGAAGAATCGAAGAATCGAAGAATCGAAGAATCGAAGAATCGAAGAATCGAAGAATCGAAGAATCGAAGAATCGAAGAATCGAAGAATCGAAGAATCGAAGAATCGAAGAATCGAAGAATCGAAGAATCGAAGAATCGAAGAATCGAAGAATCGAAGAATCGAAGAATCGAAGAATCGAAGAATCGAAGAATCGAAGAATCGAAGAATCGAAGAATCGAAGAATCGAAGAATCGAAGAATCGAAGAATCGAAGAATCGAAGAATCGAAGAATCGAAGAATCGAAGAATCGAAGAATCGAAGAATCGAAGAATCGAAGAATCGAAGAATCGAAGAATCGAAGAATCGAGGAATCGAAGAATCGAAGAATCGAAGAATCAGAGAATCGAAGAATCGTAGAATCAGAGAATCAGAGAATCAGAGAATCGTAGAATCAGAGAATCAGAGAATCAGAGAATCAGAGAATCAGAGAATCAGAGAATCAGAGAATCAGAGAATCAGAGAATCAGAGAATCAGAGAATCAGAGAATCAGAGAATCAGAGAATCAGAGAATCAGAGAATCAGAGAATCAGAGAATCAGAGAATCAGAGAATCAGAGAATCAGAGAATCAGAGAATCAGAGAATCAGAGAATCAGAGAATCAGAGAATCAGAGAATCAGAGAATCAGAGAATCAGAGAATCAGAGAATCAGAGAATCAGAGAATCAGAGAATCAGAGAATCAGAGAATCAGAGAATCAGAGAATCAGAGAATCAGAGAATCAGAGAATCAGAGAATCAGAGAATCAGAGAATCAGAGAATCAGAGAATCAGAGAATCAGAGAATCAGAGAATCAGAGAATCAGAGAATCAGAGAATCAGAGAATCAGAGAATCAGAGAATCAGAGAATCAGAGAATCAGAGAATCAGAGAATCAGAGAATCAGAGAATCAGAGAATCAGAGAATCAGAGAATCAGAGAATCAGAGAATCAGAGAATCAGAGAATCAGAGAATCAGAGAATCAGAGAATCAGAGAATCAGAGAATCAGAGAATCAGAGAATCAGAGAATCAGAGAATCAGAGAATCAGAGAATCAGAGAATCAGAGAATCAGAGAATCAGAGAATCAGAGAATCAGAGAATCAGAGAATCAGAGAATCAGAGAATCAGAGAATCAGAGAATCAGAGAATCAGAGAATCAGAGAATCAGAGAATCAGAGAATCAGAGAATCAGAGAATCAGAGAATCAGAGAATCAGAGAATCAGAGAATCAGAGAATCAGAGAATCAGAGAATCAGAGAATCAGAGAATCAGAGAATCAGAGAATCAGAGAATCAGAGAATCAGAGAATCAGAGAATCAGAGAATCAGAGAATCAGAGAATCAGAGAATCAGAGAATCAGAGAATCAGAGAATCAGAGAATCAGAGAATCAGAGAATCAGAGAATCAGAGAATCAGAGAATCAGAGAATCAGAGAATCAGAGAATCAGAGAATCAGAGAATCAGAGAATCAGAGAATCAGAGAATCAGAGAATCAGAGAATCAGAGAATCAGAGAATCAGAGAATCAGAGAATCAGAGAATCAGAGAATCAGAGAATCAGAGAATCAGAGAATCAGAGAATCAGAGAATCAGAGAATCAAAGAATCAATTTCATTTATTCAGTTTAGACACACAAAGAGCACATATGAACGTCAAAATTTTACAATTGAATATGTCAAGAAATAATATCAAAATATTAAATAATTTAAAAATAAATCATTGGAAAATGATTCTTTCGCTGGTTCGGTAGGTTAGTTCTACTGAAAAGATACCAGCAAGAAACTCAGCGAACTATTATTAGAAATAGATTATTTTTCTTTTTTAAATTTGCTTTAGTTTACAATTTATTTTGTGCGAGCAAGCAAGAGACTTATGTTGACCACGCATTAACATCGTTAAGATTATCCTCCACTTTATAGTAACCTTTACTCATCAAGGTTTTTTTCACTTCTATTTTAAATTTATTTATTGGCATATTAATCAAATCCTGAGGAATTTGATTAAATATTTTTATGCAGCTGCCTACAAATGAATCACCAACCTTGTGAAGCCTAAGTTTTGGTACAACTAGTTTATTTTTGTTTCTCGTATTATAATGGTGTACATCAGATAGTTTTTCGAAAATATTTAGGTTTTTTCGTACATATAAGATATTATCATAAATGTATTGAGAAGCAACTGTTAAAATATTAATTTCTTTGAAAACTTCTTTCAGCGAGTCACGGGGTCTGAGGCTATAGATTGCTCGTATCGCTCGTTTCTGTAGTACAAATAATATAGTCTCAATATCGGCAGCTGAGCCCCACAGCAGCAGGCCGTATGACATAACGCTATGGAAGTAGCTAAAATAAACTAATCGTGCAGTTTCCTCATCAGTCAGTGACCTTATCTTTCTAACCGCATAGGCAGCTGAGCTAAGTCTTCCTGCCAAGGCTGTGATATGAGAACCCCATTTCAGTTTACTATCTCTAGATACCACCAAGTTTTTCTTGGAATAACTCTAGTTATTCCAAGAAAAACTGGTATTGACTATTTGGACAGATTGATTATTCAATTTGATATTAGTATCTGTCTGTCTTACATTAGGCATAGTAAACTTTACACATTTAGTTTTCTTCGCATTGAGCAGCAAATTGTTACATGTAAACTTGTATCGGAAAGGGTATTATTGACTTTGTCAAGTATTACTTTATGTCTATCAGTCTTAAAAATTTATGATGTATCATCAGCAAATAATACAATTTCACAAAGATTTGTAGAGAAGTAAGGAAGATCATTAACATATATCAAGAATAGAAGGGGTCCTAATATCGAGCCCTGGGGTACGCCCATAACTAATGGGGCACCAGAAGAGTTAGTGCCATTAACGTTAACTTTTTGAATTCTGTCCGTAAGGTAAGACGTAAGTAATCTAAGTGAGCCGCTAGAAACACCAAAATATTCTAATTTTAGTAACAACGTCTCATGATCAACACAATCAAAAGCTTTTGATAGGTCACAAAAAATACCAATGGCATCCTGTTTCTTTTCCCATGCATCAAATATATGTTTGACAAGTGCAACTCCTGCATCTGTCGTGTTTCTGCCTTTAGTTTTTTTTTTTTTTTTTTTTTTTTTATATAGGGCACGTCAATTGGACTTCGCCTTGCCTGATGGTAAGCTGAAGGCAAAGTCCCAGAAAAGAGGGTCACCATTACTTACACATACCGTGTGACAATGGTGACACTCAGCTTGACGGCCTCATCATATGCTTTTTCACGCCCCGCTTAAAGGACCCGGGACTGTAGGAAGAAGGAAACACGTGAGCTGGTAATGAATTCCAGGCCTTAATGGTGCGACAGAGGAAAGAGTCTCCGAACCGCTTGGTTCTTGATCGGATGTTTTGCACCGTGTGCGGATGACATCTAAGACCTGCACGCGTTGTCCTGTGTAGGAAAGGGGAGGGTGGGACTAATTGGAAGAGCTCATCAGAACACTCCCCATGGTACAAACGGTAAAATACAGCCATGGACGCAACATCTCTACGCAGCTGTAAAGGTTCTAGGGTGTTCGTGATCTCGGGATTCCCAATGATGCGGACCGCACGTCGCTGCAACCTGTCGAGAGCATCTAGTAAGTACTTTGCTGAACCATCCCAGAGATGCGAGCAGTACTCCACACAGGAGCGAATTTGTGTCTTGTATAGAAGACACCGCTGCTCCGGCGTGAAAAACCGTCTCACTCTGTTCAGGACTCCGAGTTTTCGTGAGGCTGTTTTGATGATACTTTCGATGTAGTTTTTGTTATTCAGGTTGCAGCGAACATCCATACCTAGGATATTGAGATTGTCCTGCAGTGGCAGTGGCGTGCTCTGAAGAGTGGGGAGGAGAAGGAAAGAAGATACTTTTGCTGTAAACGCACATGCCTGCGTCTTCTTGGCATTGAACTCAACCAGGTTCTCAGAGCCCCATTGAGAAATGTGATTCAGGATCCCGTCAAGCTCAGTGACAAGAAGCTGCCTTTTCTCCGCGATATCCGACTGCTTGGCCGCAGGATGTCCATGATAACTCCCATGCAAAGTGCTATCGTCTGCATAACAATGAACATTGCCGGTAGACAGCATGTCGTTGATATGCAGAAGAAAGAGAGTGGGTGATAAGACGGACCCCTGGGGCACGCCAGCATTAACCTGCAGAAACTCCGAAGCTCGTCCGTCACAAAGGACGCGAATACGGCGCCCCTGCAGGAAGCTAGCAACCCAGTTGCACAGCCTAGAAGGCAGACCAAAGGCAGGTAGCTTGGAAAGAAGCGATTTGTGCCAGACTCTATCGAAAGCTTTGGCGATGTCAAGACTAATTGCCAGTGACTCGCCGTGCTTGTCCATAGCCTCACCCCAAAGATGGGTAACGTATGCTAGAAGATCACCCGTTGACCGTTTCGGTCTGAAGCCATATTGCCGGTCATTAATTAAGGAGTGATCCTCTAGGTGCCGCATGAGCTGTTTGTTGATTATGTGCTCGAACACTTTGCACAGCACTGAGGTGACGGCTATGGGTCGATAGTTGGCTGGTTCCGAGCGATCCCCCTTCTTGGGAATCGGCTGAACATTCGCCTCTTTCCAAGGCAAAGGCACTGTACCCGAACTGTAGGATAGCCGGTACAGGCGCGTAAGCATTGGAGACAACTCCGCTGCACATTTTTTCAAGACTACCGCTGGAATACCATCCGGACCACTGGCTTTCCGGACATCGAGTGATTGCAGCACTGCACGGACATCGCGTTGCCTGATATGGATATCAGGCATCGCGTGGTCACTGTCGGGTAGTGTTGGTGGCTGCGTACCACAATCATCGATTCGGGAGTTGGCCGCAAAGAGATTAGCCAGCAGATTTGCCTTCTCTTGCGGCTCATGGGCCAGGGATCCATCAGGGTTACGCAGCGGAGGCAGCGAAGGCTGACAGAAGTTGGCTTGCACGGCTTTAGCCAGTCGCCAGTAGCCACGGCTTCCCGTGGGATGCATCACTAGCTCTTGACCAAGCCGCGCTATGCGCAGGGCATCCGCTCTGACGTAGGCCCTTCTGCAGACCTTTGTGGCTCTGTTGTACGCCGCCTTGAAGTGGCCCAGATTGGGATGGCGCGTGGCGCGCGCCCTTACCCAAGCGCGGTACGCAGACTGTTTTTGTTCAACAGCTTCCGCACACTCGCGCCCGAACCAAGGGCGCACCCCGCGGTCACCGGTGACATCGGTGTATGAGATATAGTATTCCATACCCAGACCGATCTCACCGGCGACAGCAGTAGCACAATCCGATGGGTTCTTACCTTCAAAGCAGCGCTCAACCCACGGGATGGACGCAAAATAGTCACGAAGTCCATCCCAGTCCGCTGACGAGTAGTGCCAGAGACGCCGCTTCCCCTGCATTTCGGCATTCGGAAATCGCTCCTGCGCATCATCTGCCGCCTGACTCAGATATTCAAAGAGTCGAGTTGTCTCAGCATCTCCTGTATGGGAACGGTAGAGGCACACATAGATCTGACTCGTAGGGCCATGGTCTACGTGTACCCAAAGGATGGAGAAGGATGGGTCCTCTAGGCAGCGCAAACGGCGACAGCAAACATCCGCCCTAACAAACACGCACACCCCGGCTTTTGCACGAAAACTTTCCTCAAGAACATAGCCAGGGTAGAGCAAGTAGGTCGTGTCGTCAGGGCGGTGTATTTGCGTCTCCGTTAGAAAAAACATGGCAGGTTTCGCCGTCTCTAGGTGTTGGTGGACGGCGTTGAGGTTTGCATGGAGCCCACAGATGTTAGTGGACTCCACCTCAAATAGCAAGCTTTTGGGAGTGTGTCGAGCCGCTGTGTTGCCTTTTTCCTTGAATTGCGCTGCCATGAGTTTGGGTGGGAGAAGGCGTGAAAAAAGAGGTGATTGCCGCCGCAGCACCGTGTGACAAAGCGCGGGATATTGGTTTTATCTATGAATGTGAGGCATGGCGAGAGCCGACGCGCCGAACGGAAGGGCCCCCGTACCCCCCCGAGTATGGTCGCCGGGCTCCCAATTCCGGTCACCAACCGGCACGACGAACCATATCGGGATTATGCGCGGCCTGGTGAGGCAGCCTCCCAAGGTGGTTAACCCCAGTTGGGCCCCTGTACTATACCGCGGGCGGCCAGCGGCACCACCGTTTCTACAGGTCTCCCTGTTCGGCGCATCGCCCCGCGCCATCCCCACTAGACTACGCCAAGACCCACTGGTCCCACTAGTGCTGCGACAACCACCACCTCTGCCCGGCTATGCACTTGCTGACCCCTGAACACAATCCAACCGAGATTGAATTGCTATGGAGGGTTTTTCGCAATAGTGCACGGTGGTACCTACCCGGTCGAAACTTGAGACAAATTTGTGCCACCAAGTTTCTACCACCAGTAAAATGAAACCAAACTGTTTATCATGAAGTAAATTATTTTCTGTAAAATGTGAAAGCAGTTCTTAAATATTATTTTTTCAAAAATTTTACTTAGAGCTGGAAGTATAGAGATGGGTCTAAAATTTGAGGGATCACTTTTGTCCCCTACTTTGAATAACGGAATGATTTTACTGTACTTCATAAGGTTAGGAAATTGGTTTTCATCTATACATTTATCTATACATTTTTTTTAATGCCAGGTAAGGCGCGATAGCGGGCATTATTGATTGTGTTATATTGATTGAAATGCCCCCGTTTACCGTACCCCGGTTACCGTGACCTATGAACGTGTGTTACACCAGTGCATCACATCCGTGCTGCCGACCCTGTAAGAACAGAGATTTTATGTGCCCTCAGTGCAGAACACAAAAATGTTTTCGACCTGATAGACATACTTTTTTTTATATAACTTAGGTAGCAGACAAGCACACGGTCCACCTGATGGATAGTGGACTCTGAAAGGAAAGAGCTTCTGTGCCGTCAGTGCAGAACACAATATCAGGACAAGCCTTTGGTATTCCCACTGACAGCACATAAACTCTCCGTGAGCACTGGCTACCCTGCTCACCAACGGGAACACAACACGAGGTTATTATTGCCGTGGTATTCTGTTATTTATTACCTACTCAGCAACCCCCCCGGGCATACGCGCAACGACACGTACTTGTACTGCGCTTACGTGTAATAATATTAATTCGTTTTAAAAATAGTTGTTCTGCTCAAAACCACATACCGTTGTGTAGTGCGTCACACAGGCTACACAGTTCATAGATTGGTTTATTCTTCGGCGAAGATATCAAGAAGCAATCACGATTTTTATAACTACAGGACAACGAATTTAGCAAAGTCACGTAGCGGGCTCAACGATTGGCCTTCGTTCGGCTATCTTCGGTGCATTAAGTACATCCATTTGTGCACAATCGGCCACCACTCGAGACTGCGCGGCGGTGACGGGTCCCGACAAGCGGCGGAGTAACACGAAGCCCCCGAGTCCGTCGTTACCTGCGAGATAACAACACTACGGCTGGCAAGCACTTCGACGCATTTGTAATCACAAAAATTACTGTCATGTCTCGAACCACACGCTCGCCACCTGGCAATCAGCTTCATGAAACTCAATCCGAGCCGGATATCCCGTTGGCCAGTGTTACCCCAACCTCTCAGTATAGCCCCTTTGACTCAAAAGGATCTACAAGACCTAATAAACGGTGTCGACTTGAGACTGCTTCTCCAGGTAGTTTATTACTACAGCAAGATAAATTCGATGAGATTAAAAGCATGCTACAATCCTGGAAGGCAGAGCAGGATGTTATTCTCAACAGGTTGGTCTCGGACGTCGCTGACTTGAAGCTACAAAATATATCTATTCAAAAGACAAATTTAGACATTGGAAAGTCTATGTCTTTTATAAACAATGGTTATGAAGACATCAGAAACCGAGTTGAGTTGTTAGAAAGGAACCATGTCGTTCAGGAAAAGCGCTTCAGTGATGTAAGAATGTCTGAGCTTGAAGCTAAGATCGGTTCTATGGAGCAGCAGGCACGTCAGTGCAACATAGAAATATGTAACTTACCGGAAAAGAGAAACGAAAACCTACTTACTATACTGGAGTCTATTGGTACGTCAGTGAACTTTCCGATTTCTGCGGGTGATGTCCCGTCTGTTCATAGGGTTCCACACGCACAGCAGCACGATAGTAAGCCGAAAAATGTTATTGTTAAACTTAAAACAAAGATTACTCGTGATAACCTGATTAGCGCCTACCGGAAAAATAAGGGTGTCAAATCTGACAAACTGGGAATTTCAGGCGCTGCTGTTCCAATATATATTAATGAACACCTAACTCTAAAAAACAAGACGTTGTTTCGAAAGGCCAGGGAAGTTGCCCGCGATAACGGATACAAATACGTGTGGGTCTCAAATTCGACTGTGCTGGTGCGTGAGCGCGACGGGGCCCCATCGTTTGCTGTTCGCTCTGAAGAGGATCTCAAGAAGTTCACTCAAAATGCTCGTAAACATACGGCTGGTTCGTCGTATCTGTAGGATCGATTGCAAACACCTGCTTACTCTGATAATCGCCACTATAACTGTCTTATTTGTTATGCACTATATACACTTTTGTAATATTTATACTATATACATACTATGCCCTGTCATTGTCTTAAATGTCTGCTACTTTCATATTATTGTATACAATAACATTGTCTTAGCAAAATTTGTTTTATATCTTTGCGTTATGTCAGTATATTATGTCAAGCATGTCCATGTAGTGCTATTTATTAAGAAAAGTTCAGATTCTGTCATTTTTATACTCAGATTCATTGACTGGGTTGGGTTCCATATTGCTTTATATTCGAGATCATTATATCATCGTAAAGTAAAATGTATATATAAATTACACACCTTAAACTAAATGGCCAATAGTGTTGTTGTGTATTATCAGAACTGTGGAGGCATTCGCACGAAGTTGCAAACATTATATATGAATGTTTTGGCAAATTCATATGACGTTATTGTTCTAACTGAAACTTGGCTTACTCCGGACATCTCTGACAATCAGCTCATAGATGACCGCTACCTAGTTTTCAGATGTGATCGCGACAGGACAGCTACCTCGAAAGAGTAGGGCGGGGGTGTTCTCGTGGCAGTTAGGCGTAAACTACGCCCTAGTCGACTTACGACGCCATATGACAGCTCATCGATTGAGCATATCATTGTGCAGCTCCCAGCATCACAAGATAACACTCGTCACATAATTAGTACTGTTTATATTCCACCTCGCTCTAGCGACGTAGTATACATTGAATACTTGAACATGCTTCAAAGCATTGTCATGAGTTCGTCCGTGGAATCTTATGTTGTCACAGGAGACTTTAATCGGCCAGACATTGACTGGATTGATCATAATAATTACGTTATACCGAATCTGGTCTCGGCCTCGGTTAGTGCGCCCAGTAGAACTTTGATTAATTTTTTGTCATTGGTAAACGGTATGCAGTACAATACATTGAAAAATACCCTAAACCGAATACTTGACTTGTATATATCGAATGTCGACTGTGAGTCAGTCTCTTGTAGTGCTATTCTGAACACTGTTCCTCATCATCCCCCGTACTCTGTGATTACTAGTCTGAACACTGAGTTCACTCCTATGAAACGTCAGACAATATCCACTTATAAATATTACAAAGCAAATTATGACATCATTAATAAGGAACTGGGCAAACTAAACTGGACATCATTACTTTTGCATCAACCCGCCGAGCAAGCCGTCCATACATTTTACGAAACTTTGTACGGTGTGATCAGACAGCATGTTCCCTTGACTCAAGCTAAATCTTCTCGTTTTCCTCCTTGGTTCTCTCCGAATCTGATTAGAATCTTTAGAAACAAGGAACGCGCGTGGCTGAAATGGAAAGTATACAGAAATATTTCAGATTACAATCATTTTTCGAGCTATCGTAAACTATTTCAGAATGAAACGGCCAAGACTTTTCGTAGTTACATGAAATCTGTTGAAAACAGCATACCTAAGAACATCAAATATTTCTGGTCCTATATTGCTAATAAGAATAATAAATCTAACTTTCCACATAAAATGTATCACAACAATGTTTCTTCGGACGATCCCACTGACATATGCAATCTGTTCTCCACATTTTTCTCCTCCGTCTACGAACACTCCAGTCTCGACCTAGGTAACTGGGAACCACCTGTTCAATGCTCGGAGCTCTCTTCATGCTTATCTCAGATTGATCTCTCTGAAGATTCTATCCTTAAAGCCCTCAAATCATTAGACTCCTCCAAAGGCGCTGGGCCTGACGGCATTCCACCGTTCTTCTTTGTAAAAACTGCAGATAATGTTTCATGTGCCTTACACATTATATTTAACAAATGTCTGGAAGAGTCAGTCTTCCCGTCCGTGTGGAAACAGGCGTATCTAACACCGATTTACAAGAACGGTGACAAAAATAGTGTTGAAAACTATCGCCCGATTTCAATTTTATCTACTCTGTCTAAGCTCTTTGAGAGACTCGTCCACGATGCAGTATATCCCCATATCCACAAGCTTATTTTACCTGAACAACATGGTTTTGTGAAGCGACGCTCGGCCTGCACCAACCTTATGAGCTTTGTTGGGTTTTTATTCGCTAATATGGATAGGCGGGTGCAGGTAGATGCCATCTACATAGATTTCCAGAAAGCATTTGATAAGGTGGATCACTCGCTGCTGTTAGACAAGATTGCCTACAACGGAATACGGGGCAATTTACTTCGATGGTTCATGTCGTATATTGCAAATAGAACACAAAGAGTTGTTATTAATGGATACCAATCAAACCCAATTGTTGCCAGCTCAGGAGTACCTCAAGGATCAATACTAGGTCCTCTTCTTTTTGTAATATTTATTAATGATATAAAACAATGTTTTAGGCACTGGTGGCGCGATTGGCCACGTGCGCTAGTGGACTGTATTGCGGGGATGTAGATAACTGTTCCATTGACGCTTTACACACAAATAAGACAGGTGACCGGGTTGCCGCGGATGTGATCCAGGCAATGAATGCAGCCCGAGAAATTAGGAGAGGATGCACTAACCTTCACGACACCACGTGTTTTCATCGCAGCCGGTACACGGATCTTCTCTTCCTTGCTCAGGAGCTGCCGTCCACATCACTAAATCACTTGAGGGACACACGAGAGGCACAATCCGATCGGTAAAGGTCTATGAAGCGGTTAAAATGCAACAAATATTATTCATTTCTGAGAGACGCGCGCGCGGTCCGCCTTTACGCTGGCTAGTTCAAAAAGGGAGTGAGTGTCTATATATCACAAATGGCGGACGGAAACTATATCTAGTACTATACTATGGTTAGTGCGGGAGGGGAGATGGGTATAGAAGGAGTGTGTTTCCGCGTCAAAAAACAGATTCTACATCGGCGCAACCATTCCCCCCGGCTTGAAGGGTTACCTTCGAAACGAAAAATGTGGAACAAATCTAATGTCTAATCTAAATCTAGGTTTAGGAAATAACAACTAAAATATAAACATAGATTGGAACTCGTGCCTACTGCTGGCTAGGCAGAAGGCAGAGGCGAACAACCGGGCGCAGATACGATCCGGTTGCAGTTTTAACCCGTACAACACGAGTTATCCCGCGGGCATCGGGAAAAATTTCCTCTACTACTCCTAGAGGCCAATGTAAAGGAGGCGCATTCTCAGTCATAAGGACTACCACCGTACCTACAGTAATTGGGTTGGATGGAGTATTCCATTTTTGACGTGACTGCAGCGTGTGCAAATAATCGGTTCTCCAACGATTCCAAAACGATTGGACCAACTTATCCAAAAGAGCGTGACGAGTTAGAAGGTGCATTCTATCGTCTTCAACATCTATTGCGGGCAAATATTTTAGAGGAGTCGTATTTAAGAAGTGAGCTGGCGTCAGCGCTAATGGCTCTGACGGATCGCTAGATAGAGTCCGACACAGCGGACGCGTGTTCATCACCGCCTCTACTTGAGCAAGTACGGTACTCAACTCCTCGAACGAGAGAATCTGTTCGCCTATGACGCGAAACAGATGCGACTTAAGGCTTTTAATATTCGCTTCCCAATTACCACCAAAATGACTAGCTGCAGGCGTGTTAAAGTACCATTCAATGCGATTTTCGGCTAAGATGTGAGCGAATTCACTTTGGTAGTACTTAGACCGTAAGAATGCGTGCAATTCCGAAATACTACGTCGGGCCCCTACATAGTTTGTACCGTTGTCCGAATACATGCGCTTAACCGGACCCCGACGCGACAAAAAACGTTTAAAAGCGGACATAAAATTTGGCGTACTTAAATCACCGGTCAACTCTATATGAACCGCGCGAGTTGTCATACAAATGAACAAACAAACATAAGCTTTCGTGGAGCGAATGCCACGACCACGAGCAATGGTGACCTTGAAAGGCCCAGCAAAGTCTGTGCCGGTGTGTACGAAAGGTTTTGCGGATTGAACAACACGACAAGAGCGATGATCGGCCATTTCAGGCGCGATAAAACGCGGGCGGAGTTTAAAACAAGGTACACATCTGTGTACTCTAGCGCGAATCAAATTACGAGCGGAAATTATCCAGTATTTCTGTCTCAAAATAGACATTAACAAATCGGGACCAGCGTGACAATTCACCTTATGATGATAATCTACTAATAAATCTAATACGTGGTCCTTACGCGGGAGAACTACTGGGTGCCTTTGTTCAAATCCTAAACCTGAATTTCTCAAACGACCACCTACTCGAATGAGTCCATCTTCCAAAAATGGTTTCAAGTGTCGGAAAGAACGACTATAAGGTTTGTTAAATTCTAAATTTTTAAATTCAGAAGCAAAATAACATTTCTGCAACTCGCGAAGTATGACCAATTCAGCTTTATCTAAATAAGCGGCGGTTATATGACAGCGCGTAGATAAAATTCTCAAAAATCGGCCTACATAAACAACACAACGCAACAGTCTCGACCAAGACGAGACGCGATTAGCCAACAACAAATAAGGGACTCTTCACGCGGGACCGATACAACAAGCGAGTGCTTCTTTTCCTCGGGTGGTTCGGAAACCGTAGTGGGATTGAATTGACTAACTGGCCACTTATCTAACGCGGCATGAATCCAGGACGGTCCACTAAACCATAACGGGTGATCTAAAATTTGCGAAGGAAGCAATCCACGAGAGAGACAATCGGCTGTGCTGTCGGCGCCAGCAACGTGAAAGAGATTTTGTGGCGCTAATTCAGATTGAATTTTGCCACTCTATTAGCGAAGAATGTGTCCCAACGATGGGGCGAAGAGCGGGCCCAACACAAAGCGACTGTTGAGTCCGAAAAAGCTAAAATTCTACTAATATTAATGCGAAAATTTACAATTATGTCAAACAAACTACCTTAAAGATTCCGACCACAATACAAAATGTCATTAAGCGACACGGAAGTGCTAGTCTTAGCACTGCCATCCAAAACTACGCGGAGTTTAGTAGTAAGTTTATCTTCTCTAATAACTCCGTGGTGCGGGATAATGTACGAAGGCCGGGTCCCGCCAGTGTCCGCAGGCGCAGGTGAGATGCAACCTTTATCTAAATATTCGTTAACAACCTCATCACAGGCCCGCTTCAACTTTGGAGACGCCTGCATCTTTCGTTCTAAACAAAGAAAGCGTTTTTCAGCGGACACACGGGAGTCACCGAGCGAAAGAATATCTCCCTTGAAAGGGAGCGCGACAACATAACGACCCTGCTCATCACGAGTAGTCGTGCGACAACAAATCTCCTCAGCCATCTTGTCATCAGGGCTTAGGATAGGTGGGACATTGACCTCTTCAATTTCCCAAAACTTGCGGATGGTGACCAGTGGCGGCTCGACGGTGCAACAGAACGAAGCAGTCGAGTGACTAAAACTATCTATAGAAGCGGGTGCGGAACCAATTATAACAAAACCTAGAACTGTCTCCAGTGCGTGCGGAGCGGGGTACGTCGGTCCCCCTTGAACCTTACGTGATAACTGGAGGTGCGGGAGAATCGAAGCGCCGATCAATATATCGACGACTCCAGGAACAGCGTAAGTCTCATCTGCTAAAGGCAAGTCTTTAAATTTCGTTAATAAAGACGTGTCAACCGGGACGGTAGGCAACTGTTCAGTTATTTTATCTATAACGAGCGAATCCATGTCAAACCAAATATTACTATTAAAACGAGATCCAAACCTTGTTTCAACGGTGCCATGAACAGCTGACCGTAAACCTCCAAAACCCTTCACCACTGAGCGGGTTGAACGCTTATTAACATTGAAACCAAGACGTTGACAACAATCTTGAGTAATAAAATTACTTTGCGAAGCGCCATCTAATAGCGCTCGAACAATGTGCGGTTTACCTAACGCATCAACAATGATAACGCGAGCAGTCGCGAGAACAACAGTCGTGAGCGCAGCACTAGCGGACAACGAACACAAGGCGACGCCATTCGCAGCGGTCCCCGCGCGGGCAGGAGCGCGCGCGAGCGCGGGCTGCGGCTGTGGCGCAGGCGCCACCGACACGGGCGACCTATGCGACGGTGTGCCACCGCTCGACGAACCAACTGTGCTCACATTGGATGCGGCGTTACTATTTTCAAAATGGAGCAAAGTGTGGTGTCTCGCTGAACATTTGCGACAACTATTTCTACTATTACATAAAACAACGCGGTGTTTAGTACCGAGACAATTAAAACAAAAATTATTAGCGCGAACAAATTTATAACGATCACTAGGCGACAATTTTATGAAACCAGGACACTTGTACAGTTGCGAATGATGAGTATTACACAAAGAGCAAACAGGTGATTGTACATGTGCTGGTGCGGTATTAACATAAGTATGAGTTGACCTCAGTGACCTCGATGAGGCATCTATTTTGCGTTCAGAAGTAACAACCTTCTTCGCGCCTTCATGTTTCGATGAAGAGCGTTGCAATACTTTTATATGCTCGCGAACAAAACTTTCTAAGTCTTCGAACTTAGGAATTTTATTGCCGCGATGATCCGACTCAAACAAACGAATGGTTTCGGAATCTAATTTCTTTAAACCCATATACAAAAATACGAAGTCGCAGAGGTCATCGATCTTTAGGTTCTTTACGGCGCGAACAGCTGACGCGAAAGTATCTAGAAATTTCTCTAAGTTTTGATCGTTACATGCCGTAATAGATTTCAAATCAAACATCTGATCTAAATAGGCGTTAGCTACCGATCTTTTATCCTCATACTTAGCTTTCAAAGTATTTAAAATTAAATTATAATTCTCGGCACTAAACGTAATTCCAGCGCAAACGGTTATAGCTTTACCAGTCAATTTTTCAACGAGATAATGTAATTTTTCGTGATCTGTCAACGAATCGTTCTTATCTATTGTATTCTCAAAACTATCTATAAATAGACACCAATTGCGAATGTTACCATCAAATTCGGGTATTTGAATTGGTGGCAACTTAGGTCGGTCGCGAGTGGGGTTGGGTCGGTCAGACGGTTTCTCCAAACTCCTAGCGACGCGCTTGATACGACAATACAAATCGTCAAACGACGACAAGGCTTGATAACTCACTGAGTAATCGGGATCCAAATTCAACTCTAAAACGTTGATGTCATGTACTAAAGTTTCGAAATCCGCGCGTAGACTATCTAAGTTTTCTATAGAACACAAGAACGAATCTCTAATGGCCAAATCAGAGGTTTTAAGTGCATTATCATAAATCGATTGTACGCGAGAGTAAATCATTTCTTTTTTAGCGTATAAAAGTTCCAATTGAGCCTTACCGGTCTTATCAACCTTTGGGGACATGTTTACAATTAAATCTCAAACTAAAGTGCGGTAAACAACAAATATGAAATGACTCAATCTTAGCGGTACAGAGCAGCGACGCGACGCGAGCGATACTCTGCAGGTAGGTAGGTATTTACAACTGTGAATGCACGCTTGAACAAAACGCGCCTAGCAACAGCCAGATCGTACCTACGCGAGCCAGACCGCTGTCTAGGTTCAACTATTATTTCAGAGATTAAGTATTGCGTAATATCTATTCAAATTAAAATACTTTCGTATGAATTGGAATGAGATGCGGGCGAGGTAGGTACAACCACGTATCTACCCACGTAGGTATTAGGTAAATACGATGCGAGCTAGCGGCGAACGAACAACTTAATTGAAAAAAATAAAACAAAGCCAAATGCGTTAGGTATTACACTGTGCCTATGCACTAGGGTGTCTAGTATACCTAAGATCTAAGCCTAAATGCCTAGATGCGGGGTTTTCTACTAAAATAACTAGGTATTTAGGCGCGGTGCGAAAATTGCGAACTACGACTAAGTGTTGATACGATACCTAACCTATGTATGTACTAGGTAGGTACGATGCGAGCCAGCGGCGAACGGACAACAAATCTAATCCTAAACGTCTAGATGCGGGGTTTTCTACTAAAATAACCAGGCATTTAGGTGCGGTGCGCTTATTCCCATTAGAATAATAACAAAATACGAACTACGGCTAAGAATCCGGTTCGATCAGGACCATAGAATGGTGGCGCGATTGGCCACGTGCGCTAGTGGACTGTATTGCGGGGATGTAGATAACTGTTCCATTGACGCTTTACACACAAACAAGACAGGTGACCGGGTTGCCGCGGATGTGATCCAGGCAATGAATGCAGCCCGAGAAATTAGGAGAGGATGCACTAACCTTCACGACACCACGTGTTTTCATCGCAGCCGGTACACGGATCTTCTCTTCCTTGCTCAGGAGCTGCCGTCCACATCACTAAATCACTTGAGGGACACACGAGAGGCACAATCCGATCGGTAAAGGTCTATGAAGCGGTTAAAATGCAACAAATATTATTCATTTCTGAGAGACGCGCGCGCGGTCCGCCTTTACGCTGGCTAGTTCAAAAAGGGAGTGAGTGTCTATATATCACAAATGGCGGACGGAAACTATATCTAGTACTATACTATGGTTAGTGCGGGAGGGGAGATGGGTATAGAAGGAGTGTGTTTCCGCATCAAAAAACAGATTCTACATCGGCGCAACCAGGCACTCTAACTTTTTGATGTACGCTGACGACATTAAAATTTATAAAGCCTGTAGAAATACTCAAGACTGTCAGCTACTTCAGCTAGACTTATGTAGATTGGAAAACTATTGTACTGGGTGGCGCAAAAGTAAAGACCCTATTTGGTTCGGCTATAACATTTTTTCTAAATTAGAAAACTAGATTTAGGTTTTTTTAAATGTATATTTGTACCATTAAATTTCGTACCATTAGGATTTAAAGATGATGTCTTTTAAATGGTGACCTCCAGAGTTGATACACATTTGAGCCCTATTTATGACATTTTGCATAACTTGCCGTGACACTTCCTGCGATATGTTCGTTATTTCTTGACGATGTTTTCTTTTAGAGCTGCGAGAGTCTGTGGCTTGTTCACATACACCCGAGATTTCAAAAAACCCCAAAGAAAGAAGTCTGGACTGGTCAGATCGGGTGATCTTGCAGGCCAAGGCAAATCGCCAAAACGAGAGATAACTCGGCCTGGAAAAGCGTCCACTAAGAACATTGACACAATTATTCCACGTTCTTGGGGAGTAAAACGGTCCATGTTTATTTTCAGTGTATTTTACATTTGTTCACTACACAATTTTCAACAACAGAAGTACAGAAAATGTCATATAAAAAAAATAAAGGTATTTTCTTTAGTGCCAGTACTTTTGCGCCACCCAGTATTATAAATAAGCTCTTTCTAAGTCTCCCTAAATGTCACACTATCTCCTTCACTAAAAATCTCAACAAAATTAACTTTGCATACTCCATTAATAATGTTTCACTAAACAAGGTGAACTTGGTTCGTGACCTGGGGGTGTTATTGGATCCTTCACTTCATTTTGACAAGCACATTGATAATATTATAAACAAAGCTTATCGTATGTATGGATTTGTCATAAGATCATCTAGAGACTTCGTCCGACCCTCCACATTTTTATTGCTTTATAAAACACTGATACGATCTCAACTTGAATACGCTATACAGATATGGAACCCTCTCTATACTAAATATTCTTCTAGACTGGAGTTAGTACAGAAAAAGTTTCTCCGCTCAACTTATTATAAATGTACGCGGTCTAGACTACCTTACTCTGAGCTGTTAACCCACTTTAATATATTGAGCCTGGAATCTAGACGTCTACTTCTTGATGTCATGATGTTGCATGGCCTATGTAATAATAGATTTGACTGTTTGCCATCACTAACGACATATGCTACACTGTACCTAGAACAACCGTTCGGCGAAAGGCACGCCAATATCAGCTTTTTCATATCTCATCTAGCAAGACCAATGCCGGTGTCCGCATACCTCTTCGACGACTTGTGGAAACGTACAATAAGCATTTCAATGACATTGACATCTTTGCTGCATCTTATAACCAATTCAAAAGTCATGCTGTTGAAATATTAACCGTATTGTCAAACTAGGCTGGTATCCGTAAGTCTTAAAATTTTACATAGTTTCATAGTTTGATTGCTGTACTTAGGTAATATCATTATTTATAACCTGTTTCTTCGCTATTATACATTTTTGTTAATCTGTGAACAATGTTGTGGGTTATGTGTTTACATAATTCTATTATCTAGATGTTTTTTTTCTAAACCGTAACATGTAACCGTTTTTTGTTCCCAATAAATAAAATAAAATAAAAAATACTTCTTTTTTATTAATTCAATGTATTTTGTTACACAGGTGAGGTTAAAGATCATAAGTAACGTGGCAAAGCAGAAACTTACCTTTTTTATACCACTTAGGTGGCAGACAAGCACACGGCCCACCTGATGGAAAGTGGTCACCATGGCCTATGGACGTATGCAAAATTAAGAAAGTCACACTGGCGCTGCCAACCCTGCAAGTATTGAGAGTTTCTGTGCCGTCAGTGTACACAGGTCTTACAGCAGGTCACAGATAGCACAAAATCCCTCCAGTGAGCTCTGGCTACCATACTCACCGCCGGGAACACAACACGTGGTTATCCTGGCCGTGGTATTCTGTAGGGCGGAGGTACTTCCCCAGTAGGACTGCTCAATTGGACGGAAATACCGTCGTGTCCTACCTCCTACTTAAAACAATCTTGTCCTTCTACTCAAAAAGGTCCCTTAGGTACGAGCCTTCATTGCTTTTTCTATTTCCTAGAAAAGTAATCAGTACAAATACAAAAGGTACGTTGACAAATGAGAATACCTGTTGCTGTAATGTTTTGGTTACGGACGTTTGCCTGATCAGATAGGTTATCGCTTATAGAACGATGACAATCCTCTCTTGTTGATATATCGTGGTTGTATACTTTTTTCTCTATTGTTTTTTATTACACTTTATTGGGCACATACACCATTCCCAAGCGCCTACAATATGGGTTCTTCAAGAGGATCATCAGAAGGTTTCTTCATGGTCGGCAGCGCGAGTGTGACAACCCTGGTGTTGCATACGTCCATAGGCCACGGTAACCACTTCCCATCAGGTGGGCCGTGTGCTTGTCTGCCACCTAAGTTGTATAAAAAAAAAGCTTTTAGCTGGGTTCGTTATATGTCTATGATGGATCTGGTTTTAATACTAAGTAGGTACGTACCTATAACTACAATTATTAATAACCATAAAACACAAACATCGTTTTTTTTTTTAAAAAGTACCTACTGCTGCAACCTTCTGAGTGATTATATTGTTTTGACTGTCTGTCTCACTCAGTTTTATTGATCTTAGCGCCATAGTTATGTGCGTTATTATGTTTATGACCAGACGACTCAGATGTTAACGGTACTATAGTAGATGTTAAATTATTCCCGAAGGAAATCTAAATATAAGACATATACATAACATATACATAACATATACTTCAAATAATGTTTCTACGATCATAACGTTAAAATTTCACATAAAATATAGCATCAACAAAAGTTAAGAGCTATAAGAATTATTACCTCGATAACCTATTGGCGATTTAGCACTTTGGTATACCAGATAAACCTCGGGACTTATATATTGGACAGTGTTCAAAATGTGCTCTATATTACACAGAATGCCGTAACCATAATAAACTCGTGTTGTGTTCCCGGCGGTGATTATGGTAGCCAGAGCTTATTATAGAGTTTTTGTGCTGTCAATGGGAAGACCAAAAACTTGTCTTGCTTTGTTTTTTACAGTGACGGCACAGAAACTTACAGGGTTGGCAGCGCGAGTGCGACTCCCTAGTTGTTGCACACGTCCATAGGCCACGTTAACCACTTCCCATAAGGTGGGCCGTGTTCTTGACTACCAACCAAGTGGTATACAAAAAAAATATGCGCAGTATAGGTCTTTGAGGATGTCTTTCGAGGATAGCACGTGGTACTGGTAGACGAGCTTAAATTCATCAATCAAAGACAATACAAACCACGCGCGCCAGGGCCTCCTTTAACGTAGACTTTCGAACTAACGTCATAGACGCAGCGTCTATAGCGTCAACAATGTCGCGTCTGAAAACCCTGTCACAGCGGCACTGTGACGTCATTAACGCCGTGTTTGTGTCGCCAAGCTCGAAAGTCGTTCCCTAGAATTTCATACATTTGTATGGAACATCTATCTGTCGCTCTGTCGCAGCGTCACAGTCGCGGCGCCACTGACGCTATTGACGCTCGCTTTGAAAGTCTACCTATCTCGCAACTTAGGTCCAAAATATGTGTCCCGAAGTATACATGACAGTAACACCGATGTCTTTATAACATCGTGTAACTTTATAACCAATACAGGTTTACTGTTATTCTCTAGTATCACTGTAATAACACTACGTAAGTTGTTATGTATGCAAATGTCTTCCAAGTTTAGAATGTATAGATTATGGCTATTGTTTCAGGGTATGAAGTCATTTAGTTGCTCAATATGTAGTTGTTTTGAATTTAATATAACTAAGGAAACTAAGTGCTGAGTAATATCGTCATCCCGCTGTATCGAGCCCTAAAAAAGTGCGGTGTTGCGGGGGACGAGGTAATGAAAGAGAAAGGGCTATTAAAACCGAAATTTCGCTATGATTTTCGGTCTCCCGTAATTAAATAATTAAAAAAGTTGAAAGTTCATTGATCATCGTTGTGAGACATTTTCCCAACTTGACCAAAAGGGTAGTTTCCTAAGTCATCGAATTTTTACCAATACTACCTAATGTATAAAAATCGCGGTAGCCTAGTGATATGGGTAATGGACTGCTGAGATGAGGTCTCGGGTTCGATCCCAGGTTTACCATGGCACACACCAATGACTTTTTGATGCTTTTCGAAGTTATGTGTGTATTTATCGCAGGCTTATAAGTGTCCGGTGAATGGCAATAGGCTCGTCACCTATTTCATTGGAACCTAAACATAAACTGGCGAAATATGGGTGCTAGCACCTCTTACTACCCCTTCGGGGATATAGGCGAGAGTTTATGTTATGTTTATATTATCTAAAAATATGCATAGTAAACTAAACTATTGCCATCTCAATTGAAACTAAGATTTTTCATTATTTTTAATTCCCAAAATAGTTCAAAATATAAACAATCGCAATAAAGCAAAATTTATATGAATCTTATTATGCACTGCATACGTGTAAACGCAACGTACACTGAGATAAATGCGATATTATTTTACACTCCATACATTTTCACTACGCGTCAGCGCGCTGTGACGTCACTACGTGCCACGGTTTTGTATGAAGCGTTTTCGGGCGGCTCGAGAAATTGAATCTTTAAAATAAAATATCTTTAAAACTATTTGTCATAAGAAAGTTTCACTGTTACAGTTCATTGTATTATTGTAAAATGTACAGTTACCGATAATAAAAAAATAGGACACAACCCGATTGGCGGCATCGAAATTCTGCAGTTAGACTAGTCTGATATTGAGGGCTCCAATTACCTGTAACGACTGCCATATATGTAATTTATATGCCGTAACTGACGTGTTCTCCGAGTCATGGAAACACTCAGACAAATGCAAATAGACAAATATTTGCACTTAGCGGGAATCGAATCCACGTAGCAGTCGCATTCACATAAGTACATACGAATAGTGCTGATGGACTGCACTGTTTAATTAAATTTTAAGCATTTCGCTTGCTAACTATTCAAAATCGATTAAGATAGAAAAAATTTAAATGGTCCAGGCGGGATTCGAATCCACGATCTTTTCCTTATATGTACGCTCTGACCACTAAGCTATCGAACCTTCGCCTGAAACCATCCAAATTCTTCTATACCATTTCAATTCTATCTTAACCAACATAAATTCACACCTATATCCCCGAAGGGGTAGGCAGAGGTGCTAGCACCCACATTTCTCCAGTTGATGTTAAGGTTCCAAGACTAGGTGGCGAGACTATTGCCATTAACCGGGCACTTATAAACCAGCGATAAATACACACATCTTCGAAAAGCATCGAAAAGTCATTGGTGCGTGCCATGGTAAAACCTGGGATCGAACCCGAGACCTCGTCTCAGCAGTCCATTACCACTGGACTACCACTAGATTATCTTAATCGACTGCTCTATATGTTTTTACCAAGTAAAGTGTATCTACATTCAAATATTGTATGTTTATTTTTGTAATTTTTATCAAAAGAAATACAGCAATACCTAGATACTCAATGTAATTGGTCTTTTACTTAGCTTCGTGAGTAAAAATGTTGTAAATATTTTCTGTATATTTTTCTCCTTTGACGGTTCGTTACTTTGCAAATTGACCTGACAAATGTGTTTTTGAACACAGTTATTTCTTAATAAAATAATATAATATCAATGATATAATAGGTCGTCACATATGAAATGGTCGTTTTTTTCAAGAAATTGGAGGAAACCCAATTTTCAATATTAACATTTTTGCATTTTTTTAAGAATCACAAATCCAAATTTTATGATTTTTTTTTGGGTATGAATGAAACAACAATAGGTTAACAAACACTTTTATTACATTTTTGAATAGTGACAGCTGTAAAATAATATTACGAATATCATCAAAAAACATTTAGGAAGTACTGTTTTTGAAGATCGAATTTAATTTATGAAGCGGACATTAAAAACAAAATTTCAAACAAAATATAAATGATGGATATAATAACAATTACATAACAGGAATCACTCATGAATCTGTTAGAAAATTTCGGCAATTTCATAGGTAAAGACCTAATAATATATAAGAAATGTATAAAGGAAATAATTTTCCATCATTAACATTAACATGAAAAAGGTGGCAGACTGGATGCGGAAGACCGAGGATCGGATAAAATGGCTGAGTATCACCATTGTCACACGGTATGTGTAGGTAATGGTGACCATCTTTTCTGAGACTTTGCCTTCAGCTTACCATCAGGCGAGGCGAAGTCTAATTGACATGTTCTATATATAAAAAAAAACATTTGGAGAGGCCTATGTTCAGCAGTGGAATGCGGTGTTCTAATTGATTGATTGATAACATTAAATTGATACTCAAAATTTCAGTAACTAGACGGCCTCTGTGGCGTAGCGGAAGCACGTTCGACACTACGCAGGAGGCGTGGTTTCGATTTCCGCTTAGTGCAAATATTAAAATTTGTATGCATGAAAATGTATGTTTGCATTGGTCTGGGTGTTTCTATGTATGATGTGTTTTTATTTATAGTAAATAAAAATTGTATCTAAGTATGTTTATCCGCATTCTAGATTCCATAACACAAGGTAGTTAAGCTATGCTTACAATGGGTCTAGATAGCGTTGAGTGGAATATTTAGGTACTATTTATAAATATAATAAACCTTACAAAAATAAGTTTTAAACTAAACCCTACTAAAAAAGTTTTTAGTTTCAAACTTATTTTTTTGTTTATATTATTTTGGGGCAAGCATCGGCTATAGTTTATACATATTTGTATTGCGCTAATTAAGCCCTTTCAGATGATACCAAACACGGTAAATTTATCTCAAGTTTATTTTTTAACACAGTACTATATGACTGCTAGAGGGCGCTACATTAGATTCAGTGATACGTCATATAGGCTATAACCAACGGACGGCCAAGACACTTCTAATGATATCTCATTCATCCAGTTCTAATAAGTAATTCAGGAGTTATGAGGGAATAGATGAACCTACATGAATACATACATACATAGCCTGTTGAAATCATAACCCTACTTTGGCTTCGCCGCAGTCGAGTAAAAATTAATTTACAATTATTACTTAAACTATCTCACTTTATGATATTACTAGTAAACTGTAGTTCCCGGGCACGTGTCACAGCCGTTTAATATAACTAACTTATAACATAACATAAAATACACACAATTTCCTGAGCCCATCAGATACAAACGTGTCACGTATAACGTCCTGGAATTTGAATTTAATTTAAAACGAGAACACATCTACCGTATAAGTAGATTGAGAGATATCTGTAGACCGTTTGTAGTGTTTAGAAAGATTCAGTGTTATACTACAGGAGGTTAGTAGTTTATACACTTTTTAGTGTAAGGTTTTAGGGTTTCATATTTTTATAATTTTGCCCCTCAGTGTAAGGTCGAAAATCGTTATTTGTAAAAACATCCTTTGTCTAAGTTACTTAATATCCTATTATTAGTACTCAATAAAGTTTTGATGCACGATGTACTGATTTGTATAGCTTATATTAATATGCTACACATTTTGAAAGGTAAGGAAGATGAAGTATTCCTGACATTTTACATGAATTTACCCAAGTCTGCAATTTGAGTAAAAGTTAACGTTAGGAGACGAAATTAAAAGTGCACTTCATTTTGATAGAAACACAGTTATCATAACATCACATAGTTCTGTGATATATTTGTATTTAATGATGACCAAAACGGTTTTTGAGATGAAAGATAACTATAAAAATATCAACGATTGATATCATTGTATTATTATATTAGTTTTTAATAGATTAATTAAAAAGTGAAATTCAATACTCTGATTTCAAATAAGTACAAATTAAATCAATTACAATACAAATGTCCAATCATTATCTGCAATCATAGATTTTGTCAATTGTTATGTCAAATCAAAAAACCCGAACCGTATCGTTCCCGGCGCAAAGGTGCCCATGACACTGGCAGCGTTGCCTCGCTGAATCGCGATGGCCATCCTCTGCCGCAGAAACGAGCCGGAGCGGGAGTCACCGCTTGTTCGCGGAAACAGCGGCCTATCTCAGCGATTAAGCCCTTCGCCTCCGACCCCCAACTGCCCATAGTCTCCACCGCAATGGGCACAAAGCAATACTGTGGCTCCATTGCGGCGTATTTCATTCTTTTTTTGCTCGCCGCGTCCTCAGCCGCCGACACATGAGAACTGACGGAGCGACTCAGGTGCGTAGCGTGCGTAGTAGTTATAATAGTTAAAAAATAATAGTATAGTACTTTTAATAAATTTACTGACATATTTTATTATATGTTATTAATTGACATCTATGTATAGAAGCGTGGTTCCCGGCAGAGTAGCATTTGGACCACACCATCTCTTCCCATGCGGTGTTCTACTAGGACTAAGGGATAGAGCTGTTTAACAGCAGACAGATATATACAACCCAGACTCCGCCCCAAATGAATGACTTGAATCAACAATAGTGTCCGGAGGACGGCAATAACCTCACCCCCTATTAACTGAGCCCGAGTTTAATAATTGGTTAAATTTGGGTGGTAATTCAGCTCTGCCTAATCCTCTGGGGATAAAGGCGTGATTATATGTATGTTTGTATGTATATTTGAATTCCCCATTTTAATTACCTACATAATTGTATATACTGACATGATAATAAAGTTTCTTGATAGCTCTTTGTATTATTACCTACTATTAAAAAACCTATCAGTTGAATTTAAATTTGTAGGTATGTTATTCTGTACATCACATATGGTAGGTCATAGCTAACATAACAGATCAAATAAGACCTTTATACCTAACCTATGATACACAGATGAAACATTATGATTATGTATTTAAACTATCATGGTCACTCACATCAGTATCACAATAAACGGGATATTTACCATGTTTCATTGTTTTGAGTTTCCAATATTTCGGCGCTGTTGCAAGCACCATGATCACGGAGGAACTGGAGTAGTGGGGGTGAACAGAGAACATGGTAAATATCCCATTTATTGTGATACTGATTTTGATTACAAAATAATCGCATAAAAAGGAAAACAACTGCGATATAAATAAAAAAAATGTGCACACTACATAAGTTTATAATGTTTTTGCAGCAGTTGAAGAACAAAAGAATATTAATACTGAATTGTAGCTAAACCATAATTTGGCTGCCAAGTGTTTTTACAAAAATGGCCGAGAAGTAGCACTCTTGCACTAGGCCAATGGTACTCCAACCGCAGCGAACATGACAAATTCAATTTGAACTGCTTGTAACAAGTGGAGTTCGTGTCTTATCCTGCAAACTGAGGACAATCATCGTGTCTTAAAATAAAAGGTATGACAGGATGAATGAAATTATTGTTTGTTATTCAAACTTGCTCAAACAGTTCAATAGAACGAGTAGAAAATTTGTACCGATACAATATCATAACCTCAAATAACACTTTTATTTTACAAGTGTTACATATTTGAGGCACAGTATATATTACAGTATATATAATGCAGAATATTCTATCAAGAACCAAGCGGTTCAGTGACTCTCTCCTTTGCTGCGCTATTAAGACCTGGAATTAATTAAGCGTGTTTCCGTCTTCCTACAGCCCCGGGTCCTTTAAGCAGGGCGTGAAAAAGCATATGATAAGACCATTAAGCTGAGTGTCACCTAAGCTAAGTGTGTACGTGTATGTAATGGGACCCTCTTTTATGAGACTTTGTCTTTACCATCAGGCGAGGTGAATTCAAATTGAAGTGTTCTATATAAAAAATATCCTACGAAGCAGCAAAATCTAAAAAAAATGTTGGAAAATGGCAATAGGCCCACCTCCTATTACGTGGGGGTACAAATAAAAAATACAATGATTGGTGAAATGTGGGTGTTAATTCACCTCTGCCTAACCCTCCGTGGATAAAGGCATGATTAAATGTATGTATGTATGAAAACCGTTTTCGAAAATGTAACATATACCGAACTTGTATTCTACATAAGTGGAACAAGTTCCGAACTGAACTACTGTTCCGTTTCGTTGCTGTCGGTAGTGTTTACCGAAACGACAGCGTCACGTACGGGAACGAGCCCAATCACTTCCGTGCATTACTTACCAACTTGGATAGATTTGGCAATGTACAAAATGGATTTATGTTGATAGAAGATAAATACAGTGTAACGTCAAATTAGACTTAGACTATTTACAATATTATATAGACGCAGTAAGTGGCATTACACATGGCGTAAAAAATAGCTACTACTTCTGTATAAGTTGACCTACAAACCCGGAGACTGCTTTCCTTTTCCATGATTTGATTGACGATTTTTTCAGGAGTGACTGCTGTGAGGATCCCCTCCCCCACCTTCTTTCAAACTCTGAGTCGAATGTTGCCATTTGAGTCTAGTTCTTAGCAAGTTGGCTGGGGCTCCTTGGCTCATGGGGGGACCCCAAACACCCCTTATCGCACTATATCTCTTTTTAATTTAATTAAAAGCACCTGGTTGCTTATAATATGGAAACAATTAAATTGTTCCGCTGCAATAAGTTTACGTACATTTCTGAGCCTCTAGGGATGCGATGTTCAAGTTAGCTTTACTTTTGTTCGACAAAATAGAAATGTATCTCTTCTAATAATTTATTCACATTTGTTTTGGTTAAATATGATCAAAAGCATAACATAAACTAAAAATAACTCACATAGTATTGTCATATAAAAAAATATTCACCTCTTTACCGCAGATGAATCAAGCAAGACTCGGTAGAGGTCGACCTGTCCATCATTTCGAAGGCATTTTAAAGGAAAGACATGTCAGGGATACCCAAAACCGGTGAGCATGTATGAAAACAATTATGAAAGTACAAAACGCGAAAGTTATATATCAGAATCATAGCAAGTGGCAACATGTGTTCTTTGCCTACCCCACTGGGAAAGAGACATGACTCTATACATAAATCAAAGACATCGAACATAACTATCAATCAATCAACTAGCCCATCACAGTCCACTGCTGAACTAGGCCTCTCTCAATGTTGCGACGCTTTGGCCTACTGTTTCCTTCTCACACAATGATATCGTCTGCGTATGTTTCCGTAAGTCGCCTTTTACGACACCCTTCGGATGAGATAGGATGTGATACTTGTATTCTTTCTCCGCCGACACGCGGGTTTTTAGGTTTCCATTGAAATAGGTCGAGTCGTTTCATTCGCCTTCAATACACAAATCATGACATTTTATTAAATTTAAAACTATCGCTGAATATTTAAAACAACATTCTCATTTCTTTAAATTGGTTTAAAATGATGAGATTATATAAGAATCTTGTATCTCTGTGTCTGAACTAATTTAATTTAAGAATCTGAGCCTCGATATTGCATTGCGTACCAGCTGTGCTAGGTTTGTCAAGTACCTTTAGTACTTGAGGAAATGGTTCTGTATATGTTTGAAGTAAAAAGTTTGATTTTTGTAGAGTATTTTCTATGATATATTTCATGACAATGGTTCAAGCAGTTAAGGTGTGATAGCTTGATCAACAGGCTAACACTCACTATTGCAGTTTTAATATGATGTTAGTTGGTTGCATAACAATGTTAAAAATTCAAGCGGCTGTTTATTCCAGCTCTGAAGGCGGTGTACAATAGAAGATCTTAAACCAACAGCACAGCCTTGAAGGGTACTATGCGCAAATGATACATTAGATGATAAAATTTTTAGACTGTAATAACTTTTGGAATTTTATAAATCAATGAATAATTACCTATCGCAGTCCACTGTTGAACATAGGTCTCTCCCAATAATGGGAGGCTTTGGCTACTTCTCTCGCATTGATATGGTCTGCATATTTTTCCGTTAGTCGCCTCTTATGCCACCCTAACAAATTTCAACTACATTAAAGAAGTACCGTGTTTATAATATAAAAATATAGACAAGAATTGTTATATAACTGAAATATGAAATAATAAAAATAACGAAAATGTATTATTGACTAAAATAGAATCAAGCTTTCCGGTTGTTTAACGTAAATTTATTGGTGAAAGAAAATAATATTCCCCACGTAAGAGGCGGTGAACAAAATTGGGTAACAAGCGTGAAAAAAAAACAAAGAACTTCGTTTCTGTTTATATTCATATAACAACGAACGCGAAAGAAAAATAAAATATAATAAAACATCTGCGAACATGTTGTTTCGAGGAATACATCAACCGATCTATCGGTAATTGCTTTCACCTGTGTGAGTCTATTTCCCGAAACCAATTACGACTGGTGTGATGAAAACACCTACATTAACATGTTAGTGGGGTGCGGGTTGGGTAACCTCCACGTTGGCTTACCAGTTTCTGCTCCCTCTGGACCGCGGTCCTGGGGAACGGAAGCGGGGAGGCTGGTGCACCCTGGACGACGGTTAGTAGACTCTGACTCCAAGGAGAAGGAGCTCTGCTAGCCGTCGACCAATAACCCGACAAGCCCTTTTTAGGGCTAGCTGACCCTGAGGGGGTCGTGGTATGGCGGACCTGCAAGGCCCGCGGGAAGGGATTCGTAGAATCCCTTCCATCCCAAACAGCCCTTTTTAGAGCTAGCCTGTCGCTCCCGGTATCCCTCTGCTTTCAGAGGGGACATGGGGGCGACACAAGGATCCATGGGATCCAGGGACGGGCCGGCCTACTGCTCGCGCAGAGGCTGGCAGGCATTCGTGCCACCGTCGGTGTTGGGAGAGTTGGCTGCTCTCCCGCGTCGCGTAACCTCCAGGATATCGACAACGACCTGAGTGCTAGCCACACTTGGGAAGCCGATATTCTGAAGGCCGCGGGGCTTGCCTTAATTGGCCGGCCCGCGACAAGGAAAAGTCTGAAAAACCCGACAGCGAAGTCGCTTAAAACCTACGGATACCAGGGGACCTCCGTAGTATGTACCCCGCTTCCCGGAATGGCCGTCACCCGGGGAGTGTAATTTTATCGGTTCTTCTCGTGGGATAAGATATGGATAAACTTAAACATACACTTAAACCCAAACCCAGTGAAACAGTCTGCGCGGAGGTCGCGCAGCACCACGACGCGGAGGTCGCGTCCCAAACCGCGGTGTCGGAGGAATTCGACACCGCCACAGAGAAGAGTAGGGCGAACAGCCCGGTGGGCCTACAGACCCGGAAATCTGTACGGCGGAAGAGGAGATTCAGGAAGAAGTCTCTTCCTCCTCCTTCCCCTCCACCACAGAAGACGGAGTCGGACTTGGAGCTCACCTTGACCGACTCCTCTTCCACCAGCAGCAGTCACGACGGTGACGAGACGCTGCATCCACCACTGCCGAAGCTGCTAGCGGTCAGCCGCACGCAGCTGCAGCGTGGTGATAGCCTCAGGGCCCCGGAGGATGTGGAGGCGCCGCCGAGTTCCTCCACCTCGGCGGCGTCCTTACCGTTACCTCGCGCCGACATAATGTCGAAGGAGGTAATAGAAGCCCTAGAAGGTTGGGCCGGGGCCCGCACCGATTCTCCAACGCCGGAGGAGCACCGGGTCACGCAGGCGACGACGCGGCTTGTCGAGCTCTTCGACCTCCTGAGGGCGGAGCTAGCCGAGCTGCGGATCGACAGGGCTCATTTAGGCAGGAGGCATGTGGAGCTCCTGGAGAATAATGAGCGGATGGCGGCCGAATACCGCAAGGAGATGGGGAGGATGGCGGCCGAACTGGCGAGCCTCCAAGCGGTCGTCGCTGGGCTGCCGGCGGAGCGTGTGACGCGGTCGGCGCGGAGGCGACTGGTGGCGCAGCCAACGCCGCCGACGCGGCCGCTGTTGCCCGTGCGGTCGAGGTCGCCGCTGCGGCCGGAGTCGCTGGCGCAGCCGACGCCGTCGGGGCGGCCTGCGCGGCCGCTATTGCCCGTGCGGTCGAGGTCGCCGCTGCGGCCGGAGCCACTGGCGCAGCCGATGCCGTCGGGGCGGCCGGCGCGGCCGCTGTTGCCTGTGCGGTCGAGGTCGCCGCTGCGGCCGGAGCCTCTGGCGCCGTCGGAGTCGCCGCATCCGGGGCCGCCGAAGTCGCCGGCCCGACCAGTTCAGCCGGAGTCGCCGGTGCTGCAGCCGGCTCGGCCTGCGGACCCGTTGGCGCTCTGCATGGCGGCAATAGCTGCCATGGAGAAGCGCCAGGAGGAGGCACTGGCGGAGCAGCGGGCGTGGTGGGTGGCGCAGGAGGAGCGCACCCGGAGCTGGCTGGAGTCCATAATGGACTCCAGCCGCCGACCGCCATTGGCGGCTCCGGCCGGATATGCCGGGGCGGTTAAGAGGGGCCCCACCTGTCCGGTAGTGGCGGGGTCCCCGCAGGGGTCGGCCAGCAGCCCGTCCGCTGCGTTTGCCGCCCCTGCCGCTCCGCCCGCTCGGGCTGCTCTCGCTGCGGGGGCTGGGAGCCCCCCCCAGGATGCGCAAGTTGCCCGGCCCAGGGGAAGGGGGAAGGGGAAGGGCAAGGGGAAGAAGTCCCCAGCCCTAGCCCCGGCCCCAGCTCTGGCCCGAACTTCGGCGGGTATAGCCGCCACGAGCTCCTCGCCGGAGGGGGGCTGGGAGGTTGCCGGCGCCTCCAAAAAGCGGCGCAAGGCGAACCGAAAGGCAGCCAAAAAGGCCAGGAGGGCTGAGGCTGCTGCGAGGGGAGTGCCGGGGAGGCTGCGCGTCCCCCGCTCAACCGCCGTCGTCCTTACGATGACGGCGGAGGCGGCGGATAGGGGCGTGCAGTACGCCCAAATTGTCACGCAGGCGAGAGCCTGCGTTGACATGAAGGCCCTCGACATGCCGGGCCCCATCCGGGTGAAACCCACTCGGACGGGTGCTCGGCTTCTCGAGATCCCAGGCGCTTCGAGCGGTCCCCAGGCTGATGCCCTAGCGGCTAAGCTTAGGGAGACGCTTGACGCAGCCGACGTCCGGGTGTCCAGGCCCAACAAGTGCGCAGAACTGCGCATTTCGGACCTGGACGACTCCATCACGGCGGAGCAAATCCGCCTCACCGTGGCGGAGGCCGGGGGCTGCCCCCTAGATACGGTTAAGGTCGGAGCGATCCGCTTCGGCCGCCGTGGACTGGGGGCGGCAGTTGTCGGCTGCCCCATCGCAGCAGCCAAAAAGGCTGCCGACCGGGGGTTCCTCGCCGTTGGAGGCGTGGTACGGGTGCTCCTGCAGGCTCGACCGACAGGCACCTATAGCACCTGCTATAGGTGCCTGTCGGTCGGCCACGTGGGGGTGCAGTGCACGGCGGCGGTGACGGTCGGTGACCGCTGCTTCCGCTGTGGCCAACCCGGCCATACGGCCGGTGGATGCGAAGCTCCGCTGCACTGTTTTAGGTGTGCAGCGGGGGGCAAACCGGCCGACCATGGGGTTGGCAGCAAGGCCTGCACCGGGGGGGAGCCGAAGCCGCAAGGTGGGAGCTCCACCCAAAGTTCGCGGCTTGATGCGGAGATGGTTCCATAATCGAGCTTCAAACAGTTTCACCGACTTTTGGAAAGCGACCGGTAACTTAAACCATGAGCCTGGCCTCCCTGTCAGCGTGGGAGGGATGAGTGATAGTAAGGATATTGCTGAATTGTTCAAAGAGCATTTCACTGTGAAGTCTCCATTGGGTCCCTCAGGTTTTAATGCTGAGCCCGCCATGACTGGTGACATGTATTATATAACAGCTAAGCAAGTTCGTAAAATAGTAAGTAACATGTCCAAAGGCAAGTCACCCGGTCATGACGGACTCAGTATTGAACACTTGAAATATGCGGGTGTGCACCTTCCGCGAGTGCTGGCAATGTTTTATAATGTCTGTATGAGTCACTCCTACTTGCCAGAGGACCTAATTAGGACCATAACTGTGCCAATTGTGAAAAATAAAACAGGAGATTTATCTGATAAGCAGAACTATCGTCCTATATCTCTGGCTACGGTGGTGGCCAAGGTGTTGGACAGTGTGCTTGACTCAGAATTGGAGAAACACCTCAATATACATGACGCTCAGTTCGGCTTTCGAGTCGGACTATCTACTGAAAGCGCAATTATTAGTCTCAAGCACACTGTTCAATACTATACGGACAGAAACACACCTGTGTATGCATGTTTTCTCGACCTCTCCAGGGCATTTGATCTAGTATCATATGATGTACTATGGGAGAAGCTCGGGAAAACAGCGGTGCCTACACAGGTGCAACGACTGTTCCAGTTCTGGTACCGTAACCAGAAGAACTGCGTTCGATGGGCGGACAGCTACTCTGACGCGTACAGGTTGGAGTGCGGGGTGAGACAAGGTGGGTTGAGTTCTCCCAAACTCTTCAACCTGTACGTGAATGACCTTGTGGTTGGGCTTAGCAGCACTAGAGTCGGATGCTGGATTGACGATACAGCAATGAACAACTTCAGTTACGCGGATGACATGGTGCTGCTGACCCCAACTGTAAGCGCAATGAGACGGCTGCTTGCCATTTGTGAATCGCACAGCCAAAGACTGGGACTTATCTATAACTGTGTAAAGAGTGAATACATGGTCTTCAGGGCCTCCGGTAAATGTCCGTTAACTGTGCCCGCAATTAAGCTGAATGGTACGGAGCTAAAACGGGTGTACAAGTTTAAATACTTGGGGCACTACATTACCGACGGCCTTGAAGACCAAGTTGATATTGAGAGGGAGCGTAGGGCGTTGGCGGTCAAAAGCAATATGCTGGCTCGCAGGTTTGTACGATGTGGTGATGCAGTCAAAATTACCTTGTTCAAAGCATACTGTCAGACCTTCTACACGTGCAGCCTGTGGTTCAGCTATACGCAGCGAACGCTCAATGCCCTACGCGTCCAATATAATAATGGGTTCAGGATGTTGTTAGGGCTGCCCCGCTTCTGTAGTGCATCTGGCATGTTTGCCGATGCTGGAGTCGACGGCTTTCATGCCATCATGCGAAAAAGACTCGCTTCCAGCTTAAGTAGAATACGGGGTAGCACTAACGGTATCCTGAAGGTCATTGCAGATAAGCAGGACTCGGCTATAGTGAAAGCCTTGATCCGAGCACACGTATCTTGATGTGTTTGTTCAGTGTGTGTATTTCTTTTTTAATTATGGACTATGGTCTGAAATAAATATTTTATTATTATTATTATTATTATAATGGATCCTCAGCTCCGCATCCTGCAGGCGAACGTGGGCCACGGTGCCGATGCGCAGGGTCTTCTGCTCCAGAGCATGGCACAGTGGTCCGTACACGTCGCCGCTGTCGCCGATCCGTACACCCACCGGCACCTGGGGCCTGCCTGGGTGGTCGACCTGGACGGGTCGGCGGCACTGGTGTACAACGCCGCTATGGGTGCCCCCCCCCCCTGTTGTCGTGGCAAGGGAGCATGCCATCGTAGCGGCGCGTGTGGGGGAGATTGCGGTCGTGGCCGTCTATTTCACGCCGAGCCTACACCGACGCATAGGGGAGTACCGGCAGTCGCTGGAGCGACTGACCGACGTCGTCAACGCCTGTCATCCTCATCCGGTTCTTGTGCTCGGGGACTTCAACGCCTGGTCAGTGACCTGGGGGTCCCGGCACACGAACCCACGAGGTAGGGCTCTGGAGAGCTGGGCCGCTAATCACGGTCTAGTTCTCCAGAATCGCGGGGCCGAAGCCACGTTCGTGGCCGCGGAGCGCAGTTCGATTATCGACCTATCGTTCGCAGGCGCTTCGCTGTCGCACCGTGTGCGGGACTGGCGTGTTGTTGTGGGGGTGGAGACACTGGCGGATCACCGATACGTTCGGTTTGATGTCTCCCCCCCCGCGGGTGATGCGCCGGTCATACCGGCCCCACGCGAGCCACGCTGGGTGCTTGGGAGACTGAATCGGGAGGTCCTCCTGGAGGCCGCCATCGTACAGGCCTGGGCCATTGCGCCGGACAGGCCTGTCGATATCGACGATGAGGCGGTGTGGTTCCGGGAGGCCATGACTCGTGTCTGCGATGCGGGTATGCCTAGGGCACCACCCTATCCGAGGCGTCGGGTCTACTGGTGGTCTGCGGAGATCGCGAGGCTACGGCAAGCCTGCGTGATCGCGCACCGCCGGTGGACCAGACTCCGTAGGAGGCGTAGCCGAACCGCAGATACGGAGCCCCGAGTGGCGGAGCTTCATGTGGGATACAGGGAGGCCAGAGATGCCCTCCGAGCGGAGATTAAGCGGGCGAAAGCCGCGGCTTATAAGGAGCTCATGGAGACGCTGGAGCGGGACCCATGGGGGCGGCCTTACCTTATGGTAAGAGGAAAGCTGCGCCCCCGGGCCCCGCCGTTGACCCGGGTTCTCCAGCCAGCTCTGCTCGGTGGAGTGGTCGAGTCCCTGTTCCCGGCGCGAGCGGAACACGTTCCGCCGCAGATGACTCCGCCACCTCGGTCGCCTGTGGCGCCCAGTGTGGTAGTTGACGACGAAGTCCCCGAGGTCACTTGGGTAGAACTGGAGCTGGCGGTGCGAAGGCTTAGAGCCAAGAAGAGCACCGCCCCGGGACCCGACGGAATTCCAGGCCGCGCGTGGGTCCTAGCTCTGGGAGAAGACGGCCTCGAACCCCGGCTGAGAGGGTTCCTCAGCGCATGCTTGGAGCGGGGCCAGTTTCCGAAGATGTGGAAGACGGGGAAACTGGTCCTCATCCGAAAGGAGGGTCGCCCGGCGGACGAACCGTCCGGCTACCGGCCCATTGTGTTGCTCGACGAGGTGGGCAAGCTCTTTGAAAGAGTTATTGCGAAGCGCCTCGTCGAGCACCTCTCTGGTAGGGGGCCGGACCTGGCGGATGCCCAATATGGCTTCCGCCGGTGGCGGTCCACCGTGGATGCCATCATGCGCGTGAGGACTTTGGCGGAGGAGGCAGTTGCCCGGGGTGAGGTGACGTTGGCGGTGTCCTTGGACATCTCCAACGCGTTCAACACCTTGCCCTGGAGTTGCATCAGGGAGGCACTCGTGTACCACGGTGTGCCTCTCTACCTCCGCCGCATAGTCGGGGCGTACCTGACGGAGAGAGCCGTCATCTACCCAAGTGCGACCGGCGTCGGTCGGCGTGAGATGTCGTGCGGTGTTCCACAGGGATCGGTTCTCGGGCCGCTACTGTGGAACATTGGATACGACTGGGTGCTTCGCGGTGAGCTTGCGGACGGCGCCGCCGTCACGTGCTATGCGGACGACACGCTAGTGACGGCGAGCGGAGCTACACACCGCGAAGCGATCCTGAGGGCCACGACCGCGGTTGCTCAAGTCGTGGAACGGATCCGGCGGCTGGGCCTTGAGGTGGCTTTGCATAAATCCGAGGCCATGTTCTTTCATGGACCTCGGCGCACGCCACCACCTGGTTCCAGTCTCACAGTGGGAGGCACTCTCATCGGCATCAAGCCCCAGATGAAATATCTGGGGCTCGTGCTCGACGGCCGGTGGGACTTCGGGAAGCACTTCCGAAGTCTGGGCCCCAAATTGGCGGGCACAGCCAACGCTCTGGCGCGGCTACTGCCCAACCTGAGGGGCCCGGATGACTCCTGCAGGAGACTCTACGCGGGTGTCGTGCGGTCCATGGCCCTGTACGGGTGTCCCGTGTGGGCGGACACCCTGAGTGATCGGCACATGCTTCTGCTGCAGCGTCCGCAGCGGAAGTTGGCGTGCCGCATCATAAGGGGGTACCGCACGATATCATTCAACGCGGCGAGTCTCCTCGCCGGATCGCCACCATGGATCCTGGAAGCGAGATGCCTTTCGGCGCTATACAGGTTCCGAAGGGCGGCGCGGGAGCGGGGTCACGATCCCGAGCCCGAAGAAATTCGGGCCGTGAGATCCCGGCTCCACAGGGAAATGGTGGCAGAATGGGAGAGACGACTTGGGCAACCAAGCGCAGGGCACGCCGTAGTAACGGCGGTAAGACCCATCATGGGGGAGTGGCTAGAGAGGCCACACGGCAGCCTCTCGTACCGTCTGACGCAGATGATCACCGAGCACGGATGCTTCGGAAAGTATCTGCGTCGGATGCAGAAAGAGCCAACGTCCGAGTGCCATCACTGCGACGCGAGCGAGGACTCAGGTCCGCACACGCTCACCGAGTGTCCGGCGTGGGAGACGCCGAGGCGGGAGCTTGTGGCGGCCCTGGGAGTGAGGGTTCTCACGCTCTCCACCTTGCTCGCGGCGATGGTTCGCTGCGCGGATGCGTGGGCGGCCGGCGCCTCCTTCTGCGAGCAAGTAATGCTCGTGAAGGAAGAGGCGGGGCGGGAGCGGCAGCGGGAGCGACGAAGGATCGCTAGACAAGCTGCCCGCGCACGAAGGCAACTCGGGCGTCGGAGGTCGATGAACGACCTCCGCCCCCCATGAGCGCCGGCCTGGGGGTGACAGGTGAAGCCGCCTGTCACCCTTGCAGAAGCAGGCCGCGGCGGCGGCGCGCGTGGCGTGCCTCCCCGTTTCCGGGGACGAGTTGGGGACTCTGTGGTCCCCACACCCGAGAAGAGGGCCAGATCGTGAGAGATGGCCCTGGGTCGGCCGGGGTGCGAGGGATATGCCTGTCAACCTCACCTTCGGCAACCGAAACGACCCACAGGCGGCGTGCGTTTTAGTCGGTTCGAGTCCGACATAACCTCCTCCACCGGCTCCAGTGGGGAGGTATCCGTGGGGATTTTGCGCACGTAAAAAAAAAAAAAAAAAAACATTAACATGTTAGTGAATAACTATAAACTATATGATACAATGATATATTATAAACTTTTGGTGCCATTATAGAGCGCGAACAACGCATCTAGGGTTGTCCACGCTCTAAAATGGCACCAAAAGTAAGGATTTTACGTACTAATCAGAGATGCGACAGTGCGCTACGCGACAAATGCCTCATTCATAATAAATTCGTAATAAAAATAACATCGCGACTTCCAAAGACCCGGGACTGAAAAGTCCTGAGAGTTATGGAAGAGACCTCTTCACGCGAGTAAGTAGCTATTTTTTACACATGTTCTTGCATGACGTGTCATTATAATAATACTCCATTGTTACAAACTAAGCTGCGTAACAGGACGCAGCTTAGTTTGTAGCAAAGGTTTTTCGGATCAAGCCTACTATAAGAACCAATGATCAGTATATGAATGACCCACCAGGGTACACTAGATACCCTCGCCCATGTGACGAAACGCTGTGTGGTTTCGAGTTGATATCCGACATCCCACTTTATTTATTTATTTCTTTATTGGGACACAAGACAGTTCCACGTTAACAATAGTATAATTTTTGAGTGATCATGTAGCTCACAACATATTAATTATGTTATAAATGTGTACGAATCGTATGCAATATCATTTGAGAGATAGTATGTATATAATAAGATAGGATTGATCTAGCTGCAATGCTTCGATATTTCTTTGGGTTGTGGAGGTGGAGATGTCAGTCACTCCACAGAAAATATCGAAGTTTAGTCAAATCTGCAGTTAGACTGGTTAAGTGGACCCCAGATTTCGAGGTGAAAAAGCTTCGGATGCGACTGGGATTAACGCTAAGAGGATGAAGTAGAGTAGGTAATAAGATATAAGAGAAAGAAACAAATTCAAAATTAACATAAAGATTTTAGCTTTAGTGTTGTAGTTTTTTTTATATATAACACGTCAATTAGACTTCGCCTTGCCTTGATTCGGTAAGCTGAAAGCAAAGTCTCAGAAATGAGGGTCATCATTACTTACATATACTCGTATACTGTGACAATGGTGACACTCAGCTTGACGGCCTCATCCTATGCCTTTTCGCGCCCCGCTTAAATGTCCCGGGACTGTAGGAAGAAGGAAACACGTGAGCTGGTAATGAATTCCAGGCCTTAATAGTGCGCAAAGCAAAGAGTCACCGAACCGCTGGGTTCTTGATCGGATATTTTGCACCATGTGTGGTGATATCTAAGACCTGCACCTATTGTCCTGTGTAGGAAAGGGGAGGGTGGGACTAAATGGAAGTCTGTTACTTTAAGGATGTGTAGAAGTTCGAGGGGTTTTCTGTAATTTAAAATGGTCAGAATTATATACCAACTACCTAAGCGAGTACTTTATAAATTTCAATCAATTTCATTGAGCATTTTTTCTCATATTTAAGTAATATACAATTTCATAGGTAGTCTAGTAAGAACATTTGAGTCATTAAATTGTAATTTATTCTAAACAGTCTTAAAAAAAAACTATATTTGTAACTTCTGAGTGTCATCTCAGGACTGGGACCCTAAGTCAGCTAGTGCGTGCACCAATCTTACACCTTGGTATCTGAAGACCAAGAGTCCGACACAACTTTTCGACATTCCATCCAGGGGATTCCGAGGGGAATTCCGCACGTATTTGTAGCTAAGGAATAATACTATTTTCCTGGATAACATTTTATTTTTCAGAAGAAATCTTTCAAACATAATATGTTACAAAACCACTGGCTTTGTGGCTATAAGTACAAAGGAAATCGACTTACAATTTACTGAACCCCGAACCTAGTATTACCTACTGTAGAACAGACGGCAATAAAATATCATCTCGTCGCGCTCTGCGAATGCTGCGATCAACCTTTTTGCATAAGGCGATACTCACACAGAGAAATATCACCACGCGCTTATTTTCGCAGATTGAGATATTTGACCGAGCGAAGCAAGCGAGAGTCTCCGTTTCGTTAAGGTGACCGATTTTGCTTTCGTCTGTATATCTGTTTGTCAGTTCCGGACTAGATTGCAAATTTCTAAATCGCTTTTCACCGAACTTGGCAAACATATTCTTTGATTAAAACTCAACTTTTTTTATACCACTTAGGTGGCAGACCAGCGCACAGCCCACCTGATGGAAAGTGGTTACCGTGGCCTATGGACGTGCGTAACACCGAGTTTCTGTGCCGTCAGTGTAGAGAACAAAGCAGGACAAGCCTGTAGTCATCCCACTGATAGCACAAATTCTCCAGTGAGCTCTGGGTACCCTACTCACCGCTGGGAACCCAATACGAAGTTATTATAACCGCGGTATTCTGTAGGGCGGAGGTACTGCCCCAGTCGGACTGCTCAATTGGGTGGAAATACCGCCGTGTCCTACCTCCTAGACTTATGTCAAAGCATTTTTGATAGAAGGAAAAATAAGGGAGAAAAGGGAAGAAGATTGATGTCGCGTTATTTACAAACGGATCTTGATGATCTTTGGCTGAAATATCAAAGACATGATTTCTAACAGGTTGTTGTAAATAAACATGTCTCATAAAAGTAAACTTCATAATAAAAACAAAATATGAAAAAAGGGGACAAAGGTAATTATTTTTAACATCATACGATGTTAAAAATATTGGGTATTAGCCAGGAGTTGAAGCCCTCTCGATCAAAAGCCGACTATTTAATCACTGTGTTACCGATAACTTTTGAGGCAACTGGGAGAATAAGGGTGTCACCACACCAATCGATCGATCGACATTGGTCAACATTGATCGATTGGTGTGACAACACACTTTTTTTTTTTTTTTTACGTGCGCAAAATCCCCACGGATACCTCCCCACCGGAGCCGGTGGAGTCCCGGCGCCCACTCCCGCCTCGGCGTCTCCCACGCCGGACACTCGGTGAGCGTGTGCGGACCTGAGTCCTCGCTCGTGTCGCAGTGATGGCACTCGGACGTTGGCTCTTTCTGCATCCGACGCAGATACTTTCCAAAGCATCCGTGCTCGGTGATCATCTGCGTCAGACGGTACGAGAGACTGCCGTGTGACCTCTCTAGCCTCTACCCCATGATGGGTCTTACCGCCGCTACTACGGCGTGCCCTGCGCCTGGTCGCCCAAGTCGTATCTCCCATTCCGCCACCATTTCCATGTGGAGCCGGGATATCACGGCCCGAATTTCTTCGGGCTCAGGATCATGACCCCGCTCCCGCGCCGCCTTTCGGAACCGGTATAGTGCCGAAAGGCATCTCGCTTCAAGGATCCATGGTGGTGATCCGGCGAGGAGACTCGCCGCGTTGAATGATATCGTGCGGTAATCCCTTATGATGCGGCACGCCAACTTCCGCTGCGGACGCTGCAGCAGGAGCATGTGCCGATCACTCAGGGTGTCCGCCCACACGGGACACCCGTACAGGGCCATGGACCGCACGACACCCGCGTAGAGTCTCCTGCAGGAGTCCTCCGGGCCCCTCAGGTTGGGCAGTAGCCGCGCCAGAGCGTTGGCTGTGCCCACCAATTTGGGGCCCAGACTTCGGAAGTGCTTCTCGAAGTCCCACCGGCCGTCGAGCACGAGCCCCAGATATTTCATCTGGGGCTTGATGCCGATGAGAGTGCCTCCCACTGTGAGACTGGAACCAGGTGGTGGCGTGCGCCGAGGTCCATGAAAGAACATGGCCTCGGATTTATGCAAAGCCACCTCAAGGCCCAGCCGCCGGATCCGTTACACGACTTGAGCAACCGCGGTCGTGGCCCTCAGAGTCGCTTCGCGGTATGTAGCCCCGCTCGCCGTCACTAGCGTGTCGTCCGCATAGCACGTGACGGCGGCGCCGTCTGCAAGCTCACCGCGAAGCACCCAGTCGTATCCAATGTTCCACAGTAGCGGTCCAAGAACCGATCCCTGTGGAACACCGCACGACATCTCACGCCGACCGACGCCGGTCGCACTTGGGTAGATGACGGCTCTCTCCGTCAGGTACGCCCCGACTATGCAGCGGCGGTAGAGAGGCACACCGTGGTACACGAGTGCCTCCCTGATGCAACTCCAGGGCAAGGTGTTGAACGCGTTGGAGATGTCCAAGGACACCGCCAACGTCACCTCACCCCGGGCAACTGCCTCCTCCGCCAAAGTCCTCACGCGCATGATGGCATCCACGGTGGACCGCCACCGGCGGAAGCCATATTGGGCATCCGCCATGTCCGGTCCCCTACCAGAGAGGTGCTCGACGAGGCGCTTCGCAATAGCTCTTTCAAAGAGCTTGCCCACCTCGTCGAGCAACACAATGGGCCGGTAGCCGGACGGTTCGTCCGCCGGGCGACCCTCCTTTCGGATGAGGACCAGTTTCCCCGGCTTTCACATCTTCGGAAACTGGCCCCGCTCCAAGCATGCGCTGAGGAACCCTCTCAGTCGGGGTTCGAGACCGTCTTCTCCCAGAGCTAGGACCCACGCGCGGCCTGGAATGCCGTCGGGTCCCGGGGCGGTGCTCTTCTTGGCTCTAAGCCTTCGCACCGCCAGCTCCAGTTCTACCCAAGTGACCTCGGGGACTTCGTCGTCAACTACCACACTGGGCGCCACAGGCGACCGAGGTGGCGGAGTCATCTGCGGCGGAACGTATTCCGCTCGCGCCGGGAACAGGGACTCGACCACTCCACCGAGCAGAGCTGGCTGGAGAACCCGGGTCAACGGCGGGGCCCGGGGGCGCAGCTTTCCTCTTACCATAAGGTAAGGCCGCCCCCATGGGTCCCGCTCCAGCGTCTCCATGAGCACCTTATAAGCCGTGGCTTTCGCCGGGTTAATCTCCGCTCGGAGGGCATCTCTGGCATCCCTGTATCCCACATGAAGCTCCGTCACTCGGGGCTCCGTATCTGCGGTTCGGCTACGCCTCCTACGGAGTCTGGTCCACCGGCGGTGCGCGATCACGCAGGCTTGCCGTAGCCTCGCGATCTCCGCAGACCACCAGTAGACCCGACGCCTCGGACTATAGGGTGGTGCCCTAGGCATACCCGCATCGCAGACACGAGTCATGGCCTCCCAGAACCACACCGCCTCATCGTCGATATCGACAGGCCTGTCCGGCGCAATGGCCCAGGCCTGTACGATGGCGGCCTCCAGGAGGACCTCCCGATTCAGTCTCCCAAGCACCCAGCGTGGCTCGCGTGGGGCCGGTATGACCGGCGCATCACCCGCGGGGGGGGGTGAGACATCAAACCGAACGTATCGGTGATCCGCCAGTGTCTCCACCCCCACAACAACACGCCAGTCCCGCACACGGTGCGACAGCGAAGCGCCTGCGAACGATAGGTCGATAATCGAACTGCGCTCCGCGGCCACGAACGTGGCTTCGGCCCCGCGATTCTGGAGAACTAGACCGTGATTAGCGGCCCAGCTCTCTAGAGCCCTACCTCGTGGGTTCGTGTGCCGGGACCCCCAGGTCACTGACCAGGCGTTGAAGTGACAACACCCTAATACGAAAGCGCATAAAATCATGAAATACGAAAAAAAGCACGTTGGTTTTAACAAATCAAATGTTGTTTATTAGATGGAGCTGCACGCAATTTTCCAAATGAAACTGACGAAAATTGCGAGGAATTTTATTTGGATGCGGATTATAAATCTCCTGAATAGGATCGCGCGGAAATATTCCGCTGTGCGGGTTTACCCTAAAGCTGCTTACAATTTTCCTTTTTTTTTATTTCTGTCCTCGTTTCTCGTCGTGCTAATGCAATTTATGTAATGAGATATTCCTAAATGACACTTTTTTATTCCACTTAGGTGGCAGATAAGCACACGGTCCACCTGATGGGAAGTGGTTACCGTGGCTCCATAGGCGTTACACTCGCGCTGCCGATCCTAAAGAAACCTTCTAATCCCCCTCTTAAAGAGCCCCATATTGTAGACACTACAGAAAATCGCAGCAGGGAGTTAATTCCACAGCTTGAGTGTGCGTGGGAAAAAAATTCTTTCATAACACACAGTGCGCATCTTCTCAGGTCGCAATGTGTGAGGATGAATTTCCTGCCTATGGTGAGCGGTTTGATGATAGAATGTAGCTATGGTCATGTCAAACAATTCATCTGAGTACAAACCGTCGTATAGTAGACAGTAGAACACACACAGCGAGGCAAAGTTCCTCCTAAGGCTGAAAGGTTCCACATCACCTGCGAGTATGGTATTGACAAACAGCCTTAATCTTTACACCGAGTTTAAAGGGTCAAGCTGGTTTGCAGCCACTCCGGCAAAATAGTGACAGCAGTACTCCGTGTGGGGCAGGACCGGAGCGGGTGCAATGAACTTCAAAGTTAAGCAGTATTGCGTTAGCATATTACTATAGGTTTAAACTTAGTACATTCAACATCTAGGATGGAAACCCACTGGTCTCCTGAAGTTCATAACCTGCGTGCACTCGTTTCCTCAAATATTTGAGGTCCCTACTCGTCTCCTGATCAGTTATTTATTTCTTGCAAAGTGAAGGCTGAAAATGGAACCGTGGTTTTAAAATTATAAATGTTTATTGTTTGGAAAAAACACCAGTCACCTTGTACAACACCCATGAGATGAGATACCCTTAAAGGTTTCTATGATGAGAATCACGCAAAATGCTCCATCGAATTCGATCTATTGTATTTAATATATTTTTACACTGAACCAAAATAAAAACATACAAAAATGTTATCACAAAAAGTGAGATGAAAGGCTATTCGGTTCAGACAGAATCTATTAATATACTTCGACGTAACGATATTTTGCGTGGTTTTAAAAAGGCTCGGCCTATTTTTCATGAATGATTTATTGTGTTATCTTGTCTGTCATTCAATAGTGGTCTATTTATACATACACAATGGTTCTAGACTATGAAATGATGTCTAACGATGAGAAAAGCTTGAAAGATTAAGTGCTCTCAAAACAAAAATTGTTATCGTTCTAAGGCCAAAAATCTTCCTTTTTGAAAAATTTTGAAGTATTAATTTGAAACTTGTTTCTTAATTATTATTTTTTATATAGTTCATTGATGACACTTGGTGGAATTTTTTGTTTAAGTATTGATAACTCACTTGTACTATTCCACAGTACTTTTTATTTGTTGTTAGACCTGACAGTCATGTAAACCTTTGAGGATGCCGTAAGGCGAAATTGGTCTGGTAAAAATAATGTGGAAAAATACAAATGAGTTCTCAATATGTGTATTTCTTAATTATTTGCTTCATGTACCTCTAGTTGGTTGGATTCTGCCACCTCATCGTTAGCTACGCTGAGGTGGCTATCCGAGGAGATTTTCAGACAAAAAAGCTTCAAGCGTCTTTGGTTGGGGAAAATCCTATGGGTCCGCCAACACGTTCATATGAGCCTTAGTGGCATATGTCATTTAGCCAGCATATCTTTTTATTTCTATTTTATCAGTGTTCACTGTGTTCACCAACTTGTGTGAATTGTGCTATGCTATGAACACAAGTAACTATCTATTTCGATAAATCAAAACGTCTCCAGGAAATGTATTACAGCTGCAACACAATTCTAAATGAAGTAATTTAAAAAGCTCTTATTTCTTAAGTAGCTCTTTTAAATTCTAAGGAGGACACTGTTATCACTGAGTTAAGTGCTTTGAATGTAACGCGGGATGAAAAATACATATATTTTATAATAAAGTTGTGCGAGTTAGTGGAATCCACAATGAAGTTCGAGTACTCCTGTCTGTTTGTTAAGTGTATTACAGCGGTGTTTGTTATAAGTCACTAGCCGATGTTCGCAGCCCTGCTTGGCTCTGCAACTAGTTGCTACACTTCGCAAGCGACTACATCCTATTCTGCTGAGGCACCGATTTACAGTTTGTAGCATATTTATCGCACGACATAATGTGGAAAAGTGGTTACTCGGCAAAAGGCATTTTTTTACACACGACACCATTTATTAAAATGTATTAAAATTATGTAAAACTGTATACTAGCTGTAAGTTATTCATAAGCATAGTACGCACTTATTATTATGTAATTAGAGTTACTAAAAAGGATATATTGAAATTAGGTTGTGTGAGGTGAAACATATCCACGTACATATAAATGGAAGTACGTATCATGCACTCAACGAGGCACACAAAATAATTTACCTAAAAATCTACAAAATCATCTCATTTTATTCCTTTTTTTTATATAGAACACGTCAATTAGACTTCGCCTTACCGGATGGCAAGCCGAAGGCAAAGTCTCAGAAAGGAGGGTCACCATTACTTCATACCATGTGACAATGGTGATACTCAGCTTGACGGCTTCATCATATGCTTTTTCACGCCCCGCTTAAAGGACCCGGGACTGTAGGAAGAAGGAAACACGTGAGCTGGTAATGAATTCCAGGCATTAATGGTGCGACAGAGGAAAGAGTGCCCCGGCTTGGGTCTTGATCGGATGTTCTGCACCGTGTGCGGGCGACATCTAAGACCTGCACGTGTTGTCCTGTGTAGGAAAAGGGAGGGTGGGACTAATTGGAAGAGCTCATCAGAACACTCACCATGGTACAGACGGTAAAATACAGCCATAGACGCAACAACTCTACGCATCTGTAAAGGTTCTAGGGTGTTCGAGACCTCGGAATTCCCAATTATGCGAACCGCACGTCGCTGCAACCTGTCGGGAGCATCTAGTAAGTACTTCGCTGAACCATCCCAGAGATGTGAGCAGCATTCCACACAGGAGTGAATTTGTGTCTTGTATAGAAGACATCGCTGCTCCGGCGTGAAAAATCGTCTCACTCTGTTTAGGACTCCGAGTTTTCTTCGATCAGAGATTCAGGATCCCGTCAAGTGCAAAGTCAAGTCAAGTCAAGTAATCAAAGAGCACAAACATAAACGAAAAGAAATGAGGAGCAAAAGTTATGAATTCAAACTTTTCTTGTCGGCAACAACAAGCTACTGAGTTGTTACCAAATCCATACATTCATAAAATATCTTTATTCGCAGTCATAAACATGCCAATTCACAAAAAGTTGAACAACCCGCAAGCGGCGACGGGTGAAATCGTTGTTTGTAAAGCTTTGTCACACAAGCTCGGACGATAGTGTCTATTTTAAAGCAAAGGATTATTCCCCAGTGTCACATACTGAATTTGTTTGTAGTTTTATCTTTTTACGAGATTTAAACGTTTATATTGAGGTTTTGTTTGAAGAATATCCTTTATACAAACTAATTTCAGTGTTTGTTTGTTATACCACGTTACATAAGAATATTTGTTTGTTATAAATAATGCTGTGACGGAGAAAAAATACAAGTTTCAATACCCCATCAGATCCGAAGGGTAAGAGGTGACTAAAGGAAAAATACGCAGACGATATCACTGCGAGAGATGGAATACTCGAAATAAAACCCTGTACCAATTTGTCTGGCCAAGGCCTAGGCCCGAGAGGCCTATGATCAGCAGTAACATAGCAGTAAAGTAGCATTCAAAGGGCTAATTGATTGATGTGATTGATGTTGAAAAAATAGCCAGTAGATTAAGTTCGGCGTTGTAGAAAAGATTAGAACCTTGACAGACGTGGATACGGCTAGAATAGTTTATTTCAGTTATTTAGAAAGAAAGAAGATGAAATAAAGAAAGAAAATACATTTTATTTTTGGTGCAACACAAACATACTTAAAACTAAACAGTGATATTTATTTATTACCTATTTAGTGCTTGTATTATGCACATTTAGGTTTCACCAAGAATGGGACCAGTTCAGCATAATGCTGGGCACGGCGTACCCAGCTATTTCCATAGTACTTTGAGCTACGGAATTCTCCTTTGGGGTAATTCTGCAGATTTAAACACAATATTTGTGTTACAAAAGCGGGCGAGCCATTTATAATTTAGGCCCAAGAGTGTCCCTCAGAGAAAAGTTTAAAGAGATAGACATTCTAACCGTAGTGTCACAATATATTTTTGAGAACCTCGTGTATGTACGGAATAATGTTTCAAAATTCTAAATTAAGTAAATGTATGTTTGTAAATAGACCAAAAAAAAGAAATGCCTGCTGAGTTTCTTGCCGGAGTCTTCTCAGGTCGGGACCGCGTTTCGAATCAGAGGACCATTAACCAAACTGATTTTCATGTTCCTTTTTTGTTGACGTTTTGTAAGTGCCGATATAATGGTCTATACAGAATAAATGATTTGTTTATTTATTATTGACATTGATATAAGAATAGGTCTTATAATAATATATACACGATACCTATGACAAACAAGCAATTCTTTTTCTTTTGACTGTTTTCTGACCGTTTCTTCGAAGATATTGCCGAGATAGGTCGATTTAGAAAAGGTTTTTGTTGTAGATAGATAAAACTGTAAAGCTTAACTTAGCATACTTTAATTTCAGAAAAAGTGTTAGAGATTCGTATAAAAAACCCTAGAATTATATCCACGGGGACTAAAACGCGGGTTCAGCTAATCCATTCTTCCATGTTAACATAACAAATTGCGAAAGTAACACTGTCTACCTGTTACACTTTCACGCCTAAACTACTGAACCAATTTTGACAAAATTTGGCTCAGAGATAGATTACAGCTTGAATAAAGATATAAGTAATGTTTGATCGCAATAATCAAGATCCACGCCGGTGGAGTCTCGGCAACAGCTAATGTTTTCATAAGTTTGAATCTTCATTTGTTTACATTGTCATTTTAATATAAGCATTTTGTGTTTTATTGTGCGGTTAATATCAGAGAATAATGTGTGGGGATAATGCTCGTAATGAAAACGTCTAATTGTTGAGTTGTGAACAATGGCCGCTTATGTGTGGGTACACACGCGATACAAACGAGATATAACGTTATGAGTGAGAACAATAATGGTGGTTAAATGAGACTACAGGAATGAGTAATGTCGTTATTATAATAGGTAATGTGATAGTCAAGGGCTTTTAGTACAAGCATGAAATATTCCAAGATCCCAGCGCTGTCAGACATCAAGTTTCTGACGTACGAAATGTGTGCGATTGAATTTTTATACACGACTTTATTAGCAGACAAGCACACGGCCCACCTGATGGGAAGTGGTTACCGTGGCCTATGGATGACACCAGGTTCGTTACACAGGCGGTACCGACTCTGTAAAAACCTTCTAATGCCCCTCTTGAAGAATTAAAATTGTAGGCACTTGGGAAAACCGCGGCAGGGAGTTCATTCCACAGCTGGAGTGTGCGTGGGATGAAGTTTCTATCGTACCGCACCTGCACAGGTCGCAATGTGTGAGGATGAATTGCCTACCTATGGCAAGCGGTGCGATGATCAAATGAAGCTCTTAGTATTTGCTATCATCGCACGTGTACTTTCTAGTTTGACAAGGCGTCGAATTTCCAGGTATCAGGTAATCAAGGTACTCGGATATGTTTACGGGAATTATCGTGATTATGGCATATGTACATACCTTTGATTTGCCTGACGTTTCGACCTGGTTACACCGGTACACCGGCCGTGGTGACAGGCTGACTGGTTCAGTGGAGAACGCCCGCCGTCTTCGAGTCAATAGGTTCTTCATCTACCCGCACATTCATGACATTTTTTTTTTTAATATTTTCGTTTTGCCATGTTCCTAGACACAAAAAGTCAGATACTTGGATATTAGTGCAAAAGTACTACTTTATTGTAGGAGAGTTGGATGTTGAATAATTGTGAAATTAGGTTATTCACCAAATGTCTAAATTTCCTTTTTAAAGAATGTTAATAACCAAAATTACTAATATTCGCTCTAACCCCTCCAGCTAAGCTAAATTGCTTGTTTTAGGAGTTGGTTCACGTCCAAGTAATGGTCTGGATTCGAACCCGGGACCTTTTGATCGTTAGGCCAACCCCATAACTATTAAAGCACCGACGCTTTTCAAGAAATATACTAGACGTTTGAATGCGCCATTGGTATATGACAGTTGAACCATCCAAACACACAAAACAATTTTTTTTTGAACGTTCGTTCCTTTTTTATACCATATAGGTAGCAGACAAGCACATGGCCCACCTGATGGAAAGTGGTCACTGTGGCCAATGGACGTGTGCAAAACCGAGAAAGTCACACTCGCGCTTGAAACTCTGCAAGCATTGAGAGTTTCTCTATCGTCAGTGTAAAAGACAAAGCAGGATAAGCTTTTGGTCTTTTCCACTGACAGCACATAAACCCTTCCAGTGAGCTTTGGCTACCCTACTCACCGCCGGAAGCACAACACGGTATTATTAAGGCCCCGGTTTTCTGTAGGGCGGAGGTACTTCCCCAGTTGGACTGCTCAATTGGACGGTAATACCGTCGTGTCCTACCTCCTTTATTTGTGGAATGTCTTTTGTGCAGAATGAAATGCCCCTCCAAAGTTTTTGTTCCCGGAAAGCTACAACCTGCATTTCTTTAAAGTCTAGGGTAAATACTCGTAGGAGGCTTCTAGGCAAGCGTGCTCCTTTTTCGACAACATCTTCTTCTTCATCCAAGCGTTCAAATCCGAAGATTTCACCTCGGAATCTTGGGTACGCTTTTGTCAGTCTAACAGCGGGTTTGACTAAACTTCGATATTTTGGGTGAAACGACTATCTACTAATCTCCATAATCTATTTTCGATATCAAAGCATTGTCGTCGTTGGACTTTTGAGGACTCCATCTACCCGTTACAGCTGCCATAGATGTTCGTATGGCAGCCGAGAATAACAACTTAACATGCTCTTTGAGACCAATGTTACTAACTATATTCATGCATACAAATATTTGCACTGAGCGGGAATTAAACTCGCGCCTCCTGCGTAGAGATCGCATTTACTACCGCCACGTCACAGAATGTGTGTGTATCGACCACATCATTCCTTACCAATAGCGAAGATAGCAATCAATTAAACTAACACTTTCATTTTCTTTTGCACACTTTATAATTACATTCATGAGCTGCATTAAGTACCTAATTCCTAAATGATTGATGTTTTGTAACCCTTCGTTTATACCATGAAACAAGTTGTAAACTTTTTATAAAAAACTTTTTGAAAACTTGTAGAAGACTAATCAAAACACAATACTTGTTTTATATATGTATCTCAGATAGTTGTAAACAAGTATAAAACACATTTGCGTTCACACTATGTAGCCTGTGACATATTGCAACTTGTCAAATACATGTTTTATACTTAGGTGGGCAGACACGGCCCACTTATTACATTTATCGTGATAAGTATTGTATTTATAAGTCAGCTATCCCTTTTACAACCAAAGAAATATAGAAGGCTCTTGATTCAATAATCCAGCCTCGGAGCAACTATTGAGTCGTACAATAAGGAAAGACTCTTATTTTATTAGATTTGAATATCACAGAATGCCCGGAGCGTATTTGTGGACCGCGGGCGATTCGAGGAACTCGACAAGTATTGCAATAAATTCTATTATCTTCGAATGATAGAACTATCTGTAGTTTTGTTACTACGGTATACCTATTATAATAGGTAATGTACCGCGGTAGTCTAGTGGTATGGGTAATGGACTGCTGAGACGAGGTCTCGGGTTCGATCCCAGGTTTTACCATGGCACATACCAATGACTTTTCGATGCTTTTCAAAGTTATGTGTGTATTTATCGCAGGTTTATAAGTGCCCGGTTAATGGCAATAGACTCACCACCTATTACAATGGGACCTAAACATAAACTGGCGAAATTTGGGTGCTAGCACCTCTGCCTACTCCTTCGGTGAAATAGGCGTGAGTTTATGTATGTTTAATGTATTAGTCTCTTGATAATTTGCGAAGACTATGGTATTCTACTTATTTTAACAAAAATCTTTGCATTTTATTAAGCCGCGTGGTTCTCGGCAGAGTAGAATTTGGACCACCCCGTATGTTCCCATGCGTTGTCGTACAAGGCGACTAAGGGACAGGGCTGTTTAACATCAGACAGATATGGTTCTCTATTTTTATTCCTACAATTTTATGTCATAATTAAAATTGCATAATTTTACTTGTCCTAACATTGTTTACGCATAATACTCATTTGCCATAACTTTTTAATCATAATTTTGTTAATCCTATTTACTATAAGCATAATATTTTATAAGCATACTATTCCAAAGCATAAGTTTACTTAGGCATAACGACGCGTAACCATAGCTATTATAAAATACTGTTACTACCAAGAACAGTTTGAAATTGTATTTTTTTAATTCAGAATGTTCATTTGACTAAATAAAGTTCTACATGGCTATAAAAATAAATCGGAATCAGGGGTTTTCTCAATAAATCTATCACTGACTTATTAGACAAATAAACAATATGCTTTACAAATTTATGCATATCAAAGCTATGAATAGAAACATTAGCATATACAATATTTATGCTTAATAACAGAGTTTGCTAAAAACCAATTATAGCACCCTATTATTATGAGAAAGAAAATTATGCCTAACTTATTATGACAATTTAAATTAGGACAACAACCATTATGAGAAAAAATGGAATCCCGACAGATATATACAGCCCAGACTCAGCCTCAGATGCATGGCTTGAGTCAACAATAGTGCCCGAAAGACGGCAATCACCCCCTAGTACATGGGAATTGATTAGTGAAATGTGGGTGTTATTTCACCTCTGCCTAACCCTCCGGGAATAAATGTATGTATGCAGCTATGTATTCTATTAATTTTCACTTTTTGCAGTGCCGTTTTATTGGTCTATACAGAACAAATGATCTTTGACTTTGAAGTATACTCTTGACCTGACCTTTCTTTAAAATGTCCACATTCTGATTGACTCACATATTATCAAAGTCGACCCTTACAGAATTGCCCATTATTATGTGAAATCTGTTTTTACAACCAACGCTGGGTACTCGTGCCCGGCATCATACTGAACTGGTGCCTTTCTAAATAGAACATAAATATACATACCTATACCTGGCATGGCTGGCTGTGCTGGTGCTGCTGCACCTTCTGCAGAGACTCTTAAGCGGCGCAAGTATTCTAATCTCATTGGTGATTATGAATTTGTGCCGTTTGGAGTAGAGACATTTGGGCCGTGGGGTCCGAGCACCCGCAATTTATTCAGAGAGATTGAGAAGCGTATGGTCGACGCTTTTCGTGACCAGAGTGCTGGCCTCTTCTTACATCAGAGAATAAACATTGCCATACAACTTGGCAATGCTGCCAATCTTCTGGGATTGCTACCACAAGAGGCATGCGATGCGGAGGAATTCCACGACGCATTTTAACTTTTGTTTATTTAATTATTATTTTTTATTAATGTAAATATTAGCATAGATTTAAAATACATTGAGTGTAAATAGATAATAGGCCCAATATAAGAACAAATATTATATTGGTCCAACTGGGCAGTACCTCCACCATACAGAACACCACGGCTATAATAACCTCGTATTGTGTTCCCGGCGGTGAGTAGGGTAGCCAGAGCTTACTAGAGAGATTTTGTGCTGTCAGTGGGCAGACTTGCTCTGAAAGGCTTGCTCTGATTATTTCTTCTGTACTGACGGCACAGAAACTCTAACCTTACAGTGTCGGTAACATGGGTGTGATTCCTGTAGTGTTACACACGTTCATAGGTCACGATAACCAGTGTCTGTCACCTAAGTTGTATAAAAAAATAAAAACTACAGTCAGCATCAGACCGATCTTAATGACAATTATATCAAACTGTATTACCTTCCGAACTAAAGGTATTGAATACTTATATGTGTATGTCTAATACGTGTGTATGTATGTTTATGTAAATATTATAGAAATTTAATGTATGTGTGTACTTAGGTATATGAAAGTTCCGGGGCGGGAGCGGCAGCGGGAGCGACGAAGGATCGCAAGCCAAGCTGCCCGCGTACGAAGGCAACTCGGGTGTCGGAGATCGATGAACGACCTCCGTCCCTCATGAGCGCAGGCCTGGGGGTGACTGGTGGAGCCGCATGTCACCCTGACTCGGCGTCACGCCTGGCGCGCTTCCCCGTTTTCCGGGGACGAGTTGGGGACTCTGTAGTCCCCACACACCCGAGGAGAGGGCCAGATCGTGAGAGATGGCCCTGGGTCGGCCGGATTGCGAGGGATATGCCTGTCAACCTCACCTTCGACAACCAAAACGACCCACAGGTGGCGTGCGTTTTAGTCGGTTCGAGTCCGACATTACCTCTTCCACCGGCTCCGGTGGGGAGGTATCCGTTGGGATTTTGCGCACGCAAAAAAAAAAGGTATACGTAAGATATTATTAAATTATATATAATAAATTTATTTACGTTATAAATATGTAGCTTATGACTACACTAATAACTACCCATGGGTTATTATTGTTCAGACAATTAAAAACATTTCCATCCAAAGCTTGCTTGGAAGAGATCGGTTGTAGCGATAAGGCCGCCATTTGTAAATTTTTCATAATGTTGTCCGTACATGTACCTACTGTAATGTGTTAGAGTACAATAAAAATTATCTTATCTCATCTTAAAGATGTATACCAACAGGAAGGGGGGAATACCAAGATATTAAGATAATTTTGAATACTTTGATAATCAAGATTGATCTAATTTCAATTGTACCACTCATGGAAAATTAAATTACTTAATCATATTCTGTCCTTCGTGGTGCCATTGTTATCTTATGTATGTGTGCGTTGCACTAAAATAGAATGACTTTACTGTCTGGCTTTCTTTAATTTTTTTTTCTAGCTGTAGTTCCGGGCAGAGCTCCTAATTAATGTTCACGCCAGACAACACTATTCAAAAATAATAAAGTGCCGTAAAAATTGTAACAATGTATTTGAAAAGAAATGAGATGTTTTTATTTTATTGTAAACGTCCGTAAAATTTAATTTTCATTGGATTTTGTTTTGATTTTAATTAAATAATTCTCTTAAACGATAATCTGATTTTGAAAAAAAAAAAAAAAAACATGAATTATTAGTTAACATTGATAATTATAAAATCATTAGTTCGTTTACTAGAGTTTCTGCTATAAGAGGTGGGTCACTCATTTTAATTAATGACAAATTAAAATCCAAAGAGAGAAAAGATATAGTAGCACTCTCGAGTGAGCGAAATATTGAACTATCATGTGCAGAGCTTGAGCAACATATTGTTATTAGCGTCTATAGACCTCCTTCTGGAGATTACCACCTTTTTGAGTCTATTATGGAAGAAACCTTAAAAAAAGTATGTAAATGTAAGAAGACGGTAGTTGTATGTGGCGATTTTAATATTGATATTCTCGAAAACTCCCAGATCGCGTTAAGGTTCCTCAATCTTTTCAAATCTTTTAATTTACAAAATCTGTTTTGTGAACCAACTCGCATCACATCCACAACAGCTACCTGCTTGGATAATATTTTTTCTGATAACAATATAAATGAGAAATCTTTAATTAATTTTATAAAGTCAGATCATACAGGTCAGTTAGCTAGATTTGAGCACCACCATGTTTCTTTACCAAAAAATATTGTATGTAGACCAATCACAACTTATCGATTAGAGAAATTTAAAGAAAATATTAACAACAAAATACCACTTTTGGAATTAAATAATGATGAAAACCCGGATGTTCTTTACAAAGATTTGTTCGAAATAATCAATTACGAATTTAATAACATTTTCACAAAAAAAACAATAAACACTAATCCATTCAAAATTAAATTTAGTGATTGGGCTACACCTGGAATCTTTAAAAGTAGAAAAAAATTGTATGAATTATATGAGACAAAGGCATGTACAAATGAGCCACAAGTAATCGAACATATTAAAAAATACTCGAAACTGTTTAAGAAAGTCTGTTCAATAGCCAAATCTAATTATATTCGGGCTAAAATAGAAAAATCAGATAATAAAATTAAGGCAACATGGAATGTTATTAACAAAGAAACCTGTAAGACAAAGTCACGTGATCGTTCCTTCGAGTTAGAAATAGATGGTAAACACATTAATACTGATGCTGCTGTGGCTAATGCATTTGAATCTTTTTTCACAAATATTCCAATTACCACTACAAATCGATTAAATTCTTCAAAAAATATAGCTGCTTCTCTTCTTAAATCTAGTGTTGATAAATGTGGTATTAACTTTGATTTTCAGTATATTGACTTTATGACTATACTTAAAACTTTTAAGCAACTAAATGTAAAAAAGACTGAGGATCTTTGGGGCATTTCAATCAATATAATACAATCAATAATGCCCGCTATCGCGCCTTACCTGGCATTCATTTTCAATAAATGTATAGATGAAAACCAATTTCCTAATCTTATGAAATACAGTAAAATCATTCCGTTATTTAAAGCAGGGGACAAAAGTGATCCTTCAAATTTTAGACCCATCTCCATACTTCCAGCTCTAAGTAAAATTTTTGAAAAAATAATATTTAATCAACTGCTTTCACATTTTACAGATAATAATTTACTTCATGATAAACAGTTTGGTTTCACTAAAGGTAGAAACACGACAGATGCAGGAGTTGCACTTGTAAAACATATATTTGATGCATGGGAAAAGAAGCAGGATGCCATTGGTATTTTTTGTGATCTATCAAAAGCTTTTGATTGTGTTGATCATGAGACGTTGTTACTAAAATTAGAATTTTATTGTGTTTCAAGCGGCTCACTTAGATTACTTGCGTCTTACCTCACTGACAGAATTCAAAAAGTTAACGTTAATGGCACTAACTCTTCTGGTGCCCCATTAGTTATGGGAGTACCCCAGGGCTCGATATTAGGACCCCTTCTATTCTTGATTTATGTTAATGAGCTTCCTTATTTCGCTACAAATTTTTGTGAAATTGTATTATTTGCTGATGATACATCATTAATGTTTAAGACTGACAGACATAAAATAGTACTTGACGAAGTAAATAATGCCCTTTCTGAAATATTGCATTGGTTTACAAGTAACAACTTGCTGCTCAATGCGAAGAAAACTAAATGTGTAAAGTTTACTATGCCTAATGTAAGACAGACAGATATTAATATTAAAATGAATAATGAATCTGTCCAAATAATCAATACCACAGTTTTTCTTGGAATAACTTTAGATAGTAAACTGCAATGGGGCTCTCATATCAAAGCCTTGGCAGGAAGACTTAGCTCAGCTGCCTATGCGGTTAGAAAGATAAGGTCACTGACTGATGAGGAAACTGCACGATTAGTTTATTTTAGTTACTTCCATAGCGTTATGTCATACGGTCTGCTGCTGTGGGGCTCGGCTGCCGATATTGAGACTATATTTGTACTACAGAAACGAGCGATACGAGCGATCTATAGCCTCAGACCCCGTGACTCGCTAAAAGATGTTTTCAAAGAAATTAATATTTTAACAGTTGCTTCTCAATACATTTATGATAATATCATATATGTACGTAAAAAACTAAATATTTTCGAAAAACTATCTGATGTACACAATTTTAATACGAGAGGCAAGAATAAACTAGTTGTGCCTAAACTTAGGCTTCACAAGGTTGGTGATTCATTTGTAGGAAGCAGCATAAAAATATTTAATAAAATTCCTCAGGATTTGATTAATATGCCGATAAATAAATTTAAATTAGAAGTGAAAAAAACTTTAATGAGTAAAGGTTATTATAAAGTGGATGAGTATCTTAATGATATCAATGCGTGGTCAACATAAGTCTCTTGCTTGCTCGCACAAAATAAATTGTAAACTATAGCAAATTAAAAAAAAAAAAGAAAAATAATCTAGTTCTAATATAGTTCGCTGAGTTTCTTGCTGGTATCTTCTCAGTAGAACTAACCTACCGAACCAGCGAAAGAATCATTTTCCAATGGTTTATTTGTGCATTATTTAATATTTTAATATTATTTCTTGACATACTCAATTGTATAATTTTGACGTTCATATGTGCTCTTTGTGTGCCTAAACTGAATAAATGAAATTGATTCTTTGATTCTTTGATTCTTTGAGTTTTATTAAGATAGAAAAAATTGAATCGGTTCAAGCAGTATTGGAACCCGCGATCATATCGTTATAGGGAGAATGCTCTTACCACTGAGTTACTGAACCACGCCTGAAGTCATCCAAATTTTCCTCTATATGAACTGGCTACAACTCATGCCGTCTGAGGGTCCTAGGTTCCCAGAGGTAATAATTTTAGGTACTATGCTGGTTATCGATCTGGTGCTGACTGTCCATAAATCAGAAGGTGTACTGGTTTGCAAGTGACATACGCTTAGGCTCTGAAGCATACACCATACTTATTTAAATTTCGGTAACTTATTTAATTTAGTGTACACCGCAAACTACCCTGATTCATACACTGATTACTTGGAAGAGATCGCATCGATATAACATGCATGTATCTATCGCATATATCCTATGTTTGATGTGCAATAAAGAGTATTTATCTCACCTCATCTCGTCTCGTCTCGTCTCGTCTCGTCGCGTCTCATTTCATCTGATCTCATCTCAACTCAGCTTGACTTCAAAGCAGCACATTTATATCGTAATGGTGTAATACCTATAACACAGCCTTGTTTAGGTGTAAGTACTTAAGAATAATGTGGGTGTATTAAGTAGGTTCAACCTAAGTTGTTTGTTAGATCTAGCATGACGTTTTCTCAGGGTTGTTTAATGTTTTAAGACTTAAGCAGATAAAGTAGGCTTCGTAAGATTTAAATCACTTTAAAATATTCAGGCAATATTATTTAGTGAGGTTATATTTTATGTAATTCTACTATACCCAACTATAGTGTTTGTAAATATGTTTCTTACAAGTCAAGCTGTAACTGCTGAACGGTTCTGGCTAAAATTTAAGAAAGGAGTAGGCTTTAATCGGGAATACCAGATATGCTATTAATATTTTATGATATTAGAATAAAAATCTATTAATACCAAAAATCTATTTGACATTTATAAACATCTTCCCGTTGGCTACTAGGCAAGCCTGTTCTGTGACGTTTGGATTGTTCAGTTTCAGTGCTCGGTAATCAAGTTTAATGAAATCACACTTACAAAAGTTAAAAGAAAAACGAAATATGTTATGTAATATATCTATTTAATTATATTTGTATTGTAAAAGTACGCCAAACAACTACCACTCATTCCTACAATTTTAATCACCATCTAAAGGTTACCTGGCAGAAATCGCTTAAAGCGATAAGGCCGCCCATTGTACTGGTTCCGTTTTTATAGACTTTAGTAATGATATTTATTTAATGGTGTACAATAAAGTATATAATAAATAAATAAATAGTATATAATTTTTAAGTATATAGATATGGACAGTATTATAATGATAATAATAATAATAACGTCTTTATTGTACACCAGTAACATATTACATTACAATATGATATTAATTAAGTTTTGTGGTACGTACAGTTGGCGGCCTTATCACTCTGCGGCAATTTCTTACAGGCAACCATAGGGATGGAGAGAAAAAATAGGAGAAGAATAGTTTAGGGCAGTTAGGCGTACATAGAGAATATATAAAGAAGATAAAACAATAATAATGAAAAAGAAAACACATAAACACAGGTATATACAACTAAATATAAGCATGCACACCATAAATATCCCAGAAAACCTCACACTACCTTATTATTTCACTCTTTCAGAGAGACAGGTAGTAATCATTTTTGAAAACTATTATACAAACATTATACAACTATAAATCTATAAATTTCTGATCCGGAAGATTAAGTCACATCAACGTCCCCTTGCCCAAGCGTGTCCATCAGGCTGGCAGCGTTTCTCCTCTGAATGGCCAGGGAGACATTCTGCATCAAATATTGGTCCGCCCGAGGATCCAGCCCATCCCTCCGCAGCCTGTACCCCAAATCAATCACAAACCTCTTGATTTCAAGGCCCCATGGACCCGCCGTCTACACCGCGAACGAGACGAATTCGTACCCTGCGGCCTCTAGGGCGGCGTATTTAAAGTGTTTCTGCCGCGGACATGGCCCTCGACTCAGCGACCCTCTGAGTAGGCGTGAGATGGCACGACGCGAAGGTAAAGGTATAGTGTATGTATATATATAAATAAATAAATGCTGGTCAGATAATTATGTACAATACAAACTTCGTATATTACTAGCTAGTACTATAAGTTATTAACATATACGCTAATTATTATCTCAGGAATCGGTTGTTATATTATGTTGCGAGAACTGGACCAGAATTGAACTAAGACATATTACATTGCGTCATATAGACCCAAACTGAACATAATATGTAATAAAGGTTCTAAAATGTCAAAAACGTAGATTCATTTAAAAATTTTTTCTGTATATACCCACAAACGATATATGGAAAACGCAGATCACTGCAAGTAGAAATATTCATGCATACAGATACTTGCATTGAAGGGAAATCAACCCCACGATATCCGACTTAGCAGTCAGGCACACTAATGCCACACAGGATATTCAAAATGTCACGAAGCTTCGCAGAAATTATTAGAATATCTATATCGCAGCCAACTAATTTAATCGGTAGTTTAACAACGCCATTCAACTAGCGGCCTGAACGATATTCCGCCGTTACGTCTATTACAACATTTAATAAACTGGCTGGCTATCGTATTGTTACGTGCACGGGGTACAATTAAATGCCGTTTACTCAACGAAGAGATTTATTAGCTCACCACAAACTAGACAATTAAATCACTAGTACACACAGTACTCTTCAATAGTTCCAGTCGCTCAGTAGTTCACAGTAGTCCACAGTCGTTGCTCAGGTCGCAGGTAGAATCTTCTTCGGTCGCTTAAGTTCGCTGTGTTCGCTTTCGGTCTCAAAGACAGAATGAATGGTGTCGCTTTGCGAGCATGTTTTTTATACCTCTCAATTAGGAGGATCGAATTATCTAGAAAGTTCGCGAGCGATATATACCTATTCTTTGATCTTGCCGCCGTCGCTGACCTTCGAGTACATTCTCGATATTTACCTATTGTTTGTTTTGATTCAAAAGAGTATGTAGGTACTCGTAGGTAGGTTGTGACTTTGTGTTGACGATTCTAGATTTTTCTATGCCATTCGGTAGAGTACCTCGTCACTAACAATGCGTTTTTCTTTCTTGGAGATTCGATTATTAGTTTTCGAGATATCGACGGCCGTCGTAACAGTATGATATTGCAATATCCCGAAATAAGACAGAAAGTTAGCGATAGGCTTATTGAGAAAGGAAGCGTAGTCCGAATTAGATAGGAAAGGTTAGAAGGTTAATGCGGAGTAATCTAGGCAAGTAATGTCTGTCATATGACTAGCTGTTTAATCAAATGGCTAGGCAAGTAATTCAGTATCATTGAACCAATTAATTTGTGTAGTCGTTTGAATAAATTACTCAATGTCATTCAGGAAGTTAGTTGAAGAGCGATGTTTAATTAAGAGGCTAGGTTGTTGATTGAACCGCTGATTAAGCTATTTGGCTGCGAAATCTACACCGTTAGTATTTGAAGCATACTGAAGCTTATATTCCGTATCTATTCAGTTAATCCCAGGATAATCAAGCAAGTTTCGTTCGAGGTTAAGTTCTCTGAGTTATTACGGTATTAGAGGCAGATTATTCTCAGTTTACTTGGCGGTCTTCCTTTAATAGGTACATAGGATAATGATAATGTTGAACACAAACAAAACTGTGATCATAAATTTAGATTTATAATTTTAGAACTAAGTTGCGCACTTTACAGACTAAACGGTCACAAAATGGCCGACAGTGGAACTAGCAGGTAGTTTAACAATGTGCCTCAACAGAAATCCATACTTACTAATCCTGCCAATATTAATATTATTAATTAGAATGGTTGTGAGGTTTGATGAATATTGTTATACAATCACGTTAGAGTAGCTGTACCGCGGTAGCCTAGTGGTATGGGTAATGGACTGCTGAGACGAGGTCTCGGGTTCGATCCCAGGTTTTACCATGGCACACACCAATGACTTTTTGATGCTTTTCGAAGTTATGTATGTTTTTATCGCAGGTTTACAAGTGCCCAGTTAATGGCAATAGGCTCACCACCTATTACATTGAGACCTAAACATAAACAGGCGAAATGTGGGTGCTAGCACCTCCGCTAACCCCTTTGGGGATATAGGCGTGAGTTTATGTTATGTTTAGAATAGAGGGACGGATTTGGGTGAAGTTTGACTTGATTTGGGTGAAATTATTTATTTATTATAAACAATTATAGTAGCAACATGTTGCAATAATTGATTATGATGGCATATAAACTCATTCGAGTTTTTCTGGGCATCAATATCATCGACATGCAGTTGTTAACTTAGTCATAACAGTACACACAAGTACCTACGTATTGCGTTGGAATATAATGTTACGGCACATTACAGAAAAAAAAAATGTGGCGTGTAGAAAGAATGCCACTGCGCCGGACGAGGTAGGACACGGCGGTTTTTCCGCCCAATTGAGCAGTCCGACTGGGGAAGTTCCTCCGCCCTACAGAATTCCGCGGCTATAATAACTTCGTGTTGTTTTCCCAGCGGTGAGTAGGGTAGCCAGAGCTCACTGGAGAATTTGTGCTGACAGTGGGATGACTAAAGGCTTGTCTTGCTTTGTCCTATACACTGACGGCACAGAGACTGCTTACAGGGTCGGCAGCGCGAGTGTGGCTTCTCTGGTGTTACACACGCCCATAGGCTACGGTAACCACTTTCTATCAGGTGGACCGTGTGCTTGTCTGCCAACTAAGTGGTATAAGAAAAGCCGGCTAATTGTTATTTATAATAGTTAAATTATGGTTTGAAGTAGCACGTGCTACTTTTTATTCCGGGAATAAGTTTCTGGGAACGGGAATGGAATTACTAATCCCGTTATTAAAAGGAAAAGTAGTGATGTTCCTCGATAATTAAATCCATTGCATTGCAGCGTATAGTTTTCACTTGTTTAAATATTACAGATGGCGCGGCGGGACAGTCTGAATGCGGATAGCGGAAAATTTGGAGAAATAGCACACATTGGGAGAGACCTATGTCCAGCGGTGGGCTGCAATATGCTAAATTGATTAATTAATTGAAATAATACAGTACCTCTATATCTATAGCGTTCTTTATTTTGTTTTGTTTTTATTTCGTTCTACTCGCAATCAAGCTTGAAAAAATTTGGTTCTAAAAATACTTATACTAACAAATTGTGCTTCAATGTAAGAAGCAATATAAATAAACCAAATTATTTCAATGGGATGTTTGGTTCTGTTCATGAATTTGGCAAAATTGAAAGCAAATTTATTTCAATTAGAGTGCCTTCTGAACCTTTGTGCTTTCAATAAACACATTTTTAGGGTTCCGTACCTCATAACGAAAAATCGGAACCCTCGTAGGATTAACAGGAGGTACGACACGATAGTATTCCCGTTCCAATTGAGCAGTCGGACTGTGGAACTATATCCACCCTACAGGATACCGGAGCTATAGTAACCTCGTGCTATGATCCCGGCGGTGATAAGAGTAGCCAGTGGTTGTGCTTGCTGTGGGAAGACTACAGTCTTGTCCTGATTGTGTCTTCTGCACTAATGGCAAAGAAACTTTCCGTGCTAACAGGGTCCGTAGCATGGGTGTCACTCCTCTGCTTAACTCATCTGCCACCAAAGTTGTATAAAAAAAAATCACTTCGTTGTTCGCCTGTCAGTCTGTCGGTCTGTCAAGATAATTTTCTCAGGATTGCGTAGAGGTATCAAATTTATACTACAAGTTTTACCACATACTTACACACGTTTATAACATCTTGAAACTGTGCAAAAATCAATCTTCTAAATCAACGTATTCAAAATGTTTTACGGTTTATGTAGTTTAAGTTACGGAACCATCGGTGCGCAAGTCCGACTCGCACTTGTTATTTTAGTAACAGATTACTAAGATGTGATTTCACAATGTAAATATTTATAAACTAAACTAACTTTTAAGAGATGGAATGGATACTAAAGATTGCGAGTTTAAATCACATCGGGGTCACCAATTTAGGATTTGGAATGCCTCCATGATATTAATAGACCATGAAATAATTCCCGAATATGCTAGTAGTGGTATATTGGGTGACGGGTGGAGCCATTGTCAACCTAGCAGAAGCAGGCGGCGCGCGTTGCGCGTCTCCCCGATTCCGGGGACGAGCTAGGGTATCTGCGGTCCCCACACCCGAGGAGCGCCAGATCGAGAGAGATATCCCTGGGTTGGCCAGGGTGCGAGGGATACGTCTGCCAACCTCACATTCGGCAACCAACAACGACCCTCAGGCGCCGTGCATTTTAGTCGGTTCGAGTCTGACATAACCTTTCATACCGGCTCTGGCGGGAGGTATCCGTGGTGATGTTTCGCACATAAAAAAATAGTGGTATATTAACAATGATTAGCGTTTTATTTTCGCGTGGTAGAGCAGACCATGTATACATTGTATAGACACAGCTTTGCCGACAAAATGTATCGCAAGGTACGGCATGAAAATCGATACTTGCTGCGTCTAGGTATAGTTTTTATATACTCTTAGCTCACATGCAATGTCTACACGTTGACTCTCCACAGTTCTAAACTTAAAAACTAAATTAAGGAAAAAATTAAAAAAAACTCTTTTTTTCTTCTTTAATTCGAGGTGCGTCAAAAGAGGATCGATGTATGATATGATGATGAACTAAACTATAGTTGAAATAAATGATTGTGAGAATAATAAATTTATAACGTTTTCGTATTTTTCAAGAAACTCAATAGGATCGCACACACAATTAAGAAAATAATAGCTTTCGTTTTGTGATATCTAAAAGGATACAGTTCGTTTTTTAGGTAGTTTAAGGTTCTGAATATAGTTGAATTTCTTTTGTCTCACAAAGCGCCAAGGCCCTCTGCTTCGCCTAGCTTAAGATCCGTTTTGATTGCTCACGTCGACGATTTTCATGCTTCGTCGAGTTTCCACATTTAGTACGTGGTCTGTGGCTCTAGAATGCCAGAATATACTATATTTATGATTTTGTATAAGCGTTGTTATGCGATTTTTGCTCCATAGTCTTTAATAGCACAGTTAGATATTAATGTTACTTGAACCCAAAATCCAGGATTCCTGGATGACGTCCTAAGCTAAAATGTTTTTTATGTAGGAACCGTCAATTTTATTTTAACTTGCCTGATGGTTATCTGAAGGCAGAGTCTCAAAATAGAGGGTCACCATTACAGACACGTACCTACCATATAACAATGGTGGCCTTCAACTTGACGGCCTTATCAGTTGCTTTTTCACGTCACGCTTAGAGTTCCCGGGACTATAGAGTGCATTTTAGCACGTGTAGAGTGAAGAAGGAAACGCGGGTTGGTAAGCTATAAGTTTAATAAAATAGATGGTTGATACAGAGACGGGCCGCTAGTTTGTATTAAAATATCTGTACGTGCTATTAATAACTTTCAAAAACATTGACATGACCTACACTAACACCTAAACTTAGATAAAACCCACTCACCTCATTCACCTCACACGTGTATGCTTACACGAACATGAAATTGATTATTTGCTTATAGACTGGCCACTCGTAAATATATTTTCAGATTAAATTTAAATTAGGTTGGACACTAAAGAACTCAAGTTGAAAATGATACCTGAGTTTTGCCTTTCTATTAATCCAATCAAATCATTCATTCTAGCAAATGAATGAATGATACTACTGTGCATTGCAGTGCCACACAATTCAGTACACGGGTTAGAATCGACAGTTAAGGTGAAATTCTACCAGTGTACTGAATTGTATGGCACTGCAAAGCACAGTATGCGACACAAATGTTTATTGACCGTCTCAACAAATTTTCTTTTCTTTTCTTAAATGATACTTCAATATAATGTAATACTGTGACATTTTTATTCAAAACTATGACAATGTGACTATGATTGTATTATGACATTGTGGCTAAGTAGCTTTTAAATCCACTTGTATGCCCAAGTGGCAAAACATAGTGAGCCTACAATTTATAATATATAAGAACTTTGTATCCATATGTTTTACAAATAAAGATATATTCTATTCAATTCTATTCTATTCTGTCTCACTCAAGCAAACAATAACAAATTGTGCGAGATCATTCTAGAAATATTCGCGCACATCTTGACACTTCTGTGCGCGCACACGTACAGGCAGTGGACTCGGCTCGTCGCGTACAAACTGAACATTGTGCTCAGTTAATATGTTCGTGTACAAGTGTATTGAATTATGTGCTTACAAAAGTTATGCATAGCCTTATCAGTTTAATACGTGAACTGCTGGTGTGTTACACAAAATTTTGGTGATATTTTACATTTAGATATAATGTATGCTATACTGTGCTATATGGCGTACAAATATAGTAGTAAGTATGTACTGATAACAAGAAAAGTAGAAATTAAAGTGTATCACAAGGTAATTATGTTAATGAGGTTAAAATTTTAAAAAATATGTCAAAATGGAATCAAAATAAAATATAAATACATTACATTTTCAATTTCCGCTACTTCTTCGTCATATATTATGTTTTATTTTTCATAGAGGGTTTGAAGGATTCCTTTTCAAACAAGATAATTTGTAAGATATCTACATTATAGGTATAATTCTCCATGGCGTAGCGGTAGAGCATTCGACTGCTATGCAGGGGGCGCGGGTTCGATTCCCGCTCAGTGCAAATATTTGTATGCATGAATATGTATATTTGCATTGGTCTGGGTGTTTCTATGTATAATATTTTTATTATATTTAATTATAGTTACAAAAAAAAGTATCTAAGTATGTTTATCCGCATTCTAGATCCCATAATACAAGCTAGTGTGCTTACCATGGGTCTAGATACCGTTGTGTAGAATGTCGTGGAATATATTTATTTATTTATTAAGGATTGCTTTTTGGACAACTATCTGGTTAAGTAGTAACCTGGGAAAGGCTGGTAGCTAATATCTACAGCTGGGGCCTGGTGAATATTTCATTTTGCTGTCAGAACACTTCCAGTGATGAATCTTTTACCTGAAGCTTTCCATAAATTTCCTTTGTGTCAGTTACAATAATATCGAATGCAATATTATTCTCACCAACTAAATAAAACCTAATCTTTTACTGTTCTGGACGGCTCTGAGGAGAATATCTCTTTACTTTATCAAGAATTATCTAATATTTAAGTGCAATGTCTCAACAGGTATAAGGTAAACTTCATAAATGACATAATAAATACAAACCCCTCTTCTTTTATCGTCCAAAGACCCTGCTTAAAATGCACCACCACCCCAGGTGTCACCTTGAAAAAAATAAATTGTAAATTTAATTCAAAGGAAGCTAAGGAATAAGAGAGAATATAAATTCGAACGCAATCCTAGTAAATTAACCTTGTATTTAAAAGAACAAAGCAAAGAAATGAATGAGGAACTTCAAACACAAAACTGTTATACTTTTATAGATCCTTTGGGTTTAACGACTTTTACAAGTTGAATTGTTTCACTAATACATTTATACGAGCTGGCTACTTCAAAATTTAAGTAACTCGTATTGATTAATTTTATTTTACAGCATTAAATTCGTTTTGACATTTATTTATTTTCTTAATAATCAATCAATATAATAATAATAATTAATCTTGTCCCCAATTAATGTGACAAGATTTCAGAGAATCATGTTAAAGGTTTTTTTTTTTTACGTGCGCACAATCCCCACGGATACCTCCCCACCGGAGCCGGTGGAGGAGGTTATGTCGGACTCGAACCGACTAAAACGCACGCCGCGTGGGTCGTTTTGGTTGCCGAAGGTGAGGTTGACAGGCATATCCCTCGCACCCCGGCCGAAAATCAAGTTAAAGGTATGATAACAGTGGAGAAAGTTCGTGGATTGTGTAGGGATGGAAGCAATGACTGGCTCTTGTCTCTGTCTACCCCGGGCAAAAGAAAATAGATACGTAATTTTGCGTGAGTCATTTTCAATGGACTTATTTGGTTAAGAACTTTTTCTAACCCTTTATAGCTTACAGTTTTATTATTCAAATAACTAAAGTTAATGCATTGCTTTTAATTATCAACTGCTAAGAACGATAACAATAATTATAATGAAATAAATATGTTTATTTCAATATCGATAAACGTCAAATAAAACTAGTACAAAAGTAATTACTTTTTCATTCGCTGCAATTGAATCTTTGGAAGTAAATCGAAAACTGGAAAACGGGGAAATATGAACGAAATATGGAATCAGATGAAGTGACCTAGAAAACTGCGGACGTTGGACTTGGCTTTTGATTTGAATCTACACTAATACGATCTAAATTCGTAAACCCATTTCGAACTTTTTCATCTCCTCTGTTTTAAACTAGTGAATTAAAAAATATGATTAGATTTGAATGCAATACCTTATTAAATGATTTAAATTTTACAAATATTTAACAAGATTGGAATGTTTTGGTACTGGACATGTATTTATATTTGGAAAAATGATATTTAAGAATAGGGTAAAAGCTTGACAGTACAATATTTCATTAATAGTATAAAATAAAATAAGATTCATTTATTTGTAAGAATATTGTAAAATTTGTTACAAAGTTGGTCATACATAATATTTTATCTTTAAGTAAGTATAAATTTTAAACTAACTTTCTAACAATAGGACTTATTAATTTATAATTAACAAAGCATTTATGTTGTACAGAAATTGTGGACCAGAAATTTAGTATTATAAGCATAAACAGTAACTAAATTAAAATAAAGTTTGACTATTTCAGCAGTCGTCATCCAATAGCTTATTTAACATTGTATACACAGACGCAACTCAGCACTTTCTAAACTCGGCTTAGCTAAATCTAGAACTAACATTAACCGAACTAAATGCTCGTAAATACGTAGATACAATAACGAATGGCGGATAACTTCTAAACGAGGGGGACTTAAAGATGTAAAGACAAAAGAAAACTCATAAAATTCAGTCCCTAAAGTTGAGAACGAAGATTGAAGGTAACAATTGGCTAGGGACCCCTTGAACCCACTTCGATTTGGGGCATTCATCTATGTGACTGCCTAATATAGAGTAATCATTCATTTGGCCTCAGCTTCGACTGGCGACGATCCTGATAAATTGATATTAAATGTTACCTAGTTAAATAGAATCGTTCGATGTGAGTTTCAACGTTTGCAAATCTATACCCACTAAAGAAGATATTTATATGTAACTGTTGAGAGACGATGTTTGAGGGTTAGAATATAATAATGAAATATAATTTTAGGTATATTGACACACAATACAACTAGTGTCATATTTTAAGCGAGAATAAATGCATGAATACAGTTAGTTGCATGTAGCCGAGATGAGGATGTTGAGATGAATGTGTGGTGTGACGAGATTGGGATTGTGGATAAGATTAGGATTGAATATATTAGATTAGAGGAAGTTTAAAAGTAGCACCAATCACGGAAAAGCTATCAGTAAATTGTTTGTACTGGTGCGGATGTTTAATGCGTAGGAAGATGAAAGTAATGTCGTAAGGAAGGCAATAACTATTGAAGTGGATGGCTACAAGAGGAGAAGACCTAAAATAAGGAGGATGGACTGTGTGAAAGATAAAATAAGATAAGGGTGTAAATGTTGAGTTGACTGCAACTAGGGATGAATGGAAAAGCACACATATTGCGCAAACCCCATATAAACTTGGGATAAGGGTAGGATGATGATAATTTTATTTAAACAATAAAGATATGAACCATATAAATAGCGCACACACACACACACTCAAACAGACATCCATCCAAATTTTCACTTTTATACCAATAACACTGCTTCTCGCTATTTTAGATTGAAAATCTTAGCTCAACATGACATACCGAAAAATCATTTATTCAACACACACAATTGAAAATCACGAGCAATTGAACAACGTTAATGACAGACTATTTTTTTTTTATTAACTTCAAAAAGGAGAAGGTTCTCAATTCGATTGGTATTCTTAATTGCAATTCTCACTTCTTTTCCTGCTCACTAATGGGCCAAGTTTAGTACAACGTATGCATCAAAATGATCTGTGCGAATGGAATTGGGATTTGTATTGTTGATATCATTATCAATAAATATTTACAACTAAAAAATATTTTACATGAATTTTATTTTGATTCATCATTGCAGCATGTTACACGTAAGTACAGAAAAAATGGATTTATTGCAGCCGTCAGCTGGTTTCAGAAGTAAAACCACGATTATATTATAATCTATGTAACATACGATATTAATCTCTGGTAATATTACAAGTTGAAGCTTAATGACGATAACATTTTACACCATTCAATTTTATAAAATTGATTGTTTTTATTGGACTACGTCACAGCTGTCGACGTCTAAACGAATTAATAATCGCATTCGTTCTTTTTGGCTTACGGGAGTGACCTCTCTTTGAAAGTAAGTACCTGTTAATCCTGGTTTAGGTATAGAAGACATAATGTCTCACCCCAATGCTTCGATATCGCCAAAGTTGAGGATGAGGTGGCAGTCGCTTTACGGAAAATATCGAAGTTCACCGAAATCCGCAGTTAGACTGGTAGAAGTGGACCCGGACTTCGAGTTGAAAGCTTTAGATGTGACTGGGACTAAGGCTAGATTGAAGAAGACATAAGACTTATATAGATATCACAACTCTTAGAATACCTATTACATTAAATCCTTAAACTTATGAAAACCGGTAACCCGGTAACCGGGGCCTTTAAGCGGGGCGTGAAAAAGCATTTGATGTGGCCGCCAAGCTGAGTGCCACCATTGTAACATTTAGTGTCTGTAATGGTGACCCTCTTTCCTGAGACTTTGCCTTTAGCTTACCATCAGGCGAGGTGAGGTTAAGTTTGCGTGTCCTATATAAAAATAAATAAAAGAATAAAAGAAAAACCTGTTATTTCAAAATAACAAAACTATTTTCAGCTTCAATTTGTTTCTACAAGATAATATACTTGTACAATTAACTTCATGATAACAAAATAACATTTTCGCAATTATAACTCTCTTTACCCAACAAAGGATACCTATATAAATATGTATAATATTTTCAACAAAAGTTATTATAAATGTTCCACTTACAAGTTTTATACGAATTGGAATATCAAATGACTACAGAGGTACCGAAAAGAAGTAAGTAGATTTTAATTTTTATCCTAAAGTTGATTTATTTCTGAGATCTAATATCGTAGATTTCTATTTTATACCATGAATACTAAGATACATAATTTAATTACTTAGTAACTTAGATAACTTAGATAACAAATATACATTGGCATTTTGAAATAAGAGTATGTTCACTTCACGATTCTGAACCCAGTTAAAATATATATTTTCTAGGTTTAAAGATATTTATTTTCAAAAAGACAATGACATTGCCACTTACATGAAAACATAATTTACAATAAATATTTTTTTATATCACTTAGGTGACAGACAAGCACACGGCCCACCTGATGGGAAGTGGTTACCGTGGCCTATGGACTCGTGCAACACCAGGAGCGTCACACTCGCGCTGCCGACCCTGAAGAAACCGCCTAATGCCCCTTTTGAAGAACCCCATATTGTATGCGCATGGGAAGACCGGAGCAGGGAGTTCATTCCACAACTTGAGTGTGCGTGGGATGAAGTTTCTTTTACACCGCACAGTGCGTACCGTCTCAGGTTGCAATGTGTGGGGATGAACTCCCTGCCATGCTATTTGTCGTGAGTGATGGTAACTTATTATAAAGCTGAGCTCCTTCAAAAGTTCCGTAGTCGGTTCGTACTTTTGATAATTTTCTTTCTATTCTTATCAGTTTATTTATAATAATAATAATAATAATATTCTACAACATTCTACACAACGCTATCTAGGCCCATGGTAAGCATAGTTTAACTTGCTTGTGTTATGGAATCTAGAATACGGATAAACATACTTAAATACTTTTTTTTCGTAAATACATACATATTATACATATAAACACCCAGACCAATGCAAATACCCATATTCATGCATACAAATATATGCACTGAGCGGAAATCGAACCCGCGCCTCCTGCGTAGCAGTCGCGTTCACTACCACCACGCCACAGAGGCTGTCAATTATAAAATCAGAGAATGGATTTCGATGCGGTTTTTTTATTAGATTTCTTGATAATATCTAAAATTTGTTTTCTGTTTTGATTGGAATTGTTTGAGTAGACGCAGGGATATGGCCAAAAATCACGATAACCATCCAGGTATAGGACACCTGGATGGAGTCGCAGGCATCAGCTAGTAATTTATTTTAATATCGTGTACATAAAACCATAATTGGAATATGTTATTGAATATATCGCAGTAGGTAATGAAATAGAGGTCTTGTTAGTTATGGAAATCATTGATTCGTTTTACCTTCATAATATAATTTGTACATGTCGGGCATTTCTCGTTGCTTCCTAATTTATGTCCTACTAGAATAGAGTAACACTTTTATTATATCAACATCATATTTATTGTACATATATAAATACATATAATCAGGTCTTTATCCCCCGAGAGTCAGGCAGAGCTAAATTAACACCCACATTTCACCAATCATTAAATTCGGTCATAAGTAATATGAGGTAAGACGATTGCCGTTTTCCAGGCACTATTGTTGACTCGAGCCATACATCTGAGTCTGAGCTGTATATATCTGTCTGGTGTTAAACAGCCCTATTCCTTAGTTGCCTTGTACGACACCGCATAGGGAGAGATGGAGTGGTCCAAATACCACTCTGCCAGGAACCACGCGTCTATATTTATTGTTTTCTTATTAATTTGATAGGTATAACTGGACCAGGTCCCTGATTCCTATAATAATGTCAACCACTTCTTTTTTACGGTGTCAAGGATATGAAACCACCGACACTGTGAGAATTGCCATTACATTTTAGACCTTATTGATACCATATTGTGAATTTAAAGACGGTACGCAAGACTCAGTACAAATATTTGTATGCATGAATATGTATTTACATTGTTCTGGTCGTGCCTCGGAGAGTACGTTAAGCCTATAGTCCCGGCTGCCATATGAACATCCATGGCAGTCGTTACGGGTGATTGGAGACTTCAAATTCCAACTAGTCCAACTTCGATATCGCAAATTGGTTGTCAAGGTCAGATGGCAATCGCTTCACTTAAAATATCGAAGTTTAGTCGCATCTAAGTTAGACTAGAAAGCCGACTCCAACTGATTTGGAAAAATGTTCTGAGAAGGATGATATTGATGGTTATGATTAAAACTATTCCTTCATTTACTTTTATATTTTTTATATTACTATTCTATCGAGAAAGTCGATTATGATCGCGGTTTTCTCTTCTGTAAGTTGAAACTGACAAATTTTAATACATACAAGGTGTTTAATAATACAACGATACGTATAACATGTATTTTAGGACTTTACGTTAGGTATTTTCTGTCCAAGAATCCTTCATTTCCAGAAAGGATGTTGCAGTCCATTGACTTTAGATATTTGCGTCAGAGACGCGTCGCTTTTGGCATCGTATTTCACGTCAACATACATTCCTTATTACAGTGTTGGGATGCTGTACCTGAAAGGAAATATTGAAAGCTGTGTGTAAATCGTTGACCAGAAAAAAGGTCGGACGAGAAAACATCTAAATGTGACATTTACATTGTTCTTGAAGTATTAGGCCAGTTGGAGGAAACTTTACGTACTTTTTTTAGGGTTCTGTAATTGAATAAAGATTTATTCAAACATTTTGTAGTGGTGTTCTATTTGGAGGAAGAGCCAATGTCCGAGTGCCATCACTGCGACGCGAGCGAGGAGTCGGAGTTGCACACGCGCACCGAGTGTCCGGCGTGGGAGACGCCGAGACGGGAGCTGGTGGCAGCCCTGAGTGTAAAAGTTCTCACGCTTGTCACCTTGCTCGCGGTGATGTTTCGCTGCGCAGATGCGTGGGTAGCCCGCTCCTATTTTGCGAGCAAGTCATGCTCGTGAGGGAGAAGGCGGGGCAGGAGCGGCGCAGGAGCGAAGGAGGTGACGGGTGGAGCCGCCTGTCACCCTGACAGAAGCAGGCCGCGGCGGTGACCAGTGGTTTGGGGGCCTCCCTGTTTCCGGTGACGAGTTGGGGACTCTGTGGTCCCCACATCAAGAGAGACGGCTCTGGGTCGACCGGGGTGCGAGGAATATGCCTGTCAACCTCACCTTCGGCAACCAAAAACGACCCACAGGCTCCATGCGTTTAAGTCGGTTCAAGTCCGACATAATCTCTCCCTCCGGCTCCGGTGGGTGGGATACCCGAGGGGATTGTTCGCACGAAAAAGTAAGTATTCATAATGATATTCTTAATTACATTTTAGTTTAAGAATAAGAGTAAAAAAATGTTATATTGAATATGATCTTTTTTTAATAAATCAGAGTCACTTCTTACTTAATACAATCCTCGATGAGATGACAAAAATAACGAAAAATCATGCCAATAAAAAATAAATACAGAACTCCATTAGGCACTCAGTATAAAAATACTATTTAAATATAGAGTGATGGTTTTGACCTTAATTACATATTTTTTATCAAGAAAGTTATTTTTAAGATCAAATTTCTTCTTAAAAAGTAATTATTCTGTTTCTTGGAACTCGGTGACTTATTTTTACACTGTATTAAAAGTAAACAAAGCGAAGGCCTCCCCCGATATTTTTATGGGCCTCCCTACCACTCACCGCCAAACACTTCTGTCGAAAATCTTTGAGTCTAATAAATTAATCTAGATGGTACTTTGACAAAAGTAGTCAGCTTTCGATCCTCTGGTACTAGCCTATTACCGTCAACCAACATCTACCGACTCCAATTTGTTACAGAGAAATGCTTAACGGGAAAACTTAATAACACTTTTTGCAGTCGGTACCCGCGCCCGCGGCACGACAGAGGCGGTCTGAGATATTGATGAAGGGATAATCTGTGTTCCAGAAATATCTCTGGCCGGCTTACGCTGAAAGGCGTATTCAGTTCATTAGAGATGAGCTTACCGATTCCATACGGATATTACGGTTTTGTGTTTTCCTCTTAAGTAATCTGCACAATTTGATCGAATAACAGTTAAAAATAAGAATTGGGGACTCTGTAGTCCCCACACCCGAGAAGAGGGCCAGATCGTGAGAGATGGCCCTGGGTCGGCCGGGGTGCGAGGGATATGCCTGTCAACCTCACCTTCGGCAACCAAAACGACCCACAGGCGGCGTGCGTTTTAGTCGGTTCGTGTCCGACATAACCTCCTCCACCGGCTCCGGTGGGGAGGTATCCGTGGGGATTTTGCGCACGTAAAAAAAAAAAAAAAGTTAAAAATAAGAAAAATATCACGACTTTCCACCAGAGATGTGCTATGCTACGTTGCTGTGGATGCGTTTGATATCCACCAATCATATTCATTGCTCCACATAGCATAGCACTGGTGGGAACGGATTCAGCTAAGTTATGTTTTTACCCAACTACGGCGAAGCAAAAGGAGGGATATCATAGATACCATATTGATACCAAACACGATATATGGATCTCAAATTCATTTTTTATCACAGTACTTTATGACTGCTAGAGGGCGCCATGTTAGATTCAGTGACACGTTATATAGCCTATAACCAGCGGATGACTAAGATGCTTTTAACGATACCTCATTTGTCTAGTTCTAATTAGTGGTTGAGAAGCTATGAGGGAACAGATGAACCTACATACATACCTATGTATGTACATACATGTCTATAAAAATCCTAACCCACCTTTTGCTTCGCCGGGTCATAAAAATCGGGTAATAAAAACATTCACGTACTTTTGCCTACAGATACTTGTATTTCTAATAGTGTCAGTGTTATTAGGTTATTAGGCTTGAGACCTTTTTATGATGTTCCCTCGCACGAAAAATACACAAACCAAAACGCCTACATCTTATTTGCTTGTTATTCAATAAAATATTTTTTTATTTTTTTTCGCTTGGCCGTGTTGGTTCATGGTGGAGTAGAAAAGGTTCGTTTTTTTCCTGTAGGTGTCGTAGAAGGTGACTCAGGGATAAGACAGTTTTCAATCTGACAGTAAACATACAGCTCACGACTGAGTGCCCGCTTGACGACAATAGGCTCGCCCCCTAAAACGTGGCACCGAAAATTATAGTTAGCGAATACTGTCAATACACCTGTCAAAAAAACTCATAAATTTCCCAAAACATATTTAACTTGAGATCATAGCCTTACTTATTCCACAGAAGCGATTGAAGTATGTCAACATGGGCCAGCAAACATCAATTTTGATTTTCTTGCCCCCGGCGTAGAAGGCCGTTTATATACATCGTTCGTAAGAAGTGGACATCAGCTTTGAACGTTCATACATATGTATGAGACGAAAAGCCTAAAGCATTGCTAGGGGATGGGGAAAGTACTGAGACCATGATGTAAGAATTTTGATTGTGGGCTTCAATTTGTTTTAGCCGACAAATTTACGGAATGACAATGGAACAATAACGAGGAATTCAGTAAAACCTAATTCAGTTAGATTTTTATAATCATTAACCTTTTCTCAGATCCTAACCTCATAAGTTCGGACATAACTTAACATAACATAAACTCACGCCTATATCACCGAAGGGATAGTCACCCAAATTTCGCCAGTTTATGTTTTAGGTTCCAATGTAATAGGTGGCGAGCCTATTGCCATTAACCGGGTACTTATAAACCTGCGATAAATACACACATAACTTCGAAAAGCATCGAAAAGCCATTGGTGTGTGCCATGGTAAAACGAACCCAAGACCTCCTCTCAGCTGTCCATTACCCATACCACTAGGCTACCGCGGCGGCGCCTCGACAGTAAAACTAGTCCGGGAAATTTAAGAGGGGGCACAAAGGCAAAATGCCGATCTTAAATTTGATTTTTATACCCGAAGATAAGCCACAAATAAGCTGGTTTCTTTTAAATAGAAAATACGTTATATGTGAAAGGGACTGTTCTTGGTGAAAACATAAAATAATACTATTTTATCAATAGAATAAAATCACAATGTTATGCCTAATTTACGACTAAAATCAATTTATTTTCAAGATCATGCATATAACTGAGTCCTACCTACTGAAGCTGAATCTTCAAAAAAACCTGCATTGTCTTACGAATTATTAGATATCCATTCTCAGCCTACGCTGTCTTCCGAATTGATAACCCATTCGCCAGATTTATCTACTGCTAGTCCTTCTAACACAGCTCAAAAAGTGTTATTATTTGCACAATATTGATGCACGAAATTAATTATTGCTGGTTTTTAAATGTTTTTAATAGTACTCGTATTTAGTATTGCACGATTGTAAACCACTATCTTTTGTCACTCATCACTATCTGAGGAGGTAGGACATGGCGGTATTTCCGCCCAATTGAGCAGTCCGCCTGGGGAAGTACCTCCGCCCTACAGAATACCGCCGTTATAATAACTTCATATTGTGATCCCAGCGGTGAGTAGGATAGCCAGAGCTCACTGGAGAATTTGTGCTGTCAGTAGGATGACTAAAGACTTGTCCTGCTTTGTCCTCTACACTGACGGCACAGAAACTCTGTTCTTACAGGGTCAGCAGCGCGAGTGTGGCTTCTCTGGTGTTACACACGTCCATTGGCCACGGTAACCACTTTCCATCAGGTGGGCCGTGCGCTTGTCTGCCACCTAAGTGGTATAAAAAATTCTTAGTTATTCTGTTATTAAATTTGCACATATTTTCTATTTTAAAATAAGTTAAAAAGAGCTGTGCTTACTGCAAAGTTAATGATTGTGTTTTTTTTTGTATGCTGTAGTCAGCAAAACAGATGTATCCAGTGTCACCCCATAAGGATTAATTATTTCCAAAAAACTATAAAATAATCTATATTTTTGTGAGGTTTTGTAAACTCCTTTAATAACTATAGCAAATTTTATAAAAGAATACTGGGTGATTTTAAAGTGGTTTTGGAGCAAAAGACTTTGGATATAGTTTCGATAGCAAAATCGCATGGCATCATTAATTTGGCGAAAAAAAAAATTTTTCCCATAATATATGGGAATAATATGCAGGTGAACGGAAAAGCCATGGAACTTACGAAAAAAATTTTTTCGTTAAAATCATACTGTCAGGCTATTTTGCTATCAAAACTGTATCCAAAATCTTTCGCCCCAAAACGACTATAAAATCACGGTGTATACGGTATTTTAGAAAAAAATCCTGTATACTTGTCTATTTTGCTGACTATACAAAATTTCGCAAGTTTATTACCAATCTTCTCGTTTATATATTTTATGGAAATATACTATCTTGTAAAACTATTTTATCTTATATTTATTATCATTTTCGCTCGTCAGCTTTCATCTCGTTCTATTCCGTTTTCTACATATTATATTGTTTTTTTTTAAGAAGAATCTATAAGTCAGGGATCAAAATAACTGAGAAACAAAATAAGTACATCAAACAAAGCAATTCTTATCTACTTTTAACAAAATTGAAAGTGTAGAAAGCATTTTGCGGTTATTGTTGAAGTAAATATTTCTATAACTTACTTTTTTATATTATTTGTGCACTACCTGTAAAATTATTTAGCGAATCATCAGAGCACTTAGGGAGATTTTATCTACGCGAGGGAGGACTCGGGGCCGTACACGCTCACCGAGTGTCCGGCGTGGGAGAAGCCGAGCCGTGGCGGCCCTGGGAGCGAGAGTTCTCACGCTCTCCACCTTGCTCGCGGCGATGGCCCGCTGCGTGGATGCGTGGGCGGCCGGCGCGGCGCCTCCTTCTGCGAGCAAGTAATGCTCGTGAAGGAAGAGGGCGGGACCGGCAGCGGGAGCGACGAAGGATCGCAAGCCAAGCTGCCCGTGTACGAAGCCTCCGCCCCCCATAAGCGCAGGCCTTGGGGTGACTGGTGGAGCCGCCTGTCACCCTGGCAGAAGCAGCGGTCGCGCTTCCCCGTTTTCCGGGGACGAGTTGGGGACTCTGTAGTCCCCACACACCTGAGGAGAGGGCCAGATCGTGAGAGATGGCCCTGGGTCGACCGGGGTGCGAGGCCTGTGCCTGTCAACCTCACCTTCGGCAACCAAAACGACCCACAGGCGGCATGCGTTTTGGTCGGTTCGAGTCCGACATAACCTCTTCCACCGGCTTCGGTGGGGAGGTATTCGTGGGGATTTTGCGCGCGTAAAAAAAAGGGAGATTTTATCCAATCAAAAAACGAACAAATTAAAACTAACAATACAGGGAAAATTTATTTAAAAAAAATATTTTACTTACCTTTTTCATTTTATCTATCATCAAAAAAAAATTGTGTGTTCAAAGTATAGATAGAAAATGATCCAACTCGCATTTTGACAATTTTATTTGATTATTTTGCATATACTGTGCACCTTTGTACTAAACATGACAGTTAGCGGCCACACAAAATAGGTAGCGGACTTGCCGAAGCGACAACAGGCGAGAGCGGGACGTGAGAGGTGTGCGGGTGAAATCAGATTTTTTCTAGCTTTATGCGCGCTCTTAATATCTATATTTGAGGAGCCCACGATGCCAAATGTTTTGTAGATGATGGAAAGAATAATGGTAAATATATAATGTTTCCACTTTTAGTGGTGGGAGAAGCGCCTTCATGAGAACATAATTAATATATACATAATTTCATCCATCTTCTTTTATGATTACCTCTAAAAAAAACAACAACGCTCGCGTGAATTCAGACGTAGGTACTCGTAATTTTTTTTAAAATCTTAATAGACTTGTCAATACCTATCTATATAACTAAAAGCATTGAACTCTTCCAACTAATCCCACCCTCTCTTTTAATACACAGGACTACACGTACAGGTCTTAGATGTCACCCTCAAACTGTGCAGAATATACGAGCAAGAAGCAAACGGTTCGCAGACTCTTTCCTTTGCCGCACGATTAAGAGCTGGAATTCCTTACCAGCTCACGTGTTTTCTTCTTGCTACAGTCCCGGGTCCTTCAAGCGGAACGTGAAAAAAAGCATATGATGATACTGTGAAGCTGAGTGCCACCATTGTAACATGGTACGTATCTTGTAATAGTGACCCACTTTCCTGAGACTTTGTCTTCAGCTTATCATCAGGCGAGTTCAAGTCAAAATGACGTGTCCTAAACATTTATGAGTATACATACAAACAGTCACACATCCATACAAACTTGTGCGTTTGATGTGATTATATTGATGCTATTCATAGTAGGTACACGTTCATTTTATTACGACCACATCACGAATCACAACTTTCAATCAATTGAAAAAAGGGCCTTCCGTCCCTTGAGCTTGTAGGCAGTGACCTTTGAAAGGTTTTTTCTATATTCACTTACGACCCGAACCGCTTCGATGTTACTACGGTTTGGCCGTTATCTACTTAAAAAGACTTCAAATTTGTATAATCAAATTGTACATTTCTAGAATATTATGTATTTCTATTACTGTTGAGGATAGATTTTGAGGCATTCAATTCAATAGGAATGATAACTGTTTTTTTTATTTTACTCTCGAAAAATTATCCGATTGAAATATTATAATGTAACCATCAGTATAGTGACGGAGAAAGAATACAAATATCACCGCCCCATTTAATCCGATGGGTGTCGTAAGAGGCGACTAACGGAAAAATACGCAGACTATATCACTGCAACTCGTCCAGCTAGCGTGGAAACAGTAGGCTAAAGCCTCCCAAAATTAGTAGATGTCCAGCAGTGAACTGCAATGGGCTAATTGATTGATGAATAATATAATGAACTATTTTGAACGAATACTTTTAAAGATATTTGATTTTGAAAATTCAAATTCTTGAACCGTTCTATACAAAATTGTTACAAAAGCGAAACGTCATGCATGCATCATGTAGTATTAATGCATTTTTTCTTTGCATTTACTTCGTCTACGTTGCGTTTACACGTGTATTGAAAAAAAAAAGTCATTTGAAATTTAATAAGGAATCTAAAAAGTTATAAATTTGGACTCAATATCATTGTTCCCAAAATACAAACAAACATAGTTTCAGTTTAGTTAGCAATATTTAATTTTGCAAGGTCGTTTGTCCTGGTTCGGGCATGTAATGCTTAGGGATGAAAATAATGTCGTAAGAAAGGCACTAACTATGGAAGTGGATGGCTACAAGGGGAGAGGGAGGCCTAAAATGAGGTGGTTAAGAAGGGAGTGAATGTTGAAATGACTGCAACTAGATATGAATGGAAAAAGAACACATGTTGCGCCGACCCCAAATAATCTTGGGATAAGGGCAGGAGGTATCATTCAACGCGGCAAGTCTCCTCGCCGGATCGCCACCATGGATCCTGGAAGCGAGATGCCTTTCGGCGCTATACCGGTTCCGAAGGGCGGCACGGGAGCGGGGTCACGATCCCGAGCCCGAAGAAATTCGGGCCGTGAGATCCCGGCTCCACAGGGAAATGGTGGCGGAATGGGAGATGCGACTTGGGCAACCAGGCGCAGGGCACGCCGTAGTAACGGCGGTAAGACCCATCATGGGGGAGTGGCTAGAGAGGCCACACGGCAGCCTCTCGTACCGTCTGACGCAGATGATCACCGAGTACGGATGCTTCGGAAAGTATCTGCGTCGGATGCAGAAAGAGCCAACGTCCGAGTGCCATCACTGCGACGCGAGCGAGGACTCAGGTCTGCACACGCTCACCGAGTGTCCGGCGTGGGAGACGCCGAGGCGGGAGCTTGTGGCGGCCCTGGGAGTGAGGGTTCTCACGCTCTCCACCTTGCTCGCAGCGATGGTTCGCTGCGCGGATGCGTGGGCGGCCGGCGCCTCCTTCTGCGAGCAAGTAATGCTCGTGAAGGAGGAGGCGGGGCGGGAGCGGCAGCGGGAGCGACGAAGGCTCGCAAGACAAGCTGCCCGCGTACGAAGGCAACTCGGGCGTCGGAGGTCGATGAACGACCTCCGCCCCCCATGAGCGCCGGCCTGGGGGTGACAGGTGAAGCCGCCTGTCACCCCCAGAACGGACGCCTGTCGCCTGGCAGAAGCAGGCCGCGGCGGTGGCGCGCGTGGCGCGCCTCCCCGTTTCCGGGGACGAGTTGGGGACTCTGTAGTCCCCACACCCGAGAAGAGGGCCAGATCGTGAGAGATGGCCCTGGGTCGGCCGGGGTGCGAGGGATATGCCTGTCAACCTCACCTTCGGCAACCAAAACGACCCACAGGCGGCGTGCGTTTTAGTCGGTTCGTGTACGACATAACCTCCTCCACCGGCTCCGGTGGGGAGGTATCCGTGGGGATTTTGCGCACGTAAAAAAAAAAAAAAAAAGGGCAGGAGGATGATGTTTTAATTTTGCAAGGCATATGATTTGAGCATAAGCTAAGATATTTAGTAGTATTGGGTAGAATCAGACTACCTTGTCATCATACCTATTCTATAAGCCTGTCGCAGTCCATTAGACATAGGCGTCTCCAAATGTGTATCATTGCTTTCGATACTCCACCTTCCGCATTCAGTCCTCCCAGTCACCTTTTACAAACATAGCAACTTATAACCTTCATAATATACATGTATACTCTGTAACAAAGAGGTGTATGTGGACCCAACAAGATGTTCTCTCACCTGCAAATCAAATCAAGCAGAACAGCAATCGAGCAAAATTACTTTATTGCGGCTTGTTTGCCACCTAAGTGGTATAAAAAACATGGTTAAGTACAAAACGTTTTTTTATACCATATAGGTGGCAGAGAAGCACACGGCCCACTTGATGGAAAGCAGCTACCGTGGCCGATGGACGTGTGTAACACTAGAGGAGCCACACTCGCGCTGCCGACCTTATAAGAACAGAGTTTCTGTGCCGTCAGTGTCAGTGACAAAGCAGGACAAACCTTTAATATTCCCACTGACAGCACGAATTCTCCAGTGAACTCTGGCTATCCTACTCACGGCTGGGAACACAACACGAAGTTATTATGGCCGCGGTATTTTGTAGGTAATTACAATACAAAAACGAAGATTGTTGATATTGATGTCAGCGTGCATACAGTAAATTAAATATGTTAGTAACTAAATCCATGATAATCATAATAATGTCAAAAACAGATGCTATTTTTTTTATACCACTTAGGTGGCAGACAAGCACACATGCTCACCTGATGGAAAGTGGTTACCATGGCCTATGGACGTGTGCAAAACCAAGGGAGTCACACTCGTGCTGCCAACCATGGAAGCACAGAGAGTTTCTGTGTAGTCAGTGTAAAAGACGAAGCAGGACTAGCTTTCGGTCTTCCCACTCACAGCACAAAAACTCTTTAGTGAGCTCTGGCTACCCTACTCACGCCGCGGTATTCTATAGGGTGGAGGTACTTCTCCGGTCGGACTGCTCAATAGAACAACAAAGAAGAAAGGAAAGAAAAAATTTATCAATGTAAAATTCATATTATAAATAATTAACAGTTTATGCAATACGTGCGTTACGAAGTATGTGTGGCTTGACCTTAAAAGATAGAGTGAGAAATAGCGTAACGTAAGTATATTCTCACCTCCTTCCCATGGCCCTACCAACCATCTTGGTTATAACGGGCCAAATCTTGGGAGATGCGCACCCTACTGGCGTCTGCTCTCTTTCAGGCGCGCATTTCTTGACTCCCTACAAATTATTTTATGTGTCCCACCATATACGTATAACGTAAGTATAGTAGTACGCATTATATCTGTAACTATATAATATATCAGAGTATGAATAATAACATAAAATAAATAATATATGTACACCGGAAGCCGCCCACTATATCTATCTATTTATCTAACTCACACCATCCCATGGTTGCCTGGTAGAGATTGCCTAGTGCAATAAGACCGCCTTTTGTTATGCCACCAAACTGTAACAAATTTTTGTTTTTATGTATCCATTCTCTGTGTACGTACAATAAAGAGATATATTATTATTATTGTTTCTCAGTACCTTGACTCTCGGGACTATGGAGTCCCGGGCCTTTGAAAAGCGTGCGTCGGGCCGAAGCTAAGGCGTAGGGGCCCTTTTATGAGAATTTAATATGCTAGGAATACACACACACACATGGCGGATATCATCCCCGAGCGCACAATATGATACACCGGGAGATGGTCCCCGCCAGGTGCAGAGACTATTGCTGTGCGGTGCTGTGGCCGCGATGGAAACTAAATTATGGGCTATGGGATTGAGAATTGGATGGACTGGTGAACGGGCTATGGGGGAGACTAACGGACGCCTGCCGTGACAATAAGTCTCAAAATTGTAAAAAGGCAGGTGGTGACTTGCCAACTCATTGCATGGGTCCATTAAAATAGCCACATATAGTGCGACCATGAAGCAACATCCGTTGAGCGGCTAAGGTTGTCGAGAGGTGAGTCTGCAAAGCGCAAGTTCCCGGTATACCAGTCAACGTGCCCCCGGCGTTATGACATTTTACACTTCCAACCTGGAGCATAGGTTCTGCTCTTGCAACTCCACTCATGGCCAGCCAATAAAGGCAAGCACACAAGGTGAGGGGGAAGAAACCCTAATCCTCGGGAGAATCGGGGTACGTGGTGTCGCCACACACCAACAGCTCGCCACAAGCTGCCCCTGCAGGGTTATTATTATTATTATTAAATAGCGTGATAAGAGAACGATGTGGAGTGATGAGAATTGAGAGAGGAATGTTGAGATGGTTTGGTCATGTTGAGAGAATTAATGAAAGAAGACTAACAAAACAGGTGTATGAGGCGAGTGTGGATGGTACCGTCGGAAGGGGAAAACCTAGGCGCACATACCTGGACCAAATCGGGGAAGTTTTAGAAAAGGGGCAGGTCAGGAGTACTCTAAACCGACGAGAAGAATGTAATGAGAATGAATGAAGCGAGAGTAGTATGTCTGGATCGTAGCAAGTGGAGATCCGTGATCTCTGCCTACCCCTATGGGAAACAGGCGTGATTTTATGTATGTATGTATGTATGAATGTATGTATGTCAAAGGAGGAAAAGATTTTTAATATGCTATTTATATCTCATAAATTCATCAACTGAATATTGACTTAGTCTGATTTCAAATATTAGGTAAGTTAACTCTCTTATGTCTTTAGGAATTATATTGTAAACTTTTACGATCATGTATCCACATTTTCTTTGATATAGTGTAGTTCTTACAGTCGGGATAACCAATTTTGTTGGATCTCGTGAAAGATTTGATTTGATATTACGACTTTTATGTGAGCCACTTCTATCTGAACTTGCAACCCCGATGGAAAATATATACCAAGGGTATATATTTTATAATCCGTTAATCAGCAGGATTTAAAAAAAAATAGGATACATCAATTTAAATTTACCGCTATTAAGATAGGAATAAGCGAATCAGCTCTGACGGGACTCAAACCCGCCATGTTTCCCTTACAGAGAGAATGCTCTGACCACTGAGCTACCAAGCCACGCTTGAAGCTATCCAAATTTTACTATACATCCGTCTTGGGGCAGTGGTGAGAGCCATCTAACGATACTCGTTCGAACTATCGAAACCAAAGAATTATGTTAAAATCATTTTTAACCATTAATTTTGATTATTCCTGCAAACAACTAAACTAAATCCTTTTCCTATCTTTATCGATTTGAATAGTTAGCATACAAGATGTTAAAAATATCATTCAATTGACTTCACCTCGCCTGATGGTAAACTGAAGGCAAAGTCTCACGAAAGAGGGTCACAATAGGGTAGTTTTCTGAGTCATCGAATTCTTACCAATACTACTTAATGTCTTATCATTTAATATAGAAATATGCATAGTAATCTAAAATATTGCCTATCTAAACTGAAACTTTTTTTTATACCACTTTAGTGGCAGACAAGCGCACGGTCCACCAGGATGGAAAGTGGTTACCGTGGCCTATGGACGTGTGTAACACCAGAGAAGCCACACTCGCGCTGCCGACCCTGTAAGCACGGAGTTTTTGTGTCGTCAGTGTAGAAAACAAAGCAGGACAAGCCTTTAGTCATCCCACTGACAGCACAAATTCTCCAGTCAGCTCTGGCTACCCCACTCACCGCTGGGAACACAACATGAACCGCGGTATTCTGTAGGGCGGAGGTACTTCCCCCTCGAACTTCTAAATTGGGCGGAAATACCGCCGTGTCCTACCTCCTCTATACTATGACTTATCATTATTTTTAATTCCCAAAATAGGTCAAAATATAAACAATCGAAATAAAGCAAAATTTACAACATTTTAGATTTCTTATTAAATTTGAAATTAATCCTATTATGCACTGTATATGTGTAAACGCAACGTAAACAGAGATAAATGCGATATTCTCTTGCACAAGGAAACACGTGAGCTGGTAAGGAATGATAGGAATTTTATGCCAAGATTTTGTGTAGCCACTAAAACACCTATCCTGTCTATCAATTTAGTCTTATTATTTCATACCTCTCAAAGTCTACATACATTAAATTCTGAAAGCGCTACAAATACTCAAAGCCCTCCATAACCTCTCAGAATTCCCGCTATTGAAAGCTATTAGGAACACAAACACCTCAGTGGAAAACAAAATATCTCTTCAACGAACAAACATTACACTGACATGAGTTTTGAACAACCCTTTCTGTGCTATTGCATCATTTAAATCTCAAACTTCACTTCTTTGTATATTATACTCTTTCCTTAATCATTACCAAGTATTCCTTCCATCACTAATTTCAGCCACACACCGCTTACACTGTCTGTAGTCACTGTAGCGACGATATAAACTTTTACGAGTACTCCATAAGTAGCCGAAATCGCGTGTCGGCGTAATTCGGCGGTCGTAACAATAATGTCCCGGGTACATTGCTTGGTGCATGATATGAATCACTGTCTTTATAGCTGTCAGAACTGGCAATGGTTTATCTAATTTATGACTGTTTAATTAAATCTTTTTATTGCTTGTTTATGGGTGGAGTGATTAGATGAGTTTGGCTCAGTTGATAAGTTCCGTAATGTTTTGCTGTTATACTGATAAGTTGGCAAATAAGTGTATGTTATTACTAACCCGCCTCAGCTTCGCTTCGCTTGTGGCATATTTTTAAAACCACTTAGGTGGCCGACAAGCGCACGACCCACCTGATGGAAAGTGGTTACCGTGGCCTATGGACGTGTGTAACACCAGAGAAGCCGTATTTTAAGCTGTAAGTATTGTAAGCTGTATTTTACCGTCTGTACCATGGGGAGTGTTCTGATGAGCTCTTCCAATTAGTCCCACCCTCCCCTTTCCTACACAGGACAACGCGTGCAGGTCTTAGATGTCATTCGCACACGGTGCAAAACATCCGATCAAGAACCAAGCGGTTCGGAGACTCTTTCCTCTGTCGCACCATTAAGGCCTGGAATTCATTACCAGCTCACGTGTTTCCTTCTTCCTACAGTCCCGGGTCCTTTAAGCGGGGCGTGAAAAAGCATATAATAAGGCCGTCAAGCTGAGTGTCACCATTGTCACACGGTATGTGTAAGTAATGGTGACCCTCTTTTCTGGGATTTTACCTTCAGCTTACCATCAGGCAAGGCGAAGTCCAATTGACGTGTCCTATATAAAAAAAAAAAAAAAAAAAAAAAAAACACCCTGTGCCGTCAGTGCAGAGGACAAAGCAGGACAAGCCCACTGACAGCACAAAAACTCTCCAGTGAGCTCTGACTAACCTACTCACTGCTAGGAACACAAGAGGTTATTATAGCCGTGGTATTCTGTAGGGCGGAGGTATGTTTAGACATAATTCATTTTAGTTAATTTGCTTAATATGCTTTTTGCTTTATAGGCTTGATTATTCTGAGGCAAATTACTGTTTAGGCATATTTCATTTTAGACAGTTTGCTTCATAGTGATTTAGCTTTTTAGACATGATTTTAGACATTTATAGATCTATCAATTAGACATTTATAAATAGATATAGCTCTTTGCATCTATTACTGCTACACATTTCTTTAAAATCGGATCAGTGGTTTACGTGTGAAAGCGAAACAGATATATACAGAGTTGAATTTGAGGAATTTTATTTATTGTTAATAATAAGGACTTTATAAGCATACGACGGTATTTCCGTCCATTTGAGCAGTCCGACTAGGGAAGTACCTCTACCCTACAGAATACCGCAGCCATAATATCCTTGTGTTGTGTTCCTGGCGGTGAGTAGACCAGCCAGAGCTCACTGGAGAATTTCTGTTCTGTCAGTGGAAAAACCTAAAACTTGCTCTGCATTATCTTCTGCACTGACGGCACAGAAACTCTGCGCTTACAAGGTCGGCAACGCGAGTGTGACTCCTCTGGTCTTTCACACGACGATAGGCCACGGTAACCACTTTCCATTAGGTGGCCTGTGTGTTTGTGTGCCACCTAAGTGGTATAAAAAAGAGTTGACAATAGAATTTAAGTACGTAATATTTATTTCACAATAATATATACAAGAATTATGTGTTTCGTTCTTAATACAACCCCGGGTCCTTCAAGTGGGGTGTGAAAAAGTATATGATGAGGCCATCAAGATGAGTGCCACCATTGTGACATAGTAAGTGTTTGTAATGGTGACCCTCTTTGCTGAGACTTTACCTTCAGCTTACCATCTAAAAACATTCTAGTGAAATAAAAGCAATACCTCATTACAAAAAAACTCCTTCCATTGGTTTCGTTCACAGTAAACGCCTATCAACCCTAAAAAAAATAATCTCCGAAAATAAATTGTGTTGCCCTCAAACTTTGAAATACCTAGTACTATTTTGATTCAAGCGTTATCATATCGGGGGACCCTTACTGGTAACGCACTCCTTCATATTATCGGAACGATCGTAGGTCCTCCGACATGACAACCCTTGAATCAAAATATTACTAGATATATCAAAGTTAACCAACACAATTTATTTTGAACTTTTGGAGAGTGTTTTATTTGACGGGGGTTTTTTAAATATTTAATTAAATTAAATATTAAATCAAAATTTGGTTCCCGGTAGATTAGAATTTGGACCACCACATCTCTTCCCATGCGGTGTCGTACAAGGCGACTAAGGGATAGGGCTGTTTAACATCAGAAAGATATATACAGCCCAGACTCAGCCTCAGATGCATGGCTCGAGTCAACAATAGCATTCGGAATACGGCAATAGACCTACCCCCTATTACGTGGGACCGAATTTAATGATTGGTGAAATATGGGTGTTAATTCACCTTTGCCCAGCCCTCCGGGGATAAAGGCGTGATTATATGCTATGTATATAATTTAATTCTTATTTTACTCTTTTCAAATTGATCTACTTGGAGCAAGCCACAAACACAACAAGCCCTTTCATTTGATACCCATATTGACGGATTTGTGAAAAAATATGTACTCCGTTATTTCATAGTTGCGGCCATCTTGGACCGATTTTTTTTCACAAATAGCTAAGAACACTCCCGATGTAACTTTCCAACAACAAAAACTAAATTCAAATTCACACACACACACACACACACACACACAAACATAAGCACACACACACACACACACACACACACACACACACTCACACACACATGCGCACACACACACACACACACACACACACACACACACACACACACACACACACAAAGACACGTCAAATTTATAACAACCCGTCGGTTTTGCCTCGGGAGTTAAAAACGATTTCTACTTAAAATATGAAGCTATTAACTCAATCAATACTCGATATTAGTACCACCTCAGACCCTGCCGGTATCGTAAGGCTACTAAAGGATTACACCGAGAATAACTGGCGTCATAACCCGCGCTATAATCCCAATAACTACTTCAGTGGAACGGACGCTGCTTGGCAGTATGGCAGAAGCCGCAATTATGATAAAATTCTCTCAGGACTCTTCATAGTACAGCGCGGAACATATATCTTGGACCTAAAAATTTGCTCACAATGCTTTCTATACGCGCTGTACACGATTCTTGGGTGTCTTTTAAGGTTAGTGTTACAACTACAAGTGATCGGGGTGGCCTGCTGGTGGTGAACGGCAGTGGACGAGCTAAGCATAGACATACACATTAATCCGCGTGCGCCAGGGACTTGTTTGACTTATGTCCAAGATATGTGTCCCGAGGAATAAGATGTGCTTACGTTCATAGTAAAATTTAGAAAACATATTTATTTTAAACAGCCTGCAATTCAGGGTATTAATCATTACGTCACCCTTCTTCAATGTATTAAAATTTATTAGCTGTATCCAATAAAACAAAGCTCCATCGTATTAACTTAATATGTTTTATTACCTGTATTCAGAAAAATAACAAAAGCAAACAAATCATTTATAAATTCAGTTGATAACATTTTTACGAGTATTTTAAGTCTACCATTTTACTAAACAGTTTGTCGCCGGTGTTGGCACTTGTTTGACATATCTATATGATATTACTGAATTTAATAAACACCTATTGACACTTCAATATTAAAGCTTTAACATGTACAAAAATATCATAACTAGAACTAAATAATTATAAAAACTATAGAACGTTGAAATAAAACTATTGTTTACGGATTCAATCGCGATATATTTGATTAGGCTACGTTACGCCACGCTTAATACTGAGGTCGTGGCCGCTTTACGCGGATGTTGTGCGGTCCATGGCCCTGTATGGGTGTCACGTGTGGGCGGACACCCTGAGTGATCGGCATATGCCCCTGCTGCAGCTTCCGCAGCAGAAGTTGGCGTGCCGCATCATAAGGGGGTACCGCACGATATCGTTCAACGCGGCAAGTATCCTCGCCGGATCGCCACCGTGGATCCTGGAAGCGAGATCCCTTTCGGCGCTATACCGGTTCCGAAAGGCGGTGCGTCAGCGGGGTCGCGATCCCGAGCCCGAATAAATTCGGGCCGTAAGATCCCGGCTCCACAGTGTAATGGGAGCTACGACTTGGGCGACCGGGCGCAGGACGCGCTGTAGTAGCTGCGGTAAGACCCATCATGGGGGAGTAGCTAGAGAGGTCACACGGCAGCATCTCGTACCATCTGACGCAGATGATCACCGAGCACGGGTGCTTCGGGAAATGTCTGCGTCGGATGGAGAAAGAGCCAATGGGGGCCGCACACGCTCACCGAGTGTCCGGCATGGGAGACGCCGAGACGGGAGCGGGAGCTTGTGACGGCCCTGGGAGTGAGGGTTCTCACGCTTTCCACCTTGCTCGCGGCGATGGTCCGCTGCGCGGATGCGTGGGAGGCCGGCGCCTCCTTCTGCAAGCAAGTAATGCTCGTGAAGGAGGAGGCGGGGCGGGAGCGACGAAAGATCGCAAGTCTAGCTGCCCGCGTACGAAGGCAACTCGGGCGTCAGAGGTCGGTGAACGACCTCTTCCCCTTCATGAGCGCAGGCCTGGAGGTGACTGGTGGAGCCGCCTGTCACCCTGGCAGAAGCAGGCCGCGGCGGCGGCGCACTGCCGTGCCTCTCCGTTTTCTGGGGACGAGTTGGGGACTCTGTAGTCCCCACGCACCCGAGGAGAGGGCCAGATCGTGAGAGACGACACTGAGTCGGCCGGGGTGCGAGGGATATGCCTGTCAACCTCACCTTCGGCAACCAAAACGACCTACAGACGGCGTGCGTTTTAGTCGGTTCGAGTCCTATATGGCGTCTTCCACCGGCTCCGGTGGGGAGGTATCCGTGGGGATTACGCGCACGTAAAAAAAAAAGGTCGGGGCCGCGATTCGAACCGGTGCGGTGCGGTGGTCCATTTGCTAAACTAGTCTTTCATATTTCTTTTTATATTTACGTTTTGTAAGTGTCGATTTAATGGTCTAGGCAGAATAAATGATTTTGGACTTTGACTTTGACTATTATCATTATATCATTACACATTATTTGTGTGATGACATAACATAAACTCACGCCTATATCCATGAAGGGGTAAGTAGAGGTGCTAGCACCCACATTTTGCCAGTTTATGTTATGTCATCGTGTGATGACGGAGAAAGAACATCACATACGACGGGTGATCTAAGAGGCAACTAACGGAAAAATACGCAGACGATGTCACTGTGAGAGAAGGAAAACTCAAAATAAAACAATGCATTAACCCGTCTGGCCAACGTGGAAACAGTAGGCGAATAAAAAATAATGCCTCCTAACATAGGCGAATTGATTGATTTTTGGTGAATTGGCGAATATCACTAAAACAGAAAAGTTTATTTGTTTGGTTGAACGCGCTAATCTATAACTATTGGTTCGAATTGAAAAATTCTTCATGTGTTAAATAGCCAGTTTATCGAGGAAGGTTATAGGCTATATATGATCTCGCTACTCATAAAAGGAGCGTAGCAGTAATCATAAATGTCAGCAAATCCGGTAGATCTCGAGAGATCTCATTAAGTATGGGGCTTTTGGTAATACAGGATTTAGAAGTATGCCACTATGGTTTGTCTAGTTTTGTATATAGCTGTTCGCTCACTATGCTACTCAAATAAATTATTGTATTAAGACTAAATAGACTAAGTGAATTTTTGTAAATAGACCAAAAAACAATGCCCGCTGAGTTTCTTGCCGGAGTCTTCTCAGGTCGAAGCCGCGTTTCAAACCGGTGGTCCGTTTGCTAAACTAGTCTTTCATATTTCTTTTTATATTAATGTTTTGTAAGTCCGATATAATGGTCTATACAAAAATTATTATTGACTTTGACTTTATGGGCATAGAATCCCACCAAGTTCTTAATGCATCCAATAGTGTATATATAGTATTTTGTAACGTTGAATACTTCTCAGAGAATTCCGTCACAATTGGCACACTAACAGCGTCCTCTTCACTGGGCTATTATAGTTAGTAGCAACGTAGTTCGTCGAATTATAGCTCGGGTATAGGTAGGCTATGGTGCCAGTAATCCACGGTGTAATCTTTTGGTAGTGGTGGCGCGATTCTCATGCCACCTGAGCTAGTGGACTGTATTTTGCGGGGGTGAAGCTAACATGTTTCATATGACACTTTACACAACAAACAAGATAGATGATCGGGTTGCCGCGGAGGTGGTTGAGGCATTGAATGCAACCCGAGAAATTAGGAGAGGATGCACTAACCTTTACGAAGCCACGTGCTGGCTGTGCACCGGTCTTCTCTTCCTGGCTCAGGAGCTGCTGCCCACATCACTAAATCACTTGAGGGACACACGAGAGGCACAATCCGATCGGTAAAGGTCTATGAAAGCGGTTAAAATCCAACAAACATTATTAATTTCTGAGAGTCGCGTGCGCTGCCGCCATTGTTTTTGCTAGTTCGATTCGAAGTGAATATGCGGCTATTTCAACCATTGGCGGGGCGAAACTATTGTTATCTCACTTTAGAGGTAGTGCGGGAGGGAGATGGGTACAGGAAGCGTGTGTTTCAGTGTCAATGATTTGAATTACTACTATTGAGCAAAAAAATACAAATTCTACCATCGGCGCAACCATTCCCCCCGGCTTGAAGGGTTACCTTCAAAACGAAAAATGCGGAACAAATCTAAAGTCTAATCTAAATCTAGGTTTGGGAAATAACAACTAAAATATAAACCTAGATTTGAACTCGTGCCTATTGCTGGCTAGGCAGAGGGCAGAGGCGAACAACCGGGCGCAGATACTATCCGGTTGCGGTTTTAACCCGTACAACACGAGTTATCCCGCGGGAATCGGGAAAAACTTCCTCTACTACTCCTAGAGGCCAATGTAAAGGAGGCGCATTCTCAGTCATAAGGACTACCACCGTACCTACAGTAATTGTATGATTGTTGGATGGAGTATTCCATTTTTGACGCGACTGCAGCGTGTGCAAATAATCGGTTCTCCAACGATTCCAAAACGATTGGACTAATTTATCTAAAAGAGCGTGACGAGTTAGAAGGTGTATTCTATCGTCATCAACATCTATTGCGGGCAAATATTTTAGAGGAGTCGTATTTAAGAAGTGAGCTGGCGTTAACGCTAATGGCTCTGACGGATCGCTAGATAGAGTCCGACACAGCGGACGCGTGTTCATCACCGCCTCTACCTGAGCGAGTACGGTACTCAACTCCTCGAACGAGAGAATCTGTTCGCCTATGACGCGAAACAGATGCGACTTAAGGCTTTTAATATTCGCTTCCCAATTACCACCAAAATGACTAGCTGCAGGCGTGTTAAAGTACCATTCAATGCGATTTTCGGCTAAGATGTGAGCGAATTCACTTTGGTAGTACTTAGACCGTAAGAATGTGTGCAATTCCGAAATACTACGTCGGGCCCCTACATAGTTTGTACCGTTGTCCGAATACATGCGCTTAACCGGACCACGACGCGATAAAAAACGTTTAAAAGCGGACATAAAATTTTGCGTACTTAAATCACCGGTCAACTCTATATGAACCGCGCGAGTTGTCATACAAATGAACAAACAAACATAAGCTTTCGTGGAGCGAATGCCACGACCACGAGCAATGGTGACTTTGAAAGGCCCAGCAAAGTCTGTGCCGGTGTGTACGAAAGGTTTTGCGGATTGAACAACACGACAAGAGCGATGATCGGCTATTTCAGGCGCGATAAAACGCGGGCGGAGTTTAAAACAAGGTACACATCTGTGTACTCTAGCGCGAATCAAATTACGAGCGGAAATTATCCAGTATTTCTGTCTCAAAATAGACATTAACAAATCGGGACCAGCGTGACAATTCACCTTATGATGATAATCTACTAACAAATCTAATACGTGGTCCTTACGCGGGAGAACTACTGGATGCCTTTGTTCAAATCCTATACTTGAATTTCTCAAACGACCACCTACTCGAATGAGTCCATCTTCCAAAAATGGTTTCAAGTGTCGGAAAGAACGACTACAAGGTTTGTTAAATTCTAAATTTTTAAATTCAGAAGCAAAATAACATTTCTGCAACTCGCGAAGTATGACCAATTCAGCTTTATCTAAATCAGCGGCGGTTATATGACCGCGCGTAGATAAAATTCACAAAAATCGGCCTACATAAACAACACAACGCAACAGTCTCGACCAAGACGAGACGCGATTAGCCAACAACAAAATAAGGGACTCCTCACGTGGGACCGATACAAGAAGCGAGTGCTTCTTCTCCTCGGGTGGTTCGGAAACCGTAGTGGGATTGAATTGACTAACTGGCCACTTATCTAACGCGGCATGAATCCAGGACAGTCCACTAGCTCAGGTGGCATGAGAATCGCGCCACCATTCTTTTTGGTCCTGGTCGAGCCGGATCCTTAGTCGTAGCTCGCATTTTGTTATTTATTCCATGGGGAATAAACGCACCGCACCTAAATACCTAGTTATTTTAGTAGAAAACCCCGCATCTAGGCATTTAGGTTTGGATCTTAGGTATTCTAGACACCCTAGTGCATAGGCACAGTGTAATACCTAACGCATTTGGCTATTTCAATTTCTGGGTTGTCCGTTCGCCGCTGGCTCGCATCGTGTTTACCTGATACCTACATAGGTTAGGTACGTGGTTATACCTCGCTCGCATTTCTCTTATCGTATCGATCCTTAGTCGTAGTTTCGCATTTTGTCATTTATTCCATTGGGAATAAACGCACCGCACCTAAATACCTAGTTATTTTAGTAGAAAAACCCGCATCTAGGCATTTAGGTTTAGATCTTAGGTATCCTAGACACCCTAGTGCATAGGCACAGTGTAATACCTAACGCATTTGGCTTTTGTTTTTATTTGTTTCAATTTCTAAGTTGTCCGTTCGCCGCTAGCTCGCATCGTATTTACCTAATACCTACGTGAGTAGGTACGCGGTTACACCTCGCTCGCATTTCATTCAAATTCATACGAAAGTATTTTAATTTGAATAAATATTACGCAATACTTAATCCCTGAAATAATAGTTGAACCTAGACAGCGATCTAGCTCGCGTAGGTACGATCGGGTTGTTGCTATGCGCGTTTGTTCAAGCTTGAACTCGCAGTCATAAGTACCTACCTACCTACGGATATCGCTCGCGCCGCGTCGCTGCTCTGTACCGCTAAGATTAAGTCATTTCATTTGTTGTTTACCGCACTTTAGTTTGATATTTATTTGTAAAAATGCCCCCAAAGGTTGGTAGTACCGATAGTAAAGTTCAATTGAAACTTTTATACGCTAAAAGAGAAATGATTTACTCTCGCGTACAATCGATTTGTGATAATGCACTTAAAACCTCTGATTTGGCTATTAGAGATTCGTTCTTGTGTTCTATAGAAAACTTGGATAGTTTATTTTCAATATTTGGATTAGTTTTAAATTCAGAAGCAAAATAACATTTCTGCAACTCGCGAAGTATGACCAATTCAGCTTTATCTAAATCAGCGGCGGTTATATGACCGCGCGTAGATAAAATTCTTAAAAATCGGCCTACATAAACAACACAACGCAACAGTCTCGACCAAGACGAGACGCGATTAGCCAACAACAAAATAAGGGACTCCTCACGTGGGACCGATACAACAAGCGAGTGCTTCTTCTCCTCGGGTGGTTCGGAAACCGTAGTGGGATTGAATTGACTAACTGGCCACTTATCTAACGCGGCATGAATCCAGGACGGTCCACTAAACCATAACGGGTGATCTAAAATTTGCGAAGGAAGCAATCCACGAGAGAGACAATCGGCTGGGTTGTCGGTGCCAGCAACGTGAAAGAGATTTTGTGGCGCTAATTCCGATTGAATTTTTGCCACTCTATTAGCGACGAATGTGTCCCAACGATGGTTCGAAGAGTGGGCCCAACACAAAGCGACTGTTGAGTCCGAAAAAGCTAAAATTCTACTAATGCGACTACTACAAGCATTGGCGATAGAGGTGATCAATCTAACTAACAATAGTAAAGCGCATAGCTCGAGGCGTGCCAGAGAGACGACCTTACGGGGAGAGACCTTTGATTTCGCGCTTATAAGGCTTATTGAAACCTTACCTACATTCGAGACATGAAAATAAACTACTCCTCCATACGCCTTCTCACTAGCGTCCGCGAAGCCTACTACCGTAACAACACTATGTTGCGATATACCTACATGACGCGGAATTTGTATTTGGTCAAGCACAGAAAGTTCTTTTCTAAAGCGAGCCCACACTTAGCAATGTTGTCGGGCGCGGTGTCGTCCCAATCACAATTGGAAAGCCAAAGCTCTTTTATAAGTAGCTTGGCGTACAAAACGACAGGAGCTACGAATCCCATTACGTCCCATATCCGTGCCACACACGACAGGATAATGCGTTTAGTACAAGTTTGCGGGGTCGAACTAATTTTCAAACTAAACGTATCAGATGCGGGCGACCAGCTTAAACCAAGCACCTTGTGCGTATCACTTTCATCGAATTCCTTAACCGAAGACAATCGGTGCGACGGTGGAATCGACTCTAACGCAGTTTGCGAGTTGCTCGTCCATTTCACGAGATCAAATTGACCAGCCTTCATGAGACTTATAACTTGAGCGGCCGTCTCGACAGCCTCTGCCTCGCTATCTACACTATACACAAAGTCATCCATGTATAAGCCAGTCTCAATGGTGGCTCTCGCTTTCGGAAATGCATCGCCCTCGTCAGCGGCCAACTGCTTGACGGTGCGAAGTGCGTGAAAAGAGCTAGATTTAAGCCCGAAGCAAACACGATTAAATTCGTAAACCATTAAAGGTTCTTGCGGTGAAAATCTATACAAAAATCGTTGAAACCTACGATCGGATTTGCGCACTTCAAGGCACAAAAACATTTGTCGAATATCTGCAGAGAGTGCAACAGCGAATAAGCGAAAATTTACAATTATGTCAAATAAATTACCTTGAAGATTTTGACCACAATACAAAATGTCATTAAGCGACACGGAATTGCTAGTCTTAGCACTGCCATCCAAAACTACGCGGAGTTTAGTAGTAAGCTTATCTTCTCTAATAACTCCGTGGTGCGGGATAATGTACGAAGGCTGGGTCTCGTCAGTGTCCGCAGGCGCAGGTGAGATGTAACCTTTATCTAAATATTCGTTAACAACCTCATCATAGGCTTGCTTTAACTTTGGAGACGCCTGCATCTTTCGTTCTAAACAAAGAAAGCGTTTTTCAGCGGATACACGGGAGTCACCGAGCGAAAAAATATCTCCATTGAAAGGTAGCGCGACAACATAACGACCCTGCTCATCACGAGTAGTCGTGCGACAATAAATCTCCTCAGCCATCTTGTCATCAGGGCTTAGGATAGGTGGGACATTGACCTCTTCATTTTCCCAAAACTTGCGGATGGTAGACTCCAGTGGCGGCTCGACGGTGCAACAGAACGAAGCAGTCGAGTGACTAAAACTATCTATAGAAGCGGGTGCGGAACCAATTATAACAAAACCAAGAACTGTTTCCAGTGCGTGCGGAGCGGGGTATGTCGGTCCCCCTTGAACCTTACGTGATAACTGGAGGTGCGGGAGAATCGAAGCGCCGATCAATATATCGACGACTCCAGGAACAGCGTAAGTCTCATCTGCTAAAGGCAAGTCTTTAAATTTCGTTAATAAAGACGTGTCAACCGGGACGGTAGGCAACTGTTCAGTTATTTTATCTGTAACGAGCGAATCCATGTCAAACCAAATATTATTATTAAAACGAGATCCAAACCTTGTTCTAACGGTGCCATGAACAGCTGATTGTAAGCCTCCAAAACCCTTCACCACTGAGCGGGTTGAACGCTTATTAACATTGAAACCAAGACGTTGACAACAATCTTGAGTAATAAAATTACTTTGCGAAGCGCCATCTAATAGCGCTCGAACAATGTGCGGTTTACCTAACGCATCAACAATGATAACGCGAGCAGTCGCGAGGACAACAGTAGTGAGCGCAGTACTAGCGGACAACGAACACAAGGTGACGTCATTCGCAGCGGTCTCCGGGCGGCCCGGAGCGCGCGCGAGCGCGGGCTGCGGCTGTGGCGCAGGCCGCCGTGTGCCACCGCTGGTCGAACCAACTGTGCTCACATTGGATGCGGCATTACTATTCTCAAAATGAAGTAAAGTGTGGTGTCTCGCTTGACATTTGCGACAACTATTGCTACTATTACATAAAACAACGCGGTGTTTAGTACCGAGACAATTAAAACAAAAATTATTAGCGCGAACAAATTTATAACGATCACTAGGCGATAATTTTAGGAAACCCGGACACTTGTACAATTGCGAATGATGAGCATTACACAAAGAGCAAACAGGTGATTGTACATGTGCTGGTGCGGTATTAACATAAGTATGAGTTGACTTCAGTGACTTCGATGACGCATCTATTTTGCGTTCGGAACTAACAACTTTCTTCGCGCCTTCATGTTTCGATGAAGAGCGTTGCAATATTTTTATATGCTCGCGAACAAAACTTTCTAAGTCTTCGAACTTAGGAATTTTATTGCCGCGATGATCCGACTCAAATAAACGAATGGTTTCGGAATCTAATTTCTTTAAACCCATATACAAAAATAAGAAGTCGCAGAGGTCATCGATCTTTAGGTTCTTTACGGCGCGAACAGATGATGCGAAAGTATCTAGAAACTTCTCTAAGTTTTGATCGTTACATGCCGTAATGGCTTTCAAATCAAACATCTGATCCAAATATGCATTAGCTACCGATCTTTTATCCTCATACTTAGCTTTCAAAGTATTTAAAATTAAATTATAATTTTCGGCACTAAACGTAATTCCAGCGCAAACGGTTATAGCTTTACCAGTTAATTTTTCAACGAGATAATGCAATTTTTCGTGATCTGTCAACGAATCGTTCTTATCTATTGTATTCTCAAAACTATTTATAAATAAACACCAATTGCGGATGTTACCATCAAATTCGGGTATCTGAATTGGTGGCAACTTAGGTCGGTCGCGAGTGGGATTGGGTCGGTCAGACGGTTTCTCCAAACTCCTAGCGACGCGTTTGATACGACAATACAAATCGTCAAACGACGACAAGGCCTGATAACTCACTGAGTAATCGGGATTTAAATTTAACTCTAAAACGTTGATGTCATGTACTAAGGATTCGAAATCCGCGCGTAAACTATCCAAGTTTTCTATAGAACACAAGAACGAATCTCTAATAGCCAAATCAGAGGTTTTAAGTACATTATCACAAATCGATTGTACGCGAGAGTAAATCATTTCTCTTTTAGCGTATAAAAGTTTCAATTGAACTTTACTATCGGTACTACCAACCTTTGGGGGCATTTTTACAAATAAATATCAAACTAAAGTGCGGTAAACAACAAATGAAATGACTTAATCTTAGCGGTACAGAGCAGCGACGCGGCGCGAGCGATATCCGTAGGTAGGTAGGTACTTATGACTGCGAGTTCAAGCTTGAACAAACGCGCATAGCAACAACCCGATCGTACCTTACGACACCACCGAGGACTGAGGTGATCCTAATTACCAGTGTTTAAGGTCCATTATTGAGTAAATTCTTTCATACTTACCGTATAATTGAGGTGAGACCTAGACGAGTGTGACCCCTACGGTGTTACTTGAATGCTTGAAAGAGATAGACAGCTGGCAATACCACCAAATCATCATCATCTTAACGTTATTTTCAAGCCTATACCTTGGAGCTTGTGGTCTGCTTTCTGGTTTTAACTCCTTTGCTTCCCACGCGCAGTCTTCTATTGAGAGACCACTGAAATGCATATCATACGCGATGTGAAGTTAGGATTTATTGACAGTCGTACAAAATGACGAAACGCTACGTAAATATAAACTTCTATTTCATCAATAGATTTTGACCTTTGGTTAGATTACTAACGAGATACTAAATGAAACTTTTGAGATTAAGTTAAATCAGTCTGTACACAAAATCTAGATCAAGGTTTGCCGCTTTTGTTTTTAAGAACGTTATTAAAATTTAAAAAAAAAGCTTTCTTTAAGACTGCTTGAATTTCAAAGGCCCGACATGAAAACTCTTCAGACTTTCTCCGTATACCCTCAGACATCTGCCATAGTAAAGAACAAAAGTGACGAAATGGGTTAATGGGGGGAATTAAAAGTTTTTGAACTAACTACACTCGATGTGGACTTGAGACTAGAGTAATTGCCCTCTTAAGGAATAGAATTTAGTGAAAAGATATTTAAAATTGCTTTTTGAGAACTTATTAACAGATTTCAGTGTTCACGCTCATTTTGAGCACGAAAGAGGCTTTTAGTTCACAGTGAAGATACATTTTATAAATAGCAGGCTTTTGAACAACTTTGTTGAGTTCTGTGCTATTGTTGTGTTATAATATTGAAGTGTTATTGTAGCTCTTATTTAATAAAAGATAGACTGTTGAGAAAGTTAATAAACAACTTCTTGAAAGTGGTTACGCACCATAATAAATACGGTAGTTACAACAACTTTTGACTTACATAACATAACATAAACTCACGCCTATATCCCCGAAGGGGTAGGCAGAGGTGCTAACACCCACATTTCGCCAGTTTATGTTTAGGTCCCAATGTAATAGGTGGCGAGCCTATTGCCATTAACCGGGCACTTATAAACCTGCGATAAATACACACATAAC